>OX451738.1:1356055174-1356655174 GCA_948472305.1 Vicia faba | reverse complement strand
AGTTAAAAAGATGCGGAAATATAAAGTTCCTAAACTATTACAAAGGCGCGGGTCCACATCGCCAAATTAAATCCAGGACCCGATTTGACATAAAATAAAGTGCGAGAAATATAAATGTTTAATTTACACGGCTTTGGGAGAATTACATAAAAATCATAAGAAAGGAAATAAATGCGCGAATTGGAATTGCGATCGAATGCGAGGGCGTTGGACCCTTTTAACGAAATTAAATTATAATTAACAAATTAATTAAATTAAAACGAAAAAGAAAAGATTTTTTTAGAGTTTTTTGTATTTATTGATTTTTAATAAGAAAAATTAAATTGGAATTAAAACCTAGTTCTAGCTATTTTTAATTTATTAAAAAAACATGTTAAAGTTAAACCTAAAATTAACCTAATTAATTAATGGCAAGTTTTATTTACAAAAATAATATTTAATAATTAATTATGGTGAGAGAAAAAAGAAAAAGAATGAAAAATACTTAAAACCCTAATTCTACACTTTTTTTAATTTATTAAGAAAAATATTTGAATTAAACCTAAATTTAAAAAGCTAAATTAATTAATGAGATTTATTTACAAAAAAAATATTTAATAAAAAATATTTTTATTTTTATCTTTTCTGATTTTTATATTATTTTTTTATTTTATGAAAATAAGTTAATTCCAAGAATTTAATTAAAACTAATTAAAACAAATAAAATAGAAAGAAAAAATAAAACAGCAAACCATGGGGGATTCTGTCCCCAAACTGGAGGTATAATTCATCAATTAGGCCCATTGATTTCAAGGCCTCTTTTGACCTTTCAGAGCCACGTGTGTCTGCATTGACTGATGCCTATTATGTTCTTCAGATCTGGACCTTTAGATTGCCTTCAGTGGCCATGTGGCACACTTGGATTATGGGCGTATGGTGGTCTTCAGGGAACGAGCTACATAGAAACGCGTTTAGAAGAAAAATATGGAAATAAGAAGGGGGACCTGGGATTCGAATCCAGGTCCCAGAGATTACCAACCCAACGCCTGGCCAATGGAGCTGTGAACGCCCTTTGAATATATAATAGAAAACAAATACCATAAAGCAAAACAAGGGTTAGTGGATGATTTTCGCGCGAATTTCAAATACTCCAATCATTGGCCTACACATCACCATCTTCTCCAATGGTGCGTTTTTCCTGAAACAAAAACAAACAAGATTGCGGGGGTTTTAAACCCCCACTATATATTGTGTCAAAAAATAGCGAATAGAAATCCCTGCATCATAAATTAGGCGCGAGGTATGGAAATGATTCACATGAAGCTTCTGAATTCAACCATCCTGGTCTTAGAGTCTAATTTTTCTGGACAAGGAAACCCCCAATTTTTCAGTTTCGTAACCCTAACAATCTTCCATGGTGAAATCGCGTATGGGCAAGCAAAACTCAATTGAACAATATAGTTAGCTTCAGAATGATAAGTGTTGTACCCCAAAATTTGCCCTCCCATATTCTTCAAAGATTTGCCAAGTCAAGCTTCAAAATTCCCCAAGGGTTGCACAGTGCAAGAGCCTCCTAAGCAGTCAAAATTTGGGTTTGTGTTCTGATCAAGAAAATGAAGTTTCCAAAGGTCCAATCAAGTCTCATATGCCTACAAATATGGTCAAGCATCCTCATATCAAGTTTCAAGGCATTCAGCACAAAATTGCACAGTCAAAAACCCTAATTGCACTACAGTCAACTGTAGGGGCAAAATGGTCATTTGACAGTCAAAAGTTCAAATTTTTGGTCAACATATCATTTTGAAGCCACAAACATCATTTGATCAATGCTTGATCATGATTCTCAAAGCTTGGCTCAAGAATCATCAAAATGCAAAAGTTTCCTTATTTGGACAGTTGAAAAAGTCAACTGTAAATTGACCAGGGCATAACTTTCACATGGATTATCAGAAAAATTCCATCCAAAGCTCATTTTGAAGAGAAAGACATTTCCTACAACTCATCTTCATACTTCAAGTCCAAGAAATGCTCTCATAAAAAGTTATCAATTTCAACATTATAGGTCATTTTCAAAAGTCAACAAAAAGGGACTTTAAGTCAAAGGCCATAACTTGAGATTGGTAAATCAAAATGACATGGGACCAAAGGAATTGGTTAGAGAACTCAAATATCTTTCCAAAATGTCCAAGAACATGAGAAAAGCTTAAAAATTGAGCAAGTTATGCCTTGTGGAAGTTGGGAAATTTTTGGATATTTTGAAAAGTCAACATTGATTCAAATGACTTAAAATTGCTAATGGGCCCATTTTTCTTCCATAATTCATCATCCATGACATATGCACGACCACTTGGCCCAAAGGGAAGTTTTTATTCATTTTTTATTTATTTATTTGAATTTTTATTAATAATAATTCATTTAAATCAAATTAAATACATGAAAAATGCTAACCTAAGTTTTCCAATCTTTTTGTACATGTTTTATTCTCAAGATCTCGTGCATGTACCAATATGGAAAGATTTGGATTGATTGGTGTGATTGAGAACAAAAACACATGAAAAAAGATTTGATTTTTATGGTGAAGAAATCAAATATTGAATCCTTTAATTCATGGATCTTTGGACAATTTCTTTGACCTAATTCATTACTACTTATACAAGGAACAAAAACCTAGTCCTAATAACCCTTGAAGCTGCGCAGAAATCAATTGACAAACTTGAATTTTTTGGCAAGAAACTCAAAACTGAAAACCCTTTTGCAGGTTGATTCAAGGCTTGATAGCTGATCAAACACCTTCCTGGAGGTTCACCGAACGATTCTCAATTAAAAACATTCATCAAAGCTTAAAGAATTGGTAACATGAACCGCCCCTGTACAGAAAAAAATCCATGATCGTGCATCCTCATTCATGCGTTTATTGCAAGTTTTAATTGTTGATTTACATTCCTCATGCTATTCTGAAGCTAACCCATGCGTTTAATTGTGTTTTTATGCCTTGTATACGATTTCGCCATTGGCAATTTTTAGGGTTTACAAGACTTGGAATTAAGGCTTTTGAAACTAAGAAAAATTGGCCTTCCAGACCCATACCATTAGAATTAGCGCACTTGGACGAAGAAGAATCCATACTCGCGCTCAATTTATAGACCCCCTAGGGCTAATCGCTATTTCTTGATATGTTATCTTAGGCAACGCGTGAAAACCGTTGCCTATGTTTCTTTTGTTTCAGGAAAAAACGAAGATGCGAGGAAGATGATGACGTGTGGAGTAATGGTTGGAGTATTCAAAAAATTCGCGCGCAGAAGTCATTACTGATTTGTTTTATATTATAATGTTTGTTTATTATATTACATACAAAGTGCGCATCTGGAACGACTGGCAAGGCATAAGGCTGGTATAGTGCATGACCTGGGTTCGAGCCCCAGGTCTTCAATATTCTCAATATTATTTTTCCATTGATCTTCACATGTAGTGCCCAGGTTGAAGCACACCATACACCTTCTCCACCAAGCGCACACGCGTCCAGCAAAAGTCAACCAGGCCATGCTAAATGGGCCAGAATTCTTGGATTAAACCTCCTATTTGTGGACTACAACCCCCCCTGGTTTGCAATTCTCTATATTTTCTTTATATTTTTTATTATTGTCTATTTTCTTTATTGTTTTGAATTAATTAATTATTTTCACAAAATACAAAATATCATAAAAAATCAGAAAAAGAGAAAAATAATAAATATTTTTATTTTAGTATTTTTTTTTAAATAACTTTGCATGTAATTAAACTTAGTTTTAAATTAGGTTGTAATTTTAATTCTTTTCATAATAAAATCTAAAAAACATAGAATTAGGTTTAATTAATAATTTTTCATCTTTTTATTTTTCTTTCTTAAATAATTAAATAGTTAAATATTTATTTTATAATTAAATTTGTATATAAAAATTAGGTTTAATTTAGGTTAAAAACTTCAACATTTTTCTTAATAAATTAAAAGCCATTAGAATTAGGGTTAGTATTAATTTTAATTAATTCTTTTTTCTATTAAATCCCAAAATACTAAAAAACACCAAAAAACAATTTCCTTTCTTTTTAATTAATTAATTCCATGTAACTTAATTTTGCAAAAGGGTCCCACGCCCTCGTTTCGTTTTATTTCTTATCAATTCGCATACTTATTTCTTTTCCGTTTAAATATTATGTATATCTCCCAAGGCCATGTATTTAATTACTCGCACTCTTTAATCATTTATATTTCTCGCACTTTATTTACTTTCTGTCAAATCGGGTCCTGGATTAAATTTGGCGATGTGGACCCGCGCCTTTGTAATAGTTTAGGAACTTTTAATTTCCGCATCTTTTTAACGGTTAATAATTGCATGCAAGAATGAATGTCAAAATAAAAATAACGCGTAGATCACCCATGACATGAATAAGATAAAAATAAATGAACATGACACACAAATCACACACCACCCCTAGGGTACGCCTCACTGTTGCCTTGCCCCTCAAAAGGTGATCGTCGAGTAGAGGATGTCTTAGTAAGTCCTCATGATCCGGGAACCTGGCATGAGGGTAGCTTCTAAGGTGTCTTCCTATTGCTCCGGTGATCACCATGTCCCGAACCTCGAATTGACCCGAACACCTCCAACGGTGGTGCTACCTACCTCTCAGTGGTGGGATGGCACTACTTTAAAGGACATTTACACAGACGAATTCCTTGGGGTAGGTAGATGACTCGTAGATACTTGCTCTAATTTCCAAACAAATCAAAAAATACTTTTCACACCGACACCTTTTCAAAAAGCTTTCGAAAGCAATTTTTCAAACACTCTTGAGGACTGATACAAGAGTCGAACTGGAATTTTCAAAGAAACTTTTTAAAACCCACTCACATTTGAAAAGAAAACATTTTTGAAAACACAATGAGCAAGTATCTAAGAGCCCATGGATAACCATGGATAGAAAGGGTGCTAACACCTTCCCTTTCTATAATCTACCTCCCGAACCGAGAGCAATCTCTATAAGGAATTTTTCTGTGCTTTTGTCCTTTCCATTTGGAGAAAATAAAAGACGGTGGCGACTCTTGCTTCCGCGACATTTCGCGAACCAGCGTTAAACAGTCAGTTCCAGATCCACCGATCACAATAAGATTAACACAAAACAAGCATTAGAATTCAAAATCATGGCATGAGTGATGAAATACGATTATGCAAAAAAAGTGACACAGTCTGACTTCTAGTTACCAGTTCTTGATGTTAGGGATGATGGTTTTGATTCAGGCACGTTCCTTGAAGCCTCAGGAACGCAATAGGATGGTTTTCTTGTCTTGAAAAGCCTTGGAATCACGTTTTCAGTTTTAGAATTTTTTGACAAAAACACAAACTTTGTTCTTGTTTTCTGGCGCAGCTTAGAGATTCTTTCCACTAGGGTTTGCTTCTGGCTTATGTATGGAATGATTAGGGTAAAGATTTGGATCCAAAAAACCTTTGCATTGATGTACAAGATATTTGATTTTTATGCATATATTTTCAAATCTTTTCCATGCATATTTGATACCAATCATGGCAAATCACATTGATTCTTTCCCTATCAGATAATGCACGAAATCTTGAGGATATTTCATGCATAAAAAGATTTGAAAAGCTTGCTTTGGTATTTTTTTCATATTTTAATTAATTAAATGAATTAATAGCAATTTAAAATTCAAATAAATAAATAAAAATGATGAATAACTTCCCTTTGGGCCAAATGGTCGTGCACATGCTTTGGATGATGAATCTTGGAAGAAAATGTGGCCCATTAGCAATTTTAAGACATTTGAAGCAAAGTTGACTTTTCAAAATATCCAAAAATTTCCTAACTTCCACAAGGCATATCTTGCTCAATTTTTAAGCTTTGCTCATGTTCTTGGACATTTTGGAAAGGTCTTGAAGTCCTATAACCAATGCCTTTGGTCCCATGTCATTTTGATTTACCAATCTCAAGTTATGACCTTTGACTTAAAGTCCCTTTTTGTTGACTTTTGAAAATGACCTATAATGTTGAAATTGATAACTTTTTGTGAGAGCATTTCTTGGACTTGAAGTGTGAAGGGGAGTTGTAGGAAATGTCTTTATCTTCAAAATGAGCTTTGGATGGAATTTTTCTGATAAACCATGTGGAAGTTATGCCTTGGTCAAGTTACAGTTGACTTTTTCAACTGTCCAAATATGGAAACTTTTGCATCTTGAGACTTTTTGAGCCATACTTTGAAAATCATGATAAAGCATTGATCAAATGATGTTTGTGGCTTCAAAATGAGATGTTGACCAAAATTTTGAACTTTTGACTGTCAAATGACCATTTTGCCCCTGTAGTTGACTGTAGGGCAATTAGGTTTTTTGACTGTGCAATTTTGTGTTGTGAGTCTTGAAACTTGGTATGATGATACTTGACCATGTTTGTAGGCATGTGGGACTTGATTGGACCCTTGGAAACTTCATGTTCTTTGTCAGAACCAAAACCCTAATTTTTGACTGTCAGGAGGCCCTTGAACTGTGCAACCCTTGGGGAGATTTTGAAGCATGCTCTTTGCAATTCTGAAGAATATGGGAGGGCAAATTTTGGGGTACAACATTATTGAACTCAGATTCTTCCACTTCCTCTTCGTCCTCAATAGCATTCACTCCATGGTTAGGCATGGGAGCAGTCATCACATTGGGCTTCTCAGGTGCCTCAAACTGTACCTCCTTTGCATCAATAAGGTCTTGCACCTTATTTCTTAAGGCCCAGCAGTCATCAGTAGAATGTCCCGGGCTATCAGAGTGATATGCGCAACGGGCGTTGGGGTTGTACTTGGGGGATATATTGTTCACAACCTTCGGGGCCTCTCTAACAGTCACCAAGCTAGTTGACAGCAGTTGCGGCAGGATCTGAGAGAGAGTCATGCTGAGCCGAGTATACTGCCGTTTGGGCCTCTCAGCTCTGGGTTGGTTGTACTGTTGAGGAGCAGCAGCAGGCTTAGAAATAACCACCGCGTTGACAGCTTGGCGGCGTTCAGGTTTGTCTTGCCTTCTTGCACCATACACAGCACTTGCCTCCTTCTTGAAGGGCTTCTTTTCAGTACTTGAGGAGGAAACCTTCTGTATCTTCCCCGATTTTATACCAGCCTCGATCCTCTCACCAGTCAGGATCAGATCAGTAAACCCAACAGAGGAATTACCAATGAGATGATTGAAAAATGGACCAGATAGGGTCCCCAAGAACATATCCACCAGCTCTTGGTCCGTCAATGGTGGCTGCACCCTGCCAGCCAGATCTCTCCATTTCTGTGCATACTCCTTAAAACCTTCACCCGATCCTAGCGACATACCCTGGAGTTGGGTACGCGTAGGAGCGAGGTCGGAATTATATTGATACTGCTTGTAAAAAGCAGTGGCCAGATCCTCCCAGTTACGAATGTTGGTTCCATCCAGCTGATATAACCATTCGAGGTGAGTCCCTGAAAGACTTTCCTGGAAGAAGTGGATCCATAAGTTCTTGTCTGCTGTGTAAGGCTGGATCTTCCTTACATAAGAACGGAGGTGCATCTTGGGACAGGAAGCCCCGTCATACTTCACAAAGGCAGGCGTCTTGAACTTGTGTGGAATTACCACCCCATAAGATAACCCCAAGTCTCCGAAATCCAACCCAGGCACACGTTGAATCTCCATAGCATTTAATCTGTCCTCCAGCTGTTTGTACCGGCCCTCAGCAGGAGGGTACTGTTCGTCGTTGAAATCCGTCTTAGTGTCAGAGACCACAGGACTAGGGACCTCTCTCCCTTGGTGACTACCTTCCCCCACAGATGGAGTAGTCCTCTCAGCTTCATTTTGCAAAGTGTTCCCGAGTCTGCGCCCAGTATTGAATAGCACAATCCTCTTCTTCTTCTTACTCTTCTTCTGGAGCATAGCCTTCAGCTCTTTTTGACCTTGAGCCAAACCCATGATCAGCTCCTGAAATTGTGCGTTCTGCGCCTGAAGGGCCTTGATAGACAGCTCGGTAGATGATTCAGGGTTCATGATGCTGAAATAAACAGCGAAGAACAGTAAGCAACCTGAAAAGAAGAGTACCTGCTATGCACATGATGAATGATATGTGTTTATGCAATGCATTCAAGGGTCCGAAAATTCAAACTTGTTGTAGACAAAAAGGAACACACGTTATCATTAAGGACATAATTGTTTGGTACATCAAAGCCTCATGGGCAAAATATTACAAAAGCAAATCAGTCCCAGAAGACACTACGCATCCTTTTTGGAGCAATGTAGGTGTTGAGATTCCTTTCCTCGTGCAATAGGCGGGTGAGCTCCAGGACCTTCTTTTCACTAGCATGTAGACTGGTCTCAAGAGAATTTCGTTCTTCCTTAAGCTGGACCCAGCTCTTCTGCATTTCTTCCCAGGATGTGGGCATGTCAGGATGTTGAATGGTGTAGGACACCTCTCCTTCCAATATTGGCTCTTTGATCACAGGGAGAACATGAGGATATGGCATTACTAACTTCTGGGAGCGAGCTCGTACCCATTTAAGATAAGGTTCCAACGGGATGGAGTTCATGTGCCCCAGTGTCTTGCTGTCTACCTTACTGGGCATCCTCCAAGCTCTGATAAATCTCTGGCGAAGTCCTTGTGCATCGTTGTCGAAGTCAAAAACTATGTTAGGAATTAACATGTCATGAGGGCCATCCCTCCGAGCATAACCAAATTGTCTCCAAGCCAGGCATGGATTGTAAGTAATACCTCCTCTGATTCCAAGTAAAGGAACATTAGGGTACTCCCCGCAACGATCAATGATAGTGACATCCTCTCTGGACCGAGAACACCAATGTATATCAGCATGTGTAAGAGTCATCAATCGTTGTGACCATGTCAAACCCCGCTCGTTCTTCAAAACTGATTGTGGAAGGTGCGAAATAAACCACCTTCCCAGGAGAGGAGTGCAACACATAAGAATACCTCTTTTTCTCATGGTTCGAGTGTAACATGAGTGAAGGATGTCCCCCAACAATGTAGGTATAGGGTTCCTGGACATGAAGATCTGGACAGCACTGATATCTATAAGCTGATCTGGGTTAGGGAATAACACCAAACCATAGACAAGGAGGGCCACAACTTCTTCAAAAGCTTGTAGGTCAAGGGAGTTCCAACATTCCTGGGCCTTTTCAAACAGAAACCTGGCTAAGAACCCTTTGATACCACTTCTAGCTTCCCAATGTCCCTTGAGGTCAGATCGTTGTAGGTGTAAGGCCTTAGCAACCTCTTCAAGCTTGGGTTCCTTTTCCGTACCGTTGTAGGGTAGTTGATCAAGGATAGGGATCTTCAGAAGCCGGGAGAACTCTTCCAGGGTAGGCACCAGTTGGTAATCTAGGAAGGTGAAACAGTGATGCAGAGGGTCAAAGAACTGGAATAGGACCTTTATCATATCTTCCTCAATGTTGGTGTTGACCAAGCTGATGAGTCTTCCATGTCTCTCACTGAATGAAGAGCTCTCGGGAATCCTGGATATAAGCTCCTTAAGCTAAGGAGGGATCCTTACAAGGCTAATCTGAATTGTCTTTCTGCGAACAGTTTCCATGTCCTACAAAACAAGAACAAAGATGAAGATTCGAACCCCTGAAATGGTTAGCCAATGCATATGATGTTGTATGATGTCATGATGCTATGATTAAACACACCACAAATATTTACAAAGGCAAACATGATAAGGCACACAAGTCACACAAGACAAGCCCTTAGAGTTTAGGCCAGCATGGGGTCTGGGTATTACCCTCTTGAAGTTGGTGGGTTCAACCTATCCTATTAGAAGTAACTGGGTTCTAAGGGTCCCAATATCATTGGATTGCTTTCATTGTTCATCGTTTCGATTTAGCCACTGAACTGGCGACCGAAATATTCCAGGAAAGCAACCCTCAATTGAGTGTAGTATCGAGTATCAACCAACCTCGGACTGCACCAAAGTCAGTTATCTCACTACCCTAAAGAGGCCAAGATGGTTCAATTAAGGTTCCTAAGGTCAGTTGATGCTTCACGACACCACATGGAGGCCCCGTACTCTCCTTGACTGAACTTAAGGGTTACCGGTACATACCAAAGTGCCACATCAACGTAGCAGACTGTTTCAACCATGTCGGTATACCCCGCACAGTTCCCTCACAGCCTTGTTGCTACTTTCTAAGAAGGTATCCCCAGATCCGGGTTAGGATCTATAGAACTCCCAAGACAGTCCCACAATTTAAAGCAAACAAGTCAAAGCAATTGAAAACACAGTGATCTTAGTCCTAAGGTACACCTCACTTTTTATAAGATATCCCCAGCAGAGTCGCCAGTTCTGTGATCGGTGGATCTGGAAATGACTGTTTAAAGTTGGTTTCGTGAAATGTCGCGGAAGCAAGAGTCACCACCGTCTTTTATTTTCTCCAATATGGAAAGGACAAAAGCACAGAAAAATTCCTTATTGAGATTAGTTCTCGATTCGGGAGGTAGATTTATAGAAAGGGAAGGTGTTAGCACCCTTTCTATCCATGGTTATCCATGGGCTCTTAGATACTTGCTCATTTGTGTTTTCAAAAGGTCTGTTTGCTTTTCAAGGTGAGTGGGT
Source organism: Vicia faba (assembly GCA_948472305.1). NCBI lineage: Eukaryota > Viridiplantae > Streptophyta > Magnoliopsida > Fabales > Fabaceae > Vicia > Vicia faba. The sequence goes on along the minus strand of OX451738.1, from coordinate 1,356,644,586 downwards.
TTGAAAAAGTTTCTTTGAAAGTTTTAGATCGACTCTTGTATCAGTCCTCAAGAGTGTTTGAAAAGTTGTTTTTGAAAGCTTTTTGCAAAGTGTCAGTGTGAAAAGAGTTTTTGATTTGTTTTTTGAAATAGAGCAAGTATCTACGAGTTATCTACCTACCCTAAGGAATTAGTCTGTGTAAATGTCCTTAAGGTAGTTCCATCCCACCATTGAGAGGTAGGTAGCACCACCGTTGGAGGTGTTCGTGTCAATTCGAGGGTTAGGGACAGTGTGGTCACCGGGCAATGGTAAGATACCTTAGAAGCTACCCTTATGCCATTGATCTTTTTATTCCGAGGCGACCGTTCTGAGGCAACTTATTCGAGGCAACTAGATCAATGGAACATAAGGACTCACTAAGACGTCCTGTACTCGACGACCGCGTTTCGAGGGGCAAGGCAACAGTGTGGTCACCAGAGCAACATTAGGACACCTTAGAAGCTACCCTTATGCCATGTTTATGGACATAAGGACTTACTAAGACGTCCTGTACTCGACGACCACGTTTCGAGGGACAAGGCAACAGTGAGGCGTATCCTAGGAGTGGTGTGTGATTTGTGTGTCATTTTCAGTTATATTTGTCTGGATGCATTGAGTGTTCTACGCTTTGATTTTATTTGAGCATACATTCTTTCATGTGATTATTAGCAGTTAAAAGGTGCGGGAATTAAAATGCGGAAAGATAAAAGTTCTACGATATTACAAGGCGCGGGTCTACAACGCCAAATTAAACCAAGACCCGATTTGAAATAAAAGTGCGTAAAGTAAATGTCCTATTTATCTATTACAAGGCTTTGGGGCAATTACATGACATTTAAAAGAAAAATGTAAATAAACGCGCGAAAAGAAAATAGAAGGGAAAGCGAGGGCGTTGGACCCTTTAAAGGAATTAAATTGAAATTGAAAATTGATTTAATTATTAAATGAGAAAAAGAAACTTATTTTTTATGTTTTTGGATTTATGAAATTAAAGAGAATTAATTGGAATTAAAAGTTAAATAAAAAACCTAGTTCTAAATTGTTTTTAATTTATTAAAGAAAATTATTTAAGTTTAACCTAATTTATCCCTAATTAATTAATTACAAGTATTTACAAAAATAATTAATGGTTAATAATAATTATAAAAAATATTTATTGAGAAAAAGAATGAAATGTTAAAAACCTATTTTTTATGTTTTTTTTTAGTTTATTAAAGAAAAACATTAAAATTAAACCTAAAACTAATTTGGTTATTAGAATTTATTTACAAAATATTAATGAAATAAAAAATAAAGCATATTTTTATTTTGTGATTTCTGATTTTTTTGGTTTTTTATGAAAATTGTTTTTGATGAATTAATTAAAATAAATAAAACAAATAAAAAAAATGAAAAAGAAAGAAAACAATATGCAAACCAATGGGGGGTGTTGACCCCAATTTTGGAGGTAAATTGAGGAATTTTAGCCCAACAGGAGGAGGCCATTTGTTGACTTTTCGAATCACCTGCTTGTGGTTGACTGAGCGTGCACCTTGGAATTCACATCATGGCCTTCAGATTGATCATTAGAGACACATGGCAAGCACAAACGCTGGGTGCATGATGGATCACTGAAGGGTGCATTGCATGGGAAAGAGTTAAACAAAATAATAGAAATAATTTGAGAGGACCTGGGGTTCGAACCCAGGTCCCAGTGCTTACCAAACCATCTGCCTACCAGTTGAGCTATCAGCGCGCTTTGGATATGAAATGAAAAATAAAAAATATAATGTAAAAACAAGAATTAGTGGTGTACAAACAAAAAAACGCGCCAGAATTATGAATCATCCAATGACAACAAGCCACGCTAGCCTTCGTCTCCAATTGCCCCTGTGACAAAACGAAATAGCGGGGGTTTTAAACCCCCCCCCCCCAAACACCATCTACAAAAAAATAGCGAATAGCTCATGGCGAAAAAGAAAAAAGGCGCGGTGGTTAATTTCCATTCAGTGGAAGGTCCTGATTTCAATGGTAGTGGTCTCTTGGTCCAATTTTTCCAGGTGAAAGAAACCCCAAAATTGGAGCTCTGAAACCCTAGGAAGCTCTCATGGTGGATTCACGTATAGGCCTTGTTAACTCAATTAAAGCATGCTATCAGCTTCAGAATGTTCACATTAGTCCAAATCCATGATTAAAAATCAAAAATGTTGTATGAATATTGAAACACGAATAAGAAAATTTTCAAAGAAAGTCAAACTTTGTTATACCTATTCCTTGCGTATGGAGGTATAATTTCAGTTGGAATAGCTTCCTGGTTGTCTCAGCAAGCTATTGGAATCCTTCTGAGGCCTTGAAATGTGCTCTATGTGTGTTTTCAGTTTTTGAATTTTTGAGAGAAAAGTGCAATATTGTTTTGAGGTTTCAGCGCAGCTTAGGTCTAGTTCTTGTGTCTGATCACTTGCATATGCATTATGTAATGTATCTTGATGAGAATTATGGCCAATAATGCAAGGCATTCAAACTTAAGATTTTCCATAAACCTCCATTAACAAACTTTCCATCTTTGTACCAATTTTGAATTCTTGCTTGATTAGGCCTTTTGCACGAATTTGGAATATGCTTGATGGTGATTCAAAGCTAATCAAGACCAAATATGTCCCTTAATTAACCTTTTGGATTTTTATTTGATTTTAATGGATTTAAAATGAATTAAATCCAATAAAATCAAATAAACATGAAACAATTAATTTTAAAATTTGAAATAAAATGTGGGACACGTGTGAAGCATGGCCAAGCTGATTCAAGTGGAAAAAGTGGGGCCCTTTTGTCAAAAATGAAATTTCAAGGATAAATGATTTTGGCCATTTCACAAAAATTTCCCAACTTCTCCAATGCATATCTTGCTCAATTTTTAAGCTTTGATCATGTTCTTGGACATTTTAGAAAGGTCTTGAAGTCCTCTAACCAATTTCTTTGGTCCCATGTCATTTTTATTTACCAATCTCAAGTTATGGTCTTTGACTTAAAGTCCCTTTTTGTTGACTTTTGAAAATGACCTATAATGTTGAAATTGATAACTTTTTGTGAGAGCATTTCTTGGACTTGGAATGTGAAGATGAGTTGTAGGAAATGTCTTCCCCTTCAAGATGAGCATTAGATGGGATTTTTCTGATGAACCATGAAAAAGTTATGCCTTGGTCAAGTTACAGTTGACTTTTCAGCTGTCCAAAAATAGAAACTTTTGCATCTTGAGTCTTTTTGAGCCATACTTTTGAGAATCATGATCAAGAATTGATCAAATGATGTTTGTGGCTTCAAAATAAGATGTTGACCAAAAATTTTGACTTTTGACTGCCAAATGACCATTTTGCCCCTACAGTTGACTGTTGAGCAATTAGGGTTTTTGACTGTGCAACTTGACCTTGTGAGCCTTGAAACTTGACATATAGGTGCTTGACAATGTGTATGAGCATGGGAGACTTGATTGAGCCCCTGAAAACCTCAACTTCCTTGCAAGAATCAAAACCCTAGTTTGACTGGCTTAGGAGGATGGTTGACTGTGTAGCCCTTGAGTAGACTTTAAACCATTTGCTTGTCATAACTTTGAAGATTATGGGAGGGCAAATTTTGGGGTACAACAAATATCTCAATGGTTTATTCTGATTCATCTCCAGATTTTCACTTGTTTAGATAAATCTTTCAATGGTTTATTCTGATTCGTCTCCAGATTTTTACTGGTTCAGATAAATCTCTCAACGGTTTATTCTGATTCATCTCTACATTTTTACTGGATCAGATAAATCTCTCAACGATTTATTCTGATTTGTCTCCAGATTTTTACTGGTTCAGATAAATCTCTCAACGGTTTATTATGATTCCTCTCCAGATTTCTACTGGATCAGATAAATCTCTCAATGGTTTATTTTATTCATCTCCAGATTTTACTGGTTCAGATAAATCTCTCAACAGTTTATTCTGATTCATCTCCAGATTTTTACTGGTTCAGATAAATCTCTCAACAATTTATTCTGATTCGTCTCCAGATTTTTACTGGTTCAGATAAATCTCTCAACGGTTTAGTCTGATTAGTCTCCATATTTTACTGGTTCAGATAAATCTCTCAACGGTTTATTCTGATTTATCTCCAGATTTTACTGGTTCAGATAAATCTCTCAATGGTTTATTCTGATTCGTCTCCTGATTTTTCCTGGTTCAGATAAATCTCTCAACGGTTTATTCTGATTTATCTCCAGATTTTACTGGTTCAGATAAATATTTTAACAGTTTATTCTGATTCGTCTCCAGATTTTTACTGGTTCAGATAAATCTCTCAACGGTTTATTCTGATTCGTCTCCAGATTATTACTGGTTCAGATAAATCTCTCAACGGTTTATTCTGATTCATCTTCAGATTTTACTGGTTCAGATAAATCTCTCAACGATTTATTCTGATTCATCTCTAGATTTTTACTGGTTCAGATAAATCTCTCAACGATTTATTTTGATTCGTCTCCATATTTTACTGGTTTAGATAAATCTCTCAACGGTTTATTCTGATTCTTCTCCATATTTTCCTAGTTCGGATAAATCTCTCAACGGTTTATTCTGATTCGTCTCCAGATTTTACTGGTTCAGATAAATCTCTCAACGGTTTATTCTGATTCGTCTCCAGATTTTTACTGGTTCAAATAAATCTCTCAACAGTTTATTCTGATTTGTCTCCAGTTTTAACTGGTTCAGATAAATCTCTCAACAGTTTATTCTGATTCGTCTCCAGATTTTTACTGGTTCAGATAAATCTCTAAACGGTTTATTCTGATTCGTCTCCAGATTTTTATCGATTCAGATAAATCTCTCAATGGTTTATTCTGATTTGTCTCTATATTTTACTAGTTCAGATAAATATCTCAATGGTTTATTCTGATTCATCTCAAGATTTTTACTGGTTCAGATAAATCTCTCAATGGTTTATTCTGATTCGTCTCCAGATTTTTACTGGTTCTGATAAATCTCTCAACGGTTTATTCTGATTCATCTCTAGATTTTTACTGGATCAGATAAATCTCTCAACGATTTATTCTGATTCGTCTCCATATTTTTACTGGTTCAGATAAATCTCTCAACGGTTTATTATGATTCCTCTCCAGATTTTTACTGGTTCATATAAATCTCTCAATGGTTTATTCTGATTCATCTCCAGATTTTACTGGTTCAGATAAATCTCTCAACGGTTTATTCTGATTCGTCTCCAGATTTTTACTGGTTCAGATAAATCTCTAAACAGTTTATTCTGATTCGTCTCTAGATTTTTACTGGTTCAGATAAATCTCTCAACGGTTTAGTCTGATTCGTCTCCAGATTTTTACTGGTTCTGATAAATCTCTCAACGGTTTATTCTGATTCATCTCTAGATTTTTACTGGATCAGATAAATCTCTCAACGATTTATTCTGATTCGTCTCCATATTTTTACTGGTTCAGATAAATCTCTCAACGGTTTATTATGATTCCTCTCCAGATTTTTACTGGTTCATATAAATCTCTCAATGGTTTATTCTGATTCATCTCCAGATTTTACTGGTTCAGATAAATCTCTCAACGGTTTATTCTGATTCGTCTCCAGATTTTTACTGGTTCAGATAAATCTCTAAACAGTTTATTCTGATTCGTCTCTAGATTTTTACTGGTTCAGATAAATCTCTCAACGGTTTAGTCTGATTCGTCTCCATATTTTACTGGTTCAGATAAATCTCTCAACGGTTTATTCTGATTCATCTCCAGATTTTACTGGTTCAGACAAATCTCTCAATGGTTTATTCTGATTCGTCTCCTGATTTTTACTGGTTCAGATAAATCTCTCAACGGTTTATTCTGATTTATCTCTAGATTTTACTGGTTCAGATAAATATTTTAACAGTTTATTCTGATTCGTCTCCAGATTTTTACTGGTTCAGATAAATCTCTCAACGGTTTATTCTGATTCGTCTCCAGATTATTACTGGTTCAGATAAATCTCTCAACGGTTTATTCTGATTCATCTCCAGATTTTACTGGTTCAGATAAATCTCTCAACGGTTTATTCTGATTCATCTCTAGATTTTTACTGGTTCAGATAAATCTCTCAACGGTTTGTTTTGATTCGTCTCCAGATTTTTACTGGTTCAGATAAATCTCTCAACAGTTTATTCTAATTCGTCTCCAGATTTTTACTGGTTCAGATAAATCTCTCAACGGTTTAGTCTGATTCGTCTCCATATTTTACTGGTTCAGATAAATATCTCAACGGTTTATTCTGATTCATCTCCAGATTTTACTGGTTCAGATAAATCTCTCAATGGTTTATTCTGATTTGTCTCCTGATTTTTACTGGTTCAGATAAATCTCTCAACGGTTTATTCTGATTTATCTCCAGATTTTACTGGTTCAGATAAATATTTTAACAGTTTATTCTGATTCGTCTCCAGATTTTTACTGGTTCAGATAAATCTCTCAACGGTTTATTCTGATTCGTCTCCAGATTATTACTGGTTCAGATAAATCTCTCAACAGTTTATTCTGATTCATCTCCAGATTTTACTGGTTCAGATAAATCTCTCAACGGTTTATTCTGATTCATCTCTAGATTTTTACTGGTTCAGATAAATCTCTCAATGGTTTATTTTGATTCGTCTCCATATTTTACTGGTTTAGATAAATCTCTCAGCGATTTATTCTGATTCTTCTCCATATTTTACTAGTTCGGATAAATCTCTCAACGGTTTATTCTGATTCGTCTCCAGATTTTTACTGGTTCAGATAAATCTCTCAACGGTTTATTCTGATTCGTCTCCAAATTTTTACTGGTTCAAATAAATCTCTCAACGGTTTATTCTGATTTGTCTCCAGATTTCACTGGTTCAGATAAATCTCTCAACGGTTTATTCTGTTTCGTCTCCAAATTATCTTGTTGGTTCAGATAAATCTCTCAATGGTTTATTTTGTTTCGTCTCCAAATTATCTTGCTGGTTCAGATAAATCTCTCAATAGTTTATTCTGATTCGTTCTTTGTTAAGACCAAGTTCAAAAATTCCGTCAACATTCACCTTGGATGGCATCTATAAGCCCATCTCCGGCAATTCTCCTTTGCTTCTCCAAATGGCATCTTTAAGCCCATTTCCTCATGCAATCAACCAGTGCATCATCAAGCGCAAATTTCTGGGCACTCTAGTGTTCAATCATATTCTACTTTCAAGCCGCGAATGACGAATGCGTCGATCTCCTTTTTCAAGTTTAAGAAGATTGAACAGGGGCAGCTTTTGTACCCCAAAATTTTCCCTCCCATTTTTCATACAAGATACAACCCTGGGGTTTCTTGAATATTCAAGTTGGCTCCGAAATCAACCAGACAGATTGGCGACAAGGTTTATTTCTCCAAAAGGCAATATTACCCAGTTTGAATTTGCTTCCCAGACTATCATAAATCAAGGGACCACAGCTCCTCTTCCCCAGTAGACTGCTCTACAATCCCCGCAGGTACTTTCTCCAGCCAGAGCAAAAATTTCCAACCACTGGTCCAAAATGTCCCCAGCAAGTTGCCCAACTTCTCAGATTTCCCCAGCAGGATATCACAAGCAATGACTGGCTTTTCCCTTGCGGCAAAGTTTATACTTGGAAATTCACCCATCCGTGCTTCAAAGGGGATTTATTTTCCCCGCTTCCAGCAACGCTACGGCATAAACAATTTTTTATTTCCATACATCATAACATTGACAACTCAAGTACATACATTTGAATTTATTTTGAGAGGTAAACATCACACCACGCATCGCATACATCATAGCATTGCATACAATTAACTCCATCTTTTTACAGGAAAGAGTCATTAGACAGTTAAGATCAACAAATTTCCGACAGACACAAATTTTCAACAAGTCAAATACAAATCAGTTTCCGAGAAAAGGCTGATTTTTACTGGTTCAGATAAATCTCTCAACGGTTTATTCTGATTCATCTCCAGATTTTCGCTGGTTCAGATAAATCTTTCAACGGTTTATTCTGATTCATTTCAAGATTTTCACTGGTTCAGATAAATCTCTCAACGATTTATTCTGATTCATCTCCAGATATTTCACTGGTTCAGATAAATCTCTCAACGGTTTATTCTGATTCATCTCAAGATTTGTGTTGGTTCAGATAAATCTCTCAACGGTTTATTCTGATACGTCTCCAGATTATTTCACTGGTTCAGATAAATCTCTCAACGGTTTATTCTGATTCATCTCCAGATTATTTCACTGGTTCAGATAAATCTCTCAACGGTTTATTTTGATTCATCTCCAGATATTTCACTGGTTCAGATAAATCTCTCAACGGTTTATTCTGATTCATCTACAGATTATTTCACTGGTTCAGATAAATCTCTCAACGGTTTATTCTGATTCATCTCCAGATATTTCACTGGTTCAGATAAATCTCTCAACGATTTATTCTGATTCGTATCCAGATTATTTTACTGGTTCCGATAAATCTCTCAACGGTTTATTCTGATTCGTCTCCAGATTTCACTGGTTCAGATAAATCTCTCAATGGTTTATTCTGATTCGTCTCCAGATTTTTACTGGTTCAGATAAATCTCTCAATGGTTTATTCTGATTCGTCTCCAAATTTTTACTAGGTTCAGATAAATCTCTCAACGGTTTATTCTGATTCATCTCAAGATTTTTACTGGTTTAGATAAATCTCTCAATGGTTTATTCTGATTCGTCTCCAGATTTTTACTGGTTCAGATAAATCACTCAACGGTTTATTCTAATTCGTCTCCAGATTTTTACTGGTTCAGATAAATCTCTCAACGGTTTATTCTGATTCATCTCCAGATTTTACTGGTTCAGATAAATCTCTCAACAGTTTATTCTGATTCGTCTCCATAGTTTTACTGGTTCAGATAAATCTCTCAATTCGTATCCAGATTTTTATTGGTTCAGATAAATCTCTCAACGGTTTATTCTTATTCGTCTCCATATTTTACTGGTTCAGATAAATCTCTCAACGGTTTATTCTGATTCATCTCCAGATTTTATTGGTTCAGATAAACCTCTCAACGGTTTATTCTGATTCGTCTCCAGATTTTTACTGGTTCAGATAAATCTCTCAACGGTTTATTCTGATTCATCTCCAGATTTTATTGGTTCAGATAAATCTCTCAACGACTTATTCTGATTTGTCTCTAGATTTTTACTGGTTCGGATAAATCTCTCAACGGTTTATTCTGATTCGTCTCCAGATTTTTACCGGTTCAGATAAATCTCTCAGTGGTTTATTCTGATTCGTCTCCATATTTTACTGGTTCAGATAAATCTTTTAACGGTTTATTCTGATTCGTCTCCAGATTTTTACTGGTTCAGATAAATCTCTTAACGGTTTATTCTAATTCGTCTCTAGATTATTACTGGTCCAGATAAATCTCTCAATGGTTTATTCTGATTCATCTCCAAATTTTATTGGTTTAGATAAATCTCTCAACGATTTATTCTGATTCATCTCCAGATTTTTACTGGTTCAGATAAATCTCTCAACGGTTTATTCTGATTCGTCTCCATATTTTACTGGTTCAGATAAATCTCTCAACTGTTTATTTTGATTCATCTCTATATTTTACTAGTTCAGATAAATCTCTCAACGGTTTATTCTGATTCGTCTCTAGATTTTTACTGGTTCAGATGAATCTCTCAACAGTTTATTCTGATTCGTCTCCAGATTTTTACTGGTTCAAATAAATCTCTCAACAGTTTATTCTGATTCGTCTCCATATTTCACTGGTTCAGATAAATCTCTTAACGGTTTATTTTGTTTCTTCTCCAAATTATCTTGCTGGTTCAGATAAATCTCTCAACAGTTTATTCTGATTCGTTCTTTGTTAAGACCAAGTTCAAACTTTCCGTCAACATTCACCTTTGGATGGCATCTATAAGCCCATCTCCGGCAATTCTCCTTTACTTCTCCAAATGGCATCTTTAAGCCCATTTCCTCATGCAATCAACCAGTGCATCGTCAAGCGCAAATTTCTGGGCACTCTAGTGTTCAATCATCTTCTACTTTCAAGCCGCGAACGACGAACGCGTCGATCTCGTTTTTCAAGTTTAAGAAGATTGAACAGGGGCAGCTGTTGTACCCCAAAATTTGCCCTCCCATTTTTCATACAAGATACAACCCTAGGGTTTCTTGAATATTCAAATTGGCTCAGAAATCAACCAGACAGATTCTCTTTTGGGGCAATAAACCAGCAATTAGGGTTTTTTGCAATTCTCAAAAGAAAATGAGTTTTCAAAGATCCAATTGGCCTTCATAGGTCTTCATGCTTCCTCAAAGTTGTAGTTATGTTTTCTTCAAGTTATAAGACTTTGAGAAGATTATGTCTGTTCATGGTCACATGTGATGTCACTCACGGGTTTATCTTCAAAGAATCGGAAGAAATTTGAGTTTGGAAGACTTTAAAATTATCAAATCATCGCAAGGCATTTGGTTGATTTTGAATTTTTTTAAACACAGTTTACTAAAAGGATAATGTTTGTTCTCAGAGCATGATTTGTTTGGGACAAGAGATGGAGGTTAAGACTGTCATTTAGGACAGTCATGATTTTGGGATCCAGGTTGACCAGATGATTTACGTCCTTAAAACATCTATTTTGTTTAGGAAATGGAGTACAAAGTGCGTGTTTGTTTGAAATGCAGTTACAAAGTTATTGGGATTATTTGGAATTTAAGTTACCAGACTGGAGCATTCTATTTCAAATATCCTGATTTGGAATTTCAAAAAAAATCAATTAGGATGCGAAGAGAAATTACAAATTGTTGTTGATAAAGGATTTCAAGTTATAAATGACACAACAATACTTTATGCTACAATTCAAGATTTTCTCCAATTTCAAACACACCGTCCAAGATTGTTACAAAACTTCGAATTCTTTTAATACTTTATGTTTTACAACTTATTGTATTTAAAGATAAATTGGTACAACTATTGGATACAATACATCAAAATACAAGAAGATTTTTCTAAGTTATAAAGAAAATCAAAGTGAATGTTTGGCCTAAGAGAACTAATCTATGTTTAAGTTGTTTGAAGACTGAAGTCATATCAGACTCCTTTGCTTATCTCCAAGACTTTCATGTTTGCCACGGATTTCTTGCGTTCTTTGCTTTGTCATCTCCAATTTTGCTCACATGAAAACAAGAGAAAGAAAGCATGATTAATACAAAATTATATGGGCATGAACAAGGAATTTTCCAAAAGTTATTTCATAAATTCATCATTAAGGTTTGCAACGTGGAATCAGAATGCTATTTATTTCATCACAACCTATTTCCCCCAGTTGCAAATCACAAGAAGGTCTCCCTCCTTGGTTCACAAAAAGAAGGAAAGAGAAATTCGCGAACATGATAGCCCAAGGCTACACACAATAACAAAATGATACAGCAGTCCAAACAAACAGCAGCATCACAAACTGAACAAACAGCAGCATCACAAACTGAACAAGCAGCAGCATCACAAACTGAACAAGCAGCGTCATCACAAACAAACAGCATCATCACAAATAAACAGCATCATCATAAACTGAACAAGGCAGCAGTGTGGCAAATATAACAAATAGCTAGATGCTAAATCAAACAAAATAGCAAGTCAACTTGCTCAAGAAACAAAATGTCATCATTTTCCAAGTGCTGAAAACCTTTCAGAAGGGTAAAATAAGCAAAAGAGAATTTTGCTTTTTTTTATTGTCATTGAGAGAGAAGAGAGGAAAGAGGTCACCTAGGCTACAGCATTGCCCAAAGCACATCCTACAAAAGCTCTGCTACAAAAAGAAGAGTTGTTGTAAACCCAAAATCAGAAAAAAAATCTGCTGTAAACCCAAAATCATCAAAACCTGCTGTAAACCCAAAATCAGAACAAAATCTGCTGTAAACCCAAAATCATCAAAACCTGCTGTAAACCCAAAATCAGAACAAAACCTGCTGTAAACCCAAAAATTATCAAAACTGCTAAAATACAAAATCAGAAAAAATTTGTTGTAAACAAAAACCTTTTGTAGAGACCAGAGGCAAAAAGGCCAGAGCATAAGAAAAGGTCAATAAAAACAGAGAGGGGCAATGGATTAAAGGGCCAGCAAAAAAAGAGAACAATTATTCACAACAAACACAGTAACAAAGCGAGCAAACTCCAAAACCTGAGAACCATCATCCAAAACCCAGAAAAACAAAGAAAATAGAACGATTCATTCATTCATTCATAGAAAAAGATTGTTGTACCCCAAAATTTGCCCTCCCTTTTTCACAAGAAATCACAAACTCAGGGTTTTCTCTGATTTTTCAAGATCGGCTCGAGAATCGGTCAAACAGACTCTCCTTTATCAGTTAATCCAGAATTAGGGTTTCCACTGATTTTGTTGAGATTGGCTCAGGAATTGATCAGACATATCTTTCTTTGGCAGCAATCCAGAATTAGGGTTTTCTCTGATTTGTTAAGGTTGACTCAAGAATCGATCAGACAGATCTTTCTTTGGCAGCAATCCAGAATTAGGGTTTGCGCTCGCATTTCTCAGAAGAAACAGAATCCTCAGAAATTCAGTTGACTGTTACATTATTTTTACGCTTGTTCAAGATTACTGGTTGTTTCTCAAAACCTAAATATCTGGGATAGGAGCTGAGACTTTTGTTTGGAACTTTGAGGCATTGGTTTGATCAGTGGAGTGAAAGGTTTATGGAATGCTTGTTTGTTTAACTGTACAACGCATATGTTAATTGGAATACCAGGCGTATTGTGAATTAATGCAAGTTTGCGAGACGGCAAAGTTTGTTGATTATTTATTTCATCTGGATTAAAGTTATTGGGATACATTTCCAGTTACTTTAATTTAACAGTCTTAAATGATTAAATAGACAATACAAGGAAAAGGTGGAAGATATTTGACAAAGACTCTTTTATTTATTTATTTCAAATGTCGTTACAAATTTTATTCGAATATTGTGAATTTACAATTTACAGTATTTACAATAATATTTGTTTACAATAAATGAAAAAATATAATAAATCTAAGCCTAAATCTCTGGAGATCTTTGACTTCTACTTCTGCTGCTTCCTCTATCATCTAACTGTTACTTACCTGCAAAAGACAGAAAGAAGTTAGTATAAGAATTTTCAAGCAGAAGCAGGTAAAAAGAAAAATCATCATCAAAGTCTGTTGGCTGGAATCAGAAATGCTATGTTCATCATGTTTCATTTTCCTTTCTACAAATCACGAGAAGATTTCTATTCTCGGTTCACAGAGAGAAAAATAAAATATATAAAATTGCAAGCATACAAGTTATTCAAAATGCAAAGGCACAAGGTTGTACACAAAGTAAACTGAACTGCCAAACTGAGTTTCAAAATGCATTAACCAAGCATGTCAAAACTAAGTTACAAGAAGCATAGTAACTAGCAAAAGCAGCAAGTACACAAAGCTGTCCAAGAAAGTACAATGCAGGAAATATGGAAAGAAAGTAGTACAATGCAGAGATAAACCAAGTTACAAGCAAGAGAGCTTGTCCTAGACCTCATCATGTTCTGGCCAGCAGCTTTTCAGAATAATATAATAAGCAATTAAAAGTGCTTTTATGGAAAGAGAAAGAGAGTGAAGTGAGGGTTTGCAGTTTTGGCAGGCTGTAAAAGGCAGTAACAAACAAAACCTGCATCTCAAACACCAGAAGCAAAAACTGTTGTCAAAACCAAAAACCTTCCTGTACTAAACAGCATAGCCTGCCTTCCAAAAGCAAACAGAAAGCCTGCCTGTCAAACACCAAAACTCAACAAACTGCAAGCTAAAAATTTGAAACCTGAAGCCTGCCTAAAACTTACCACAAACCTGCTCCCAACCAAAAACTTCCCAACTGTAACAATAACAAGCAAACATGTAGCCTGCTTTACCTGAAAACTCACAAACCTGCTTAAAACTGCATCAGCCTGTTCAAACAAAGATTGGAACAACCAAAACCAAACAGCCTGCAAGCTTGCAACTTGCAAAGACTCAAACAGCAAGCATGTTTCCAAAACTGCAGAAAACCTACACAAAACTACATCTCAACACTCACGCCAACAAACCTGTAAGCAAATCTGCTTAAACAACAAACCTGCAAATCACCAAATCCAAACTGCAAGCTCAAACTAACAGCAAAACTGCCTCCCAAAACACAACAGATCAACAAGCTCAACAAACATACAAAAAAGCCATAAACTGCAACAACCCTGCTTGCTCAACAAAAAGCAAAACCACAACATTGGTTTTCAGTTTCACCATCATCAACAAAAAGCAAAACCACAACATTGGTTTTCATTTTCACCATCATCAACAAAAAGCAAAACCACAACATTGGTTTTCAGTTTCACCATCATCAACAAAAAGCAAAACAACAACATTGGTTTTCAGTTTCACCATCATCAACAAAAAGCAAAACAACAACATTGGTTTTCAGTTTCACCATCATCAACCAAAACAAAGAACAACAACAATAGCTAATCTCAGAACCATTTCATCATCAAATATCCACCACCCAAAGAAAGGAAGAGTTTTAGAAGTAAAAGAAACAAAGATTCAGAATCAAGTTCATCATTATCCAACAATCAGTAGCCAACAAAGGCAAACAAAGATTCATAAGCAAGTTCATCATTATCAAGCATCAGCAGCCAAAGGAGAAGAGGGAGATTCATAAGCAATAAAGATTCAGAAAACAAAGATTCAGAAGCAAGTTCATCATCATCAAACAGTCGGTATTCAAGCACTCATAGGAAGAACATCAATAAAAGTCCAAACAACATAGGGTTTTCAGAACAAGATCATCATCAAACATTCAAAGATACAGAAATACCAGAAAAGCCAAAGCAATCATCATCCTCCCTCCTCCTAGCCTCCTGAGAGCGCCACCGGCCAGTCTCACCTCTTTCTCCTTCAGTTTACAGAACAAAACACTGAAGGTACATATCTCAAGCTCCTACTACATGTAAATATCAAAAAAATATGGATTAAAATGCGCATGTAATAATCAAGCAAAAATGAAAATGTAATCATGAAACCCTAAAACAAAGGTTAACAAATCGTACCGTCACGAGTGAGAATCCTAGACCGCTGCAAAGGGAAGGCAGGAAGTGGATGGAGGAAACGCTCCAGTGGCCAAGGCAGGAGAGGAGGAATCAGTTGTTCATGGGCTTGAGAAAGGAGAAGAGAAATGAAGATGAGAGGAGCGGCGCCGTTGAGACCAAAACTGAAAACCCTAATTTTTGAGTACGCAAAACATTAACCCTAAAAATGTTGTACAACATTCCAATTGGGCCTGTGCGCCCCATTATTCTTAAGCCCACTTCACTTCTGTTAAACGCACACCCCCCCCCCCCCTTTCTTTTCCCCCCTTCTGGCCTGTTTGCTCTTCTTCCTTTGGCCCATCCAAAATATGTTCTTAGGCCCATCATTTTTTAAACTAACATTTTTCTTAAAATCACTTTCTTTCTTTTAAGTAATAAAAACACTAATTAAATTTTTGTTTCACTTTATTTTTAAAATAATTTTATTTTTCTTTATTAATATTGTTTTAATATAATAAAAGTACAAAAAATAATAGTTAGCTTAATTTGAGCAATTTTGTTTTTTAACTTTTTTTTAATTAATAAAATACAAGAATTATCTTAAACATTAATTTAGGAAATTAATCCTTTCTTTTCATAATTAACAAAAAATACAATAAATACTTAATCTTTCTTAGGTTAAAATTTTTATTTGATCATTTGTAAATAAATACACGCATCTCATATTTCTTTGATTTTCATTATCTTATACTTTGTTATAATTTTACATTGAAAATGCGATAGTTCAATTTGGTTGTAATATATACTTGGACATTATTATTCTGATAAGTCTCATCCCCATTTGTAAACATTTGCACCCCCATCCCCGAATACTTATTTGTAATAACTTAGACTTTAAATTCCCGCAATTTATCGCTTTCGATATACTGTATAGTAATTAGGGTTTGTATGCGAAGATTCAAAACCAATCGCTAGATGACCTAATACAAGATAAATGCATGAAAATCAATACACAATTCACACTTGCACCTCTAGGGTAACCTCGCTTATTGCCTCGGAAAATGCAATCATGTCCCTCGAGTATGAGACACTCTAGCAAATGCCCCTTCAATAAACAAAGATCGTAGTCCCCCGATGACCCTCGATGTTGCCTTCGATAAAACGATCTCGTCCCTTACAAAATTGCTAGAGCGTCTCACAAGTTGCTTTCAATGATTGTATACGATGACCCGCGCCTGTCCCGTTTAACATCCTAACACAAGGTTGTTCATCAAACACAATGGTGAAACAACACTGTTAAAAGGGTTAAAAACATAAGAAAGATCTTTGAGTAAAATATGGTAGACAACTCTTAGTTACTTGATCAACATCTTGCAAAACATCCTTGCCATTTTCAAACACACTTCACAACACAACTTCATCTTTTTCAAAACAACTTTCAAAACATTGGAATATCTTTTCAAAAAGACACACACCTTTGTATATATTCAAACAAGAATCATTACAAAGGTTGCCTAGACAAGGCATCTTTTTCAAAGCATTTTCAAAACCACACATACAAAGCACCATTTCAAACAATTGAAAAGCAAAGGCAAGTGATCTAAGCAAGTAACTAAGAGCCCATGGATAACCATGGATAGAAAGGGTGCTAATACCTTCCCTTTCTTTAATCTACTCCCCGAACCCAAGAAAACATCTCAAAGGTCTTTCCTGTGCTTTTTGACCTTTCCTTAGGATAAAATAAAAAGTCGGTGGCGACTCTTGCTAAACCGAACAAGTGAGAAAACAAACGCAAAATCCCAAGTCAGTTCTCCCACCGTATCACAGAACTGGCGACTCTGCTGGGGAAATTTCTAAAAGTGGGGTTACCTTAGGGTTTTAGATCACCTTTACATGCTTATCTTATTTGACTTGTATGCTTTACTTTTGGGTTCCTTGTTTGGGTTTATTTTAAATCCTACACCCAGATTTGGGGGCACCTTTTAGGTAAGTAGCAATAAACTGTGAGGGAACTGTGTGGGGTATACCGACAAGGTTGAATCAGTAGCTACGTTAGTGTGACATATTTGTGGGTACCGGTAGCCTTTGAGTCAATCAAAGAGAATATGGGGCCGCTGAGTGATGTCATGAAGCACTAACGAACTCTTAGAACCTTACTTGACCATCTTGGCCTTTTTAGGGGTAGTGAGATGACAGACGTTGGTGCAGTCCGAAGTTGGTAGATACTCGATACTACACTCATTGAGGATTGTCTTCTTGGAATATTTTGGTCGCCAGTTAAGTGGCTAAACCAAAACAATGAACACAGAAAATAATCCAGTGATATTGAGCTTCTTAGAACCCGGTTTCTATTTTAGGACAGGTTGAGCCAACTAGCTTCAAAAGGGTACTTACCTACGAACCCCCATGCAAGCCTAAACCTAAGGACTTGTTTGCTTTGTATGAATATGATTACCTGTATATACACTTACTTACTTTTGCATACCTGTACATAACATCATAACATCATACCATAAGCATTTTCAATAACCATTTCAAGGATCTCAAGGGTCTTTGATGCAGGGCCGCATTGAACCAGACGTCTACCAAAGGGCAAGAGGTTTCATTTTCCTCTAAACAAACGTCATTGAAGATCAAGTACAACAACTTGAATCAGGGGCTATGACCCACTTGACATGGTGAGCTTGATTCTCGTGGAAATACATCCACCGATACAAAGCTCTCCAATCAAATATTTGTTGATCAAAGTTCAACCTCTAACATTTTCTTGTGTTTACCTCGCGAGATCCTTGAAAACATGCATCCACATATCATGCATTGTATCATAGTAGGTTTTACTTTTCAGGTTTCCTTATTCTCCTACTGTTTATTTCAGTAGAGATGGCTCTAGAGAGAACTGTCGAAGATATCCAGGCTCAAAATGCTCAACTTCAAGAAATGTTCTTGAACCTATCCCAGGGGCAAGAAGAAGTGAAATCTATCCTCACAAGGGGCATGGTCCCAGGAAATCCAGGCGGCGTCAGGAATGATCAGTTGGAAGAACTACAGATTAAGCTGGAAACAATGAAGATCTAGATGATGGGACAACTGGTGAGCCAGATGGCTCTCATTCAAGACCTGGCTCAAAGACAAGAAGAGCTCAGGGTTCTCGTCAACAAACTGCTTCAAGATAACCAAGTGGGGCAAACAACTAGGGTTGAAGATCAATTCATCATTCAACCTCATTTGAGACAAGAAGACAAGGGAAAGGCTCCCCAGCTTGCTTCACGGTCATAAGCCCCGCAACAACCGCACCAGTGTCAACGGGGTAATCGGTGTAAGCAAAATACGTCTGGAAGACAGCTCACTGAGACTGACATACCATCATCTCTAATACTGGAACGCTTGTTGGAGGTCAATCTGACTGCTTTAAAGGATCCTATTCGGAAGCCCAATACCTCTGCTCCTAGCTATCACCCTGACGCATTTTGTGTATACCACTCCTATAGTCCTGGACATGACACCGACGACTGTTGGGCTTTAAAAAACAAGATCCAAGACTTGATTGACAATGGAGTGCTGAAATTCATGCCGGATGGCGAGATGAAAAATTTCCACTGAGGGTTCTCCACCTGAAATGACAAAGTTAGAACTAAGAGACTTTTGTTTCATTTGAATTTTCAAGTTGTAATTTCTTTTGTTATTCAAACAATTTTCTGTTGATGTCAAACTCTGTTTCATTAATGCATTGCATATGTTTGTCTTGAATCCATCCATTCGGTTTCACTATTCTTGAATTATGCTTCCTACTTTCTTTATGATATTTAAATCTTGATAAAAGTTACAAATTCTTTAGAGGGAGGATGACGAAAACAGCTATAATCTCATAACAATATGCTATTGAACAGACCCTGCAGACGATGTACAGGCATTTCTTTCAAATCCTAAACACTGGAGTTATAAGGAAGATAATCCCTAGTCAACCCCTTCGAGCCAAAGAAGTAGAAGTTTTCTGTTTTAAACACAAATTGAAACCTTTGATTAAACCTGGGGCAGGGTAGTCTCTCAGTTAATTCAAAAGATGCGCATTGAAGTCGCAAACTCTCAGTTCGTAATACAACGAATGACATCAAAAACATTCCTTTGGAACCAAAAGACAGTGATGGTTCCTTATCTCATAGGCAGTCATTACCTCTCAAAAGAGAAAAGCCCACTGAGCCAAAACCTACAAAGGATGCTTAAGAAAGCTGGGGCATCCCGCTGATTGTAATCCCGAAAACAGGAACAGTCAGGCAAAAATTAGGGATAACAAATCAAAAGAAAGAGGTCATTATAAATCCTCAACAACATGAAAAATGTTGCAAAAAATGATGATTGTCTTCCAATAAATTCAACTTGTGTGAGCCATCACCAAAACGTCATTCCAAACTCGAATAGAGTTCGACGCACAATTAACTGAGTTTAGGATCGAAGAGCATCATGAAGAGCGGGTGGGTATAAATATACTTTGAGCCTTTATCCTTTGTTTCTTAAACCGTGAACCAAACCACGTTACAACCCTTCAAAAGTCCTAATTGAAGCATGGGTTAGTTCGAAAGCATACTGTTACAAAAGGTATCCTGACTCCTGTAAGGCTTTGCTCTAAATCTTGTGTTGAATTTGTCTTATAAAAAGTTTTCTGCTAAAAAACACATTTTTCAAAACTTTGAGACAAGCATAAACTTTGCATTATTTGAATATCATTGTTTGCACATGTTATTTGTTTGACAACGAAGAAATTCACAATAGTGAATATTCGGAGGAATGAAAGCTCTCTCAGTGAGTAAAATCACTTCAAGTGGGATGACACTCCCGTTGCAAAAATCTCACATCAATAAAAGGGGACTTGATATGGTATTGTCCAGTAAACCTGGGGAAGTCCAGTCAAGATTTCAACAAATCCTTCAAAGTCCATTAAACCTGGGGCAGTCCAGTCAAGATTTCAAGAAATCTCTCAATTGCAGGATAACCTGGGGCAAGTCTCCCTCACCATCACTTGGGGCACTTAAACGTAAATCTCATCAAAGGGTTACGAACGTTCCAAGTTTCCTGGAAGTGCCACAAACATCTGATACTAGGGGCAATGACGAATCTCCCCGAAATCATTCTGAAAAGTAATTCCAGCGTCCTCGAGAAGTTCATCACCTCTCTAGCAGACCAGCAGTCATGGGTTTATTTCCCCAACATTTGTCAAGGATTTATTCTCCAAAACAAATTACATTTCAAATTGAACGGTCGTTCAAAATTTCCTTCATCACCTGTTGGAAGTTACGGTCGTCATCAAAAATTCCTTCATCACCTGTTGGAAGCCACGGTCGTTCAAAATTTCCTTCATCACCTGTTGGAAGTTACGATCGTCATCAAAAATTCCTTCATCACCTGTTGGAAGCCACGGTCGTTCAAAATTTCCTTCATCACCTGTTGGAAGTTACGGTCATCATCAAAATTTCCTTCATCACCTGTTGGAAGCCACGGTCGTTCAAAATTTCCTTCATCACCTGTTGGAAGTTACGGTTGTCATCAAAAATTCCTTCATCACCTGTTGGAAGTTACAGCCACCAACAGAATAACGGACAACTGAAGCTCCTAAAAACCTGTTTCTCTCAAGAATGAAGATTCTCATCCTTAAAACCTCAGAAGATTGGTATACTCCCAAGCTCCTGATACCGTTAACAGAATGAAGATTCTCATCCTTGAAACCTCAGAAGATTGGTATACTCCCAAGCTCCTGATACCGTTAACAGAATGAAGATTCTCATCCTTAAAACCCCAGTAGATTGGCATACACCCAATCTTCTGACCCAAGACCTGAATGAAGATTCTCATTTTGGCTTCTGCAGTAGATTGGCATACACCCAACCTCCTGATATTCCCGACAGAATGAAGATTCTCATTTCTCAAAGTGGTATAACATATGAATTTCTGATATTCCCGACAGAGTGAAGATTCTCATTCTTAAAGTGGCATACAACCTAAACCCAAACTTCTTCTAGACATGAATAAGCTTTTCCCAGAGTCCTGAGTTTTTACTCTCCAACAGGATAGCTACTTTTCAACAGTATGGCTATTCCCCACAAAATTCTTATTCCCCAAGCAGAATGAAGACTCTCATTCTCAATTCCTCATAGAGTTTTTCAGATATTCCCCGGCGAAGATCTCCTCAAAGCAGGAATCCCCAGTAGATTGGTATACAACCCAAACTCTTGATTTCCCCAACAGTGGTCCAAGGACTTCTCATTTCCAATGATCAAAGGATTTTCAATCCTCAGCGGCAGTCAAGGACTTATTTTCCCTGACAGCGGTCAAAGATTTTATTATCTCCAGCTATCCAGGATTTATCTTCCTCAGCAAGACGCTTAATCAGCTTACATGCGCATTCATTACATTCACCTATCATAAACATTGATATAACACATGCATTGCATCATACAGCATAACTTTGTGTTTCAGCTAATATTCATCCGTCGCAGGATAATTTTAGCAAGTTTCAAGCTTCAAGGATTTCTGAAAACAGTTTACGGAAGCTCCAAACACGGATGCTAATCTATTGCTTATTCAGACCCCCGGTTCAGAGATTCTCCAAACACGGATACCTTTTCTGATACTCACCTACAACATACAAATTCAACAAACATTCTTGGATGGCATCATTAAGCCCATCTCCGACAAGATTCTGTCACATCTCCAAATGGCATCTTTAAGCCCATTTCCTCAGCTATATTTTGACGAGTGCAAATTTATGGGCACTCTAGTGTCCAATCATCTTTTACCTTGGAGTCGCGAACGGAAAAATTGCCAATCTAACTCTTCAGGTTCAAGAAGATTGAACAGGGGCAACTATTGTACCCCAAAATTTTCCCTCCCTTTTTCACAAGAAATCACAACCTCAGGGTTTTCTCTGATTTTTCAAGATCGGCTCGAGAATCGGTCAAACAGACTCTCCTTTATCAGTTAATCCAGAATTAGGGTTTCCACTGATTTTGTTGAGATTAGATCAGGAATTGATCAGACAGATCTTTCTTTGGCAGCAATCCAAAATTAGGGTTTTCTCTGATTTGTTAAGGTTGACTCAAGAATCGATCAGACAGATCTTTCTTTGGCAGCAATCCAGAATTAGGGTTTGCGCTCGCATTTCTCAGAAGAAACAAAATCCTCAGAAATTCAGTTGACTGTTACATTATTTTTACGCTTGTTCAAGATTACTGGTTGTTTCTCAAAACCTAAGTATCTGGGATAGGAGCTGAGAATTTTGTTTGGAACTTTGAGGCATTGGTTTGATCAGTGGAGTGAAAGGTTTATGGAATGCTTGTTTGTTTAACTGTACAACGCATATGTTAATTGGAATACCAGGCGTATTGTGAATTAATGCAAGGTTGCGAGACGAAAAAGTTTGTTGATTATTTATTTCATCTGGATTAAAGTTATTGGGATACATTTCCAGTTACTTTAATTTAAGAGTCTTAAATGATTAAATAGACAATACAAGGAAAAGGTGGAAGATATTTGACAAAGACTCTTTTATTTATTTATTTCAAATGTCGTTACAAATTTTATTCGAATATTGTGAATTTACAATTTACAGTATTTACAATAATATTTGTTTACAATAAATGAAAAAATATAATAAATCTAAGCCTAAATCTCTGGAGATCTTTGACTTCTACTTCTGCTGCTCCCTCTATCATCCAACTGTTACTTACCTGCAAAAGACAGAAAGAAGTTAGTATAAGAATTTTCAAGCAGAAGCAGGTAAAAAGAAAAATCATCATTAAAGTCTGCTGGCCAGAATCAGAAATGCTATGTTCATCATGTTTCATTTTCCTCTCTGCAAATCACGAGAAGATTTCTCTTCTCGGTTCACAGAGAGAAAAATAAAATATATAAAATTGCAAGCATACAAGTTATTCAAAATGCAAAGGCACAAGGCTGCACACAAAGTAAACTTAATTGCCAAACTGAGTTTCAAAATGCATTAACCAAGCATGTCAAAACTAAGTTACAAGAAGCATAGAAACTAGCAAAAGCAGCAAGTACACAAAGCTGTCCAAGAAAGTACAATGCAGGAAATATGGAAAGAAAGTAGTACAATGCAGAGATAAACCAAGTTACAAGCAAGAGAGCTTGTCCTAGCCCTCATCATGTTCTGGCCAGCAGCTTTTCAGAATAATATAATAAGCAATTAAAAGTGCTTTTATGGAAAGAGAAAGAGAGTGAAGTGAGGGTTTGCAGTTTTGGCAGGCTGTAAAAGGCAGTAACAAACAAAACCTGTATCTCAAACACCAGTAGCAAAAACTGTTGTCAAAACCAAAAACCTGCATGTACTAAACAGCATAGCCTGCCTTCCAAAAGCAAACAGAAAGCCTGCCTGTCAAACACCAAAACTCAACAAACTGCAAGCTAAAACTTTGAAATCTGAAGCCTGCCTAAAACTTACCACAAACCTTCTCCCAACCAAAAACTTCCCAACTGTAACAATAACAAGCAAACCTGTAGCCTGCTTTACCTGAAAACTCACAAACCTGCTTAAAACTCCATCAGCCTGTTCAAACAAAGATTGGAGCAACCAAAACAAAACAGCTTGCAACTTGCAAAGACTCAAACAGCAAGCCTGTTTCCAAAACTGCAGAAAACCTACCCAAAACTACATCTCAACACTCAGGCCAACAAACCTGTAAGCAAATCTTCTTAAACAACAAACCTGCAAATCACCAAATCCAAACTGCAAGCTCAAACTAACAGCAAAACTGCCTCCCAAAACACAACAGATCAACAAGCTCAACAAACATACAAAAAAGCCATAAACTGCAACAACCCTGCTTGCTCAACAAAAAGCAAAACCACAACATTGGTTTTCAGTTTCACCATCATCAACAAAAAGCAAAACCACAACATTGGTTTTCAGTTTCACCATCATCAACAAAAAGCAAAACAACAACATTGGTTTTCAGTTTCACCATCATCAACAAAAAGCAAAACAACAACATTGGTTTTCAGTTTCACCATCATCAACCAAAACAAAGAACAACAACAATAGCTAATCTCAGAACCATTTCATCATCAAATATCCAACACCCAAAGAAATGAAGAGTTTTAGAAGTAAAAGAAACAAAGATTCAGAATCAAGTTCATCATTATCCAATAATCAGTAGCCAACAAAGGCAAACAAAGATTCATAAGCAAGTTCATCATTATCAAGCATCAGCAGCCAAAGGAGAAGAGGGAGATTCGGAAGCAATAAAGATTCAGAAAACAAAGATTCAGAAGCAAGTTCATCATCATCAAACAATCGGTATTCAAGCACTCATAGGAAGAACATCAATAAAAGTCCAAACAAAATAGGGTTTTCAGAACAACATCATCATCAAACGTTCAAAGATACAAAAATACCAGAAAAGCCAAAGCAATCATCATCCTCCCTCCGCCTAGCCTCCTGAGAGCGCCACCAGCCAGTCTCACCTCCTTCTCCTTCAGTTTACAGAACAAAACACTCAAGGTACATCTCTCAAGCTCCTACTACATAAAAATATAAAAAAAATATGGATTAAAACGTGCATGTAATAATCAAGCAAAAATGAAAACGTAATCATGAAACCCTAAAACAAAGGTTAACAAATCGTACCATCACGAGCGAGAATCCTAGACCGCTGCAAAGGGAAGGAAGGAAGTGGATGGAGGCAACGCTATGGTGGCCAAGGCAGGAGAGGAGGAATCAGTTGTTCATGGGCTTGAGAAAGGAGAAGAGAAACGAAGATGAGAGGAGCGGTGCCGTTGAGACCAAAACTGAAAACCCTAATTTCTGAGTACGCAAAACATTAACCCTAAAAATGTTGTATAATATTCCAATTGGGCCTGTGCGCCCCATTCTGCTTAAGCCCACTTCACTTCTGTTAAACACACACCCCCCCCCCTCTTCTTTTCCCCCCTTCTGGCCTGTTTGCTCTTCTTCCGTTGGGCCATCCAAAATATGTTCTTAGGCCCATCATTTTTTAAACTAACATTTTTCTTAAAATCACTTTCTTTCTTTTAAGTAATAAAAACACTAATTAAATTTTTGTTTCACTTTATTTTTAAACTAATTTTATTTTTCTTTATTAATATTGTTTTAATATAATAAAAGTACAAAAAAGAATAGTTAGCTTAATTTGAGCAATTTTGGTTTTTAACTTTTTTTTAATTAATAAAATACAAGAATTATCTTAAACATTAATTTAGGAAATTAATCCTTTCTTTTCATAATTAACAAAAAATACAAAAAATAATAATAAATAATTAATCTTTCTTAGGTTAAAAATTTTATTTGATCATTTGTAAATAAATACACGCATCTCATATTTCTTTGATTTTCATTATCTTATACTTTGTTATAATTTTACATTGAAAATGCGACAGTTCAATTTGGTTGTAATATATACTTGGACATTATTATTCTGATAAGACTCATCCCCATTTGTAAACATTTGCACCCCCATCCCCGGATACTTATTTGTAATAACTTAGACTTTAAATTCCTGCAATTTATCGCTTTCGATATACTGTATAGTAATTAGGGTTTGTATGCGAAGATTCAAAATCAATCGCTAGATGACCTAATACAAGATAAATGCATGAAAATCAATACACAATTCACACTTGCACCTCTAGGGTAACCTCGCTTGTTTCCTTGGAAAATGCAATCATGTCCCTCGAGTATGAGACACTCTAGGATATGCCCCTTCAATAAACAAAGATCGTAGTCCCCCGATGACCCTCGATGTTGCCTTCGATAAAATGATCTCGTCCCTTACAAAATTGCTAGAGCGTCTCACAAGTTGCTTTCAATGATTGTATACGATAACCTGCGCATGTCCCGTTTAACATCCTAACACAAGGTTGTTCATCAAACACAATGGTGAAACAACACTGTTAAAAGGGTTAAAAACATAAGAAAGATCTTTGAGTAAAATAAGGTAGACAACTCTTAGTTACTTGATCAAAATCTTGCAAAACATCCTTGCCATTTTCAAACACACTTCACAACACAACTTCATCTTTTTCAAAACAACTTTCAAAACATTGGAATATCTTTTCAAAAAGACACACACCTTTGTATATATTCAAACAAGAATCATTACAAAGGTTGCCTAGACAAGGCATCTTTTTCAAAGCATTTTCAAAACCACACATACAAAGCACCATTTCAAACAATTGAAAAGCAAAGGCAAGTGATCTAAGCAAGTAACTAAGAGCCCATGGATAACCATGGATAGAAAGGGTGCTAATACCTTCCCTTTCTATAATCTACTCCCCGAACCCAAGAAAACATCTCAAAGGTCTTTCCTGTGCTTTTTGACCTTTCCTTAGGATAAAATAAAAAGTCGGTGGCGACTCTTGCTAAACCGAACAAGTGAGAAAACAAACGCAAAATCCCAAGTCAATTCTCCCACCGTATCACAGAACTGGCGACTCTGCTGGGGAAATTTCTAAAAGTGGGGTTACCTTAGGGTTTTAGATCACCTTTACATGCTTATCTTATTTGACTTGTATGCTTTACTTTTGGGTTCCTTGTTTGGGTTTATTTTAAATTCTACACCCGGATTTGGGGGCACCTTTTAGGTAAGTAGCAATAAACTGTGAGGGAACTGTGTGGGGTATACCGACATGGTTGAATCAGTAGCTACGTTAGTGTGACATATTTGTGGGTACCGGTAGCCTTTGAGTCAATCAAAGAGAATATGGGGCCGCTGAGTGATGTCATGAAGCACTAACGAACTCTTAGAACCTTACTTGACCATCTTGGCCTTTTTAGGGGTAGTGAGATGACCGACTTTGGTGCAGTCCGAAGTTGGTAGATACTCGATACTACACTCATTGAGGATTGTCTTCTTGGAATATTTTGGTCGCCAGTTAAGTGGCTAAACCAAAACAATGAACAGTGAAAATAATCCAGTGATATTGAGCTTCTTAGAACCCGGTTTCTATTTTAGGACAGGTTGAGCCAACTAGCTTCAAAAGGGTACTTACCTACGAACCCCCATGCAAGCCTAAACCTAAGGACTTGTTTGCTTTGTGTGAATATGATTACCTGTATATACACTTACTTACTTTTGCATACATGTACATAACATCATAACATCATACCATAACCATTTTCAATAACCATTTCAAGGATCTCAAGGGTCTTTGATGCAGGGTCGCATTGAACCAGACGTCTACCAAAGGGCAAGAGGTTTCATTTTCCTCTAAACAAACGTCGTTGAAGATCAAGTACAACAACTTGAATCAGGGGCTATGACCCACTTGACATGGTGAGCTTGATTCTCGTGGAAAGACATCCACTGATACAAAGCTCTCCAATCAAATATTTGTTGATCAAAGTTCAACCTCTAACATTTTCTTGTGTTTACCTCGCGAGATCCTTGAAAACATGCATCCACATATCATGCATTGTATCATAGCAGGTTTTCCTTTTCAAGTTTCCTTATTCTCCTACTGTTTATTTCAGTAGAGATGGCTCTAGAGAGAACTGTCGAAGATATCCAGGCTCAAAATGCTCAACTTCAAGAAATGTTCTTGAACCTATCCCAGGGGCAAGAAGAAGTGAAATCTATCCTCACAAGGGGCATGGTCCTAGGAAATCCAGGCGGCGTCAAGAATGATCAGTTGGAAGAACTACAGATTAAGCTGGCAACAATGAAGATCCAGATGATGGGACAGCTGGTGGGCCAGATGGCTCTCATTCAAGACCTGGCTCAAAGACAAGAAGAGCTCAGGGTTCTCGTCAACAAACTGCTTCAAGATAACCAAGTGGGGCAAACAACTAGGGTTGAAGATCAATTCATCATTCAACCTCCTTTGAGACAAGAAGACAAGGGAAAGGCTCCCCGGCTTGCTTCAGGGTCACAAGCCCCACAACAACCGCGCCAGTGTCAACGGGGTAATCAGCGTAAGCAAAATACGTCTGGAAGACAGCTCACTGAGACTGACATACCATCATCTCTAATACTGGAACGCTTGTTGGAGGTCAATCTGACTGCTTTAAAGGATCCTATTCGGAAGCCCAATACCTCTTCTCCTAGCTATCACCCTGACGCATTTTGTGTATACCACTCCTATAGTCCTGGACATGACACCGACGACTGTTAATCTTTAAAAAACAAGATCCAAGACTTGATTGACAATGGAGTGCTGAAATTCATGCCGGATGGCGAGATGAAAATTTTGCGCTGAGGGTTCTCCACCTGAAATGACAAAGTTCGAACTAAGAGACTTTTGTTCCATTTGAATTTTCAAGTTGTAATTTCTTTTGTTATTCAAACAATTTTCTGTTGATGTCAAACTTTGTTTCATTAATGCATTGCATATGTTTGTCTTGAATTCATCCATTCATTTTCACTATTCTTGAATTATGCTTCCTACTTTCTTTATGATATTTAACTCTTGATAAAAGTTACAAAGTCTTTAGAGGGAGGATGACGAAAACAACCATAATCTCATAACAATATGCTTTTGAACAGACCTTGCTGACGATTTACAGGCATTTCTTTCAAATCCTAAACACTGGAGTTATAAGGAAGATAATCCCTAGTCAACCCCTTCGAGCCAAAGAAGTAGAAGTTTTCTGTTTTAAACACAAATTGAAACCTTTGAGTAAACCTGGGGCAGGGTAGTCTCTCAGTTAATTCAAAAGATGCGCATTAAAGTCGCAAACTCTCAATTCATAATACAACGAATGACATCAAAAACATTCCTTTGGAACCAAAAGACAGTGATGGTTCCTTATCTCATAGGCAGTCATTACCTCTCAAAAGAGAAAAGCCCACTGAGCCAAAACCTATAAAGGAGGCTTAAGAAAGTTGGGGCATCCTGCTGATTGTAATCCCGAAAACAGGAACAGTTAGGCAAAAATTAGGGATAACAAATCAAAAGAAAGAGGTCATTATAAATCCTCAACAACATGAAAAATGTTGCAAAAAATGATGACTGCCTTCCAATAAATTCAACTTGTGTGAGCCATCACCAAAACGTCATTCCAAACTCGAATAGAGTTCGACGCATAATTAACTGAGTTTAGGATCGAAGAGCATCATGAAGAGCGGGTGGGTACAAATATACTTTGAGCCTTTATCCTTTGTTTCTTAAACCGTGAACCAAACCACGTTACAACCCTTCAAAAGTCCTAATTGAAGCATGGGTTAGTTCGAAAGCATACTGTTACAAAAGGTATCCTGACTCCTGTAAGGCTTTGCTCTAAATCTTGTGTTGAATTTGTCTTATAAAAAGTTTTCTGCTAAAAAACGCATTTTTTAAAACTTTGAGACAAGCATAAACTTTGCATTATTTGAATATCGTTGTTTGCACATATTATTTGTTTGACAGCGAAGAAATTCACAACAATGAATGTTCGGAGGAACGAAAGCTCTCTCAGTGAGTAAAATCACTTCAAGTGGGATGACACTCCCGTTGCAAAAATCTCCCATCAACAAAAGGGGACTTGATATGGTATTTTCCAGTAAACCTGGGGCAGTCCAGTCAAGATTTCAACAAATCCTTCAAAGTCCATTAAACCTGGGGCAGTCCAGTCAAGATTTCAAGAAATCTCTCAATTGCAGGATAACCTGGGGCAAGTCTCCCTCACCATCACTTGGGGCACTTAAACGTCAATCTCATATAGGGTTACGAACGGTCCAAGTTTCCTGGCAGTGCCACAAACATCTGATACTAGGGGCAGTGACGAATCTCCCCAAAATCTTTCTGAAAAGTAATTCAAGCGTCCTCGAGAAGTTCATCACCTCTCTAGCAGACCAGCAGTCATGGGTTTATTTCCCCAACATCTGTCAAGGATTTATTCTCCAAAACAAATTACATTTCAAATTGAACAGTCGTTCAAAATTTCCTTCATCACCTGTTGGAAGTTATGGTCGTCATCAAAAATTCCTTCATCACCTGTTGGAAGCCACGGTCGTTCAAAATTTCCTCCATCACCTGTTGGAAGTTACGGTCGTCATCAAAAATTCCTTCATCACCTGTTGGAAGCCACGGTCGTTCAAAATTTCCTTCATCACCTGTTGGAAGTTACGGTCGTCATCAAAATTTCCTTCATCGCCTGTTGGAAGCCACGGTCGTTCAAAATTTCCTTCATCACCTGTTGGAAGTTACGGTTGTCATCAAAAATTCCTTCATCACCTGTTGGAAGTTACAGCCACCAACAGAATAATGGACAACCGAAGCTCCTAAAAACCTGTTTCTCTCAAGAATGAATATTCTCATCCTTAAAACCTCAGAAGATTGTTATACTCCCAAGCTCCTAATATCGTTAACAGAATGAAGATTCTCATCCTTGAAACCTCAGAAGATTGGTATACTCCCAAGCTCCTGATACCGTTAACAGAATGAAGATTCTCATCCTTAAAACCCCAGTAGATTGGCATACACCCAATCTTCTGACCCAAGACCTGAATGAAGATTCTCATTTTGGCTTCCCCAGTAGATTGGCATACACCCAACCTCCTGATATTCTCGACAGAATGAAGATTCTCATTTCTCAAAGTGGTATAACATATGAATTTCTGATATTCCCGACAGAGTGAAGATTCTCATTCTTAAAGTGCCATACAACCTAAACCCAAACTTCTTCCAGACATGAATAAGCTTTTCCCAAAGTCCTGAGTTTTTACTCTCCAACAGGATAGCTACTTTTCAACAGTATGGCTATTCCCCACAGAATTCTTATTCCCCAAGCAGAATGAAGACTCTAATTCTCAATTCCTCACAGAGTTTTTCAGATATTCCCCGGCGAAGATCTCCTCAAAGCAGGAATCCCCAGTAGATTGGCATACAACCCAAACTCTTGATTTCCCCAACAGTGGTCCCAGGACTTCTCATTTCCAATGATCAAAGGATTTTCAATCCCCAGCGGCAGTCAAGGACTTATTTTCCATGACAGCGGTCAAAGATTTTATTATCTCCAGCTATCCAGGATTTATCTTCCTCAGCAAGACGCTTAATCAGCTTACATGCGCATTCATTACATTCACATATCATAAACATTGATATAACACATGCATTGCATCATACAGCATAACTTTGTGTTTCAGCTAATATTCATCTGTCGCAGGATAAGTTTAGCAAGTTTCAAGCTTCAAGGATTTCTGAAAACAGTTTACGGAAGCTCCAAACACGGATGCTAATATATTGCTTATTCAGACCCCCGGTTCAGAGATTCTCCAAACACGGATACCTTTTCTGATACTCACCCACTCACCTACAACATACAAATTCAACAAACATTCTTGGATGGCATCTGTTGTACCCCAAAATTTGCCCTCCCATATTCTTCAAGAATTGCTAAGAGCATGCTTCAAATCTCCCCAAGGGTTGCACAGTTCAAGGGTCTCCTAACAGTCAAGAACTAGGGTTTTGGTTCTGACAAATAAAATGAAGTTTCCAAGGGTCCAATCAAGTCCCACATGCTTATAAACATTGTCAAGCATCCTCATACGAAGTTTCAAGACTTACAACACAAAATTGCACAGTCAAAAACCCTAATTGCACTACAGTCAACTGTAGGGGCAAAATGGTCATTTGACAGTCAAAAGTTCAAATTTTTGATCAACATCTCATTTTGAAGCCACAAACATCATTTGATCAATTCTTTATCATGATTCTCAAAGCTTGGCTCAAAAATTCTCAAGATGCAAAAGTTTCCATATTTGGACAGTTGAAAAAGTCAACTGTAACTTGACCAAGGCATAACTTCCACATGGATTATCATAAAAATTCCATCCAAAGCTCATTTTGAAGAGAAAGAGATTTCCTACAACTCCTCTTCATACTTCAATTCCAAGAAATGATCTCACAAAAAGTTATCAATTTCAACATTATAGGTCATTTTCAAAAGTCAACAAAAAGGGACTTTAAGTCAAAGGCCATAACTTGAGATTGGTAAATCAAACTGACATGGGACCAAAGGCATTGGTTAGAGGACTTCAAGACCTTTCCAAAATGTCCAAGAACATGATCAAAGCTTAAAAATTGAGCAAGATATGCCTTGTGGAAGTTGGGAAAGTTTTGGATATTTTGAAAAGTCAACTTTGCTTCAAGTGTCCTAAAATTGCTAATGGGCCACATTTTCTTCCAAAATCCATCATCCAAAGCATGTGCACGACCATTTGGCCCAAAGGGAAGTTATTCATCATTTTTATTTATTTATTTGAATTTTTAATTGCTAATAATTCATTTAATTAATTAAAATATGGAAAAAATACCAAAGCAAACTTTTTAAATCTTTTTATGCATGAAATATCTCCAAGATTTCGTGCAAATCAGATAGGGAAAGAATCAATGTGAATTGGACATAATTGGTATCAAATATGCATGGAAAAGATTGAAAAATTATGCCATGAAAATCAAATATCTTCCCATCAATGCAAAGGTTTTTTGGATCCAATTTTCAACCCTAATCATTCCATACATAAGCCTAATGCAAACCCTAGTGCTGAAGACCTGAAAGCTGCGCCAGAACTCAAGAACACTTTTGCAATTTTCTCAAAAAAATCCAAAACTGAAAGTGGCCTTGGAGGACGATTCAGAGGAAAAGATTGATCCCATTAGCTTGCCAAGACATTACTGAAGCTAACTGAACACTCTTCCACGTCCATAGCCTCAAGAATTGGTACCTAGCAATCAAACTGTTTCATCATTTTTGCATAATCGTATCTGATCATTCATGCCATGATTTTGAGTTTTAATGACTATTTTGTGTTAATCTTATCATTCTAAAGCTAACCACATTGTTTAATTAAGTTTTGCTCGCCTATACGCGATTTCACCATTGAAGATAGTTAGGGTTCTTCAAGTTCAAAATTGGGCGTTTACGTATATGGTAAAACAAGACATCTCAGTGCCATGGTCAAACTCATGAAGCTTGGACGAACATAACCCACCGGTCGCGCCTAATTTATCTAACCATATGGGCTATTCGCTATTTTTGAAAAGATGGCATTTTGGGGGAGTTTAAAACCCCCGCTACTTCTTTTTATTGCAGGGATGAAGGAAGAAGAAGATTAGGTGGCGAGCGATGGTTGGATGATTTGAATCCAACGCGCGTTTTTTTTATTTTTCTATGTCACTGACCATGTTTCCCTTATGTTGTTTATGTGTTATTTTACATACAACGCGCGTGAAGAGCTCCGTTGGTGGACAAGGCGTTTGGTAACCCCTGGGACCTGGGTTCGAATCCCAGGTCCCCCTTTCTTATTCCATATTGTTTTTCTAATCATGCTTCTGTGCAGCTTCAGTCCCATGGTTTATCATATGCCCATAATCTCAGCATGCCACATGTCCTAGAATGTCCATCCAAGGGCTCAGATTTGATGAACGTCATACTCACCAGTCAACGCGTATACCCGCTCCCAGGAAAAGTCAAATAAGGCCTTAAACCTTGGGCCTAAAATGCTGATGATACCTCCCAATTGGGGACAGAACCCCCCAAGGTTTTGCAATTCTTTTCTTTTTTTTATTTTATTTGTTTCAATTATTTCTTTTTTTTAATTCTTTAAATTAATTTATTTTCATAAAACATAAAAATAATAAAAATCAGAAAGTCATAAAATAAAATATATTTCATTTAAACTTATTTTTGTAAATAAAGTCTTATTAATTAATTAGTTTTATTCTTAAACTTAATTTTGACATTTTTCAATAAACTTAAAATTTGTAGAATTAGGTTTTAATTACTTTAATTACTTTCTCTTTTATTTTCTCATCACTAATAATTAATTATTTATTTTTATAAATCAAATTGCATTAATTAATTAGGTTTAATTTTAGGTTTAATTTTCATATTTTCTTAATAAATTAAAAATAGCTAGAACTAGGTTTTAATTCATTTAATTCTCTTATTGAAAATTCATAAATGCAAAAACTCAAAAATCTTTTCTTTTTACTTTAATTTAATTAATTTGTTAAATCGTAATTTAATTTCGTTAAAAAGGGTCCAACGCCCTCGCATTCGATTTTAATTCCAATTCGTGCATTTATTTCCTTTCTTGTGATTTTTATGTAATTCTTCCAAAGCCGTGTAAATTAAACTTTTATATTTCTCGCATCTTTATTTTATGTCAAATCGGGTCCTGGATTTAATTTGGCGATGCGGACCCGCGCCTTTGTAATAGTTTAGGAACTTTAATTTTCGCACTCTTTTAACTGTTAATTAAATCGCATGCAAGAATGAATGTTAAAATAAAAACAAATGCGTAGATCACCCATGACATGACAAGACAAAAATATCTGAAAACGACACATAAATCACACACTACCCCTAGGGTACGCCTCATTGTTGCCTTGCCTCTCGAAAGGTGATCGTCGAGTAGAAGACGTTTTAGTAAGTCCTCATGATCCGGGAACCTGGCATGAGGGTAGCTTCTAAGGTATCTTCCTATTGCTCTGGTGATCACCATGTCCCGAACTTCGAATTGACCCGAACACCTCCAACAGTGGTGCTACCTACCTCTCAATGGTGGGATGGCACTACTTTAAGGACATTTACACAGACGAATTCCTTAGGGTAGGTAGACGACTCTAGATACTTGCTCTAATTTCAAAACAAAATTCAAAAATACTTTTCACACCGACACCTTTTCAAAAAGCTTTCGAAAGCAACTTTTCAAACACTCTTGAGGACCGATACAAGAGTCGAACTGGAATTTTCAAAGAAACTTTTAAGAAAACCCACAGTTGAAAAGCAAACAAACCATTTTTGAAAACACAATGAGCAAGTATCTAAGAGCCCATGGATAACCATGGATAGAAAGGGTGCTAACACCTTCCCTTTCTATAATCTACCTCCCAAACCGAGAGCAATCTCTTTAAGGAATTTTTCTGTGCTTTTGTCCTTTCCATTTGGAGAAAATAAAAGACGGTGGCGACTCTTGCTTCCGCGACATTTCGCGAACCAGCGTTAAACAGTCAGTTCCAGATCCACCGATCACAGAACTGGCGACTCTGTTGGGGACCCTTTATAAAGTGAGGTGTACCTTAGGGTTAGTTCATAACTGTGTTTTCAATTGTATTGATTTGCTTGCTTTAAATTGTGGGACTGTCTTGGGAGTTCTATAGATCATAACCCGGATCTGGGGGATACCTTCTTAGAAATTAGCAACAAGGCTGTGAGGGAACTGTGCGGGGTATACCGACATGGTTGAAACAGTCTGCTACGTTGATGTGGCACTTTGGTGTGTACCGGTAACCCTTGAGTTCAGTCAAGGAGAGTACGGGGCCTCCGCGTGGTGTCGTGAAGCATCAACAGACCTTAAGAACCTTAATTGAACTATCTTGGCCTCTTTAGGGTAGTGAGATAACTGACTTTGGTGCAGTCCGAGGTTGGTTGATACTCGATACTACACTCAACTGAGGGTTGCTGTCCTCGAATATTTCGGTCGCCAGTTCAGTGGCTAAATCGAAACGATGAACAATGAAAGCAATCCAGTGATATTGGGACCCTTAGAACCCGGTTACTTCTGATATGACAGGTTGAGCCCACCAACTTCAAGAGGGTAATACCCAGACCTCATGTTGGCCTATACTCTAAGGGCTTCTCTTGTGTGACTTGTGTGCCTTCGTACTTGCCTATTTGCATGCTTGTTATCTGACACCTGAGTTTCTTGCAGGTTTTGTTTACAGTCCTTAATTGGGACTCATAACAGGGTTACTCACATTATCCCATGCATACCATAACATCATACCATTGCATACATCCTAACCCATTTCAAGGATCTCAAGGGCTTGTGATGCAGGTCATGGTGAATC
This sequence comes from Vicia faba, assembly GCA_948472305.1. NCBI lineage: Eukaryota > Viridiplantae > Streptophyta > Magnoliopsida > Fabales > Fabaceae > Vicia > Vicia faba. The sequence continues at coordinate 1,356,608,697 of OX451738.1, read as the reverse complement.
AATTATCCCAGCAAGGGGCAAAGGGGATTTATTTTCCTCTAGCCATGATTGTCAGGGGCTATGACCCACTCGATATGGTGAGCCTTGACTCTTGAAGAAGGACTCTCAACAACAGGAAGTTCCTTCAATCAAGCCACCGAATTCAAATTCTAACGGTTTTCTTGTTTACCCCGCGAGATCCTTGAAAACATTGCATGCATATCATACATATCATTGCATTGCAGGTACCCTTTCGACAGGTTGCTTACCTTCTTCGCTGTTTATTTCAGCCGATCGTCATGAATCCTGAATCGTCTACTGAGCAGTCCATCAAGGCTCTCCAGGCCCAGAATGCCCAGTTCTAGGAGTTGATTACGAACCTAGCTCAGGGTCAAAAGGAATTGAAGACTCTGATTCAGAAGAAGAAGAAGAGGACTGTTTTGTTCAGCCCTAGACGCAGATCTGGGAACACACTGCAGGATGAAGCTGAGAGGACAACTCCATCTGTGGGGAAAGGCAGTCCCCATGAGAGAGAGGTGCCTAGTCCAGTGGTCTCCGACAACGAGACGGAGTTCAATGATGAGCAGTACCCTCCAGTTGAGGACTGGTACAAACAACTAGAGGATCGTCTGAATGCCATGGAAATTCAACAAGTGCCGGGGTTGGATTTCAGAGACCTGGGTCTATCTTCTGGTGTGGTGATCCCACACAAATTCAAGGTTCCTTCTTTTGCTAAGTATGATGGGGCATCCTGTCCCAGGCTGCATCTCAAATCTTACGTGCGGAAGATTCAACCATACATTGTGGACAAGAACTTGTGGGTCCACTTCTTCCAGGAGAGTCTTTCAGGGACTCATCTCGAATGGTTCTATCAGCTGGATGGGACCAAAGTTCGTAACTGGGAGGAGTTGGCTACTGCTTTTTACAAGCAGTATCAACATAATGCCGACCTTGCTCCTACACGTACCCAACTCCAGGGTATGTCGCTAGGGTCAAGTGAAGGTTTTAAAGAGTACGCGCAGAAGTGGAGGGACCTGGCTGGCAGGGTGCAGCCTCCATTAACTGACCGGGAACTCGTTGATATGTTCTTGGGGACCCTGTCCGGGTTGTTCTTCAATCATCTCATTGGTAATTCATCTGCAGGATTCACCGACCTCATTCTGACTGGGGAAAGAATTGAAGCTGGTATTAAGGCCGGGAAGATTCAAGAGGCCATACCTTCTGATACTCACAAAAAGCCTTACACGGGCAGGAAAGAGTCTAATGCTGCATACGGTCAAAAGAGTCGTCGTGACCAACAAGCAGGGGCAGTCATGATCTCTGGTGCTGCACCACGCCGACAACCACAAAAGGGAAATCAGCGAAGGTCGGACGAGCCTAAAAGACAATTCACCAACATCAACATGTCATGGTCACAAGCATTGCAGCACATGTTGAAAATGAACCTGATTGCGGTAATCAACCCTCCTGCAAATCCCAAGACCTCCTCTCCAAACTACAATCCAGAGGCGAGGTGTGCTTATCATTCTGATAGCCTGGGGCACGATATTGAGGACTGTTGGGCGCTGAAGTATAAGATCCAGAATATGATCGACGCTAAGGAGATCGATTTCGAGCCTGCTGAGACTCCGAATGTGACCACTGCCCCTTTGCCAAAACATGGCTAGGATTGAGAGATTTTTGTTCATTTGAATTCAAGTTGTATTTTTTCTTTTCCTGTTCAAATAAACAATTGTCATGTTAAACTCTTTATTTCATGAATGCATTACACATGTTTGTCTTGAATTAATTATGTTTACTAGACTTAAAGCTGTTTTCATATTCTTGTGATGTTCAACGCTCAGTTAACAATTCTAAGCCTCTTGAGGGAGGATGACGAAAACGATACCATAATCTACAGTATGCTTTTGAACAGACCCCGCTGATGAGGTACAAGCATTGTTTCAATCCCTAAACACTGGAGTTATAAGGAAGATAATCCCTCGTCAACCCCTCTGAGCCAAAGAAGTAGGATTTTTTTCTTTTCGAAAATTAAAACCCTTTATGATAACCCGGGGCAGGGTAGTTCTCTCAGTTGATCCAAGTGCATAACGAATGGCGCCAAAGAGGTCCTTACAAAAACAAAGAAAGACAGTGATGGTTCCGAATAATCAATAATGAAAGGCAGTCATTATCTTTCAAAATAAAAACCCATTAAGTCAAAACCTAAGAAGGAGACTTACAAAACTGGGGCATCCCGCTGACTGTAATCACAAAAGAAATAGTTCAGGCAAAAAAATTTAGGGATAGAGAAATCAAAAAGAAAGAGGTCACACAAACCCTCAATAACAAAAAGGAATGACTGCCTATTCAAAATAAACTATCAACATCCGAACCATCACTGGTATATTAGAGCAAAAGACTCAAACAAGGTCTAACGTATGATCAACTGAGTTTAGGATTGAAGAACATCACGAAGAATGGGTGGGTACAAATAATTTGAGCCTTTATCCTTTATTTCTTAAACCATGAACCAGGCCACGTTATAACCCTTAAAAGTCCTAGCTGAAGCATGGGTTAGTTCGAAGGCATACTGTTACGAAAAGTATCCTGACTCCTTAAGGCTTACGGTAAATACGGAGTTGACATCACGTTTTACAAACATTCACTTGTTTTATGAAAAAGAATGCATTTTCAAAAACTTCAAGACAGACATAAGCTTTGCATTATTGATATAACATTGTTTGCATATGACTTTTTATTTGAACAGCAGGAAAATTCGCACGAAGAATATCTGGTGAACAAAAGCACTTCCAATCAAGGGGCATGGCATGATCAGTGTCTACTATCTGGGGCAAATCTCCGTCTAAGTCACTTGGGGCATTGGACGATCAAACGAAGATCTTCTGGTGGCATGACAAAACACTTCTAACAGGGGCAACTCCCTACATTCTGAGAGCGTGGACATAGTCGAAAAATACTACGCATAAACGAAGACCCGCTAGGTTGACACACCTAGGCAAAAATAAGGGCTTCCCGACGAACCAAAAGGGTTCGGGCAAAAATAAGGGATGAAAAGAAAAATCTGTACACCCGGCAAGTCGAAAACCTGAAAAGGCGGCTTGGGCAAAAATGGGTATCCTGGTGGACTGAAAACCCAAAGGGGCGGTCCAGGCAAAAATTAGGGATTTAAGCGTACGACTATGTCCCGGCATATAATCACCTGTCTACCAGAAGATTTGTCAACTACCTCCACAAGATATCTTTTCCCCTCACCTCAGAAACAGGGGCGATAATGAGTCGTCCAGGCAATCCAGTTGCTCTGTCAACCAAAGTACCAAGGAAAGGTTAATGCAAAGATGATTACCATCTACCTTTACAAATTCCAGATCGCGGGTTAACATCCGAAACCAAATAGGACAATCATCCACTTAATCATCATCAGGCAACCCTACACCGGTTCCTTCTCAACTTTCAGACAAAGTCTTACACGGACTCGTCCACAGGCAACCCTACACCGGTTCCTTTTCTTTCAGAAAAAGTCTTACACGGACTTATCATCAAAGTAACCCTACACCGGTTCCTTCTCAATTTTCAGATGAAGTCTTACACGGACTCACCCTCCACAAGTAACCTTACCCCGGTTCCTCCAGAAGTCTTACACGGACTTATCTCAAGATAACCTTACCCCGGTTCATCAAGAAGTTTTACACGAACTTATCATGTAGTAACCTTACCCCGGTTCCTCCAGAAGTCTTACACGGACTTATCTCAAGATAACCTTACCCCGGTTCATCAAGAAGTTTTACACGAACTTACCCTGTAGTAACCTTACCCCGGTACCTCCAGAAGTTTTACACGAACTTATCCCGAAGTAACCCCACACAGGTTATCTCTTTCCAGACATAGTTTTACATGGACTCGTCATCAGTAAACCCTACACAGGTTTCCTTCTCAAAACTCCAGATGTAGTTTTACACGAACTCGTCACCCAGAAACCCTACACAGGTTCTCTATTTTTAAGGACGCAGTTTTACACGGACTCGTCACCTAGAAACCCTACACAGGTCCTCTATTTTCAAAGATGCAGTTTTATACGGACTCATTGTCAGTAAACCCCACACAGGTTTCCTTCAACTCCAAATGCAGCTCCACACGAGCCCAACCTCAAAGTAACCCTACACAGGTGTCCTTCTTTCCAAGATGCGGTGTTGCACGAGCTCATCATCAGGCAACCCTACATAAGGTTCCCTCTTTCAGCTTACAAAAATTACAGCTCAAACTTCCCCAGGAGAGTCCAATCCAGTTTCCCCAGGAAAGTTGGAATCATCTCCCCAGCAGTAAGCTTATCCCCAGTAGATTCTGGAAGCTTATCCTCGCAGAGCACGAACGCGTCTCCCGGCTTTATTCAAAGAATTATTTCCTTACCAGGATATAACTGGGTTATCCTCAGCCAAAAGCCACGGAAAGATTGTCCTCGATGCAGTCTTCTTATCCCCAGTGAAGTCTATTAACACTTCCAACACAACAATGGTATCCCCAGCGAAGTTATCATCAACAACTCAACAAAGTATCTCTCTCCCCACAGAGTATTGCTTCCCAGCAAGATCGCTAGAGTACTTTTCTCCCCGCAGAGTAATCCATTCGCCAAGTTCATCCCCCAACGGAGTTATCTTCTCCTATCGGTATTCTTGCAACTATCATCCCCAGCGGAAGCAAAGATCTATTCTTCGACATCAGCCCAGGAGTGACTTCCCGGCACCCGTCAAGGATTTACTTTCCTAGACGAAAACATACATTCATAAACATCACATCTCCATACATTATAGCATGCATATACGCATCACATCTTACAAATCTCATTTATGTTGAGAACATCATTGCATGATCCATATCATGCATTGCATATGACTGACCTTTACCTTTCAGGAAAGATGCAATTAAGTTCTCAACTACATTTCAAGACCTAGACCGGTTCAGTTAAATCGACCCTAAGATTTTTCTGTTTCTTATCCAGTCCAAGGCCTTCTCTGGTTCAGTCAGATCGACCCTAAGATCTCCCTGTTTCTTATCCAGTTGAAGATTTCAAGACCTAGACTGGTTCAGTTAAATCGACCCTAAGATTTTCCTGTTTCTTATCCAGTCAAAGGCCTTCTCTGGTTCAGTCAGATCGACCCTAAGATCTCCCTGTTTCTTATCCAGTTGAAGATTTCAAGACCTAGACCGGTTCAGTTAAATCGACCCTAAGATTTTCCTGTTTCTTATCCAGTCAAAGGCCTTCTCTAGTACAGCTAAATCGACCCCTAACAGATTTTCCTGATAAAGACTCAGTAGAAGATATCCAAGATTCTCTCAGCGTTACTGTTGAGGTAGAAGTCGCCCAAGATTCTCTCAGCGTTACTGTTGAGGTAGAAGTCGCCCAAGATTCTCTCAGCGTTACTGTTGAGGTTGAAGTCACCCAAGATTCTCTCAGTGTTCCTGTTGAGGTAGTAATCATCCAAGGTTCTCTCACCGTTCCTGTTAAGGTAGTAACCATCCCTGGTTCATTCATCGCTTTTTGAAGCTCCAGATTCAATTCCTGTAACCAGTCAGGGCACATCTATACAAAGAGTTTGAAGACCAGCTCTTGTAACAGGTCAGGTAATCATTTTTCTTTTTCAGGTACGTAAGTTCTCGCTAAGGAATCTCTCACGCGATCGACACCCAGATGGAATCTATAAGCCCATCCACCTTCCATCATCTCTTATCATGGCATCTATAAGCCCATCATCCTATCCATCAATCTCCAAATGGCATCTATAAGCCCATTCCCCCCATCACACAGCTACTATGTGAGCGCAAATTTCTGGGCACTCTAGTGTTCAATCATCTTCCACCTTCGGATTACGAAAGGCACGTCAGCCAATCTGCATCCTCAGGTCTAAGAAGATAGAACAGGGGCAACTGTTGTACCCCAAAATTTTCCCTCCCATATTCTTCAAGAATTGCAAAGAGCATGCTTCAAATCTCCCCAAGGGTTGCACAGTTCAAGGGTCTCCTAACAGTCAAGAACTAGGGTTTTGGTTCTGACAAAGAAAATGAAGTTTCCAAGGGTCCAATCAAGTCCCACATGCTTATAAACATTGTCAAGCATCCTCATACCAAGTTTCAAGACTTACAGCACAAAATTGCACAGTCAAAAACTCTAATTGCACTACAGTCAACTGTAGGGGCAAAATGGTCATTTGACAGTCAAAAGTTCAAATTTTTGATCAACATCTCATTTTGAAGCCACAAACATCATTTGATCAATGCTTGATCATGATTCTCAAAGCTTGGCTCAAAAAGTCTCAAGATGCAAAAGTTTCCATATTTGGACAGTTGAAAAAGTCAACTGTAACTTGACCAAGGCATAACTTCCACATGGATTATCATAAAAATTCCATCCAGAGCTCATTTTAAAGAGAAAGAAATTTCCTACAACTCCTCTTCATACTTCAAGTCCAATAAATGCTCTCACAAAAAGTTATCAATTTCAACATTATAGGTCATTTTCAAAAGTCAACAAAAAGGGACTTTAAGTCAAAGGCCATAACTTGAGATTGGTAAATCAAAATGACATGGGACCAAAGGCATTGGTTAGAGGACTTCAAGACCTTTCCAAAGTGTCCAAGAACATGATCAAAGCTTAAACATTGAGCAAGATATGCCTTATGGAAGTTGGGAAATTTTTGGATATTTTGAAAAGTCAACTTTGCTTCAAGTGTCCTAAAATTGCTAATGGGCCACATTTTCTTCCAAAATCCATCATCCAAAGCATGTGCACGACCATTTGGCCCAAAGGGAAGTTATTCATCATTTTTATTTATTTATTTGAATTTTTAATTGCTAATAATTCATTTAATTAATTAAAATATGGAAAAAATACCAAAGCAAACTTTTTAAATCTTTTTATGCATGAAATATCTCCAAGATTTCGTGCAAATTAGATAGGGAAAGAATCAATGTGAATTGGACATAATTGGTATCAAATATGCATGGAAAAGATTGAAAAATTATGCCATGAAAATCAAATATCTTCCCATCAATGCAAAGGTTTTTTGGATCCAATTTTTAACCCTAATCATTCCATACATAAGCCTAATGCAAACCCTAGTGCTGAAGACCTGAAAGCTGCGCCAGAACTCAAGAACACTTTTGCAATTTTCTCAAAAAAATCCAAAACTGAAAGTGGCCTTGGAGGACGATTCAGAGGAAAAGATTGATCCCATTAGCTTGCCAAGACATTACTGAAGCTAACTGAACACTCTTCCACGTCCATAGCCTCAAGAATTGGTACCTAGCAATCAAATTGTTTCATCATTTTTGCATAATCGTATCTGATCATTCATGCCGTGATTTTGAGTTTTAATGACTATTTTGTGTTAATCTTATCATTCTAAAGCTTACCACATTATTTAATTAAGTTTTGCTCGCCTATACGCGATTTCACCATTGAAGATAGTTAGGGTTCTTCAAGTTCAAAATTGGGCGTTTACGTATATGGTAAAATCAAGACATCTCAGTGCCATGGTCAAACTCAGGAAGCTTGGATGAACATAACCCACCGGTCGCGCCTAATTTATCTAACCATATGGGCTATTCGCTATTTTTGAAAAGATGGCCTTTTGGGGGGGTTTAAAACCCCGCTACTTCTTTTTATTGCAGGGATGAAGGAAGAAGAAGATTAGGTGGCGAGCGATGGTTGGATGATTTGAATCCAACGCGCGTTTTTTTATTTTTCTATGTCACTGACCATGTTTCCCTTATATTGTTTACGTGTTATTTTACATACAACGCGCGTGAAGAGCTCAGTTGGTGGACAAGGCGTTTGGTAACCCCTGGGACCTGGGTTCGAATCCCAGGTCCCCCTTTCTTATTCCATATTGTTTTTCTAATCATGCTTCTGTGCAGCTTCAGTCCCATGGTTCATCATATGCCCATAATCTCAGCATGCCACATGTCCTAGAATGTCCATCCAAGGGCTCAGATTTGATGAACGTCATACTCACCAGTCAACGCGTATACACGCTCCCAAGAAAAGTCAAATAAGGCCTTAAACCTTGGGCCTAAAATGCTGATGATACCTCCCAATTGGGGACAGAACCCCCCAAGGTTTTGCAATTCTTTTCTTTTTTTTATTTTATTTGTTTCAATTATTTCTTTTTTTTAATTCTTTAAATTAATTTATTTTCATAAAACATAAAAATAATAAAAATCAGAAAGTCATAAAATAAAATATATTTCATTTAAACTTATTTTTGTAAATAAAGTCTTATTAATTAATTAGTTTTATTCTTAAACTTAATTTTGACATTTTTCAATAAACTTAAAATTTGTAGAATTAGGTTTTAATTACTTTAATTACTTTCTATTTTATTTTCTCATCACTAATAATTAATTATTTATTTTTATAAATCAAATTGCATTAATTAATTAGGTTTAATTTTAGGTTTAATTTTCATATTTTCTTAATAAATTAAAAATAGCTAGAACTAGGTTTTAATTCATTTAATTCTCTTATTGAAAATTCATAAATGCAAAAACTCAAAAATCTTTTCTTTTTACTTTAATTTAATTAATTTGTTAAATCGTAATTTAATTTCGTTAAAAAGGGTCCAACGCCCTCGCATTCGATTTTAATTCCAATTCGCGCATTTATTTCCTTTCTTGTGATTTTTATGTAATTCTCCCAAAGCCGTGTAAATTAAACTTTTATATTTCTCGCATCTTTATTTTATGTCAAATCGGGTCCTGGATTTAATTTGGCGATATGGACCCGCGCCTTTGTAATAGTTTAGGAACTTTAATTTTCGCACTCTTTTAACTGTTAATTAAATCGCATGCAAGAATGAATGTTAAAATAAAAACAAATGCGTAGATCACCCATGACATGACAAGACAAAAATATCTGAAAACGACACACAAATCACACACCACCCCTAGGGTACGCCTCACTGTTGCCTTGCCTCTCGAAAGGTGATCGTCGAGTAGAAGACGTTTTAGTAAGTCCTCATGATCTGGGAACCTGGCATGAGGGTAGCTTCTAAGGTATCTTCCTATTGCTCTGGTGATCACCATGTCCCGAACTTCGAATTGACCCGAACACCTCCAACAGTGGTGCTACCTACCTCTCAATGGTGGGATGGCACTACTTTAAGGACATTTACACAGACGAATTCCTTAGGGTAGGTAGACGACTCTAGATACTTGCTCTAATTTCAAAACAAAATTCAAAAATACTTTTCACACCGACACCTTTTCAAAAAGCTTTCGAAAGCAACTTTTCAAACACTCTTGAGGACCGATACAAGAGTCGAACTGGAATTTTCAAAGAAACTTTTAAGAAAACCCACAGTTGAAAAGCAAACAAACCATTTTTGAAAACACAATGAGCAAGTATCTAAGAGCCCATGGATAACCATGGATAGAAAGGGTGCTAACACCTTCCCTTTCTATAATCTACCTCCCGAACCGAGAGCAATCTCTTTAAGGAATTTTTCTGTGCTTTTGTCCTTTCCATTTGGAGAAAATAAAAGATGGTGGCGACTCTTGCTTCCGCGATATTTCGCGAACCAGCGTTAAACAGTCAGTTCTAGATCCACCGATCACAGCATCTTTAAGCCCATCTCCAACAAGATTCTGTCACATCTCCAAATGGCATCTTTAAGCCCATTTCCTCAGCTATATTTTAACGAGTGCAAATTTATGGGCACTCTAGTTTCCAATCATCTTTTACCTTCGAGTCGCGAACGGAAAAATTGCCAATCTAACTCTTCAGGTTCAAGAAGATTGAACAGGGGAAACTGTTGTACCCCAAAATTTGCCCTCCCTTTTTCACAAGAAATCACAACCTCAGGGTTTTCTCAGATTTTTCAAGATCGGCTCGAGAACCGGTCAAACAGACTCTCCTTTATCAGTTAATCCAGAATTAGGGTTTCCACTGATTTTGTTGAGATTGGCTCAGGAATTGATTAGACAGATCTTTCTTTGGCAGCAATCCAGAATTAGGGTTTTCTCTGATTTGTTAAGGTTGACCCAAGAATCGGTCAGACAGATCTTTCTTTGGCAGCAATCCAAAATTAGGGTTTGCGCTCGCATTTCTCAGAAGAAACAGAATCCTCATAAATTCAGTTGACTGTTACATTATTTTTACGCTTGTTCAAGATTACTAGTTGTTTCTCAAAACCTAAGTATCTGGGATAGGAGCTGAGACTTTTGTTTGGAACTTTGAGGCATTGGTTTGATCAGTGGAGTGAAAGGTTTATGGAATGCTTGTTTGTTTAACTGTACAACGCATATGTTAATTGGAATACCAGGCGTATTGTGAATTAATTCAAGGTTGCGAGACGGAAAAGTTTGTTGATTATTTATTTCATCTGGATTAAAGTTATTGGGATACATTTCCAGTTACTTTAATTTAAGAATCTTAAATGATTAAATAGACAATACAAGGAAAAGGTGGAAGATATTTGACAAAGACTCTTTTATTTATTTATTTCAAATGTCGTTACAAATTTTATTCGAATATTGTGAATTTACAATTTACAGTATTTACAATAATATTTGTTTACAATAAATGAAAAAATATAATAAATCTAAGCCTAAATCTCTGGAGATCTTTGACTTCTACTTCTGCTGCTCCCTCTATCATCCAACTGTTACTTACCTGCAAAAGACAGAAAGAAGTTAGTATAAGAATTTTCAAGCAGAAGCAGGTAAAAAGAAAAATCATCATTAAAGTCTGCTGGCCGCAATCAAAAATGCTATGTTCATCATGTTTCATTTTCCTCTCTGCAAATCACGAGAAGATTTCTCTTCTCGGTTCACAGAGAGAAAAATAAAATATATAAAATTGCAAACATACAAGTTATTCAAAATGCAAAGGCACAAGGTTGTACACAAAGTAAACTGAACTGCCAAACTGAGTTTCAAAATGCATTAACCAAGCATGTCAAAACTAAGTTACAAGAAGCATAGTAAATAGCAAAAGCAGCAAGTACAAAAAGCTGTCCAAGAAAGTACAATGCAGGAAATATGGAAAGAAAGTAGTACAATGCAGAGATAAACCAAGTTACAAGCAAGAGAGCTTGTCCTAGCCCTCATCATGTTCTGGCCAGCAGCTTTTCAGAAAAATATAATAAGCAATTAAAAGTGCTTTTATGGAAAGAGAAAGAGAGTGAAGTGATGGTTTGCAGTTTTGGCAGTCTGTAAAAGGCAGTAACAAACAAAACATGCATCTCAAACACCAGAAGCAAAAACTGTTGTCAAAACCAAAAACCTACCTGTACTAAACAGCATAGCCTGCCTTCCAAAAGCAAACAGAAAGCATGCCTGTCAAACACCAAAACTCAACAAACTGCAAGCTAAAACTTTGAAATCTAAAGCCTGCCTAAAACTTACCACAAACCTGCTCCCAACCAAAAACTTCCCAAATGTAACAATAACAAGCAAACCTGTAGCCTGCTTTACCTGAAAACTCAAAAACCTGCTTAAAACTGCATCAGCCTGTTCAAACAAAGATTGGAGAAACCAAAACAAAACAGCTTGTAACTTGCAAAGACTCAAACAGCAAGCTTGTTTCCAAAACTGCAGAAAACCTACCCAAAACTACATCTCAACACTCAGGCCAACAAACCTGTAAGCAAATCTGCTTAAACAACAAACCTGCAAATCACCAAATCCAAACTGCAAGCTCAAACTAACAGCAAAACTGCCTCCCAAAACACAACAGATCAACAAGCTCAACAAACATACAAAAAAGCCATAAACTGCAACAACCCTGCTTGCTCAACAAAAAGCAAAACCACAACATTGGTTTTCAGTTTCACCATCATCAACAAAAAGCAAAACCACAACATTGGTTTTCAGTTTCACCATCATCGATAAAAAGCAAAACCACAACATTGGTTTTCAGTTTAACCATCATCAACAAAAAGCAAAACAACAACATTGGTTTTCAGTTTCACCATCATCAACAAAAAGCAAAACAACAACATTGGTTTTCAGTTTCACCATCATCAACCAAAACAAAGAACAACAACAATAGCTAATCTCATAACCATTTCATCATCAAATATCCAACACCCAAAGAAAGGAAGAGTTTTAGAAGTAAAAGAAACAAAGATTCAGAAGCAAGTTCATCATTATCCAACAATCAGTATCCAACAAAGGCAAACAAAGATTCATAAGCAAGTTCATCATTATCAAGCATCAACAGCCAAAGGAGAAGAGGGAGATTCAGAAGCAATAAAGATTCAGAAAAAAAAGATTCAGAAGCAAGTTCATCATCATCAAACAATCGGTATTCAAGCACTCAGAGGAAGAACATCAATAAAAGTCCAAACAACATAGGGTTTTCAGAACAAGATCATCATCAAACGTTCAAAGATACAAAAATACCAGAAAAGCCAAAGCAATCATCATCCTCCCTCCGCCTAGCCTCCTGAGAGCGCCACCAGCCAGTCTCACCTCCTTCTCCTTCAGTTTACAGAACAAAACACTCAAGGTACATCTCTCAAGCTCCTACTATATGTAAATATCAAAAAAAATATGGATTAAAATGCGCATGTAATAATCAAGCAAAAATTAAAACGTAATCACGAAACCCTAAAACAAAGGTTAACAAATCGTACCGTCACGAGCGAGAATCCTAGATCGCTGCAAAGGGAAGGCAGGAAGTGGATGGAGGTAACACTCCGGTGGCCAAGGCAGGAGAGGAGGAATCAGTTGTTCATGGGCTTGAGAAAGGCGAAGAGAAACGAAGATGAGAGGAGCGGCGCTGTTGAGACCAAAACTGAAAACCCTAATTTATGAGTACGCAAAACATTAACCCTAAAAATGTTATACAACACTCCAATTGGGCCTGTGCGCCCCATTCTGCTTAAGCCCACTTCACTTCTGTTAAACGCACCCCCCCCCCTTTCTTTTCCCCCCTTCTGGCATGTTTGCTCTTCTTCCTTTGGGCCATCCAAAATATGTTCTTAGGCCCATCATTTTTTAAACTAACATTTTTCTTAAAATCACTTTCTTTCTTTTAAATAATAAAAACACTAATTAAATTTTTGTTTCACTTTATTTTTAAACTAATTTATTTTTCTTTATTAATATTGTTTTAATATAATAAAAGTACAAAAAAGAATAGTTAGCTTAATTTGAGCAATTTTGTTTTTTAACTTTTTTTAATTAATAAAATACAAGAATTATCTTAAACATTAATTTAGGAAATTAATCCTTTCTTTTCATAATTAACAAAAAATACAATAAATAATAATAAATACTTAATCTTTCTTAGGTTAAAATTTTTATTTGATCATTTGTAAATAAATACACGCATCTCATATTTCTTTGATTTTCATTATCTTATACTTTGTTATAATTTTACATTGAAAATGCGACAGTTCAATTTGGTTGTAATATATACTTGGACATTATTATTCTGATAAGACTCATCCCCATTTGTAAACATTTGTACCCCCATCCCCGGATACTTATTTGTAATAACTTAGACTTTAAATTCCCGCAATTTATCGCTTTCGATATACTGTATAGTAATTAGGGTTTGTATGCGAAGATTCGAAATCAATCGCTAGATGACCTAATATAAGATAAATGCATGAAAATCAATACACAATTCACACTTGCACCTCTAGGGTAACCTCGCTTGTTGCCTCGGAAAATGCAATCATGTCCCTCGAGTATGAGACACTCTAGCAAATGCCCCTTCAATAAACAAAGATCGTAGTCCCCCGATGACCCTCGATGTTGCCTTAGATAAAACGATCTCGTCCCTTACAAAATTACTAGAGCGTCTCACAAGTTTCTTTTAATGATTGTATACGATGACCCGCGCCTGTCCCGTTTAACATCCTAACACAAGGTTGTTCATCAAACACAATGGTGAAACAACACTGTTAAAAGGGTTAAAAACATAAGAAAGATCTTTGAGTAAAATATGGTAGACAACTCTTAGTTACTTGATCAAAATCTTGCAAAACATCCTTGCCATTTTCAAACACACTTCACAACACAACTTCATCTTTTTCAAAACAACTTTCAAAACATTGGAATATCTTTTCAAAAAGACACACACCTTTGTATATATTCAAACAAGAATCATTACAAAGGTTGCCTAGACAAGGCATCTTTTTCAAAGCATTTTCAAAACCACACACACAAAGCACCATTTCAAACAATTGAAAAGCAAAGTTAAGTGATCTAAGCAAGTAACTAAGAGCCCATGGATAACCATGGATAGAAAGGGTGCTAATACCTTCCCTTTCTATAATCTACTCCCCGAACCCAAGAAAACATCTCAAAGGTCTTTCATGTGCTTTTTGACCTTTCCATAGGATAAAATAAAAATTCGGTGGCGACTCTTGCTAAACTGAACAAGTGCGAAAACAAACGCAAAATCCCAAGTCAGTTCTCCCACCGTATCAAAAAACTGGCGACTCTGCTGGGGAAATTTCTAAAAGTGGGGTTACCTTAGGGTTTTAGATCACCTTTACATGCTTATCTTCTTTGACTTGTATGCTTTACTTTTGGTTTCCTTGTTTGGGTTTATTTTAAATCCTACACCCGGATTTGGGGGCACCTTTTAGGTAAGTAGCAATAAACTGTGAGGGAACTGTGTGGGGTATACCGACATGGTTGAAGCAGTAGCTACGTTAGTGTGACATATTTGTGGGTACCAGTAGCCTTTGAGTCAATCAAAGAGAATACGGGGCCGCTGAGTGATGTCATGAAGCACTAATAAACTCTTAGAACCTTACTTGACCATCTTGGCCTTTTTAGGGGTAGTGAGATGACCGACTTTGGTGCAGTCCGAAGTTGGTAGATACTCGATACTACACTCATTGAGGATTGTCTTCTTGGAATATTTTGGTCGCCAGTTAAGTGGCTAAACCAAAACAATGAACACAGAAAATAATCCAGTGATATTGAGCTCCTTAGAACCCGGTTTCTATTTTAGGACAGGTTGAGCCAACTAGCTTCAAAAAGGTACTTACCTACAAACCCCCATTTAAGCCTAAACCTAAGGACTTGTTTGCTTTGTGTGAATATGATTACCTGTATATACACTTACTTACTTTTGCATACCTGTACATAACATCATAACATCATACCATAAGCATTTTCAATAACCATTTCAAGGAACTCAAGGGTCTTTGATGCAGGGTCGCATTGAACCAGACGTCTACCAAAGGGCAAGAGGTTTCATTTTCCTCTAAACAAACGCCGTTGAAGATCAAGTACAACAACTTGAATCGGGGGCTATGACCCACTTGACATGGTGAGCTTGATTCTCATGGAAAGACATCCACCGATACAAAGCTCTCCAATCAAATATTTGTTGATCAAAGTTCAACCTCTAACATTTTCTTGTGTTTACCTTGCGAGATCCTTGAAAACATGCATCCACATATCATGCATTGTATCATAGCAGGTTTTCCTTTTCAAGTTTCCTTATTCTCCTATTGTTTATTTCAGTAGAGATGGATCTAGAGAGAACTGTCGAAGATATCCAGGCTCAAAATGCTCAACTTCAAGAAATGTTCTTGAACCTATCCCAGGGGCAAGAAGAAGTGAAAGCTCTCCTCACAAGGGGCATGGTCCTAGGAAATCCAGACGGTATCAGGAATGATCAGTTGGAAGAACTACAGATTGAGCTGGCAACAATGAAGATCCAAATGATGGGACAACTGGTGGGCCAGATGGCTCTCATTCAAGACCTGGCTCAAAGACAAGAAGAGCTCAGGGTTCTCGTCAACAAACTGCTTCAAGATAACCAAGTGGGGCAAACAACTAGGGTTGAAGATCAAGTCATCATTCAACCTCCTTTGAGACAAGAAGACAAGGGAAAGGCTCCCCGCGCCTGTCCCTTCACATCCAATGATGGGGCTTCTTACCAAATTAATGGTAAGATAGCCACATTAAGAGGAGGAAGAAAAGAAAAATTTAAGTCCTTTCGAGTAGATAGATTCGCTCCTAGTTACTCGCTTGCTCACGATAAAAATATTTTTACACCATACACTTTCAAACAAACTTTTCAAACTAAAGTTTTCAAAACGAATTCGTAACACTATTGAAGACAGAAGCAAGGTGTGATCCGGTGGGAGAGAACTGATAGTTTTTTGGAATGCTGGTTCGTGTTTTACGTTTGTTTTTGCAAATTGTCGCGGTAATCAAGAATCGCCACCGTCTTTTATTTTATCCAACAAGGAAAGGACAAAAGCACAGAAAAATTCCTTTTTCGAGATGTTTCTCGGGTCCAGGGGGTAGATTATAGAAAGGGAAGGTGTTAGCACCCTTTCTATCTGTGGTTATCCACGGGCTCTTAGGTACTTGCTCAAAGTGTTTTCAAAATTTGCTTTTTTTGTGTTTGTGGGTTTGAAAAGAGTTTTTGTTTGAAAGGAGTGTAAGTGCGAAAAGTTTTGTTTTGTTTTAAAAGAGAGCAAGTACTTAAGAACCATCTACCTACTCGAAAAGGGAATTAAACTGTGCTAATGTCCTTTAGACAATTCTAGCCCACTATTGATGAGTAGGTAGCATCGTCGTTGGAGTTTGAGGGTCAATTTGATTAAGGGACGTGTGGTCACTAAAGAAATGTTAGGACGCCTTAGCGGTAACCCTAATGTCTTAGATCATTTTTCCGAGGCAACCGTTTCAAGGCAACTATGATCTTTGGACAAGAGGACGACCTCTAAAACTTCCTATACTCAATGACCACGTTCGAAGGCAACCAAGTGGGGTGTACCCTAAGAGTGCGCATGTGCGAGTGTGTTATTTCGGTTAATTTTATCTTTGTACATGTCATGGGTGAGCTATGTTGATTTTAAGTTCATACATTTGATCTTGTCATGCATTCCCTATTATCAAACATCTAGCAGTGTATAGTTGCGGAATTTAAATTGCGGAAATTAAATCTAAACTATTACAAGGCGTCGGGTATTTACATCGCCAAAAATAAACCCTTTAATTTAAAGTGCGGAAAGTAAATGAAAGTGATAAAATAATTAAAGTCCTATTTAAAGCTATTACATTCTGGAAGAAATTACAATATTGGTAAAATGGATCGCGTGCGAGAATTTAAAACGGCACATTTTTTAGGGTTTTGACCCTTTTTTTATTAAAGAAAAGATTTTTCTTGCTTTTGAATTAACTGGAATTAAACCTAAGCTAATTATTAATTAATTAATAAAAAAGGATATTTTTGGATTTTTTATATTTAAGGAAATAAAATAAATTTGGTCAAAATTCTTAAAACCTAATATTCTACATTAATCTTAATTATTGCAAAAATATTGAAGTTATACCTAATTAAAACTAAATCAATTAAATTAATTTATTTACAAAAATAAAAGTGATGAAGTTAATTTTAATAAATAAAATATATTTTTTTGTGTTTTTGATTTTATGAGAAAAAATTCTAATTGGTTAGTGATAATAAAAATAATTAATGGAAACAATATAAATAAATGAGATAAAAGAAGAAATAAACAAAAGGGGTGTTGGGCCTGGAAAGGGGGTGAAACTGGCAATTTCGTTGGCCCATTGCAAACAAGCCTGATTGACTTTCCAGATTATCCATGGCACGTTGACTGGGCAATAGGATTCACCTTCAATCCTGACCATCAGATTTGGCCTGAAGGCCATCTGTCACCTGGAGATTTGGAGATGTATGATGGACCACACCATTAGCCTTACACTGGATCACCTGTAACAAAATAATAATAGGCATTTGGGGGGACCTGGGATTCGAACCCAGGTCCCATTAGACTTTGCAATAGCGCCTTTACCAACTCAACCATCATGCTTAATCGTTAGTATAATGAGAAAAGAATATAATATATGAAAATAACTATTATGCCTGAAAAATAAAAAATAAGCGCGAATATTTTGAATGGGACAATTGGGAAGGGACACGTCATCGTCTTCCCCAAAGAACTCTGGTTATCTTTCCTGCGGATTTGAATCCGCAACTAAATCCCTAGGTGTTCCTAAAATCGTCTCTAGGCTATGGAAACGAATTCTGAGACCATCATCATGCTCGTCTCTTCCTCCTGAACTCATCCATGTCCATTATTTGTCTTGATTTTTCCTGAAACTAAAAAGCCTAAAAACAAGAAACGAAAACCCTAGGTTCGGGTGTTACATTACAGGCCATAAAAACGAAATCGAATATTGCATAAAGCTTAGAAATCACACAAGGATCATAACCAGGCCAATAATTTGTCAAAAAAATGCAAGAATGAGAGGTTGTAATTTCGTGTACAAGGGTATGTTCAAGGAGACTTACAGTGCAATTTAGGGAGGGAGAGGGCTTCATTCTGATTGCTTTAGCCTTAATGGATGTCCAACAAGAAGATAGCGTGGAGGTTTTGCTCTGAATCGGCCTCTAACCAAGATTTCAGTTTCCCACTTTTTCAAGCTTTTTTCAAGTTTTTGTTTTGCAGATTGTGCAGCCTCTAGGTTATGAGCTCGTATGCTTTGTGTTGTATAAGTATATTGGAAGCAATTAGGTCAGGTTTTGGGCTTTCAATCCATGAGCATTGATGATTGAGGATTTGATATGATCCTCCATTACAAAGCTTCCAAAAATGTCCCAAATCCAATATTTTGTTCATAACATGGCTTGATTCGGATTTGATTGTGTACATGATGATATTTAAGACTTGTAATGATCAAAAAGATACCAAGTGATTAAGATTTGGATTTTATTTGGATTTAAATTGATTTAAAATGAATTAAATCAATAAAAATCAAATAAAATAGAAAAATTAATAATTGGACACAAGGCTGAAGATAGGACACGTGTGTAGTATGATAAGATCAAATCAAGTGGAAAAAGTGGGCCCATTTGACAAAATTTGAAGTTTTGGGGATAGTTGACTTTTGGCAATTTTGGAAAAATGGCCAACTTCAACAATGCATAACTTCTTCAATTATGAACTTTTGGAGGTGTTCTTGGATGTTTTAGAAACCTTAATATGTCCTCTAACCAACCCTTTTGGTCTCATCTCATGTTTATATTCCATGCTCAAGTTATAAGCTTTGGAAAAAAAGGTGTTTTTGTTGACTTTCAAAAATGACCTATAATGTCCAAATTTGTAACCTTTTGTGAGTGCATTTATTGATCTTGGGGTGTGAAGATGGATTGTAGAAAATTGAATCCTCTTCAAAATGAGCTTTTGATGGGTCATTTCTCATAAATTATGAGAAAGTTATGCTTGGTAAAAGTTGAGTTGACTTTTCCTGCAAAACCCTAATTTAGCAACTTCTGAATCTTGATGAATCTGGAGCAATCCTTGATCAATAATGATCAAACCTTGATCAAATGATGAATTATCCTTCAAAATGAGAATTTTGACAAAAAAATCTTGAGGTTTGACTACTTGTAGGTCACAGTTGACTTTTGCCCTAGCACAGTCGATTTTGGACCTCTTGAGCAATTGACTGACCAAACTTCTTCTGCAAGGCTTGAAATTTGACATGGATGAACTTGAGAACATATTAGGACATTGGGGAATACTTAGGTTCACTTGGATGTAAGGACCTTGATGCAACACAAAACCCTAATTTGAGATTGATTGCCTTAGGAGGTGATTTGACTGTCCAACTCTTGAGCAATCTTGAGCAACTTGGAGATTAATCTTGAAATGTCTTGAGAAATATGAGAGGGAAAATTTTGGGGTACAACAGTTTCCCCTGTTCAATCTTCTTAAACCTGAGGATGTAGATTGACTTTCGGGCCTTTCGTGATCCAAAGGTGGAAGATGATTGAACACTAGAGTGCCCAGAAATTTGCACTCGCATGAAGTAGTATCAGCCTTGTGATGTCGGGAATGGGCTTACAGATTCCATCTGCAGGAGTGTCGATCGCATAAGAGATTCCTTAGCGAGAACTTGCATACTTGTTGTTTGTAGAAGATTCCGCTGGGGAAGCCTGGTTTTTCTTGAGATTTAGGAATTGTCTGGTCTTCAACGTAGTATGCCGTTGAAATTACAGAACTCGTCCACACTATGACGGAGGAAAACATCAAGATCTAGGAACTTTCTGGTCTTCAACGTAGTATACCGTTGAAATTAGAGAACTCGTCCACACAATGACATAGGGAAGCATCTTCATCAAGATCTAGGAACTGTCTGGTCTTCAACGTAGTATACCGTTGAAATTACAGAACTCGTCCACACTATGACGAGGAAAACATTAAGATCTAGGAACTGTCTGGTCTTCAACGTAGTATGCGGTTGAAATTAGAGAACTCGTCCACACTATGACGTAGCGAAGCATCTTCATCAAGATCTAGGAACTGTCTGGTCTTCAACGTAGTATACCGTTGAAATTACAGAACTCGTCCACACTATGACGGAGGAAAACATCAAGATCTAGGAACTGTCTGGTCTTCAACGTAGTATACCGTTGAAATTACAGAACGCGTCCACACTATGACATAGGGAAGCATCTTCATCAAGATCTAGGAACTGTCTGGTCTTCAACATAGTATACCGTTGAAATTACAGAACTCGTCCACACTATAACATAGGAAAACATCAAGATCTAGGAACGGTCTGGTCTTCAACGTAGTATACCGTTGAAATTAGAGAACTCGTCCACACTATGATGTAGGTAAGCATCTTCATCAAGATTTAGGAACTTTCTGGTCTTCAACGTAGTATACCGTTGAAATTACAGAACTCGTCCACACTATGACGGAGGAAAATTGTCTTCTTTGACTGGATTGGCATCAGAAAAATCTTTAGGAATTGATTTAACTGGTTTTGTCTCCTTTGACTGCGTTCGCATCAGAAAAATCTTTAGGAATCGATTTAACTGGTTTTGTCTCCTTTGACTGCGTTCGCATCAGAAAAATCTTTAGGAATCGATTTAACTGATTTTGTCTCCATTGACTGAATTGGCCTCAGAAAAAATCTCTAGGAATCGATTTAACTGATTTTGTCTCCATTGACTGAATTGGCCTTAGAAAAATCTTTAGGAATCGATTTAACTGATTTTGTCTCCATTGACTGAATTGGCCTCAGAAAAATCTTTAGGAATCGATTTAACTGATTTTGTCTCCTTTGACATAGCTGAGAACTTTAACTGCATCTTTCCTGAAAGGTAAAGGTCAGTCATATGCAATGCATGAGATGGATCAAGCAATGATGTTCTCAACATAAATGAGATTGTATGGTATGGTGCGTATATGCATGTATCATGATGTATGGAGATGTGATGTTTTAGCTGGGGAAAATAAATCCCGGATAGCTGCTGGAGAATTGAGTTGGATTCTTCGTTTCCGCTGGGGATGATGAACGAAGGTGATAAACTTGCAGGAGAGGATAACTTCGTTGGGGAATAAACTGATGAGGAGATTATTCTGAGGGGAATTACTCTGTGGGGAAGAGATGTTTCGTTGAAGATTCCACTGATAAACTCTGCTAGGGGGTGGATTACCATTGCTGGTGATATTATATCTGTTGAGGATTGAATTCCTGTTTGGTGAGAAGAAAGAACTTTGCTGGGGACGATCTTTCAGTTGCAACTTGCTGGGGATAATCCTGTTAGACTCTTGTGGGGATAATCCTTCTTAATTATGCTGGGGAGATTTATTTTTGTATTCCGCTGGTGATAAACTTCCAGAGTCTACTGGGGATGATGCCTTAACTCCGTTGGGGAAGCTTTTTTCAGACCGTGTTGGGGAAATATTGACTCCACTGGGGGTATCTTGTATTCTGTCGAGGAACATTCTTATACTCCGTTGAGGAATATTAAGACTGTCGGGGATACTCTTACACTTGTTGGGGAATATTCTTATACTCCGTTGGGGAATGTTAAGACCCTTTTAGTGTTGATGGTAGACTAACTCTTCTTGGGGAGAGTATTGTTGATTCATTCATAGTTGTAATTCTTAGCTGGGGGAGAGCTACCATTACGGCCTTATTCTGCGAGAGAAAGTGCCTGCGGAGGCCCTGTGGATCGAGTATTATCCCTACCTATGAGGTGCTTGGTATCTTTCGGTTAAAATGACAAGTCTTCTTCTGGTAGGCCAGTGACGAGATGACGAGACCTAGTCGCACGCTTTGATCCCTAATTTTTGCCTGGATCGCCCTTTCGGGTTTTCAGTCCACCGGGGTACCCTTTTTTTCCCAAGCCGCCTTTTCAGGTTTTAGACTTGTCGGGTGTACAGATTTTTTCATTTTCATCCCTTATTTTTGCCTGAACCCTTTTGGTTCACTAGGAAGCCCTTATTTTTGCCTAGGCCAGTCAACCTAGCGGGTCTTTATTTACGCACGGTATTTTCTGACTATGTCCATGCTCTCAGGATGTAGGGAGATGTCATTGTTGGTAGTGCTGTGTTGCCATACTACCAGAAGATCTTCATTTGATCATGCAAGATTCGTTGCTGGAATTTATGCCCAATGCCCCAATTGATTCAGATGGAGATTTGCCCCTGGCTATTTGGAATTTTGAGAGATTCCTTGAATCTTGACTTGACTGCCCCAGATGATGGACAATGATCATGTCATACCCCTTGATTGGAAGTTTTTTTGTTCACTAGATATTCTTCGTGCGAACTTCTCTGTTGTTTGAACAAATAGTCATATGCAAACAATGTCATTTTAAGAATGCAAAGCTTATGTCTGTTTTGAAGTTTTTGAAAATGCAGTTTTCAATAAAACAAGCGAATCTTTGTAAAATGTGATGTCAACTTAGGATTTTACAGCAAGCCCTACAGGAGTCAGGATACCTTTTGTAACAGTATGATTTCGAACTAACCCATGCTTCAGCTAGGACTTTTAAAGGTTATAACGTGGCCTGATTCACGGTTTAAGAAACAAAGGATAAAGGCTCAAATTTTATTTTTACCCACCCGTTCTTCGTGATGTTCTTCGATCCTAAACTCAGCTAATTGTGCATTTATATCCTGTTTGAGTCCTTGCTCTGATACTCCAGTGATGGTTCGGATACTGACAGTTTACTCTGAACAGGCAGACATTTTTGTTGAGAGTTTGTAGGATCTATTTTTTTTTATTTTTATTATCCATGTTTTTTGCCTGAACTGTTTCTTTTTGTGATTACAGTCAACGGGATGCCCCAGTTTTTCTTAAGTCTCCTCCACAGGTTTTGACTTATTGGGCTTTTATTTTGAGAGATAATGACTGTCTGTCCTTACGATTATACGAAACCAAAACCGTCTCTTGTTTCGGAAGGACTTCTTTGATGCCATTCATTGTGCACCTGGATCAACTGAGAAAACTACCATGTCCCAGGTTATAATTAAGGGTTTTAATTTGTGAAAAGAAAAACTCCAACTTCTTTGGCTCAAAGGGGTTGACTAGGGATTATCTTCCTTATAACTCCACTATTTAGGGTTTGAAACAATGCCTGTACATCATCAGCGGGGTATGTTCAAAAGCATACCGTAGAGATTTTGGTGTCATTTTCGTCATCGTCCCTCTAAAGGCTTATCATTTTTTAATCGAGAGTTGATCATCACAAAAATGAAAACAATTGGAATATAGTGACTACGAATGGATTGATTCAAAACAGACATATGCAATGCATTGATAAAGTAATAAAGTTTGACATGAATAAATGTTCGAACAATCAAAAGAAAATTACAACTTGAAAATTCTAATGAACAAAAAGTCTTCTCGTCTCAGTACTTGTCCCTTCAAATGGTGAACCTTTGGGGATGGCAAAAGAATTCAATCTGATTGTCTTGTGTGAGTTCCAATGCTCCTTCATCAATCAGGTCTTGAATTTTGTTTCTCAATGCCCAACAGTTGTTAGTATCATACCCTGGGCAGTTGGAGTGATATGTACATCTTGCATCAGGATTGTACTTTGGGGAGGCTGTGTTGGGATTCTTAGGAGGGTCCCTTAACGTTACCAGATTCAACCTCAATAGGTGTTGTAAATCCTGAGACAGCGACATGTTGAGCTTGGTAAATTGCCTCTTGGGCATATTTAGCTTACTTTGGTCAAACCATTGTTCTTGGCAAGGTCGTTGTTGGACCTGTGAGGTAGTAACAACTTGGAGAGGTCTATTCTTCGTAAAACCAAAACTTT
Organism: Vicia faba; assembly: GCA_948472305.1. Taxonomy (NCBI): domain Eukaryota; kingdom Viridiplantae; phylum Streptophyta; class Magnoliopsida; order Fabales; family Fabaceae; genus Vicia; species Vicia faba. Next base: position 1,356,584,642 of record OX451738.1, on the reverse strand, counting down.
GACTTCTTGGAAGTTGATTAATGACTTGGTCCCCGTCCTTGACTATTTGCTTCATGTCGTTGTATCTGTCTTGACGAAGCTGGTTAACAATGGTTCTCAGCTTTTCTTGTTCCCGAGATAAGCCTTGGATAAGAGCCATCTACCCCAGCATCTGGGTTTTCATGGCACTGAACTCAGCTTGTAGTTGTTCCAGCCGTTCGTCCTTATTTTCTTCAGGACTTTTCTTGACCAAGTTCCCCATGAGGAGTATTCTCAACTCTTCCTGCCCCTTGGATAGGTTTAGGAATATGTCTCCGAACTGAGCTTCTCGGGTTTGAAGATCTTGGTTGTCTGGTTGGAAAGCCATTGCTGAAATAAACAGCGAGAACATGAGAGACTTGTATTGGGAGACCTGTTATGCAATGATATGTATGATATATGTATGCAGTGTTTTTTTCCAGGGATCTCGCGGGGTAAACAAAAAAACTTGTTAGAATTTGAATTTCGCAGCTTTGAATTTCGCAAGCTCACCATATCGAGTGGGTCATAGCCCCTGACTCAAATTATCGTGTTTTGATTTCTAGATAACCTTGGCTAGAGGAAAATAAATCCCCTTTGCCCCTTGCTAGACATTTGATTTACCATAACCTGCATCACAGACCCTTGAGATCCTTGAAATGGTTAAGGAAATGTTAAGGTATGATGTTATGATGTGTATACTATGCCTTTAAGCAAAAGTGTGAAGTGATGTAAGTAAACCCTGCAATAAATCCAAATTATTGGATAAGGACTGTAAACAAAACCTGCAAGGAACTCATGTTGTCAGATAACAAGAATGTGCAAGTAGTTCAAGTTTGAAGGCACACAAGTCACACAAATAGCCTTAAGTTTAGGTTGGCATGGAGTTTAGGTATTACCCTCTTTCAGTTTAATTGGTTTAAACCTGTCCTAAAAATAGTAACCGGGTTCTAGAGGATCTCAATATCACTGACTACCCTCAATCGGTCATAATTCCAATTTAGCAACCTTTTCTTGCGGACGGAATTATCGTGAGAGTTTAGTCTCAATGAGTGTAGCATACTGCTACTATTCTAGAGTTAAGTTGGTCAATTTAAAGGTTCTAAGGCCAGTTGGTGCTTAATGACCCCTTAGATGACCCATATACTCCTCGTTCCAACACAAGGGATATCGGTACAATCTAAAGTGCCACACCAACGTAGCTACTGCTTTAACCGTATCGGTCTACGCCGTACAGTTCCCTCACAGTTTATTGCTACTTACCTAAAGGGTGTTCCCCCAGATCCGGGTTAGGATCTATAGTAACTTCGATACAAGCCCACAAATATAAAGCATACAGAGCAAACAATTGAAAACACAATGATCTAGTCCTAAGGTACACCCCACTTATAATAGTCCTCAGTTCTGTGATCCGGTGGGAGAGAACTGGCAGTTTTTTGGAATGCTGGTTCGCGTTTTGCGTTTGTTTCGCAAAATGTCGCGGTAAGCAAGAGTCGCCACCGTATTTTATTTTATCCAACAAGCAAAGGACAAAAGCACAGAAAAATTCCTTTTTCGAGATGTTTCTCGGGTCCGGGGGGTAGATTATAGAAAGGGAAGGTGTTAGCACCCTTTCTATCTGTGGTTATCCACGAGCTCTTAGGTACTTGCTCAAAGTGTTTTCAAAATTTGCTTTTTTTTGTGTTTGTGGGTTTGAAAAGAGTTTTTGTTTGAAAGGAGTGTAAGTGCGAAAAGTTTTATTTTGTTTTAAAAAAGAGCAAGTACTTAAGAACCATCTACCTACTCGAAAAGGGAATTAAACTGTGCTAATGTCCTTTAGACAATGCTAGCCCACTATTGATGAGTAGGTAGCATCGTTGTTGGAGTTTGAGGGTCAATTCGATTAAGGGACATGTGGTCACTAAAGCAATGTTAGGACGCCTTAGCGGTAACCCTAATGTATTAGATCATTTTTCCGAGGCAACCGTTTCGAGGAAACTATGATCTTTGGACAAGAGGACGACCTCTAAAACTTCCTATACTCAATGACCACGTTCGAAGGCAACCAAGTGGGGTGTACCCTAAGAGTGCGCATGTGCGAGTGTGTTATTTCGGTTAATTATATCTTTGTACATTTCATGGGTGAGCTATGTTGATTTTAAGTTCATACATTTGATCTTGTCACGCATTCCCTATTATCAAACATCTAGCAGTGTATAGTTGCGGAATTTAAATTACGGAAATTAAATCTAAACTATTACAAGGCGTCGGGTATTTACATCGCCAAAAACAAACCCTTTAATTTAAAGTGCAGAAAGTAAATGAAAGCGATAAAATAATTAAAGTCCTATTTAAAGCTATTACATTCTGGAAGCAATTAAAATATTGGTAAAATGGATCGCGTGCGAGAATTTAAAATGGCGTATTTTTTAGGGTTTTGACCCTTTTTTTATTAAAGAAAAGATTTTTGTTGTTTTTGAATTAACTGGAATTAAACCTAAGCTAATTATTAATTAATTAATAAAAAAGGATATTTTTGGAATTTTTTATTTTTAAGGAAATAAAATAAATTTGGTCAAAATTATTAAAACCTAATATTCTACATTAATCTTAATTATTGCAAAAATATTGAAATTATACCTAATTAAAACTAAATCAATTAAATTAATTTATTTACAAAAATAAAAGTGATGAAGTTAATTTTAATAAATAAAATATATTTTTTTGTGTTTTTGATTTTATGAGAAAAATTCTAATTGGTTAGTGATAATAAAAATAATTAATGGAAACAATATAAATAAATGAGATAAAAGAAGAAATAAACCAAAGGGGGGTTGGGCCTAGAAAGGGGGTGAAACTGGAAATTTCGTTGGCCCATTGCAAACAACCCTGATTGACTTTCCAGATTATCCATGGCACGTTGACTGGGCAATAGGATGCACCTTCAATCCTGACCATCAGATTTGGCCTGAAGGCCATCTAGCACCTGGAGATTTGGAGATGTATGATGGACCACACCATTAGCCTTACACTGGATCACCTGTAACAAAATAATAATAGGCATTTTGGGGGACCTGGGATTCGAACCCAAGTCCCATTAGACTTTGCAATAGCGCCTTTACCAACTCAACCATCATGCTTAATCGTTAGTATAATGAGAAAAGAATATAATATATGAAAACAACTATTATGCCTAAAAAATAAAAAATAAGCGTGAATATTTTGAATGGGCCAATTGGGAAGGGACGCGTCATTGTCTTACCCAAAGAACTCTGGTTATCTTTCCTGCAGATTTGAATCCGCAACTAAATCCCTAGGTGTTCCTAAAATCGTCTCTAGGCTATGGAAACGAATTCTGAGACCATCATCATGCTCGTCTCTTCCTTCTGAAATCATCCATGTCCATTATTTGTCTTGATTTTTCCTGAAACTAAAACGCCTAAAAACAAGAAACGAAAACCCTAGGTTCGGGTGTTACATTACAGGCCATAAAAACGAAATTTATATTGCAGAAAGCTTAGAAATCACACAAGGATCATAACCATGCCAATAATTTGTCAAAAAAATGCAAGAATGAGAGGTTGCAATTTCGTGTACAAGGGTATGTTCAAGGAGACTTACAGTGAGATTTAGGGAGGGAGAGGGCTTCATTCTGATTGCTTTAGCCTCAATGGATGTCCAGCAAGAAGATAGCGTGGAGGTTTTGCTCTGAATCAGCCTCTAACCAAGATTTCAGTTTCCCACTTTTTCAAGCTTTTTTCAAGTTTTTGTTTTGCAGATTGTGCAGCCTCTAGGTTATGAGCTCGTATGCTTTGTGTTGTATAAGTATATTGGAAGTAATTAGGTCAGGTTTTGGGCTTTCAATCCATGAGCATTGATGATTGAGGATTTGATATGATCCTCCATTACAAAGCTTCCAAAAATGTCCCAAATCCATTATTTTGTTCATAACATGGCTTGATTCGGATTTGATTGTGTACATGATGATATTTAAGACCTGTAATGATCAAAAAGATACCAAGTGATTAAGATTTGGATTTTATTTGGATTTAAATTGATTTAAAATGAATTAAATCAATAAAAATCAAATAAAATAGAAAAATTAATAATTAGACACAAGGCTGAAGATAGGACACGTGTGTGGTGTGATAAGATCAAATCAAGTGCAAAAAAGTGGGCCCATTTGACAAAATTTGAAGTTTTGGGGATAGTTGATTTTTGGCAATTTTGGAAAAATGCCCAACTTCAACAATGCATAACTTCTTCAATTTTGAACTTTTGGAGGTGTTATTGGACTTTTTAGAAACCTTGAGATGTCCTATAACCAACCCTTTTCGTCTCATCTCATTTTGATATTCCATGCGGAAGTTATAAGCTTTGGGAAAAAAAAGGTGTTTTTGTTGACTTTCAAAAATGACCTGTAATGTCCAAATTTGTAACCTTTTGTGAGTGCATTTCTTGATCTTGGGGTGTGAAGATGGATTGTAGGAAATTGCATCCTCTTCAAAATGAGCTTTGGATGGGTTATTTCTCATAAAGTATGAGAAAATTATGATTGGTCAAAGTTGAGTTGACTTTTCCTACAAAACCCTAATTTAGCAACTTTTGAATCTTGATGAATCTTGAGAAATCCTTGATGAATCATGATCAACCCTTGATCAAATGATGAATTATCCTTAAAAATGAGAATGTTGACAAAAAAATATTTAGGTTTGACTACTTGTAGGTCACAGTTGACTTTTGCCCTAGCACAGTCGATTTTGGACCTCTTGAGCAATTGATTGACCAAACTTCTTCTGCAAGGCTTGAAATTTGATATGGATGAACTTGAGAACATATTAGGACATTGGGGAACACTTAGGTTCACTTGGATTTAAGGACCTTGATGCAACACAAAACCCTAATTTGAGATTGACTGCCTTAGGAGGTGATTTGACTGTCCAACTCTTGAGCAATCTTGAGCAACTTGGAGATTAATATTGAAATGTCTTGAGAAATATGGGAGGGAAAATTTTGGGGTACAACACAAGGGTTAAATTGAAGTAAAACAAAAACTTTTTTTCAAATCAAACACACGCACAAGCAATTTTAAATGATGAGCAAGTACCTAAGAGCCCGTAGAAAACTACAGATAGAAAGGGTGATAATACCTTCCCTTTCTATAATCTACCCCCGTACTCAAAAATCTTGAAAAAGGATTTTTTCTGTGCTTTTTTCCTTTCCAGTTGGATAAAATAAAATTCGATGGCGACTCTTGCTTACCGCGACATTTTGCAAACACAAACGCAAAATGCAAACCAGCATTTTCCTAAAACAGTCTGGTTCTGCCACCGTATCACAGTATGCAATGTTTTCAAGGATCTCGCGGGGTAAACAAGAAAAATGTTAGGCGTTGAACTTTACAGCTTTGATTGAAGCACTTTGTATCCTTGAAGGTCCTTCTACGAGAGTCAAGCTCAGCATATCGAGTGGGTCATGGCCCCTGACTCAAGTTGTTGAGTTTTGATCTTCTGACGGCATTAGCTAGAGGAAAATAAATCCCCTTGCCCCTTGCTAGACGTCTGATTTATCATAACCTGCATCACAAACCCTTAAGATCCTTGGAATGGTTAAGGAAATGATGTGGCATGATGTTATGATGTGTATGTTATGCGTTAAGCAAAAATGTATGGTGATGAAAACAAGTGAACCCTGCAAGAAATCCAAGTTATTGGATAATGACTGTAAATAAATCCTGCAAGGAAATCATATTGTCATATAATAAAACCCTACAAGTAGTTCAAGTTGAAAACACACAAGTCACACAAACAGCCTTAGGTTTAGGCTTGCATGGGTTTTAAGGTAGTACCCTCTTGAAGTTGCATTGGTTCAACCTGTCCTATAATAGTAACCGGGTTCTAAGGGATCTCAATATCACCGATCTTTCCCCCAAATTTCGTTCTGATAGATAATTGACTTGCCACCAAACAAAACTCAAGAGTCAAACCTCAATGAGTGTAGCATCGAGTATCAACCGACTTTGTGTTTACACCAAAGACGACTATCTCACAATGTCCTAAAAAGCCAAGTTGGTCAATTAAGGTGCTAAGTTTAGTTGACGCTTTATGATACCACACAACGTCCCTGTATTCTCCTTGATTACTCAAGGATTACCAGTACACACCAAAGTATCGCCTCAACATAGCTACTGTTTCAACCGTGTCGATATACCCTGCACATCTCCCTCACAGTTTATTGCTACTTACCTAAAAGGAATTCCCCAATATGGGTTTAGGATCCAAGAAACCCAAACAGATACGCTTAAAAGTAAATCAAAAAAGACAAGCCAAAGAAGCAATTAAAATGACCTAGATCCTAAGGTAAACCCCACTTTATAAATCATGTCCCCAGCAGAGTCGTCAGTTCTGTGATACGGTGGCAGAACTGACTGTTAATACTGGTTTGTGTTTTTTGTTTGCAAATGTCACGGTAAGCAAGAGTCGCCACTGACTTTTCTTTTATCCAACAAAGGAAAGGGTGAAAAGAACAGAAAAAGACCATTTTCGAGATTTTCTGAGTAAGGGGGTAGATTATGGAAAGGGAAGGTGTTAGCACCCTTTCCATCCATGGTTTTCCATGGGCTCTTAGGTACTTGCTCATTTTTAAATTGCTTTTGTGTGTGTTTTGAAAAGCTTTGAAAATTCCTTAGTGCAGTGTTTCCCTTTATGGTAACCCTTGTATCAGTCCTTAAGAGTGTGATAAAGCGTTTTTGAAAACTTTGTTTGAAAAGCGTTTGAAAGTGTAAGTGTGAGAAATTGATTATTTTGAGCAAGTACTTAAAAGTTTCTACCTACTCGAAAAAGACTGTTCGTTTTCTCCTATCGTTGAGACAATGTTATCCTACTATTAGTGAGTAGGTAACCTTAGTCGTTGGATGTTGAGGGACTATCGAAAGGAACGTAATGGTCATTGAAGGCAACATGTAAGGATACCTTAGCATTTCAAAGGGAATATCATCATAAGATCATTTCTCATAGGCAACTCGAGGGACAGTAAAGGACTATGATCTTTATGACAACTTTTGAATTGAGGGTCTTTGCTAAGATATCCCTACGTTCGAGGGACATGACCATTGTTTCCGAGGCAATCAAGTGAGGAATACCCTAGGGGTGCAAGTCTACAGTAGTGTTTGTTTTAAGATATTTATCTTGAAGTTAAGTGATCCATTGATTGATTGATTAAGCATACTAGCCTAGGTTGCTAATAATTATATACAAGCATAAGATATAAAAGCGAGAAAGTAAAAAGAGTCATACGCTATTACAAGGCTTTTGGACAAATACATAAAGAATTGACTGAAAGTAAATTTTCGGAAATTAAACCCTAATTAATCTATTACAAACCGGGCGTAGTTACATCAATAGTGAAAAAATAATTGTGCGGCAAAAATAGTTACGCGCGAGAATCGAGAACTGGAAAAAGTTTAAAACCCTAAAAAAAACCTAATTTGATCATTAAAATATTTTTTGATTTTTTGTGGAAAAAGATTTGAATTTAACCTAATTTCTAATGGATTTTAATTAATGAAAAATAAATTAAAGTTGAAGAAATTAATTTATTTACAAAAACTAATTTATATAAAAAAAACTAACCTAGTTTTTTGTGTTTTTGATTTTATGATTTTATTAAAAAAATTGATTAACAAAAATAATTAAACAAAATAATTTTTTTTTAAAAAGCTAGAAAAGATGAGAAATAAAGCCTGAGGGGGTGTAGGCCCAAATTGGAGGTGATGTTGCTGAATTCTGTTCCAAGCCCAGTCAGGTTGGCCTAACACTAGTGTTGGATTCAGTGAGAAGATTGACAAGAGAATCCACCATGCGCCTGCATGCTTGAGGCGTTGGATCTGGATAGTGAATGATCCAATGATGATGATACTGAGGCGTATGGTGCATGTACATGTGAAGAAACCACTAAATCTGCAAAAAGTTAATAAGAAAAATAACATGTATGAGGCAAGGATCGAACCCCTGATCTCTTACACGCGCGCCTTGCAAAGCGTTGCCTCTTGCCACAGAACCATTTGCTTCATTCGTTAATACACACGCATAACATATATTATATAATATGCAATGTCAGTTTTATAAAAAACGCGCAAAAATTCAAATGGGCCATTCAGGATCTGCCACGCCTTCATCTTCTTCGCTGAGTGTGTTATCTTAGGTAAAGACTTTTACCTACGGACGTTTGCCATAGTTATAACCTGTGCATCTCAAAAATCATGATCAGGCAACATAAATTAAATTCAAGACCATGGATCAATTGGGTTTGATCCTCTGAGCATGATGGTGTCCTTCATTAGACCCAATTGTACCTATATCTGAAAGCCCTAAAACGAAGCTCTAAACCCTAACAATGGCATTCCATCAAACAGGCATCAAAACACATAATTGATTATGCAAACACGTTCTAAATGATTGTACAAGCATAAATATATACTTAGGAATAGTTTATCATGCGTAAATTCCAAAAACCAATTTCAAGAAGATGAACAAACTGTGGTATTGGTACGTGCGATTTCTGAAGGTGTTGATGCGTGGTATAGGTCCATAGAGCTCCCAAAGACTTCCAGGAATGAATTTTTGGCCTTGAAACACCTAGAATCTCCTTGTAGAAAGAAATCTGATTCTCACTTTTTATCCAAAATTTGAGTTTTTGTTCTTCCAATTCTCACGACCAATCCTTTTTTTCATGCTTTGGAAATGTTGTCTATATATAATAGAAGCATTAGGTTAACAAAACTGTATTCAATCTTTGCAAATTGTTGAAAAAGATTTGATTTTTTTGCCTTGTATGATTTGTTTCTAAAACAAACCAAATCATGATCTTTTCTAATCAATTAGCCCTTGCACAGATTTTCCTGATTTGTTAGCTGTTCATGGACTCATAATGTGCTCACAAAATCAAATCTTTGATTTTATTTGATTATTCCACTATTTAAATTGATTTATTTTGATTTAAATGAATAAAAAAATCAAAATAAATAATAAAAATAATGAAATAATAGGTGGATAAGCTCAGGGGTCGTGGGACATCTTAGGAACAAGTTTCAAACAAGAAAACATGGTCCCATTTGGAAAACAAGTCATTTTGATCAATGTTGACTTCATACACATTTCCAAAAATTGGTCAACTTTAGCAATGCATATCTCTCTCATTTTTAACCCTAAGAAGGTGTTCTAGGACTTTTTAGAAAGCTTAGGATGTGCTCTAAACAACCCTTTTGGTTTCATCTCGATTGGATCTTCCATGTTCATGTAAGTATCTTTGACCCAAAAGGTATTTTTGTTGACTTTTTGAAATGACCTATAATGTAGGAACTTATATCTTTTGATTGAGGCATTTCTTGACCTTTAGGGGTGAATAGAAGTTGTAAGGAATTGGATTCTCTTCAAAACAAGCCTTGGTTGGAAAAATTTTGATAAAATATGAGAAAGTTATGCTTGGTCAATGTTTGGTTTACTTTTCTTATAGAAACCCTAAATTGTCATTTTTGACTTTTGATGAATTAGGAGCATTCCTTGAGGAATCATGATCAAACCTTGATCAAATGATGGATATAACTTCAAAATGTTGATGTTGACCAAAAATCTTGAAGTTTGACTGTATTTGGGCCACGATTGACTTTTGCCCTAGTACAATTGATTTTCAGGCATTTGAGCAGTTGACTGAGAAACTTGTTGTGAAAGGCATGAAACTTGGCATGGATGATCTAGAGGACATATTAGGACAATTGAGACCATTTGGGACCCTTGGAACTCAAACATCTTGATGAGGAGTGAAACCCTAGTTTGAGGCTCATTGTCTTAGTAGGAGGATTTGTCTGGTCAATCCTTAGTCAACTTGAGCAATTGAGGACCTCTAGGAGTATGTTTTGTGTGAAAATGGGAGGGAAAATTTTGGGGTACAACACCTTGTATCACAATTTTGCTCAATCAATGGCTCAGATGACTGAAAATCAACTATATTGGGTAAAAAGTCAACTGTGGTCAACATACAGTCAAACTTCAAGATTTTTTGTCAACATTAACATTTTGAGGTGATATTCATCATTTGATCAAGGTTTGACCATGATTCCTCAAGGAAATCCCTTAAATCATTAAAGGTCAGAAAATTGTCAAATTAGGGTTTTGATTGAAGATAACTGATCATTGACTTTTGACCTAGTGTGTAACTTAATGAATTGAAGTATGATCTCAAGGACTAAAATACAACATCTTGACCTAATTACATGGCTTAAAACATTTCCAAAGATGCAAGTGATTGACAGTGGAAAAATTGAATTAATTGATAAAAGTCAACAGTTACAAAAGTCAAACTTTGACTTTTTTATCAACATTGGAATTCAAAAATCAAGAATCATAAAGATATTAAAAGCTATGAAACTTGATCATAAAAAATCAAGAAAGTCAACAAAAGTCAAAAGTCAAGATTTTCAAACACTTAGAAAAATTCAAGTGTTTTGTACCTAAAAAACCCTAACTTCACAAGCAAGTTTCCTCAAGATACAAGCTGATTCAAGGAAAAATTTCAACATAAAAGTTGTAGGGATTGATGAATTCTATAACTTTGTTAATTTGGGGTGATCCTCAAAAAGTGCTTAATTTAAGAGATATGAGCCCATGAAGTTCTGATTATTTTTACCCAACACTTAGAAAAAATTTCTATGTGTTTTATTCTTAACAAAGTCACTACTTTATGGCCATTTTTCACTAATATCCAAATTGATTTAGCAAAAACTCACAACATGAAAGTTGTATATCTTGATTCAAGCTTTCCAAAATGTCCAAGAACACATTTTTATCATACTTGAGCTAGGAGATTCGAAGATATGAAGTTGGGCATCCATTCTTGAATTTCAAGTCATTTTGTGAAGAACTCAAGAGCAAATCTCATAACCTTATCATTCAATCTCACTTTTCAGGCCATGTTTCTTCTAAATATCCACATAATCATAGATTAACACAAAATTATGGTGCATTACACAAAGAATTGAAGCTTTACCCACTTGATCATAACATTTTTGGATGAAATTGCAAAAAGCTCCATATCCATTTTCATAAAGATCACTTTAATCACAAAGTCCACTCCTTGAGCCTCTAACTTGTTTATTCTAATCACACTTAACATGAATGCTCAGAAGCAACATGTCTACAGCCTCTAACCACTTTAGATCCTTTAGTATTATGTATTGGAACAACAATTTTCACCAAAAACTTGGTTGTTTCATTTCAACCAAACCATAAATCTTCAACTTGACAACCTGATTAGCCCTTGCCCTCAACCTTTTCCTATAAATAGAGATGTCATTTGCAAGCCAACGGACCCATTGATAAGCCCTCTAAACCTCTCATACACTCTCAAACCCGAATTGGCCATAAAACTCATTTCTTGAGTTTTCAAAATCAATTTCTTTGAAACTCTCAAACCTTGCCACTTTTGTCCAAACAAATCATCCAAACACTTCATATACATCATGTATAAACGATCCAAACACTTGTTTTGCAACTGTAACTCCATTATCAACATCCACCATTTTCAAAATCCAACTTTTCAACTTGACTTGGGTAGACTGATCCAGACACTCTCAAGGCAAAGTAAGAGTTGCAACATACTCACTAAGGTCCCAGGAAACTAAAGCAAGCATCACATTGCTTCTGGAAGTCGTGTAGAGGTCATCGAATTTTTGCATCAAGAGGTAAGTTTTTCAAACTTTGAAATCTTTGTACAAGCATCATTTGAATTTATTTTGTAAAGACAAAATGTAGATATCATGTCTATAAAGATAACCATATCCTTAAATTGCATTTTAATTAAGTATATGATGAGAATTTTGGAACTGAAGTTTTTGAACTGTTAGGGTTTCAATTTGGTACTGAGAAAAATTTGTTTTAATTTTTTATTTATAGATTAAATTAATTACATATTTTAAATCCTTGCGAAATTTTAAGCAAGTATCATCTTTACATTTTCGAATTTGGACGAGAAACAAGAAAGTTGTGATTTTTTGATTATTTTGGTTATAGTTACTGTAAGAATCGTGAAACAAGGAAGAAGATGAAGTTCATCTTCAAATTTTTGAAAACTTATTTATTTTATATTTAATGATTTTTATTTCATAAACAGATGTAATAGCCACCCTAGTGGCAAGCAACGCATGTTTCATGTCACTTTCACCTTAAGGACGTGGGTTCGAACCAAAGTGAACCTCCCTTTTGCATTTTTTTTTCATATTTTTCTGTTTTGTGACTTTCTGAAGTGTTTTTCACATATATTTATACTAAGGAACTCCATTGACAAATACACGTGCGTGGCATGTGACCCTAAGGTCCTGAGTTCAAGCCTTGGTAGAAGCAAACTTAATTTTTTATCACTTGTTTTTTTCTTTGGTTTTTTATCAAACTTCAAACAATTTTTTAACCAATTAAAACTTCTCTTTTTTAGATGATTTTTTGCACACTCCTCATTTATCTACTCTATTTTATGAATATGAAAAATATCACAAAAAATATTTTTATTTCATTATTTTTCAATTAAATCAAGATATTACCTTTTTAGGGTTTTTAAAGAGATTTTGTTGATCTTTTGATCAAATTTTCAACCTTGCTCACAAAGCTTGATTTTACCATGATAAGTCTTGATTCTCGTGAGATATCTTGACACTTGAGTAAACATTTCATGATAGCTTGAGCCTTCTTAGGTTTTTTCTCAACCAAATTCACATTAAAACACGAAACATGTACAAAAATCAAAAGCTATGCTCCATGACTTTCATCTTGATTGTGATGCATACATTTGTTTCAAACATACTAACTCAAACCATTTTTCACAAAGAACACAAGAACATTCAAATTTATTTTTCTTCCTTGTTTCTTATTTACATTCTTAGATCAATTTTATAGGCTTCAACTATTGATGTAATAGATAAAATATGGTTCACTTTACTTTTCTCCCAATTCATAAATTTGTACCCCCATTCCCGAAGCGTTATAATAGCGTATGACATTTAATTTCCGTAATTTAGCGCTTTCCTTATTACTATTAATTTAATAGGACTATATGGTAAGATTTAAAACAAAATATTAGAAAACCATAAATCCAAGATAAATTAACTGAAATCAAAACACTTCGCACACGCTCACCTCTAGGGTTACCCTCACTTGTTGCCTCGGATATAAACAATTATGTCCCTCGAACATGGAATGTTTTAGCAAAGACCCTCAATTAAAAGATCATAGTACCTCGATGACCCTTCGATGTTGCCTTCGGTAAACGATCTTGGTCCCTTACGACAATTGCTAAAGCGTCCTACAAGTTGCCTTCTATGACTGTACGATAACCCACGCCTGTCCCTCACATCCAATGATAGGGATTCCTATTAACCAGTGGTAGGATAAAACTATCTAAAGGAGGAGGAAAAGAACAAAGACTTTTTGAGTAGGTAGGTCGCTCGTAATCGCTTATTCACAAACTAAAACAATTTCCACACTTCACACTTTAAAAAACAACTACTTTCAAGATGCTTTATAAACACTCTTGAGGACTGATACAAGGGTTATTATAAAGCAAAACTTACTTACATTGGCATTTTTTCAAAACATCTTTTCACCAAACAAATATTTTCAAAACTAACATTTTGTATACATTCTCAACAATACGAGAATCATTACAAAATTGTTGTACTAAGGCGTTTTCAAAATATTTTCAAACATACACAAACACAAAGAATTTCAAAGTGAGCTAGCAATTAAGAGCCCGTAGATAACTACGGATGAAAAGGGTGCTAACACCTTCCCTTTTCATAACCTACCCCTCGAACTCAAGAAAAAATCTCAAAAGGTCTTTCCTATTCTTTTCACCCTTTCCTTTATTGGATAAAAGAAAAGTCGGCGGTGACTCTTGCTATCCGTAACATTTGCGATAAAATGCAAAATCCAAAAGCCAGTTCTCCCACCGTATTATACCGCTAAAGCCAGAATGTCCACCAATCAAGTAGAAGTTGCGAAAAACTCATCCTGACATGGCAGTGAAAATTAAAGAAGAGGTTTTGAAGCAGATTGATGTTGGTTTTCTTGTGGCATAAGTGTACCTTCAGTGGATTGCCAATATTGTTCTAGTACCAAAGAAAGACATATAAGTCTGCATGTGTGTTGATTATAGAGATTTAAATAAGGCAATTCTGAAAGATGATTTCCATTTACCACATATTGATATGTTGGTAGATAGTACATCAAAGTTCAAAGTGTTCTCGTTCATGGAAGGATTTTTTGGATACAATCAAATTAGAATGGCTCCTGAGGACATGGAATAAACAACATTTATCACACCCTGGGGAACATTCTGTTACAGAGTGATGCCCTTTAGGTTGAAGAACGCTGGTGCAATGTACCAGAGGGCTATGACAACCATATTCCATAATCTAATGCATAAGTAAATTGAGGTATATGTGGATGAAATGATCGCCACTCTCTGACTAGGGAAGGGCATATAGAGGATTTATTGAAGTTGTTTCAGCGTTTGAGGAAGCACCGTCTTCGTTTGAATCCAAATAAGTGTACTTTTGGTGTTCGTTCAGGAAAGTTGTTAGGTTTCATTGTCAGCCAAAAAGGAATTGAAGTTGATGCTGGTAAAGTTAAGGCAATTCAGGAAATGCATGCACCAAGAACTAGAAAGCAATTTAGAGGCTTCCTTGGATGTTTGAATTACATTTCCATATTTATTTCGCATATGACTGCAACATGTGAACCAATCTTCAAGCTGTTGAAGAAAGATTACGGTTATGTGTGGACGGATGATTGTCAAAGGAAATTTTAAAGCATTAAAGAGTATTTTCTTGAACCTCCTATCTTGCTCCCTCCTGTTGAATGAAGACCATTAATTATGTATCTGAATGTGTTAGATAATTCCATAGGCTATATTTTGGGACAACGAGATGAAATGGGAAGAAAAGAATATGCCATTTATTATCTCAGTAAGAAGTTCATAGACTATGAGTCACGGTATTCTATGCTAGAAAAAACATGTTGTGCTTTGGCCCCGGCGGCAAAGCGATTGCGGTAATATATGTTGAATCATACTACTTGGTTGATTTCCAAAATAGATCCAATTAAGTATATTTTTAAAAATCCCGCTCTTACTGGAAGAATTGTCCGTTGGCAGATGTTGTTGTCTGAATATGATATTGAATACCGTACTCAAAAGGCTCTTAAAGGTAGTGTGTTGGAAAAGTATCTTACCCACCAACCAATTGATGATTATCAGTCGGTTAAATATGATTTCCCTTATGAGGATGTGATGTTTTTGAAAGTAAAAGATTATGATGAACCTTTGCCTGAGGGAGGTCTTGATCCTGAATCCCAGTAGGGTATGGTATTTGATGGAGCTGTAAATGATTATGGAAAAGGAACTGGTGTTGTGATTATCACTCCCAATAGGTCTGATATCCCTTTTACTGCAAGGCTGACATTTGACTGTACCAGTAATATGGCGGAGTATGAAGCTTGTATCATGGGTCTTGAAGAGGCTATAGATCTCAGAATTAAAATTCTTGACGTATATGGTGATTCAGCTTTGGTAATAAATCAAATCAAAGGAGAATGAGAGACTCATCACATTGGCTTGATTCCCCACAAATATTATGCAAGAAGATTATTACCTTTCTTCAATAAGTTCGAATTCCATCATATTCCCAGAGATGAGAATCAGATGCCAGATGCTTTAGCCACTTTGGCTTCCATGTCCCAAGTAACTTCTTGGAACGACGTACCTCATATTACATTTCGACATCTTGATAGACCAGCTAATGTGTTTTCTACAGAGGGGACGTCAATTGAAAAACATTGGTATTATAATATCAATCACTTTCTCCAGACTCAAGAATACCCGATTGGTGCATTGAACAAAGATATAAGGGAATTGAGAAGGTTGGTAGGTAGCTTTTTCCTCAATGAAGATGTGATATACAAAATAAATTATGACATGGTCTTTCTCAGATGCGTGGATAGACACGAAGCAGACATGTTAATGGATGAGATCCATGAAGGTTCCTTTGGTACCCATGCCAATGGACATTCAATGGCAAAGAAGATGCTTAGGGAAGGTAACAATTGGCTGGCAATAGAATCTGACTGTTACAAGTTTGCGAAGAAGTGCCATAAGTGTCAAACTTATCCTGACAAGATTCATGTGCCTCTGACGCTTCTCAATGTTATTTTTCCTTGTGGCCTTTCTTATGTGGGGTATTGATATGATTGGAATGAATGAACCCAAGGCATCGAGTAGACATCGTTTCATCTTAGTGGGAATTGACTACTTCACCAAGTGGGTGGAAGCAACTTCCTATGCTAACGTCACCAAGAAAGTGGTAGTACACTTTATCGAGAACAATCTTATATGTCGGTATGATATGCCAAGCAGGATTATCACTGACAACGACTTAAATTTGAATATTAAAATGATGACATAACTTTGTGAAGAACTTAAGATTGTCCATCACAATTCGTCTCCTTACAGGCCCAAGATGAATGAGGTTATTGAAGCCGTAAATAAAAACATAAAGAAGATAATCCAAAAGATGGTTATTACCTATAAGGATTGGCATGAGATTATCCCGTTTGCTTTGCATGAGTATCGTACATCCGTCCCCACTTCAACAGGGGAAACCTCGTTCTCTCTTGTGTATGGCATGGAAGCAGTACTCCCTGTTAAGGTTGAGATTCCCTCTTTGTGTGTAATAATGGAAACTAAGTTGTCAGAAGCTGAATTGGTCCACAACAAGTTTGACCAGTTGAATTTGATTGAAGAAAAGAGAATGACAGCCTTGTGTCATGGTCAGTTATATCAGAAAAGGATGAAGAAAGCTTTTGATAAGAAGGTCAAGCCTCATGAATTCTGAGAAGGCGACCTCTTGCTCAGGAAGATCATGTCTTTTAATGATGATTTTAGGGGCAAGTTATAATATGGTGGGAGAACTGACTTGGGTGTTTTGCATTTGATTGCAATTGTTGCAGATAACAAGAGTCGTCATCGACTTTTATTTTATCCAATAAGGAAAGGATGAAAAGAACAGGAAAGACCTTTGAGATGTTTTCTTGAGTTCGGCGGGTAGGTTATGAAAAGGGAAGGTGTTAACACCCTTTTCATCTGTAATTATCTACGGGCTCTTAGTTTCTTGCTAGATCACTTGAAATTGCTTTGTTTGAAAAGGTGTTTTATGATGGGTGTAAGTTTGAAAATATTTTGCAAAATGCCTTTGTTTCCGCTAACCTTGTAATGATTCTCGTCTCTATAAGAATGCATACAAAGTGCTGGTTTTTGAAAATAGTTCAAAGACATGTTTGTTTTTGAAAGATATTTTGAAAGTGTAAGTGTGGAAATGGTTTTAGTTCGAGAGCAAGCAACTACGAGCATTGTGATACGGTGGCAGAACCGAATGTTAATACTGGTTTGTGTTTTTTGTTCGCAAAATGTCGCGGTAAGCAAGAGTCGCCACTGACTTTTATTTTATCCAATCAGGAAAAGGAAAAAGAACAGAAAAAACCTTTTACGAGATGTTTCTGAGTACGAGGGGTAGATTATAGAAAGGGAAGGTGTTAGCACCCTTTCTATCCATGGTTTTCCATGGGCTATTAGGTACTTGCTCATTTTGAAAATTTCTTGTGTGTGCTTGTTTTGAAAAGTTTTGTTTTACTTCATCTTAACCCTTGTTTTTGTCCTCAAGAGTGTTACGAAGTTGTTTTTGAAAACTTTGTTTGGAAAGTGTTTGTGTGAAAAACTTTGTTTGTTTGAGCAAGTACTTAGGAACTAATCTACCTACTCGAAAAAGGTATATTCGTTTTCCTTTTAGACAATGTTATCCCATTATTGAGAAATAGGTAGCAACGTCGTTGGAGTTTTTTAGGGACATTCGAAGGGACAAATACGATCACAAAAGCAATGTTAGGAAATGTTTGTAATCATCCTAAAGCCTTAAAGATCTTTTTCTGAGGCAACATCCGAATGGGTCATTTTAGATCTTTCGGGGCTAGAGGACGACCACTAACAAACCTTATACTTCATGACTGTTTATCGAAGGCAACTAGAGTGGAGTAAACCCTAGTAGTGAGCATGTGCGAGTGTAATTTTCAGTTAATTTATCTTTGCACATTTAGGGTTTTCTACTGTTTTAATTTTTAGTTAGTATTTCCATACAATCCTATTAGCATACATCTAAGCAGTTTATAGTTTGTGGAAATTAAAAGCGGAAAAGTAAATCTACGCTATTACAAGGCTTCGGGGAGGGGGTTACATGACCAAAAATCGGGGATTAAACAGTAAATAATATGTGGTAAACTCTAATTAAAAACTATTACAAACCCGAAGCGAATACAATAATTGGAAAATAAAATATTGTGCGCGAGAATTAAGTACGGGATTCAAAGTTTAAATTCTAAAAATCTAATCAATTAAAGAGAAAATGTTTTTTTGTATTTTATTATTGAGAAAAATATTTGAAATCTTAACCTAAATCTAATTAATTAAAGAAAAATATTTTTTGGTATTTTATTGAGAAAATTAAATTTTTGTGAATTAAACCTAATTTGTCTAATTAATTTTAATTAGGAAAACAATCAATTCAATATCATTAAATTAATTATTTTCCAAAAAAAAAAACTAATTTTAATTAAAAAAAAACTAATTCTACATTTTTGTGGTTTTCTTGATTTTATGATTAAAAAAAATGAATTTTTTTTGTTGTTTTGTAAAAAAGAAATTAATCAAATAAAACAAAAGATAATAAATAAAGAAAGTAATTGGGCATGTGGTGAAAGCATATTGGGGGTGTGAAGCTGAATTTCATTGAGCCCAAATCCTTTGGTCCAATCAGGCGTTTGGATCCAGTGTTGGCCACGTTTGAGGGTTCACCATGGTCTGCATGTGTTGAGTGTTAGATCTGGATATGATGAGATCTTGTGGTATGGTGATGGAAGTGCATGTGGAGCGTGCAGGGACCTGGAGCATTGGATCTGAAGACAAAAATTAGTGAAAATTAACTTTGCAAAAGGGATGGATTGAACCCACCCCCTTTTGGACAAAAGCCTTATCATGCCCTGCCTTGCCAACTGAACCAAGCGTGTTAATTATTAACAAAATAATACAAAATAAATATAAGGCAAATAAATATCTATGGCCACATGTCAAAAACGCGTGCGCTGTGGGTCCCCAATGGTTTGAATGGACGAATCAGTGAGCACTACGCCATCACCTTCTTCAGGGATCCATCGTTTTAGATGGGGAACTTTTACCTACAGCAATATTCCGTCACTATAGGTTGTAGTGACAGATTTTGTTCGTAACTAAAAACCTGCAAAATTCAAAAACGCAACACAAGCAGAATAAATTCAAACCAAAGGCATGGATCAATTGCAAATCATCTCCTGAGCATGATAGTACCCCTAATTTTGTCCAATTTTGCCTTTATATAGAATTCCCAATTTGGGACCTCAAAACCCTAACAATGGCATCGTGCCATTCCTGCACTTAAACTTTAATCAAACCAATCAAAAACATTGCAAATATGATAGCAAGCATGGATATATGATCAAAACATGTTTATGATGGATAAATCATTGAAAACGAATCTTGAAAAAAGATGCAAACTGTGGCACTGTGAGGCGTGATTTCTGAAGGTTTTAAGGCTGGAGGACGATTGGAATAGCTTCAAGAAATGTCCAGCAACGGATTGCTAGCCTTGGAATTACTGGAAACAGCCTATGGAATCAACACCGACCTGCACTTTTTTGACAAAAAATTGAGTTTTATTCTCCTGTTTTCACGACCAAAACCTCTTCCTTATGCTTTGTAAATGTTGTGTATATATCATAGAATGATTTAGGTCAACAAAAACTGATCATATCTTTGCAAATTATGGAGATTTGATTTCATTCTTTGTCTTGTATGATTTGTTTCCAAAATAGACCAAATTAAGATCTTTTCCAATCAATTGGCTCTTGCACGAATTTTTTGATTTGCTAGCTGTTCATGGACTCATAATATGCTCATAAAATCAAATCTTTGATTTTATTTGATTATTCTACTATTTAAATTGATTTATTTTGATTTAAATGGATAAAAAATCAAAATAAATCATAAAAATAATAAAATAATAGGTGGATAAGATCAGGGGTCGTGGGCCATCTTAGGAACAAGTTTCAAACAAGAAAACATGGGCCCATTTGGAAAAAAAAGTCATTTTGATCAATGTTGACTTCATGCACATTTCCAAAAATTGGTCAACTTTGACAATGCACATCTCTCTCATTTTTAACCATAAGAAGGTGTTCTTAGACTTTTTAGAAAGCTTAGGATGTCCCCTAAACAACCCTATTGATTTAATCTCAATTGGTTCTTCCTTGTTCATGTAATAAGCTTTGACCAAAAAGGTGTTTTTGTTGACTTTTCAAAAGGACCTATAATGTAGAAATTCATATATTTTGATGAGTGCATAATTTGAACTTGAGGGATGAAGATGAGTTGTAGGTAATTGCATCCTCTTCAAAGTGAGCCTTGGATGAAAACTTTCTGATAAAGTATGAAGAAGTTATGCTTAGTCAAAGTTTGGCTGACTTTTCATGAGAAACCCTAATTTAGCAACTTTTGGGTTTTGATGAATTTGGGGCATTCCTTGAGGAATCATGATCAACACTTGATAAAATAATAGATATCACTTAAAAATGTTTATGTTGACCAAAAATCTTGAAGTTTGACTGTATGTGGGCCACAATTGACTTTTGACCTAGTACAGTTGATTTTCAAGCATTTGGGTAATTGACTGAGCAAACTTCTTATGCAAGGCATGAAACTTGAAATGGATGATCTTGAGAATATATTGGGACCATGGAAACCATTTGGTACCTTTGGAGTTCCCATACCCTGATGAAAATGGAAACCCTAGTTTGAGGTACACTTCCTTAGGAGAGAGTTTGTCTGGTCAACTCTTGGTCATCCTTGAGCAATTTGGGGATCTCAATGGGCATGTATTGAGTGAAGTGAGAGGGGAAATTTTGGGGTACAACAGCTGACCCTGTTCAATCTTCTTAAACCTGAGGATGTAGATTGGTTGTTTGCCTTTTCGTAATCTGAAGGTGGAAGATGATTGAACACTAGAGTGCCCAGAAATTTGCACTCATCTGAGATGGTGCTGGACTGTGTAGGTAGTATCGGGAATGGGCTTCCATATGCCATTGGGAGGAGATGACGGAAGGTCACCGAAGATGGGCTTAAAGATGCCATCCGGAATATATGACGGAGAAGGGCTTAAAGATGCCATCTAGAGGATGTTGATTTCCCGAGATATTCCTTTGATGAGATTTCATGTTCCTGTCGTTGAGGAGGAATCTGCTGAGGAATGTTGGTCTCTGTCTTGGGAGAAATAGAATTTTAGGAGCTTCAGTTTTCTGTTACTCTATTAGGGAATCATCTCTTAGTCGAGGAGGTGAAAATGAACTGCTATCTGGTCGTGCTCCAGGCTTTACAGTGATTTGTGGAGGATAATAAGATTAACTACTATCTGGTCGTGCTCCAGGTTTCACAGTGATTTACTGGGGAGATGAAATTAAACTTTCTATCTGGTCGTGCTCCAGGCTTTGCAATTTCTTAATTCTTTTCTGCTCGTGTTCCAGGCTTCAGAAGGATATAAGTGGTTATCTGGTCGCATCCGGGTTTCAGCTTGAATTTAAGGTATACTAATATCCGGTCGTTTCCAAGCTTCATAGTAATTGGCCAAGTAAACTGCTATCTGGTCGAATTCCAAGCTTCGCAGTACCACATACTGTTATCTGGTCGTGCTCCAGGTTTCACAGTGTCTCTTGTTGTTATCTGGTCGTGCTCCAGACTTCACTGCGTCTCATACCGTTATCTGGTCGTGTCCCAGGCTTTGGTAATTTGGAGAAATTAAGATATTATCCGGTCGATTTTCGGGCTTCATAGCTTGAATTTGAGATATACCACTATCTGGTCGATTTCAGGTTTCATAGTATTTTGTACTGTTATCCGGTCGTGTCCCAGGCTTCAGTAATTTGGAGAAATTAAGATATTATCCGGTCGATTTCCGAGCTTCATAGCTTGAATTTGAGATATACCACTATCTGGTCGATTCCAGGCTTCGTAGTATTTTGTACTGTTATCCGGTCGTGCTCTAAGATTCACAGTATGATGTATTATTGGTTGACTATTATCCGGTTAGTTTCCGGGCTTCATAGCTTTTTTAACTGGAATAGAAATCTTAGTATCGATTTGACTGAACCAGGAAAAGGTCTCGAGTTGTCTTCAACTGAGAGAGAAATCTTAGTATCGATTTGACTGATCCCGAGAGAGGTCTCAGATTAACTTTGACTGGCATAGAAATCAGGGGAATCTTAGCGACGATTCGGCTGACCCAAACGAAAGTATTAGAACATCTTCAACTAGAATATAAACCTTAGTGTCGGTTTGACTGAACCAGAGAAAATCTTGAAAAGTGTTGGAATATCTTCAACTGGAATAGAAACCTTGGTGTCGGTTTGACTAAACCAGAGAGAACTTGTGAGAACTTCAACTGGGAGAGAAATCTTAGTATCGATTTGACTGATCCCAAGAGAGCTCTCGGATTAACTTTGACTGGCATAGAAATCAAGGGAATCTTAGCGGCGATTCAGCTGACCCAGACGAAAGTCTTAGAACATCTTCAACTAGAATAGAAACCTTAGTGTCGGTTTGACTGAACCAGATAAAATCTTGAAAAGTGTTGGAGTATCTTCAACTGGAATAGAAACCTTGGTGTCGGTTTGACTGAACCAGAGAGAACTCGTGAGAACTTGATTGCATATTTCCCTGAAAGGTAAAGAGTTAGTCGTATGTAATGTCATGATGTATGAAATGTATTGAGTAATGATGTTCTCAAAATAAATGAGATTGTGATGCATAATAAGTATGCGCATGCCATGGTGTATGGATATGCAATGCTATTGTGATATTCTCTAGCTGGGGAAAATAAATTTTGGACTGATGTTGGAGAGTATAAGGAGTTGAGTTCTTCGTTTTCACTGGGGATAGTGACTGAAGATGATTAGCTGGAGATTTACATCCATTCTTCTTTAGAATATTCTGCCGGGAGAGACTCTGTCTGAGAACAATCCTGCGGGGAAATGACTCTATGGGGAAGGGAGATACTTTGTTGGAAGATCTGCTGATTTGGAGAAATAAACTCAGTTGGGGATGAACTTCCATTGCTGGAGAGAAGAGCTATGTTGGATATTGAGCTTCTGCTGTCAGAGAAATAAACTCTGCTCGGGAGAAAACTTTATAAACTATTTATGATTATAAAGCTCGGCTGGGGAATACATACATTAGCTTTCTGAAAGAGCCTGTTGGGGAAGTGGTTCCTGCTTGGGGACCTGGAGATTGGACTTTGGTTGTCCTGGCTCTGTGGGGAATATAGGTATCACTGGCTTGTATGTGATAGTGACTTCGCTTCCAACTGTCTCTGCCCCTTGTACCATGCTGGAAAAATTACATGTAGAGATTTTATGGATGGATCTATGTCGTGATTGTACTTGAACATGTGTTGATTGAGTGTCAGAATGACATCCGTCTCTAGATTGTATCTGAACTGTACTTGAAACATGTGTTGAATGAGTGTCAGAATAACATCCGTCTCTGGAACGTATCTGAACTGTATTTGAAACATGTGTTGAATGAGTGTCGGAATGGCATCCATATCTGGAGCGTATCTGAACTATATCTGAAAGTTGAATCTGAATGAGTATCAGAATGGAATTCGTATCTGGAGTGTATCTGAACTATATCGGAGAGCTGAATCTGAATGAGTATCAGAATCGCATCTGTATCTGGAGCTTATCTGAGTCGTACTTGAAACATGTGTCGAATAAGTGTCAAAATGACATCCGTCTTTGGATCGTATCTGAACTATATTTGAAACATGTGTTGGATAAGTGTCATAATGACATTCATCCCTGGATCGTATCTGAACTGTATTTAGAGGAGAATCTGGAGTAAGTATCAGGATGACATTCGTATCTGGAGTGTATCTGAATTGTATCTGAAAGCTGAATCTGAATGAGTATCAGAATGGCATCCGTATCTGGAGCATATCTGAACTGTATCTGAAAGCTGAATCTGAATAAGTATCAGAATGGCATCTGTATCTGGAGTGTATCTGAACTGTATCTGAAAGTTGAATCTGAATGAGTATCATAATGGCATCCGTATCTGGAGCGTATCTGAAAGTTGAATCTGAATGAGTATCAGAATGGCATCCGTATCTGGAGCGTATCTGAAAGTTGAATCTGAATGAGTATCAGAATGGCATCCGTATCTGGAGCGTATCTGAACTGTATCTGAAAGCTGAATCTGAATGAGTATCAGAATGGCATCCGTATCTGGAGCGTATCTGAACTATATCTGAAATTTGAATCTGAATGAGTATCAGAATAGCATTCTTATCTGGAGCGTATCTGAACTGTATCTGAAAGCTAAATCTGAATGAGTATCAGAATGGCATCCGTATCTGGAGTGTATCTGAACTGCTTCTCGATTCTGGTGCTCTTGATGAATGTTGATCAAGGTATAAGTCTTCCACTGATAGGAAGGTGACGGGACATAGTCGTATGTTTTAAATCCCTAACTTTTGCCGTGAACGCCATTTCGGGTTTTCAATCCACCGGGATACCTTTTTTTGCTCAAGCCGCCTTTTCAGGTTTTCGACTTGTCGGGCGTACAGATTTTTTTTATTTTTTTTATGTATATCCCTAACTTTTGCCCGAACCCTTTTGGTTCGCCGGGATTCCCTTATTTTTGCCTAGGTGTGTCAACCTAGCGGGTCTTTTTTTCATGCGGAGTATTTTCCGACTATGTCCACGCTTTCAGGATGCAGAGAGTTATCACTGTCCATAGTGTTATGTTGTAGTACTATCAAAAATGTTTTCTTGATGGCACATGATTCATTGCTGGAATGCGTGCGTAATGCCCCAAGCGATTCAGATGGATATCTTCCCCTGGCTACTTGGCATCTTTGAGAGATTCCTTGAATCTTGACTTGACTGCCCCAGATCAGCTGGACATCATGCTATGCCCCTTGATTATGAAAGGCCTACCAATGGAATATCTTTCCGTCCGAGGTGATTCTGTTCATTAAGAATATCTTTGTTCATTGAATATCCGTCGTGCGAATTTCTCTGATGTTGAACAAATAGTCATATGCAAACAATGGTATTTTAAGAATGCAAAGCTTATGTTTGTCTTGAAATTTTTTTGAAAATGTGTTTTGTGTAGTAAAACGAAATTTGCAAGAATGTGATATCAACTCAGGATTCATAACAAAGCCTACAGGAATCAGGATACCTTTGTAACAGTATGTTCTCAAACTAACCCATGCTTCAGTTAGGACTTTTAAGGGTTATAACGTGGCCTAGTTCACGGTTCAAGAAACAAAGGATAAAGGCTCAAATTTTATTTGTACCCAACCCGCTCTTCATGATGTTCTTCAGTCTTAGGCTCAGTTAATTACGCGTTTAGATCCCGATTGAGTGTGGAAACTTTGCTCTGATACTTGGTGATGATTCAGAAATTGAACATTTGTTTTGAAAAGGCAGTCATTTTTGTAATCTTCTTTTTGTCGAGGATTTGTAGTAACTTCTTTTTTTTTTGTTTTCATTATCCCTTCTTTTGCCTGAATTGTTTCTTTTGTGATTACAGTCAGCGGGATGCCCCAATTTTTCTCTTAAGTCCCCTTCATAGGTTTTGACTTAATGGGCTTTTATTTCGAGAGATAATGACTGCCTGTCTTGACGATTATACGGAACCATCACCGTCTTTTGTTTTGGAAGGACGTCTTCGATGCCATTCATTGTGTACAAAGCGGAAGATTGTGACTGAATACGCCTCTGAATTAACTGAGAAAACTACCCTGCCCCAGGTTATGATTAAGGGTTTTAATTTGTGTGAAAAGAAAAACTCCTACTTCTTTGGCTCGAAGGGGTTAACTAGGGATTAACTTCCTTATAACTCCACTGTTTAGGATTTGAAACAACACATGTACATCGTTAGCGGGGTCTGTTCAAAAGCATATTATAGAGATTGTGGTATCATTTTCGTCATCCTCCCTCTAAGGCTTAGATTTTTTTAATCGATAGTTGAATATCACAAAAGGAAATAAGAACGCATTTTTGAAATAGTGAATGCAAATGAATTGATTCAAGACAAACATGTGCAATGTATTGACGAAATAACGAGGTTTGATATGAATAAATGTTCAAACAAATCAAAATAAAATTACACATTGAAAATTCTAATGAACGAAAAGTCTTCTTGTTAGAACATGTCACTTCAGATGGTATGCCTTGGAGGGATGGCAAAAGAACTCATCCTGGCCGTCTTGTGCGAATTCTAGCGCTCCTTCATCAATTAGGTCTTGAATTTTATTTCTCAACACCCAACAACTGTTGGTGTCATGTCCAGGACTGTTGAAGTGGTACGCACATCTTGCATTTGGATTGTACCTTGGGGAGGCTATGTTAGGATTCTGAGGAGGGTCCCTTAACATAACCAACTTGGCCTTCAACATGAAATGCAATGCTTGAGCCAATGACATGTTGATTTCGGTGAAGCGTCTTTCGGATGTATTCTTCTTATGCTGATTTCCCCGTTGTCGTTGGCGAGATTGTGGTTGGGATTATGATGTAGTAGCAATCTAGAAAGGTCTGTTCCTGACCAAACCAACCTCTTCTCTCACTGGGGGCTGATTAATGCCTTGATCCATAATTTTAACTGTTTGTTTCATAGATCTGCATCCATCTTGGTGAAGCTTGTTGAGGAAGGCTCTTAGCCCTTCTTGTCCTCGAGCTAAGTTTTGGATAAGAGCCATCTGCCCCAGCATCTGGATTCTCATTGCTTCTACCTCATCTTGTACTTGTTCCAATTATTTATCCTTGTTGTTGTCAGGACGTTCCTTGGTCAGATTCCTGGCGAAGAGTGTTTTCAGGTCTTCTTGCCCCTTGGATAGATTCAGGACAAATTCCTTGAACTGGGCATCTTGAGCTTCGAGATCCCTGTTGTCTTGTTGGAGAGCCATTGCTAAAATAAACAGCGAGAACATGAGAGACCTGCTTTAAAACCTGCTTATGCAATGATATGTATTATATATGTATGCAATGTTTTCAAGGATCTCGCGGGGTAAACAAGAAAATGTCAGAAGTTAAATTTTGTAGCTTTAATTGAAGAACTTTGTATCGTTGAGAGTCCTTCTACGAGAGTCAAGCTCACCATATCAAGTGGGTCATAGCCCCTGACTCAAGTTGTTGAGTTTTGATCTTCTTACGACATTGGCTAGAGGAAAATAAATCCCCTTGCCCCTTGCTAGACGTCTGATTTATCATAACCTGCATCACAGACCCTCGAGATCCTTGAAATGGTTAAGGAAATATTAGGGCATGATGTTATGATGTGTATGTTATGCTTTTAAGCAAAGGTGCAAAGTGATGTAAGCAAGTAAACCCTGCAAGAAATCCAAGTTATTGGATAATAATTTTAAACAAAACCTGCAAGGAACTCATGTTGTCAAGTAATAAAACTCTGCAAGTAGTTCAAGTTGAAAGCACACGAGTCACGTAAATAACCTTAGTTTTAGGCTTGCATGGGTTTTAAGGTCATACCCTCTTGAAGCTGGATTGGTTCAACTTGTTCTATAAATAGTAACCGGGTTCTAAGGGATCTCAATATCACTGATCTTTCCCCCAGCTTCGTTCAATAGGCGATTGACTCGCAACCAAACAAAACTCAACAATCAAACCTCAATGAGTGTAGCATCGAGTATCTGTCGACCTTGGGCATACACCAAAGCTGGCCATCTCGCTACGTCCTATTGGCCAAGTTGTGCAATTAAAGGTTCTAAGGTCAGTTGATGCTTTATGACACCACGCGGTGGCCCCGTACATCTCCCTGATTGACTCAAAGGTTACATGTATTAACCAAAGTGCCACATCAACGTAGCTACTGCTTCAACCGTGTCGGTATACCCCAGCACAACTCCCTCACAATTTATTGCTACTTACCTAAAAGGTGTTTCCCAATCTAGGTGTAGGATCAAATAACCCAAACAGTTCCCATAAATATAAAGCAAGCAAGACAATCAAGAGAAAGCAATTAAATATGACCTAGATCCTAAGGTTTACCCCACTTTATATTTTATTCCCCAACAGAGTTGCCAGTTCTGTGATACGGTGGCAGAATCGACTGTTAATACTGGTTTGCGTTTTTTGTTTGCAAAATGTCGCAGTAAGCAAGAGTCGCCACCGACTTTTATTTTATCCAATCAGGAAAAGGAAAAAGAACAGAAAAAAACCTTTTTCGAGATGTTTATGAGTACGGGGGGTAGATTATAGAAAGGGAAGGTGTTAGAACCCTTTCTATCCATGGTTTTCCATGGGCTCTTAGGTACTTGCTCATTTTGAAAATTGCTTGTGTGTGCTTGTTTTGAAAAGTTTTGTTTTACTTCATTTTAACCCTTGTTTCTATCCTCAAGAGTGTTACGAAGTTGTTTTTGAAAACTTTTTTTGGAAAGTGTTTGTGTGAAAAAGTTTGTTTGTTTGAACAAGTACTTAGGAACTAATCTGCCTACTCGAAAAAGGTTTATTCGTTTTCCTTTTAGACAATTCTATCCCATTATTGAGAAATAGGTAGCATCGTTGTTGGAGTTTTTTAGGGACATTCGAAGGGACAAATACGATCACAAAAGCAATGTAGGAAATGTTAGTAATCATCCTAAAGCCTTGAAGATCTTTTTCCAAGGCAACATTCGAATGGGTCATTTTAGATCTTTCGGGGCTAGAGGACGACCACTAACAAACCACATACTTCATGATCGTTTACCGAAGGCAACCGGAGTGGAGTAAACCCTAGGAGTGAGCATGTGCGAGTGTAATTTTCAGTTAATTTATCTTTTCACATTTAGGGTTTTCTACTGTTTTAATTTTTAGTTAGTCTTTCCATACAATCCTATTAGCATACATCTAAGCAGTTTATAGTTTGCGGAAATTAAAAGCAGAAAAGTAAATCTACGCTATTACAAGGCTTCGGGGAGGGGGTTACATGGCCAAAAACTGGGGATTAAATAGTAAATAATGTGCGGTAAACTCTAATTAAAAACTATTACAAACCCGAAGCAAATACAATAATTGGAAAATAAAATATTGTGCGTGAGAATTAAGTACGGGATTCAAAGTTTAAATTCTAAAAATCTAATCAATTAAAGAGAAAATGTTTTTTTGTATTTTATTATTGAGAAAAATATTTGAAATCTTAACCTAAATCTAATTAATTAAAGAAAAATATTTTTTGGTATTTTATTGAGAAAATTAAATATTTGCGAATTAAACCTAATTTGTCTAATTAATTTTAATTATGAAAACAATCAAGTCAATATCATTAAATTAATTATTTTCCCAAAAAAAAACTTATTTTAATTAAAAAAACCTAATTCTACATTTTTGTGGTTTTCTTGATTTTATGATTAAATAAAAAAATAATTTTTTTGTTGTTTTGTAAAAAAGAAATTAATCAAATAAAATAAAAGAAAATAAAGAAAGAAAGTAATTAGGCATGTGGTGAAAGCAGATTGGGGGTGTGAAGCTGAATTTCATTGAGCCCAAATCCTTTGGCGCAATCAGGCGTTTGGATCCAGTGCTAGCCACGTTTGAGGATTCACCATGGTCTGCATGTGTTGAGTGTTAGATCTGGATATGATGAGATCTTGTGGTATGGTGATGGAAGTGCATGAGGAGCTCGTAGGGACCTGGAGCATTGGATCTGAAGACACAAATTAGTGAAAATTAACTTTGCAAAAGGGCTGGATCAAACCCACCCCCTTTTGGATTAAAGCCTTATCATGCCATGCCTTGCCAACTGAACCAAGTGTGTTAATTGTTAACAAAATAATACAAAATAAATATAAGGCAAATAAAGATCTATGGCCACATGTCAAAAACGTGCGCACTATGGGTCCCCAATGGTTTGAATGGACGAATCAGTGAGCACCACGCCATCACCTTCTTCAGGGATCTGTCATTTTAGATGGGGAACTTTTACCTACAGCAGTTTTTTGTCACTATAGGTTGTAGTGACAGATTTTGTTCGTAACTAAAAACCTGCAAAATTCAAAAACGCAACACAAGCAGAATAAATTCAAACCAAAGGCATGGATCAATTGCAAATCATCTCCTGAGCATGATAGTACCCCTAATTTTGTCCAATTTTGCCTTTATATAGAATTCCTAATTTGGGACCTCAAAACCCTAACAATGGCATCATGCCATTCCTGCACTTAAACTTCAATCAAACCAATCAAAAACATTGAAAATATGATAGCAAGCATGGATATATGATCAAAACATGTTTATGATGGATAAATCATTGAAAATGAATCTTGAAAAAAGATGCAAACTGTGGAACTGTGAGGGGTGATTTCTGAAGGTTCTAAGGCTAGAGGACGATTGGAATAGCTTCAAGAAATGTCCAGGAACGGATTGCTGGCCTTGGAATTACTGGAAACGACCTATGGAATCAAAACCGACCTGCACTTTTTTGACAAAAAATTGAGTTTTGTTCTCCTGTTTTCACGACCAAAGCCTCTTCCTTATGCTTTGTAAATGTTGTGTATATATCGTAGAATGATTTAGGTCAACAAAAATTGATCATATCTTTGCAAATTATGGAGATTTGATTTCATTCTTTGTCTTGTATGATTTGTTTCCAAAATAGACCAAATTAAGATCTTTTCAAATCAATTGGCTCTTGCACGGATTTTTTGATTTGCTAGCTATTCATGGACTCATAATATACTCATAAATCAAATCTCTGATTTTATTTGATTATTCTACTTTTTAAATTGATTTATTTTGATTTAAATGGATAAAAAATCAAAATAAATAATAAAAATAATAAAATAATAGGTGGATAAGATCAGAGGCCATGGGTCATCTTAGGAACAAGTTTCAAACAAGAAAACATGGGCCTATTTGTAAAAAAAAGTCATTTTGATCAATGTTGACTTCATGCATATTTCCAAAAATTGGTCAACTTTGACAATACACATCTCTCTCATTTTTAACCCTAAGAAGGTGTTCTTGGACTTTTTAGAAATCTTAGGGTGTCCCATAAACAACCCATTTGGTTTCATCTCAATTGGGTCTTCCATGTTCATGTTAGAAGCTTTGACCCAAAAGGTGTTTTTGTTGACTTTTCAAAAGGACCTATAATGTAGAAATTCATATATTTTGATGAGTGCATATTTTGAACTTGAGGGATAAAGATGAGTTGTAGGTAATTTCATCCTATTCAAAATGAGCCTTGGATGGAAAATTTCTGATAAAGTATGAAGAAGTTATGCTTGGTCAAAGTTTGGTTGACTTTTCCTAAGAAACCCTAATTTAGCAACTTTTGGGTTTTGATGAATTTGGGGCATTCCTTGAGGAATCATGATAAACCTTGATCAAATGATGGATATCACTTCAAAATGTTGATGTTCACCAAAAACTTGAAGTTTGACTGTATGTGGGCCACAG
Source organism: Vicia faba (assembly GCA_948472305.1). Taxonomy (NCBI): domain Eukaryota; kingdom Viridiplantae; phylum Streptophyta; class Magnoliopsida; order Fabales; family Fabaceae; genus Vicia; species Vicia faba. The sequence continues at coordinate 1,356,553,035 of OX451738.1, read as the reverse complement.
TTGACTTTTGACCTAGTATAGTTGATTTTCAGGCATCTGGGCAATTCACTGAGCAAACTTCTTGTGCAAGGCATGAAACTTGACATGGATGATATTGAGAACATATTGGGACCATGGAAATAATTTGGGACCTTTGGAGTTCTTACACCCTGATGAAAATGGAAACCCTGGTTTGAGGTACACTGCCTTAGGAGAGAGTTTGTCTGGTCAACTCTTGGTCATCCTTGAGCAATTTGGGGATCTCAATGGGCATGTCTTAAGTTAAATGAGAGGGAAAATTTTGGGGTACAACAAACGTCCTACCTAATCAAAAGGTATTTGTTCTTTTCCTTTTCCTTTAGATGTTTCTATCTTACCATTGATTGATAAGAAGCCCCATCGTTGAATATGAAGAGACGGGCGTGGGTGAATCGTATAGTCATAGAAGGTGTTGTACCCCAAAATTTTCCCTCTCATTTCATCAACATTCCCTCACCACAAGACTCTTGGAGCTCAAGATCAAGTTAGGGTTTGCTCTGCTCAAGACTCCTCCTTGCACTGTTGACCCAAATTAGGGTTTTAGTTTGCACAAAGATGTTTTGACCTAAAATGCCCAAAGTGACTTTCATGCTTCAAGTTGGACTCTCAAGTTTATCCATACCAAGTTTCAAGCCTTGATTCCAATCTTTGCCCAGTCAATTGGACAGTTGACCTAGAAATCAGCTGTATTGGGGAAAAAGTCAACTGTGGCTAATTGACAGTCAAACCTCGTGAAATTTGACCCACATCAACATAATGAACTCATATGAACCATTTAGTCAAGTTTGGATCACAATTCCACAAGAAATTTGATCAGATCACCAAAATGGCAAAATGGTCATTTTTAGGGTTTTGACTGCACAAAGGCAATTTTTGACTGTTTGACCTAACCAATGGCAAACCAAGCTCACATATGGACTCAAGGACTCAATGGAATTGTCTTAAAACATTCAACAAGTTCAAAAGACCTCAAATGCACAGGATTGACAGATGAATTTTCCAATCAACTGATCAAAATTTGACTGTATACTGAAAAGTCAAACTTTGACTTTTTGGTCAAAATCAAGTGCCAAGATTCATTTTTCATCAAGACATGTCAAATTATGAAACTTGTTCATCAAGAAACCCAAAATTGCAAATTAGGGTTTAAAATGAAGAAATTTCATAACTTAGAAATTTTCTAAGTTATAAAATTTCCTTATTTTTTCCTAACTTTATCCCATTTTTTCACCAAGATGCAAATGGATTCAAACAAAACTCAAAACATGAAAGTTGTATTCCATTGCAAAATATACAACTTTTATGCACAAAGTTTTCTCAAAGGAAGCTTGTATCTCAAGTTATGATTTTTGGAATAAGGGTGCAAAACATTTTTAACTTAGAAATTTTGACCTATTCTAGGCAGGATTTTTGTCCAACTTCATGGCCACTTTTCACATGGTTCCACTTGGAGTTTCAATTTGCATTACAAATATGGATTGTAGTACACATTCCAAGCTTTCCAAATTGTCCAAGAACTTCTCAAACACCCTTGTGGTTAGAGAGAATCGAATTTGCAAAGTTGGGCAAAAGTCACTTTTGTTCATAACCAAATACATGTTCATACATTGGCATTTTTCAAATCAGCTTGTACAAGCTAGCTTGCAGGCCTCAAAACCAGTCTCACACACCATAATTAAATGCCTAACCATTGTGCTAAGGTGTTATTTTGTTCATTTGGTCTTTACATGCAAGATTAACCCTTAATTGGAAAAAGCATATTTGCCATTTTGATAAAGTAGTGCTTTATGTCAAATAACAAATCCAAGAGGCATGGGCCAGATCTTTGAGGCTAGCATTTGTACACAAATCACTCTGATCAAGAATAAGAGGTGCAGCATAGATAGAGAGGATATACAGGCCTGCATAAGGACTTGAGTTTACTTACTTCAAAAACAAGCAAGATTGCAAAACAACTCCAATCTCTCATTCCTGTCAACACAGCCAAACACAAACCTTGTTAACATCTTTCATACATCCAAGCAAGCCTAAGGCACGAATCAACCACCCCTCAAACCTCCTCAAACACAAAAACACCTTCTTGCTGCAGAAACAGAGCAAGTTCTGCAACTTGACTTCCACAAACATTTCCACTCGTGCACTTTGGACAAAAAGAGTTCAAACATGTTCCATATCATCCATTGAAGCTATCCCAAGCATTGAACTCAAGCTGTAACACCCATAACCACGTTTGCCATTTTTATTTTCAAGTTGTGCAGGTTGACTTCCATAGCACGATTCAGTTGATTTTAAAGCTAGCTAGGAGTTGGAGAAGCATCCTTGGACTTCAGGCAAGCTGTACAAAAGCTCAAAATCCATTGGAAGTTGCTACATTGTTCTGTACAAGTCAAGCTGAAACAGGTAAAAACATGAACTTCTATCTCTCTATCCAAGCATGATTAAGCTTAGGTTTGTGAAGAAAACATGTTCTACTCATAGCCCTGAAGCCATCCATGTATTTACTTTTCATTTATATTATGCGTGCTGTGAGAATTTTGGCCATGAACATTGAAGGAAAATTAGGTCAGAAATTGGGGATGAAGAAATTCTCCCTTGTTTCTGAGAGTTAGGTCAAGATTTTTATATGTATGGATTCGTCTCTTGATGCTCTACATTATTTGTGTTGTGAGTTTTTGCTAAAAGTCAAGGAATCAGGATTTGTGTTGGACAAGAAGAAGCGCACGTTTTTGTTTCAAACAAGGCTGGAGGTTGAAGAAGGTTGACTTGGGCTGGGCCTGAGTCAGTCTTGCTTTTTGCACCCCTTTTTCTCATTTTGCACCCCCCTGGCCCATTGAGTGAAATCTTTATCATTTTTTATTTTTTCTTTTTGATTCTGACTTATTATTTTTTGCTCAAATATAAAAAAATATCAAAATTATTTTTCCACACATTTTTGCATTTATTTGGAATTTATTTGTTTTATTTAAACATATACATGTAAATAAATATAGATACTTTTATTTAAAACACTAAAAAATAATACAAAAATATATTTATTTTCAGTTATTATTTTTCATTTACATTTTGAAAACATTTTCTAAAAATACACATTTTTGTAAATAATTAATATTTTATTTTTTGTACATATTTAGCTTATTAAATATATATATAAATATACTTATACATATTTTATTAAATATTTAGGACAAAAATATGAAAATAATACATTTTTATTTTTATTAATATTTGACATCAAAAATACTTTTTTTTACAATATACTTCTTTTTTTTATTTTTGTATAAATTAATATATAAATATTGTATATGATTAATAAATAAATACTATTTATTTAAAAACTAGGGTTTTGCCCTAAACCATAAAAATATCCAAAAATTGACTTTTTTATTTTTGTTTATATTTCACATTGAAAAATACTTTCTCATACATAAAAAATCCTTTTTGTGCATAATACATTTTGCATATTTATTATATTTGTTTAAATATTGTACAATTTGATATTTGTATATTCAATATGGATGTAATAGTTTTAGATTTAATTTCTTGCTAAATATCCCCCCATTCAAACATTTGTACCCCCATCCCCATAATCATGTTGTAATAATTTAGGACTTTAAATTTCCGCATTTAAAAGCTTTCAAATTATACCATGATAGACTTAGGGTTTGTATGCAAATCAAATAACAAATAGCTTGACTAATACAAAGACAAAAAAGCATGAAAATGGACAACACAATGCACACTTGCACCCTTAGGGTTACTCCACTTGTTGCCTTCAAAAATGGGCCATGTTGCATGTTGAGTGTCTTTGGCAAAACAAAAACAAATCAAATGATCATAGTCCCTCGATGACGCTTTCTCAAGTTGCCTAAAAAATGATCAAGTCCCTTAAAGGAAAAATTGCCAAAGACACTTGGCACTATTTCATTCATGGTCTAAACGATGACCCGCGCCCGTCCCGTTAACATCCTAACACAAGATTGTCCACCAAATACAATGGTGGAACAATACTGTTAAAAGGGTTAAAACATAGGAAAGATCTTTGAGAAATTTAGGGTAGATAGCTCTTGGTTACTTGACCAACTTGCAAAACAAATCCTTGCCATTTTTCAAAACACACTCCACAACACAAACTTTTAAAACAACTTTAAAAAAAAAACATTGAAACATCTTTTCGAAAGACAAATACACCTTTGTATACATTCAAACATGGATCATTACAAAGGTTGCCACAACAAATGGCCTCTTTTCAAAACCTCTTTTAAAATCACACACAAAGCACCATTTCAAACAATTGAAAAGAAAAGGCAAGTGATCTAAGCAAGTAACTAAGAGCCCATGGATAACCATGGATAGAAAGGGTGTTAATACCTTCCCTTTCTATAATCTACTCCCCGAACCCAAGAAAACATCTCAAAGGTTTTTCCTGTGCTTTTTAACCTTTCCTTAGGATAAAATAAAAAGTCGGTGGTAACTCTTGCTAAACCGAAACATTTGCGAAAACAAACGCAAAACCCAAGTCAGTTCTCCCACCGTATCACAGAACTGGCGACTCTGCTGGGGATTTGAATTAAAAGTGGAGTAACCTTAGGGCTTAGATCACCCTTTTGCATGACTAATTGTTTGCTTTGATTGCTTTACATTTTGGTTCTCTTGTTTGGGCTTGAAATCCTACACCCGGATTTGGGAAACATTCATAGATAGCAATACGTTATGGAAACTATGCGGGGTATACCGACACGGTTGAAGCAATAGCTATATTAGTGCGACATATTTGTGAGTACCGGTAACCCTTGAGTTCAATCAAGGAGAGTACGGGGTCGCTGAGTGATGTCACTAAGCACTAATGACCTAGAACCTTACTTGACCATGTTGGCCTTTTATTAGGGGTAGTGAGATGACCGGCTTTGGTGCAGTCCGAAGTTGGTAGATACTCGATACTACACTCATTGAGGGTTGTTTTCTTGGAATATTTTGGTCGCTAGTTAAGTGGCTAAACCAAAACAATGAACATGGAGAACAATCCAATGATATTGAGCTCCTTAGAACCCGGTTACTATTTATAGGACAGGTTTTTAAGCCAACACACTCAAGAGGGTACTTACCTATGAAACCTCATGCAAGCCTGAAACTAGGGTTTTGTGTAACTTGCTTGTACATATGTTTGTGCATACATCATGAACATCATAAAGCATCATATGCATCCACTAACCATTTCAAGGGTTTGGATCTTCATCTTTGTTCTTGTTTTGTAGGTCATGGAAATTCTTCGCAGGAAAACTATCCAAGTCAACCTTGTGAGAATCCCTCTTCAACTCAAGGAGCTTACATCTAGAATTCCAGAAAGCTCTCTCTTCAGTGAAAGACATGGTAGACTTCTCAACCTAGTCGACACCAGCATTGAAGAAGACATGGTGAAAGTGTTGTTCCAGTTCTTTGACCCCCTTCACCACTGTTTCACATTCCCCGACTACCAATTGGTGCCCACTTTGGAGGAATTTTCTCAACTCCTGAGAATTCCTATTCTTAATCAACTACCCTACAACGGTATGGAAAAAGAACCAAAGCTTAAAGATGTTGCTCAAGCACTACACTTGCAACCATCTGACATCAAGGGGCATTGGGAAACTAGAAGTGGTGTCAAAGGCTTCTTGGCAAAATTCCTGTTTGAGAAGGCACAAGAGTGTTGGAATTCTTTGGATCTACAAGCCTTTGAAGAAATTGTGGCACTCCTCATTTATGGGTTGGTCTTATTTCCAAATCCTGACCAACTTATAGATGTCAATGCTGTCAAGATTTTCCTATCCAGGAATCCCATACCTACATTGCTTGGGGACATCCTCCACTCATTTTACACATGAACAATGAGAAAGAGAGGTGTTTTCATGTGTTGTACTCCTCTCCTTGCAAAGTGGTTTATTTCACACCTTCCACAATCTGTTTTAAAGAATGAACAAGGCTTAAGGTGGTCACAACGATTGATGACCCTCACACATTCTGATGTACATTGGTGTTCTTGGTCCAGAGAAAATGTCATCATCGTCGATCGTTGTGGTGAGTTCCCTAATGTTCCATTACTTGGCATTAGAGGGGGCATTACCTACAACCCTTGTCTAGCTTTGAGACAATTTGGATATGCACGGAGGGATGGCCCTCATGACATGCTGATTCCTGACCTAGTTTTTGACTTCGACAACGATGCGCAAGGACTTCGCCAAAGATTCATCAGAGCTTGGAGGATGCCTAAAAAGGTAGATAGCAAGACACTGGGGCAGAAGAACTTCATCCCTCTTGAGCCTTACCTCAAGTGGGTACGAACCCGAGCCCAGAGTCTTATGATGCCTTACCCTCATATTCTCCCTTTGATTAAAGAGCCTGTTAAGGAAGGAGAGGTTCCCTACACCATCCTACATCCTGACATGCCAACATCATGGGAGGAAATGTAGAAGAGTTGGATCCAACTCAAGGAAGAAAGGGATACTTTTGAAGCCAGCTTCTACGCCAGTGAGAAGAAGGTTTTAGAGCTTACCCGCCGAATTCACGAGGAGGAGACCCTTAACACTTACATCGCACCAAAGAGGATGCGCAACGTCTTTTTACCTTCAGAAGTTTTTTGTAATATTTGGCCCATGGGGCATCTATGTACTGACAAAATTTCTTCTTATTAATATGACGTGTGTTCTTTTTTGTCTGCAACAATTTTGAATTTCTAAACCCTTGAATGCATTGCATGAATAAACATATCATTCATCATACGCATAAGCAGGTCTTCACACCAGGTTTCCTTATCTTTCTGATGTTTATTTCAGTAAGATGGATCTTGAACAGACGGTCAAAGATCTGCAGTCACAAAACTCACAGTTCCAACAGCTCCTAATGACCTTGGCAAAGGGTCAGGAGGATCTTAAAGCACTGTTAGGGAATAAAGAGCAAGAAAAAGGAAAAAAGAAGAAGAAAATAGTGGGGATAGCTACACTGGGAATAATATTTGAGAATGAAGCTAGGAGAGTTCTTGAATTTCCCTCCACATCTGATGAGGGAACCGGTAAAGGAAAAGGGGCTGCATTACCTTCTGAGTCTGAGGCTGAAGAGGAAGAGGTTGAGGAAGATGAAGACTACTCAGAGCAACAATACCCGCCAGCGGACGACAAATACAAAAACCTGGAGGATAGACTGGCAGCTATGAAGCTGCAAAGGGTTCCCGGGTTAGATTTTGAAGAATTGGGATTGATTGTTGGGATTGTGATCCCTCCAAAGTTTAAGGTGCCAATTTTTGCAAAGTATGATGGGTTGTCTTGCCCGAAGATGCACCTGAGGTCGTATGTCAGGAAAATTCAACCTTATTCATCTGATAGAAATCTTTGGGTACACTTCTTCCAGGATAGCCTGTCTGGTACACAGCTAGATTGGTTTTACCAACTTGAGAGGTCAGAGGTGCATAGCTGGGAGGACTTGGCAGCTGCCTTTTATTACCATTATCAGTATAACGCTGACTTGGCGCCAACCCGTACTCAGCTACAGAGTATGGTAATGGCCTCAAATGAAGGATTCAAAGAATACGCCCAGAAATGGCGCGACTTGGCCGGAAGAGTGCAGCCACCTCTTTCAGATAGGGAACTAGTTGATATGTTCTTGGGGACCCTATCTGGCCCGTTCTTCAACCATTTGATCGGGAGCTCTTCCGCAGGGTTTACTGAATTGATTCTGACTGGCGAACGGGTGGAAGCTGGTATTAAGAGTGGGAAGATTCAAAGGGAGGCCTCTGCATCTACAACTGTCAAAAAGTCATTTCCGGCCAAGAAGGAGGCAGCTGTTGTGTACTCTCAAAAGGGATTGGGGAGAACTGAGTGCCGGCCGACCATGGGGGCCGTGATAATTCAAAATCCGTCAAATGATCAGCCTCGTACTAATCAGTCTAGACCTAACCAGCAACGGGTAGAACGGCCACAACGGCAATTCACCCGCATCAATATGACGCCTGCACAAGTTCTTCCCCATTTGTTGAAGTTGAATCTGACTGGTTTAAAGGAGGCATCGAAAAACCCTAACACCACATCTCCATACTATCATGCCAATGCTAAATGTTCCTACCATTATGATAGCGCCGGACATGACACCAACAATTGTTGGGTGCTAAAGAATAAAATTCAAGACTTGATAGACACAAAAGAGGTCGAGTTCGACGCCCCCAAGAAGCCGAACGTAATATCCGCTCTAATGCCAAAGCATGGCCATCATGTTCATGCCGTGGAAGAAGATCTGTATGTTTCTGCTGTTGATGATCTGGTAACTCCATTACTGACAATCAAGTTGAATCTGTTAAAGGCTGGGATTTTCCCAGGATGTAAAGAAGACTGCTACTGTTGTTCCTCCCTACCAATCGATTGTCCATTGCTGAGGATAGGCATCCAAGGCCTAATGGATAGCCAACAAATTCTTTTCGAAAAGATTCCTGCTACTCCAACTCCTATCGAAGATGTTTCAATAATCACCATTTCCACCAATCTTTCCAAGGTCCCTAAAAAGCCTGTTAAGATTACATCCACTACGAAGATTGTTCCTCTGAAAATAACCATGCCTGGGCCTGTCCACTACAAATCTGACAAATCAATACCATGGAATTATGGTGGAGAAATCTACTACCATGGTGTTAAACAAGTTGAGATAACTGAAGAGAGCTCTGACGAAGAAAATGTCGACATTGGAAACATTGCCGGTACGAGCAAGATTACCCGAAGTGGGAGAATTTTCTCTCCAGAGATTGCCCCTCCAAAGGCAATCTTTGGACCCTCAACTGCTACCAAGGTTACTCCTGCACCGATAAAACTTTCTGCAAGAACTTCGTTGATTGAAGAAGCTGTTACTCCTATGGTTGTCCCTCCTACTTCTGCTGATAAAGGGAAAGGGATCCAAGAAGAGCTCGTCAGGACGAGGGCTCAACCCTTGGTCATCCCCGAAACCTCTAAGAAAGAAATGGAGGAGATTTTGAAAATAATCAAGAAGAGTGATTATGATGTGGTAGAGCAACTGGGGAAAACCCCCTCGAAGATCTCCATGTTAGCATTGCTGCTTTGTTCAGAGGCTCATGCCAAAGCATTGATAAGATTTCTGAAGACAGCCCATGTTCCCCAGGAAACCTCAGCCGATCAATTCCAGGATTGTGTAGCCAGCCTTACTGCAGACAACGGCCTGGGTTTCTCTGATGCTGACCTGACTCCGAAAGGAAGAAAGCACAATGACGCATTGCATGTGTCAGTTGAATGCCGAGGAACTACTCTCGCCCATGTCTTGGTCGATACTGGTTCTTCTTTAAATGTGCTGCCTAAGAAGGCTCTCGGCCGGTTGGATTGTGAAGGCTTGGAGCTGAAACTAAGTAATATCATTGTCAGGGCCTTTGACGGGTCTAAAAGAATGGTGCATGGGGAGGTCGACATTCCCATCAAGGTGGGCACTGAAGTATTCCACTCAACTTTCTATGTGATGGACATCCGTCCGTCATACTCTTGCTTGCTAGGAAGACCATGGATACATAATGCTGGCGCAGTCACTTCCTCCCTACATCAGATGCTGAAATACCCCGTCAAGGGAAAAATCATAATTGTACACGGTGAAGAGGAGTATATGATCAGTCACCTGAACTCCTTTAGGTATGTGGAAGTGGAGGGCGAATTCATTGAGACACCGTTCCAACACTTCGAGGAAATTGCTCCCGAAGTGGCAGTAGCAAAGGCAGTAGCTGAGGTACCCAAGCAGGTGGCCAGGATGGCATCTCTGAAAGACGCAAAGGATGCAATGAAGGAGGGGAAGAGCTCAACATGGGGTCAGTTGCCTGACTTTCCCCACAAGACAGACAAGTTTGGGTTGGGATTTACCGCTGCGGGGCAAAAAGCTATGCGTCGCTCAAAAATTGAAAGAACACCCATCAGGATTTCTCCTCATGGAATCAGTGCTTTGGAAGACGAAGACGAAGAGGCCAACATTGAAGACTGGATCTTCCCAACCATCAAAGGGGGACTGAACAACTGGGAGGCAAAAGACTTCGTCCCCATTACTTTCATTAATCAGTAACTTATCTTTCGAACATTTCCTGTTGGTCTGTAATATTTACTTTTAAACAATTTGCACACTATTTTTCACCTCATGCCTTGCCCGGGGCATGTAGGTCCATTTGTAAGGGTTTTGATTCTCTTCATATTCATATGCCATGTTTAATGAATCATTGGACGTTTTTCATATATAAACTGCTGTGTTCACTTTCTTTCCTTTTGCATTTTTGTTTGTTTAAGGATGGTTATCCCTTACACACACCCACACTCACAAATGCAGGTACCCATCCACTCTGGATTCTATGGGTGACTATTTTGCTATGTCCTTCAATAACTCTGAAGATTTGGTCAATCAGGCTGAGTATGAAGATGACGAAAATTGTGAAGTACCAGGAGAGTTAGCCAGACTTCTACAACAAGAAGAGAGGGCCATCTTTCCTCATGAAGAGTTGTTGGAAACAGTCAACTTAGGAACAGAGGAATACAGGAAAGAAGTACAAGTGGGTGTCAATCTGGAACCAGGTGTCAAGGAGCGCTTAATACAGCTGTTGAATGAATACATTGAAATCTTCGCCTGGTCTTATGAAGACATGCCGGGTTTAGACACAGATATAGTGGTCCACCGTCTCCCTACAAGAGAGGATTGTCCACCGATCAAGCAAAAAGTCCGTTGAATGAGGCCCGACATGTCTGAGAAGATTAAAGCTGAAGTAATGAAGCAATTCAACGCTGGCTTTCTGGCTGTTACATCATATCCATAATGGGTTGCTAACATTGTGCCAGTACCTAAAAAAGACGACAAGGTCAGAATGTGTGTGGACTATCGGGATTTGAATAGGGCCAGCCCTAAAGATGATTTTCCGCTACCACATATCGACATTTTGATTGACAACATAGCTCAGTACAAGGTGTTTTCCTTCATGGACGGATTCTTGGGCTACAACCAGATTAAAATGGCCCCCGAGGACATGGAGAAAACAACCTTTGTTACACAATGGGGTACCTTCTGCTACAAGGTGATGTCGTTCGGACTGAAGAACGCAGGGGCAACTTATCAACGCACCATGGTAGCTTTGTTTCATGATATGATACATCATGAGATCGAAGTTTACGTAGACGACATCATAGCTCGATCACAAACAGAGGAGGAGCACCTTGAACATTAGCAAAAGCTGTTTGCCAGGTTGAAGGAGTACAAACTCAGGCTGAATCCAAGTAAGTGCACTTTTGGAGTTAGGTCTGGTAAACTTCTAGGATTCATTGTCAGCAACAAAGGCATTGAGGTCGATCCAGCAAAAGTGAAAGCTTAACAAGAAATGTCGGCCCCCCGTACTGAAAAGGAGGTTAGAGGGTTCTTGGGGCGCTTGAACTATATTGCCAGATTCATCTCTCATCTGACGTCTACCTGTGAGCCAATTTTCAAACTATTGAAGAAAGATCAGGTAGTCGAATGGAACGACGATTGCCAAGCTGCTTTTGATAAGATCAAGGAGTATTTGCTAGAACCTCCTATTCTGATGCCACCCGTCGAAGGAAGGCCGCTGATCATGTATCTGACCGTTTTGGACAACTCAATGGGGTGCGTACTGGGCCAGCATGACGAGTCTGGTCGAAAAGAGCATGCAATTTATTACCTTAGCAAAAAGTTTACCGACTGTGAGACTCGCTACTCACTGCTCGAGAAAACTTATTGCGCTTTGGTATGGGCTGCTCGTCGACTAAGGCAGTATATGTTGACTCATACCACTCTGTTGATTTCCAAAATTGATCCTATCAAGTATATCTTCGAGAAGCCTGCTTTATCTGGAAGAATCACTAGATGGCAAATGATCCTTACTGAGTATGACATCCAGTATACTACCCAAAAATCTATAAAGGGGAGTGTACTAGCTGACCATCTAGCTCATCAAGCTATCGAAGATTATCAATCCATGAGATTCGACTTCCCAGACGAGGACATCATGAATTTGGACAACATTAAAGGTAACGGACCGTATGACGGACCTGAAAATGGATCCCGATGGACCCTGTACTTTGATGGTGCTTCAAATGCACTTGGAAATGGTATCGGTGTGGTACTCATTTCCCCGGAAGGTCGCCATACACCTTTCACGGCCCGACTTTGTTTCAGCTGTACCAACAACATGGCTGAATATGAAGCCTGCATTTTTAGTCTCAAGGCTGCTATAGACCTGGGGATCAAATCTTTGATCGTATTTGGGGACTCGGCTTTGGTTATCAGTCAAATCAAAGGAGAGTGGGATACCAAGCATCCTAACCTTATCCCATATAAAGAACATGTTTTGACATTGTTGCCTCATTTCGAGCAAATTACCTTCGAGCATTTCCCGCGAGAAGAGAATCAGCTAGCAGATGCTCTGGCAACAATGTCTTCCATGTTTAAACTCAATTGGGATAACGAGGCTCCCCAAATCACCATTGAGCGAATGGATGAACCTGCACATTGTCATGAGATTAATACCGAAGAAGTAGTGGAACAACCTTGGTTTCACGAAATCAAAAGGTATCTCCAGACTAGAGAATATCCCGAAGGAGCTTCCGTAAATGACAAAAAGTTCCTAAGGAAATTTGCTGCCAAGTTCTTCCTGAGCAATGGCATCCTCTATAAACGCAACCATGATTGTGTTTTACTCCAATGTGTAGACAAAGCTGAAGCAGAGTTAATCATGACTGAGATACACAGCGGTACATTTGGCACCCACTTGAGCGGACATACGATGGCTAAGAAGATTCTAAGGGCAGGCTATTACAGGTCTACCATGGAAGCTGATTGCCATCAACATTCCCGTACTTGTCACAAATGTCAAGTCTATGCTGACAAGGTTCATATCCCTCCTGTTCCTCTCAACGTTCTGACATCTCCTTGGCCATTCGCAATATGGGGCATTAACATGATTGGAGAGATCAAGCCCACAGCGTCCAATGGACATCGCTTCATCCTGGTCGCCATTGACTATTTCACCAAGTGGGTCGAAGCAGCTTCTTTTGCCTCCGTTAAAAAAATGTGGTTGCCCGCTTCATCAAACAAAATCTCATATGCCGGTATGGTGTCCCAGACAGGATCATTACAGACAACGGTACTAATCTGAACAATACTATGATCACCGCTCTATGCGAACAGTTCAAGATTTATCATCACAATTCATCTCCCTATCGGCCGAAGATGAACGGTGTTGTTGAAGCTGCGAACAAAAACATTAAGAAGATCATTCAGAAAATGACAGTCACCTACAAGGACTGGCATGAGATATTACCGTTTGCTCTGCATGGATACCGTACCACGGCACGTACTTCAACAGGGGCAACCCCATTTTCTTTGGTATATGGCATGGAAGTTGTCTTACCCATGGAAGTCCAGATTCCTTCTCTAAGGATTATGAAGGACGCTGGTTTGAATGAAGACGGTTGGATTCATACCCGACTTGATCAACTCAATTTGATCGATGAGAAGCGACTCACTGCTGTTTGCCATGGTCGGACGTACCAAAAACGGATGATCAAGGCTTTCAACAAGAAAGTCAGACGTCAAGTATATCAAGTCGGAGATCTTGTAATCAAGCGGATCATCTTGCCGCAAAGTGATCCCAGGGGCAAATGGACTCCTACATACGAAGGACCATTTGTGATCAAGAGCATATTTTCTGGTGGTGCAATGATTCTGACCACCATGGACGGCGACGATGTGCTGCACCCTGCGAACGCAGACATAGTTAAAAGATACTACGCATGAAACAAACCCGACAAGTCAAAAACCCGAAAGGGCGGCTTGGGCAAAAATGGGCATCCCGGTGAACCGAAAACCTGAAAGGGAGGTTCAGGCAAAAATTAGGGATAAAACAAAAAAAATTTGTACACCCGGCAAGTCGAAAACCCAAAAGGGCGGCTTGGGCAAAAAGGGGTTTCCTGGTGGATTGAAAACCCGAAAGGGAGGTCCAGGCAAAAGTTAGGGAATTAAAGCGTATGACTATGTCTCATCGGATCACTTTAAAGAACAATCTCTTTATCAACAAGCTCCGAACTTCTGATCAATCCATTCATCCGCGGACGAAGCAGCGAATGGACAGTTATTCAGAGTTATGAAGGCTATAACAGAATGAAATCCCATGGAATTGTTACACATAGCCATCTTTCTTTTGTATAAAAAAATTTTTACGACAACATCCTCTTACTAGGATGTCTGTCTCCTTTGTACAAAGATACTCATAAAAGTTAATACAAATACTTTTCCAAATACAGAAATTTGCTTTGTCGTCCTTTTTCTCTTTTGCACTTATGTTTTATTTGAGAAACGTCCAATGTTTTGTTAAATAGGCATATGCATTTGAACATAATCATTCTCTTACAAATCAAGAAAGATGATTGCAGATAGTTTAAAGGTACATATAGATATCTTGATGCCCTTTCAGAAGGAATCCCTAGCAGAATTAAACTCCAAAATTCCTCAACAAAGTCAAAATCCAGAACTTAATTCCCCAAACAGAATTAAACTTCAGGATCTCCAGCAGAACATAAGCTTTTTTCAAAAACTGATTTCCTCAGCCAGAGAGCCTTCTAGAACTCAATTCCCCTCAGATTTAAGTTTCAGTATCCCCAGTGGAGCCTTAAAAATCTGAAAATCCTATCCCCAGTTGAAGTCAAAACTACCGATCCCCAGCGGAGCTAACACTTCCAACTATCAATCCCCAGCGGAACCAGACTAGTGAACCTTCTCCCCACAGAGATACTTCCCGTCAGATTGAAGATTCTCAATTTTACTTCTCCAGCTTAAGCCTACCAGGTTCTGGACTCCCCAGTAGAGATCATCAGAATTCTCATTCCCTACAAGTCACCAAGGAGTTCCAATCCCCAGCAGTGGTCCTAAGATCCCTCAAACAGTTGAAGATCTTGTTCCCCGAGCATTCAGCAGTCAACAAGGATATCTCAGCTTTAGCACTCAGATTCTTGCAATCCCCTACAGCAGTCAATGATTCATTTTCCCCGGCAACAGTCAAGATTCTCTCATCTCCGGCTATCCAGGATTCATCTATCCTCAGCAAGACAGCTCATCAGCTTACATGTGCATTCATTACATTCATATAACATATATATTGCATCATACATATCATGCAACATAACTTTGTGTTTTAGCTAACATTTCATCCTTTTCAGGATAAGATTAAAAGGCTATCATTAAAAATTATTCAGATACAGTATGGATACACCCCAGACACGACGGTCATTCTATTACTCATTTAGAATTTCAAGTCAGATACAGTACAGATATACCCCAGACACGGCGGTCATTCTACTACTCATTCAGACTACAGGAATCAGATACAGACTAGATACGCTCCAGACACGGCAGCCATTCTATCTCTCATTCAGATTCACTTATCCACCTCAAGGTTCAATGCATTCCAAGCACGGATACCATTCTGACCCTTACAACAGCAGTTTAATTCTCCCCAGTGCATTCGCTACAGAAGTCATTCTGTTATTTATTTAGATCCCAGTTACAGTTTCAGATACACTCCAGACACGGAAGTCAGTCTATTACTCATACGGATCTCAATCCCAGTTACAGTTTCAGATACACTCCAGACACGGAAGTAATTCTGCTACTCATACAAATCTCAACTTCAGATACAGTCCAGATACGCTCCAGACACGGTTGCCATTCTGTCACTCATTCAGAATTTGTCCCCAGCATGCAATTGCTCCATGAACATGTTTCTCTGTTACCCAGATACAATACAGATACACTCCAGACACGGCAGTCATTATGATATTCATTCTACATTCAAACACAGTTACAGCTCAGATACGCCCCAGATACGAAGGCCATTCTTTTTCTCATAAAAACTCAGTCTCCAGATACAGTTCAAATGCATTCCAGACACGGATACCATTTTGATCCTCATTTTTCTGATCTATCACATTACAGTTCAACAAACATTCCAGATGGCATCTCTAAGCCCATCCTCCTACCAGCAATTTCCAGATAGCATCTATAAGCCCATCCCTCTGTCACCTCTCCAGATGGCATCTCTAAGCCCATCTCCAAATGGCATCTTTAAGCCCATTCCCGCACCCATGCTTTGACGAGTGCAAATTTACGGGCACTCTAGTGTCCAATCTCCTTTTACCTTCGAGACGCGAAAGGCAAACTTGTCAATCTAACTCTTCAGATTCAAGAAGATTGAACAGGGGCAACTTTTGTACCCCAAAATTTTCCCTCTCATTTCATCAACATTCCCTCACCACAAGACTCTTGGAGCTCAAGATCAAGTTAGGGTTTGCTCTGCTCAAGACTCCTCCTTGCACTGTTGACCCAAATTAGGGTTTTAGTTTGCACAAAGATGTTTTGACCTAAAATGCCCAAAGTGACTTTCATGCTTCAATTTGGACTCTCAAGTTTATCCATACCAAGTTTCAAGCCTTGATTCCAATCTTTGCCCAGTCAATTGGACAGTTGACCTAGAAATCAGCTGTATTGGGGAAAAAGTCAACTGTGGCTAATTGACAGTCAAACCTCATGAAATTTGACCCACATCAACATAATGAACTCATATGAACCATTTGGTCAAGTTTGGATCACAATTCCACAAGAAATTTGATCAGATCACCAAAAGGGCAAAATGGTCATTTTTAGGGTTTTGACTGCACAAAGGCAATTTTTGACTGTTTGACCTAACCAATGGCAAACCAAGCTCACATATGGACTCAAGGACTCAATGGCATTGTCTTAACACATTCAACAAGTTCAAAAGACCTCAAATGCACAGGATTGACAGATGAATTTTCCAATCAACTGATCAAAATTTGACTGTATACTGAAAAGTCAAACTTTGACTTTTTGGTCAAAATCAAGTGCCAAGATTCATTTTTCATCAAGACATGTCAAATTATGAAACTTGTTCATCAAGAAACCCAAAATTGCAAATTAGGGTTTAAAATGAAGAAATTTCATAACTTAGAAATTTTCTAAGTTATAAAATTTCCTTATTTTTTCCTAACTTTGTCCCATTTTTTCACCAAGATGCAAATGGATTCAAACAAAACTCAAAACATGAAAGTTGTATTCCATTGCAAAATCTACAACTTTTATGCACAAAGTTTTCTCAAAGGAAGCTTGTATCTCAAGTTATGATTTTTGGAATAAGGGTGCAAAACATTTTTAACTTAGAGAAATTTTGACCTATTCTAGGCAGGATTTTTGTCCAACTTCATGGCCACTTTTCACATGGTTCCACTTGGAGTTTCAATTTGCATTACAAATATGGATTGTAGTACACATTCCAAGCTTTCCAAATTGTCCAAGAACTTCTCAAACACCCTTGTGGTTAGAGAGAATCGAATTTGCAAAGTTGGGCAAAAGTCACTTTTGTTCATAACCAAATACATGTTCATACATTGGCATTTTTCAAATCAGCTTGTACAAGCTAGCTTGCAGGCCTCAAAACCAGTCTCACACACCATAATTAAATGCCTAACCATTGTGCTAAGGTGTTATTTTGTTCATTTGGTCTTTACATGCAAGATTAACCCTTAATTGGAAAAAGCATATTTGCCATTTTGATAAAGTAGTGCTTTATGTCAAATAACAAATCCAAGATGCATGGGCCAGATCTTTGAGGCTAGCATTTGTACGCAAATCACTCTGATCAAGAATAAGAGGTGCAGCATGGATAGAGAGGATATACAGGCCTGCATAAGGACTTGAGTTTACTTACTTCAAAAACAAGCAAGATTGCAAAACAACTCCAATCTCTCATTCCTGTCAACACAGCCAAACACAAACCTTGTTAACATCTTTCATACATCCAAGCAAGCCTAAGGCACGAATCAACCACCCCTCAAACCTCCTCAAACACAAAAACACCTTCTTGCTGCAGAAACAGAGCAAGTTCTGCAACTTGACTTCCACAAACATTTCCACTCGTGCACTTTGGCCAAAAAGAGTTCAAACATGTTCTATATCATCCACTGAAGCTATCCCAAGCATTGAACTCAAGCTGTAACACCCATAACCACGTTTGCCATTTTTATTTTCAAGCTGTGCAGGTTGACTTCCATAGCACGATTCAGTTGATTTTAAAGCTAGCTAGGAGTTGGAGAAGCATCCTTGGACTTCAGGCAAGCAGTACAAAAGCTCAAAATCCATTGGAAGTTGCTACATTATTCTGTACAAGTCAAGCTGAAACAGGTAAAAACATGAACTTTTATCTCTATATCCAGGCATGATTAAGCTTAGGTTTGTGAAGAAAACATGTTCTACTCATAGCCCTGAAGCCATCCATGTATTTACTTTTCATTTATATTATGCGTGCTGTGAGAATTT
This sequence comes from Vicia faba, assembly GCA_948472305.1. Taxonomy (NCBI): domain Eukaryota; kingdom Viridiplantae; phylum Streptophyta; class Magnoliopsida; order Fabales; family Fabaceae; genus Vicia; species Vicia faba. The sequence continues at coordinate 1,356,534,633 of OX451738.1, read as the reverse complement.
TGGCCATGAACATTGAAGGAAAATTAGGTCAGAAATTGGGGATGAAGAAATTCTCCCTCGTTTCTGAGAGTTAGGTCAAGATTTTTATATGTATGGATTCGTCTCTTGATGCTCTACATTATTTGTGTTGTGAGTTTTTGCTAAAAGTCAAGGAATCAGGATTTGTGTTGGACAAGAAGAAGCGCGCGTTTTTGTTTCAAATAAGGCTGGAGGTTGAAGAAGGTTGACTTGGGCTGGGCCTGAGTCAGTCTTGCTTTTTGCACCCCTTTTCTCATTTTGCACCCCCCTGGCCCATTGAGTGAAATCTTTATCATTTTTGATTTTTTTCTTTTTGATTCTGACTTATTATTTTTTGCTCAAATATAAAAAGATATCAAAATTATTTTTCCACACATTTTTGCATTTATTTGGAATTTATTTGTTTTATTTAAACATATACATGTAAATAAATATAGATACTTTTATTTAAAACACTAAAAAATAATACAAAAATATATTTATTTTCAGTTATTATTTTTCATTTACATTTTGAAAACATTTTCTAAAAATACACATTTTTGTAAATAATTAATATTTTATTTTTTGTACATATTTAGCTTATTAAATATATATATAAATATACTTATACATATTTTATTAAATATTTAGGACAAAAATATGAAAATAATACATTTTTATTTTTATTAATATTTGACATCAAAAATACTTTTTTTTACAATATACTTCTTTTTTTTATTTTTGTATAAATTAATATATAAATATTGTATATGATTAATAAATAAATACTATTTATTTAAAAACTAGGGTTTTGCCCTAAACCATAAAAATATCCAAAAATTGACTTTTTTATTTTTGTTTATATTTCACATTGAAAAATACTTTCTCATACATAAAAAATCCTTTTTGTGCATAATACATTTTGCATATTTATTATATTTGTTTAAATATTGTACAATTTGATATTTGTATATTCAATATGGATGTAATAGTTTTAGATTTAATTTCTTACTAAATATCCCCCCATTCAAACATTTGTACCCCCATCCCCATAATCATGTTGTAATAATTTAGAACTTTAAATTTCCGCATTTAAAAGCTTTCAAATTATGCCTTGATAGACTTAGGGTTTGTATGCAAATCAAATAACAAATAGCTTGACTAATACAAAGACAAAAAAGCATGAAAATGGACAACACAATGCACACTTGCACCCTTAGGGTTACTCCACTTGTTGCCTTCAAAAATGGGCCATGTTGCATGTTGAGTGTCTTTGGCAAAACAAAAACAAATCAAATGATCATAGTCCCTCGATGACGCTTTCTCAAGTTGCCTAAAAAATGATCAAGTCCCTTAAAGGAAAAATTGCCAAAGACACTTGGCACTATTTCATTCATGGTCTAAACGATGACCCGCGCCCGTCCCGTTAACATCCTAACACAAGATTGTCCACCAAATACAATGGTGGAACAATACTGTTAAAAGGGTTAAAACATAGGAAAGATCTTTGAGAAATTTAGGGTAGATAACTCTTGGTTACTTGACCAACTTGCAAAACAAATCCTTGCCATTTTTCAAAACACACTCCACAACACAAACTTTCAAAACAACTTTCAAAAAAAACATGGAAACATCTTTTCGAAAGACAAATACACCTTTGTATACATTCAAACATGGATCATTACAAAGGTTGCCACAACAAATGGCCTCTTTTCAAAACCTCTTTTAAAATCACACACAAAGCACCATTTCAAACAATTGAAAAGCAAAGGCAACTGATCTAAGCAAGTAACTAAGAGCCCATGGATTACCATGGATAGAAAGGGTGCTAATACCTTCCCTTTCTATAATCTACTCCCCGAACCAAAGAAAACATCTCAAAGGTTTTTCCTCTGCTTTTTAACCTTTCCTTAGGATAAAATAAAAAGTCGGTGGCGACTCTTGCTAAATCGAAACATTTGCGAAAACAAATGCAAAACCCAAGTCAGTTCTCCCACCGTATCTTAGAAGGTAACTTATGAGATGTTTTAGCAAATTTCATAAGGGACTATATTGTTTACCAAAAGCAACATCGAGGGACATAGAGAGACTACGATTTTTTTTATCGAGGGTCTTTGCTAAAACGTCCATATTTAAGGGACATGACTATTTTCCGAGGCAACAAGCGAGATTACCCTAGAGGTGCACGTGTGTGAATAGTGTGTTTGATTGCATGCGTTTTTGTCTTTGAAATTAGGGTTTTCTAATGGTTGATTTTATCTTTCCATACACAACCTAATTACTAACAATTTATATTAAAGCGGTAAAATACGGAAATTAAAATCCTAAGCTATTACATCATTAGGGGATGAGGGATACAAATGTACAAATGGGGATTGCAAAAAATTAAACCTAGTTATCTATTACAACCATATTGAATAAATATACAAGAAATATAAAAAGAAATGGATTTTGTTTTGGATTTTTGTTAGGAAAATTGTTTTGACCTAATTAACCTAAAGGGATATGATTGAAAAAAAGGAAAATTAATCCTAAGTTAAAAGGAAATCAAATTAATCAAGAAATCATTTTTTAGGTTTTTTTTATGGAAAGCTTTTGGTTAGCTAAAATAGATATGAAAATATAAAAAAGAAAGCGCAAAAGAGAGAAAAAATAAACCCTTCGACAACATGTGTCGAAGCATGTTTTAAAACATGCTTTATATGCATCAAAGCATATCCTGTAGTTCCAAATTGAAGCATAATGTTTTGAGTCGATGCATGTGTAAAAGCATGCTTATGTGCATTGAAGCATATCCTTCTTTCGACCCCCCTTTTCCCTTATGTCTAGGCCTGTGAAGCAGTATGGATCAAAGCCTAAGGCTTTGTGTCGAAGCATGCTGTAATTTTTTCACTTCAACATTGTTTTATGGTCTGTACAGGTTAGTTCTTGATGAGAAAGGAAAACAAACAAAAAGAGCAGCTTCAAAGGCAATGATTTAATGATGCTTAAAACAAAAAGGTATCGAGTCAAGAAGACTTACCTTGAAGTTAGAATGTGTGTTTTGGACTTGAGTTGTTGCCTTCGAATGCTCTTGGGTTCGAAACAAAATAAAAGAGGTGTTATCTCTGTTGGTTCTGGGTTCGAAAGAAAAGAAACAAAGGTGTTGTGTTTTTTTGTTCTGAGTTTAAGAGTGTTCTAAGGCTCCAGCCTTGGGTTCTCTCCTCTCTCTTTTTTTCTTCTTCTCCTTTTTCCTTGTCCCCCAAAATCCCCCCTTAGATGTGTTGTGAAACAACTTACTTATAGAAGAGTTTTGCTGAGGTTTTAGGGGGAAAACAAATTAAATTTGAACAGTTTGGGTATGTTCTTTTCATAGCTTTCGATGTGCAGCGCTTATGTGCTAGTTCTGTGCAAATTAGGAGCAGCATAGCAGGACTGTTTTACAGAAGTTTTGGAGTGTTGTGGCAGCTTGGTGCAGGGTTGTTTCATAGTAGTGAAGCAAATTGCTTTTGACATGGTTTTAGGTTGTTATGTGGATAGTAATGCAAGCTTGGGCTTGGAAGCATATTGGACATTGTTCAGCAAGCATCTTGAATACTTCACCCTTTCGTTTTAATCACATAGATCCAAAACCTTCGACCAAATTGATCAACAGACGAAACAATATTTGTATCCAACAAATGTGTGTCCTTCAAATGGACCACACAACCTTCGACCAGACTCAAACAACAGACGAACCAATATTTGTTTCCAACAAATGTGTGTCCTTCGAATGGAACACACAGCCTTCGACCAGACTCAACAACAGACAAAGCAATATTTGTTTCCACCAAATATGTGTCCTTCAGATGGACCACACAACCTTCGACCAGACTCAACAATAGACGAAACAATATTTGTTTCCACCAAATGTATGTCTTTCGAATGGACCACACAACCTTCGACCAGACTCAACAACAGACGAAAAAATATTTGTTTCCACCAAATGTGTGTTCTTCGAATGGTATCAAATATTGAGCATGCAAGATAATCTCATTGGCATAGCCAAAATAAAAGAATTTCTAGATTGCTTTCCTACCAGTAACCATCAGTTGATTAAGTGGTCTAAAGTTCAAATGTCCAAACCTCAAATTGTAATTCATAGTGTAGAAACTATGTGTGTCGAAGGGTTTAGAGGTGGAATTGAAACAAGTTGTTTGGAAGGGAGTCATTGCCTTGTGGATCAAAACAAGCATGAAGGAAGCCATTGCCTTGTGGATCGAAGCAAGCATGAAGGAAGCCACTGCTTTGTGGATCGAATCAAGCATAAAGGAAGCCATTGCCTTGTGGATCGAAGCAAGCATGAAGGAAGCCATTGCCTTGTGGATTGAAGCAAGCATGAAGGAAGCCACTGCTTTGTGGATTGAAGCAAGCATGAAGAAAGCCATTGCCTTGTGGATCGAAGCAAGCATGAAGGAAGCCACTATTTTGTGGATCAAAGCAAGCATGAAGGAAGCCATTTCCTTGTGGATCAAATGAAGCATGAAGGAAGCCACTGAACCATATTTTGAATTCAACATAGTTACCTGCATCTGCACATCCTTTTTATTTGCTTTGTACTTGTGCAAACTTAAGCTTTTGAAAATATTTGTGAGAAATGTCTTGAGAAAAGAGAGGGCAAATTTTGGGATACAACACAAGTGGACTCCCAATTATAAAGGCCCATATGTTATCAAGAAAGCCTTATCTGGCGGTGCATTGACTCTTGAAACTATGGATGGTGAGGAGTTCCCACGTCCCATGAATGCTGACACAGTCAAGAAATACTTCGACTAAATAAATAAATAAACAGCTCGCTAAGTTGAAAATCTAAAAGGGCAGCTTAGGAAAAAAGAGCGTCTCGGTAGGATGAAAACCTGAAAGGGTGGTCTAGGAAAAAGTTAGAGACACAAACATAATAAATTTTCCGGGTAGGTTTAAAACCTGCAAGGGCAACCTAGGCAAAAGGTAGGGATTTCCTGACAAGTAATTGCGTCAGACAAGACTTGATCATTGAAGCAACAATCTTCTCAGATTCTTACCACACTTCGACTAAAGCCTCTGCTCAGGAGTTCAAAGTTGTTAGGGAGAATAGTGGTCGTTGTATTTCAATGTATATTTTCCATATACTTACCATTTCCCAAACTTTGTAATCATCCATGGAGTCACGCCATTTGCGGACTACTATTCTATTAATAAAGTTTGAGCCTTTATCCAATTCTTTGTAGTTCTTATTTTATTCTGTTTATTAAAATCTCATTTATTATCGATAATAATTTTCAAAAAAAAAACTTAATAATAAAAAATGTTTTTGAAAAGAATTTACAAATTACTTTTTACTTCAGATTTATTGATTCAGGTGGAACAAAAGTAATGATTCCAAGGATGGACGAACTTCGAAGTATTGAAAAGATCCCCTAAGAGGTATCTTGGGATTACTTTTGTTGACATGAATATGATCCTCTTGCGTTTCATTCCTTGGATAGGTGGATTTCATACCAATTGATATATGGTGCGATGTTGGGCCCGTAATCCTATTTTCCCCAGTTTAGTGTTAGTTTATATTTTTCTCCAGGTTCATTATTTGGTTTTGGGTTTGCACGGTTTGATGCCTCTATTTTAGATTCTCTAGCCAGGACTTGACGCGAATTTTTTTCTAGCTGAGTAGCCATACAAGGGCAGTATCTTTTCTAAGAAGTGTTGAGACAACTGTCAAATTTTTGGGTTTTCCCTCGCCAAGTGTTGAGTTTGATTTAAAATCCATAATTTTGACTTACTGATGTGTTGTTAACTTCTTAGATCCCCAAATGAAGCAAAGATGATGCTTCTCTCTAAAAGTTGTTATCCCCATGAAGTTTCATAATTTCTCCCCAGAGAAGTTTGCACAACCATTACTCTTGATACTGAAGAATGTATTTGGGCTCCCCTCGACTATGTGGCATTGTTTTCCCTAGTGAAGTCAGTGTGAAATCCCTAGTTGAAGTCTAGATGATATGACATTGTCTTCCCTAGCAAATTTTGTATGATATTCCCCAGTGAAGCCCGGAAGAAGGGGTTATATTCCTTCAACTTTATTAGTTTATTGCTATCATATTTGTTGCTTTGATTATTTCCAAGCCATGTTTCTTCCCAATGGAGTTAAGTCATGAAGTAGGATTTTGTTTCCTCGGCTGGTGCTTATTCTCTTATAGAATCTTCATCTTGAATGTGATTTAGCCGAGTGATGTCTTTATCCAAGTTGGTTTTGTCTGGTTATTCTCAGTGTTGTATGTTTATTTTGTCAGCATATACATGATAACATTCATACATTTATACATACATCATGTATAGCTGAACTAAAATGCATTGCTCATTTGCATTCATTGTTGTTTTTGTTGGCATATTACCCTCTTTGTAGAGTTATGTTACCCTCTCTTCAATAGATTTTTAACCTTAAGCTGAAAGTGTATATCCTTTCAATTTCCCCACTGAGTTATCCCTCATGGAAGAATTTTGCTTTAGCCTTCCTACCCAGTGTTATAACCGGTTTAAAATTGAGAGTCGTCACCCTTAATTTTTATCTTTGGAAAAGGAATATAAAGGATAACCCTAATTTGTTCAGAGATTCTAAGTCGTTGGACTCGTTCTTAGACGAATGGAAGATGTTAGGAACCCCTCATCTACCTTGTTCACAAGGATATCAAGGTTTAGAATTACGACTTAGGAAATAGGGTTTTAATTTTTTATTAGGGGAACTCGCCACGATTTTAGTCGTATGCCTACGTATCCTCTTATGAGAAATCAGAGTCCTAATTCGTAGTTCGCAGTTGGTTGGTTTTTTATGGATTACGAAGATATTTTGAATTTCCCTTGAACTAAGCCTAGGTGTGTGAATAACGGTATTGCAAGATGAAGTTCGCAGTAAATTTAAAGTATCTCCCTAATCCTTTTTGAAAGTTTTCTTGGATTTAATTAAGTCGGTAAGAAAAATAGATTTGATGTTGGTTAAGTATATTTTTTAAATATATTAATATATAAAAATCTTGTTAATGCATAAAGAGGAATAATTTTAATGCAATTAAAAATATTTGGATGAATTAGAAAAAATAAACATTTTAATTTTGTGATAATGAAAATTATTTCAGAATTTTATAAATAAAAATATTAATTCTAATATAAAAATAAATGAAGTATAAAATAAAATAAAATAATTAATAAAAACGCATGGGATGTATTTTGTTTGGGCTAAGTAAATCACGGGGTGTAAAAAGTAGGGCCCTAAATTCAGATATTGAATTCGGGTCCAAAACGTAGGGGAGGTGTTGTTTGTACACAGTAGAGAAAACATGGGGGTTTGGTTTAGAAAAGGCCCAAGTTCGAATATTGAAATGGGCCCAGTAGCGCAGAAGGGGGGGGGGGGGGTTCTAACATTGTAGTAAAAATCAAAAGCAGGGGTAGGGTGATTAGCAATGGGCTAGGCCCAAAACAACTACCTCATCCAATGTACAAGGTGTGGGAGAGATTGTGGAATTATGATGGACGTGCGCTTTTGAGACGTCTGATGCTAATATAAGTCTTGTGATGGAAGCGCATGGTAAGGTTCATGGATATGCAAACACAGAATCAAAGAGGGTTTATGAAAATACATTTTCGGGCATCAGGCCCATTTTTCCCTTTTCTTTCTCTTTCTATCCAAAACAACCAAACCCTTTGTTATTTCTAGAGAGAGGGTCTTCCTTCTCTTTAGAATTCCATAGTTCCGGAAATCGCCCAGCCTAGAGCACCACCGACCAGAAATTGCTTCCATTGGCAGATGCATCAGGGCGCCACCACCTTCCTTCAAACATTCATCCTAGCCACCGTGAATCTTCATCTGGGTTCTACGAACCCTAAGAAAATTAAGGGTTCATAATGAACCCTAACCAACCAAAACCCAGAAATCTTCAACAGCGATGAACCCTAACTCTAGTCTTAAGAACCCTAACCGCAGTCTGATGAACCCTGCCTAACCTAACCCTAGAAACCCCAAAAACCCCAAATCAAACCCCAATCATATAGCTAAAATCAATCATCATGCAATCAAAACCCTAAAAGCTAAGTGGTTTCTGGCTTACCTCTCCTTGTCGTGATTCTTGATTTCTGGTTATCTGATTCTCTCCTCTAACTTCTTCCTTTCTTGTCTTGTAGGTGATATCGGCGGATTGGTAGTGTAGCGGCAGCGTGGCGAAGAACATTAAGGTTTCAGATATTGAAGCCCTAAACTTCTCTCCTTCTTCTTTTTGCTTCTCAAACTTTCTCTCTGTAATATTGTTCGTCTCTAATTTCTTCCTCTCTCCCCATCCTTCCCTATTAGTCTTAGTTCATAGGGTTTATATAGGTTTAGATAGATTATGAAACATTTCTGATTGTCGTTATATTTTTTAATTGAACTAGGAATATTTAGATTTGTTTGTAAAAAATTTTTATTTATGATATTTGATTTAGTTCTCTATAATATTTGCAAGATTTAATTGTAATATTACTTATAATTTTCCAGATTTAATTGAGATTCACTTTGATCTAAATTAATTATAAACTAATTTAGAAATTTGATCCATTTTTGTTGTGATTCGATTATGTTTTATGAATCTCTACAGTAGTCATTTTTTTATTTCTTTGGTTTGTTAGCTTGCTTAACAAAGAAGAGAGACAGTAAGGTTGCCGCGAATGCATATTAGGGTTTCAAACGCCATTGTTGACTTGGTCAACACAAAAAAAAGAATATAGTTTTGATAATAGTAGTAATAAAGAAAAACAATATTAATTTTAATAATAAAGATACAATTATAAAAAATAAAATTATAATTAAAAAAAGTTGACTCGATCAATCTTCTGGAAAATTAATATAAAATACCAATAACAATAATACCCTATAACCATTGGGCCACAACCTGACTTATTGGGTCAACTGCAACAAAAACAAAACATATCTCTTTGTAATTCCAAACAAAAAGCTAATGGGTCATCCAAAAACTTTTATGGGCCAATAATCCCCAAGAGTGGGTCTGATGAAGTCAAGAGAAAGACCACACCTCCCTTATTGTAACAAAATGAACAAAAAACCTTAATGGATCGACAAATTTGCATGGGTCTTTCTAATTTAGAAAGCCCGTGAACTTTTTGTTAAAACACACCTCCCTTTATCAATTCACACCCCACAATAATTTGACAACAAATTAAGAAGGATAACATTAATAAGGAATAACTTAGTTAGAAATCAATAGGGAAAATTTGGGGTATGACAGCTGCCCCTATTTAATTACTCTTCGATTGAATAGTGCGAGAATACACAGGTCTCGTGCGTTTGAATTAGAGGTTTATTAAATAATGGAAGACCCAAAAAAAATTCCGAAAGATTATAAGAATACACTATACATCTTTACCGAGAGTACCAAGAAAATAGTCAAATGATAATGTATCATCTTACCAGAGTTTGAACAGAAAGTTTTGATTTGACTCAGATACAACGACAAGGATAACTCGTTAATATCTAAAAGAGATCGTAGATTTAATCCCGCATATTTACCATAACCTAGGAGGTAAATACCACAAGTTTGAAAGTTGACTTAATAATACTTTGAGACTAATATAGTAAGTTTATAATGTAGATTTTGTCTATTCATCACAGCCCTGGGGATGAATAAAATAGAGTTTGATAACACATTTCCGCATGGAGACTAACACAATGAATTATGCGAATTTCGTTATGTTTAATACAACCTAGAGAGTAAATGGTACTAGGATGATCATGTGCATTTATCATGACCTAGGGGATAAAAGACAACATGGATAGGCTTACGTTATTCATTACGACCTAGGGGATGAATAGTATCACCCTGAAAATTTGCATACCTATCACAACCTAGGGGATATATATTTAAAGAAATTATGTGTTTACCATGACCTAGAGGATAAATGGAACGAAGGTAGATTCACGTATTCATTACATCCTAGGGAATGAATAATATGAACTCGATAATCCGCACACCTACCCCAACCTAAAGGATAGATGATTGAAAAGTTTTGTGCATTTATCACGACCTAGAGGATAAATGTCATGAGAATGGTCTTACGTATTTATCCCGACCTAGAGGATAAATAACATAATTATGATAATTCGCATACCTACCACCACCTAGAGGGTAGATAACTGGAAAGTTTTTTGGTGGTCGAAGCTTAGATAACTAGATCAAAGACGAGATCAGAGTTTTACCGGTTGTGTCTGTTCTCAACCAAGGTAATCGTTTGTTTTGATAATTTGACAAAGGGCCCCAGTATATTTCATAGTTTTACCCAAAGTGTGTTTTGAAAAATTACATGTATGATGTATGCGCATAATATCCTAGATTGATATGGAACCCAAAATATATATGCATCGAGTATTTTATATATGCCCCAAATTTTATGTTTGTATATGCCCCAAATGTTTTGAAAAAGGTTTTTTGATATTCTCTCCTTTTAAACCATTGGTTTTGTGCTACCAACTCCCCCAATATTGTATGTTGCTTTGTTGTGGTATCTTTGAATTGATTTGAACAAGATGAAAGGTGTCAGCAAGATTTTGGTATTTGTATCGCAGGTGCATGCGTTGGCGTGGATGTAGTTGTGGACACAGGCGTGGATGTGGGTGTGGATTTTCTTTTTATGTTTTTCTAACCAAAAGGCTTTCGATATTATGTCAAATGCTTTTATTTGTCAAGTCCCTAAAATGACTTCAACGTTGTATTCACAAAAATAATCATAGTATTTGCAAACAAGTTCGAAAAGGAAAAACACAATTGAAAGATTTGAAAAAGTAAATGTTTGGTTGATCGATATGCCTCTGAATATGAGAGAGTACAAGATGCAATTCCTTGAAAGAGGTAATTACAATAAGTTTAACAAAAACTGAAAATGGCAATGAAAATGATAATTTCTACTACTGTTTCTCCAATGTCCTCTTGATAGCTCTAATCTCCTTTGCTTCTGAGTCAAATTATTTGGATCAAGCCTTTCCTTTGTGGTCATATTCATGGTTCTTAAATTGCAGTCTTTGTGTTCTTTATTTTTAAATAAGATCCCTAATTTTTGCATGGATCGCCCTTTCTAGTTTTCAATCCACCGGGATAATTTTTTTTTGTATGTCCCTAATTTTTGCTTGGATCACCCTTTAGGGTTTTCAATCCACCGGGATGCTCCTTTTTTCCACAAGTCTCTCGTTTAGGGTTCGAACTTAGCGAGCTTTTTATACATAGTATTTTTTGAATGTGTCTGAATTCTCCGGATGTGGTAGTTCTTCCCCATCCGTTACTATGAGGATAAGGCCACCACCAGAGAATGTTGTTTTTATGACATATGGACCTTCCTAGTTAGGTGTCCATTTACCAAGTGAATCAAGGTGAGGTAACATAATCTTCTTGAGCACCAAATCCCCTTCTTTGAACACTCGAGGACAAACCTTCTTGTTGAATGCTTTCTTCATTCGTTTTTGGTATAACTGACCATGGCACAAAGTTGTCAGGCATTTTTCTTCAATAAGGTTAAGATGATCAAGTCACGTATGAACCCACTCTTATTCTTCAAGCTTTGTTTCCATTAGAACTCAAAGTAACATAATCTCTACTTCAACCGATAGCACCGCCTTTATGCCATATAATAGAGAGAAAGGGGTTGCACCTGTTGATGTACGTACGGAAGTGTAGTAGCCATGTAAAGAAAATGGAAGCATTTCATGTCAATCTTTATATATCTTCACCATTTTATGAATGACTTTCTTGATGTTCTTATTGGTGGCTTCAACGGCCCCGTTCATCTTGGGTCGATGTGAAGAGGAATTATGATGCTCGATTTTGAAGTCATCGCATAACTCCTTCATCATTTTGTTTTTCAAGTTGGACTCATTGTCTTTAATGATTCTGCTTGGAACCCCATATCTACATATGAAATCTTCTTGATGAATCGAGTAACCACTTGTTTTGTCACATATGCATAGGACATAACTTCCACCCACTTGGTGAAGTAATCAATGGCAACTAGTATAAATCGGTGTCCATTGGAGGCCTTCGGTTCGATCATGCCTATCATATCAATTCCCCACATCGAAAATGGCGAAGGAGAACTCAGGACATTTAAAGGAGTCGGTGGAACATGTATTTTGTCCGCGTACATTTGGCATTTGTGACATGTCTACGTATAATGGTAGCGGTTAGCCTCCATTGTCAACCAATAATAACTGGCTCTCAAGATATTTCTAGCCATGGTATGTCCATTTGTATGAGTTCCAAAAGTACCTTCATGGATTTCTCTCATAAGTGTGTATGCTTCTTGTTTCTCCACACACCTGAGCAATACCATATCGTAATTTCTTTTGTACAATACATCACCACTCAAAAAGTACTTTGAAGATAGCTTTCGCAGAGTTCGTTTGTCAATTACATAGGCATTTTCTGGATACTCCTTCTTCTCAAGGTACCTCTTGATGTCATGGAACCAAGGCTTGTTATTCGGTACCTCTTCAATAGAAAGACAATATGCAGGTTCTTCAAAATCTCTGATCATAATACATGGTTCATGATTCGGCCAAGTTACTTTGAACATGGTTGATAAAGTTACCAAGGCATCTGCCATCTGGTTTTCTTCTTGCGGAATATGACTGAAGGTAATCTCGGTAAATTCCATAGCTAGTTTTAAAACATGATCTTGATATAGAATCAACCTGGGATTTTTAGTGTTCCATTCGCTGTTGATTTGATATATGACTATGTTGAGTCTTCAAACACTTAAAGATGTTTTATTCTTAGATCAATAGCACCTTCTAGACCCAATATACAAGCTTTGTATTCAGCGATATTGTTGGTGCAGTCAAAACATAGTCTTGCGGTATAAGGCTTGTGAAAATTATTCGGAGAAGTCAAAACTTCCCCAATGTCGTGCCCCAGTGCATTTGAAGCCCCGTCAAATATGAGTGTCCAACGTGCCCCTGGTTCAGGTCCTTCGTCGGGCCCTGGTATTTTGTAGTCACCTATAACCATGACATATTCGTCCAAAAAGTTATACTTCATTGGTTGATATCCAGGTAATGGCTGATGAGCTAGATGGTCAACTAGTATACTGCCCTTGATGGCCTTTTGAGTAACGTATTAGATGTCGTACTCTGATAGTGACATCTTCCATAGAGCAATCCTACCTGTAAGAGATGGTTTTTCAAATACATACTTTAAAGGATCCATTCTTGCAATTAACCACGTGGTGTGAGTTAACATGTACTGCCTTAATCGTTTAGTAGCCCAAGCCAATGCATAATAAGTCTTCTCGAGAAGTGAGTACCTGGTTTTATAATCGGTGGATTTCTTACTGAGGTAGTAGATTGCATGTTCTTTTCTACCCGTTTCGTCATGTTAATACACATCCCATTGAGCCTTCAAGCACTGTTAGATACATGATGAGCGGTCTTTTGGGAACTGGTGGCATCAAGATAGGTAGATCTTGTAAATATTGCTTTATTGTCTCGAAGGCTGTCTGAAAATCATCACTTTGCACCATCGTCTGATATTTTTGCAGTAATATATATATAGGCTTGGATGTAATAGTTAGGTGCGATATAAACCTTGACATATAATTCAATCATACTAAGAAACCGCAAACCTCTTTTTCTGTCCTTGGAGCTGGAATTCCTTGTATGGCTTTTACCTTGTCGGGGTCAACCTCAATACCATGCTGACTTACAATAAAACCCAACAACTTGCCTAACCTGACACCAAATGTACACTTGTTCGGATTCAACCTCAGTTTAAACTTCCGTAGACGCTCAAATAACTTTTGTAAATGTATGATGTGATCCTCCTCTGTATGAGAGTTGGCAATCATATCATCTACATATACTTCAACTTCTTTGTGAATCATATCATGGAATAGTGTATCCATAGCCTGTTGATAGGTTGCCCCTGCATTCTTCAAACAGAAAGGCATTACTTTATAACACAAAGTGCCCCAAGTAGTCATGAAAGTAGTCTTTTCCATGTCTTCGAGTGCACTTTTGATCTGATTATAGCCTGAGAAACTATCCATGAATGAGAAAACTGAAACTTGAGTTGTATTATCCACCAAAACATCTATGTGAGGTAACAGGAAATCATCTTTGGGACTTGCTTTGTTCAGATCCCGATAATCTACACACGCGTGTACTTTGCCGTCTTTTTTAGTACTGGTATGATGTTAGTTATCCAAGGTGGATAATCTACCACCACTAAGAACCCTGCATCAAATTGTTTAAGGACCTCTTCTCGAATCTTGCTTGACATCTGATATAAAATCAATGAAGTCGTCACTGAACGTCTTTTATTCCGCCGAAAGGGAAAGGTAAACATCGAGAAAACCTGAAGAGGAAGAAATCACGGTCTTTGGACCATAGAGATCGAGTAAGGGAGTTTGTTACGCAAGGGGAAGGTATTATCACCCCACACGGTCGTAGTACTCTATGGTATCCACTCTTGTTGTTCTAATCTAATGGGTGTATAAAAATCTATATCTAAGTTGTACAGGGAATGCATGCAAAAGAAAATGAGAAAATAATGTAGGAAAATAAAGATTTGTGCTCGCCTAGGCCCTACCCCAATGCCTATGTATCCCTTTTAAGGAATCAGAGCAGCCGTAGTTCGGCTCATATATTTTGGGTGGTTTGTGTTTTTTAGTTAAGAAGATAAAAGCAACAATTAAAGGGGAAAAACATCAGATAGAACAACAAAAATGTCAACAATGATGATAACATAACAAAAAGAGATGACAAGACATCGCATGGCAACACAAACTCAGATAAGGCGGTAAGACGCCAGCATGATAGCAAAATATTAGACAAGATGATGAAACATTACACCTAACAATAATATTGAAAATCAAAGTAGGATAACAAACATGTGTGATGGAAAAACACCGGCTAAAAGAATGTGCGATGGCGAAACATCGGCTAAGAGATAGGAATATAACATGGCAAAGATGGAGAAACATCCGGCTAAGAGATATGAAGATAACATGGCAAATATGGTGAAACATCAATAAACCAGGGAACAAAACATCACACCTAACAATGATATGGAGAATCAAGGTAGGATAACAAACATGTGTGATGGCGAAACATCGACTAAAAGAATTTGTGATGGAGAAACATCGGCTAAGAGATAGGAAGATAACATGGCAAAGATGGTGAAACATCAATAAACCAGAGAATAAAACATCACACCTAACAATGATATTGAGAATCAAAGTAGGATAACAAACATGTGCGATGGCGAAACATCGTCTAAAAGAATGTGCGATGGCGAAACATCGGCTAAGAGATAGGAAGATAACATGGCAAAGATGGCGAAACATAAATAAACCAGAGAATAAAACATCACACCTAACAATGATATTTGGAATCAAAGTAGGATAACAAACATGTGCGATGGCGAAACATCATCTAAAAGAATGTGCGATGGTGAAACATCGGCTAAGAGATAGGAAGATAACATGGCAAAGATGGAGAAACATCAATAAACTGGAGAACAAAACATCACACCTAACAATGATATTGAGAATCAAAGTAGGATAACAAACATGTGCGATGGCGAAACATCGGCTAAAAGATAACAAAATGTCATGGCAAAGATGGCGAAACATCAATAAACCAGAAAACAAACAAAGCCAAAAGGCGCACAAACAAATAAGATTGGTTTGTATTTAATACCTTGAAGAAGGATTTAAATTTATTATAGATGTTTTATGATTTTCCAAGAAGAAGTTTTAGCTTTAAGATGCAATAATACAAAGGAAAAGAAAACAACTATGGGAGACTATCCTAATCTCTAGCCCTAATGTTATCATACAATGATTGGTCCTAAGGTTGAGGATGAAAAAAGGGAGTTTCTACCCTATGTTAGCATGCATGGATTTTTATCCTAGGGTCTAGCTCGAAAGCTACTCTAATCGAGTGGTCCTAAGGGAGCATGGTGAATATCAAACAAGCGAGTAAACAAGTGCTTTGGAAAAAGAAAACAAACATGAGTAGAAAGCAAGGCACATATATGGAATTACCTTAAACAGGTCTTTAAATAAACCAGAGGGATTCCTGACAGATATCAGTAATGGAAGTACCTTTCATGCATCTTTATTCCTGTTTGACATGATCTCTAGAAAGCATTAAAATACAGAGATAAGAATGAGGTCACAATGATACCTAACGGAGTAGTTCCATTGCCTCTTCGAAGCTCATGAGATAAGATCACTCTACAGAACGACTCCTTGAATCTCCTTAATTAACCATTAATTAGGCATACTTGGGTTACGTCAATGATCGATCGTAAGGTCATAACACGAATGTCCACAAGATAAGGAGAGTGCTTGGGGTATGGGAGTTAAATCGAGTAATGATTATCCAAGGGGTGTACTTGATTAATCTCGTGAGAGTAGGTGCTCCTACCCTCAACCATGAGACCCTTTATACATGGAAACACTTGGTATATGGACCAAAGTGATTGATTCGGGTTATGGTTAACCAAGGGAAAAACTTGATTAACCTCGTGAGAATGGCCATGCCCAAACTCAACTATGAGACCCTTTATGAAGATGCTTGGTATATGGACTAAGGGGAGAGAAGAGAGTTGCTTCAATGCATAAGATAAAAATCAAAAGCCCATACAAGGTGGCTATATGAATGCTCCTAGAAAGTGGGACTAGCGTGACACTAGTATTCTAAACGACCAATTAGAACAATTGATCGAATAGTTATCTCTGTAGAAAAGCCCAGGACCAAACTATGAAATGTGTGCAAGTGTGCATTTGTAGGTGGATACCTTTTCATTGATGATGAGCCCAACAGGAGGCCATGTGTTCTAATTTAAACAAAATATGTATGATAGCAACTTAAACATATAAATAAAATAGCAAAGAAAATAAAATTCTAAACTATTACAAACCATATGGGAATGGGGGTACAAGTTTACGAATGGGGATGAGTCGAATCGATAATACGATAAAAAGTCTAAATAAACAAACAATACAACCCAATTGAAATTAATTTAAATAACTAATTAAATTAAATAATCCTATTTAATATAATTAATTAATTAATTAATTAATAATATTAAATAACATTTCTCAATTTAATTGATTATCTAAAACAAATGATATTTTTTGTATTTTTATTATTATTATTTTTTTATTGATAAAAATCAAAATAATTAAACAAGATAATATAATATAAACAAATATAAAGGAAAAAAAGAGGATGGGCTTGAAATAAACAGAAATGAGGGGTGCTGGAAGGAGTTGGGCATTCAGGCGCAACATGAAAGAAGCCTAAATGCTGAAGAGATTGTGTGTGATCCAGTGCACGTGCTCTAGGAGGTCCCCGGTGGAACGCGTGTGCTGAGGCGTTGATGTTAATCTGATGACTATCCAACAGCAACTGGGTGAGGATTCACCGTAGGGAAAGTTGAGTTGTGCACGCGGAATCATTATGAACTCCCACCTGAATGATCACAAGTGTCCCATGGGTGGTGACACTTGTCACCAGCGTACCGGCCCAGCCATGCAAACAATAACAACAACGTTTAGAGGGAGTAATTTTAATCAGATTAGGAAATGTAAAAAAAAACATAACATCAAAACATTTCTACCCATTAACCAAATCTCCTATTTCTCTGTCTCAAACTCTCTCATCTCTCTATCTTTCATTCAAAAATCAACAGATAAAATTATTATAAAACTTAGAAGACCCAATCAAATGAGGTAGTTATCATGGAGGTCTATGGTGGTGGATATGAGCATCACAGTGGTGATGAAGAACACGCAGCGGCGCTGATGAAGATCAACGGCGGTGCTGATGAAGATGACGGAGGAGTCGTCGTCAATTGCTCTGATCTCAACGTTTCTTGTGTATTCTTGTTCGCCTCCTCCTTCTAAACATGAATCTGATGTTCGATTTTTCAAAGGGTCAACAATAAAGCGTAGATATTGGAGGGGGTTTAGGAACCCTAGGTCTCAGATTTGCGATTTCCGGCCTCTTTCGGGTGAGATCGCTCTTATCTCTTCTTCTGAACTCTTTTCGACCTCTATTTCCTCTTTATCTTTCTCTGTAATCAGAATTCGTAATTTCTAAAACGAAAAATTCTGAAGGGTTTGAGTTTTTGAAGATGGTGATAGCTTAGGGATTGTGTGATGTTGTTTGCATAGCTTGCTGGTTTTTTTGTAATATGTGTGAACTGTGATTCTTTCTGAGATCTGAAAGGTTTTTGTGAATAATGAAGGTGATGTTGATGGTTAGGGTTTTTTGGTCGTTCCTGTTGCGCAGCTTCTGATATTTTGAACAGTGAAAAATACCCCTATTTTCAGTGCCAATTGATTGTTTATATACTCCTATCACTTAGGGTTTTGGCTCTAATTTTCTTTGACAAGCTTGTTGATGTTTGTTAACAGACTTTGAAGGATTTTTGTTGTGGGCTTGATCCATTTGATATCTGTTATTATTTGCTTTTTGTGATAATTGAACTTCTGTTTGTTGGGTTGTTTGTTACTGCAACCAATTCTTTTTTCTGATTTCGATGAGCTGTGAACTTTGATGCTGGACCCTCTGATTTTTGGGATAGCAGACTTACTGGCTTCAAAATTGGGCTTTGCAATCTTTGGTATGTTATTTTTTTGTTTGATCAGTGATGTTTTTGATGGAAAATTGTTTTGCCGGGCTGAGACTTGATTTTGACTTGCTATGAACCAAATTGAGTTTGTGATTTATAGTATATGAAATAGGCCTGTGACTGCCTGCTTGGAAACTGATTCAATTGTTTTAATTTTCTGATGTTGGAATTCTTTTGTGAACTAAATTTATTTTGAGATTTGCAATAGAATTTTGCCCATGATTAGTATTGAATTTCTGATTTTATGAGGCTTTAATGTATGCTTGAATCATGATTGAAAAATACCCTTAATTCTCTATTTCCAAACTCAAAGCCCTAATGATGAAACTCGAATAGAAAACTCCTTGAAAACTCTTTTGCTTGTGTTCATGTTCAATTTTCTTTGCTAACCGTGTCTATTTCTTATTTCTTTTCATGTGAGCTTGAGAATGGTGATGAGGGAAGATGAAGAAGATGGCATGGAGCTTTACATGAATGAAATGAATACCAATATTTTAAGGAAAATACTTTAGTTCATGGCTTCATAAGTAGCTTAGGACCTTTGTGTAATTTTCCTCATGTAATAAAACTTGCAAAATTTTAGAATGGAATCTTTATTACAAATCAAGCTTGTAACCTAAAAATTGATGTAATAATCTTATCAATTTGATAAATTTTGAATGTCTTTTTAAACTTTGAGAAATTTGCAAATCCTTGTATCTTGAAGCTTGGTCATAGAACTTGAATGAATGGATGAATGTAACTTGAATGGAATGGTTGAATAAGCTTTATGTCAAAACTCCTTTAATTCCAAATTCAAGGAACCTTGAAAGGTAGTTGAAACCGTGAATAAAATTTGCAACGTTTCCTTAGAAACTTCAAATTCAATTTGTGTTAAAACCATGATTTATTGTTAAACTTGAAACCTTAATGAATAAGTTCCAAGAAACTTGCATTTTTTTACAAGAATTCCAACTCCATTCAAATCTAATCCACACCAACCTTGCATGATGAACAAACACGGTGATACTTCTACCAATCCTGATCCAAGAAGGAACCAGGTACTTTCCTTGATTGAAATGGGATCCTCAATGCCTTCAAAAAACCCTTGAGAAGTGTAGAGAAATAAACTCTACTTCAACCTTGGTAATTTGGAGAAGAAAAGCCCTAAGCTCGATGAGAAGAGATCTCTAGGATACAAACCCTAACCTTGTTGATCTTTCGAATCAAAATGTCTGGTGTACTAGGATAAGACTTATGATGCCACTATTTTAAGAATTTTGTCAAGGGAAAATCATTCATTCCGATAATCAAAACCCTATCCATTTCCAAATCTATGATGAAACAGATAGTCAACTTGAGATGTCATGAGGCCTGAGCCTGGTAGCCTGAATGATTAAAATAATGAGGAGATGAAATCCATCTTGGACTGCCTGACAATGCAACCAAATTCCATAGCTTGGAGAAAACCATGAAGACCATAAACCTTGATCCCATCTTAAAATGCATGAATGTGTATGACGAAACATAAGCCACAAAAGTAAAATGAAGAGGGCAAATTTTGGGGTGCAACAGCTGCCCCTATTCAATCATCTTAAACCTGATAAGTGAGAAAACGCGACAGCTTTCGAACGTTCAAGGTGGAAGAGGATTGAATACTAAAAGAGCCCGAAAATTTGTGCTCTGAATCAAATAGAAGTGCAGAAACACAGGTAACCGTATATTGCAAGGATGACACCAAACATGGGAAAATAGTGATGATGAATTCTGGGAAAACAGGCCAGGGCAAGATTGGAACACATATATTAACTCTTAACTATGAGATAAAAAATCAAACTAGGAAGACTAGATAAGATTAGATTTTGAAAGGAAGGTGTCAGGATAAAACCGGGATACAAATAACAAAATTGAGATGAAACTCAACCCGGGATGACTAGATGATACTAGGCTTCAGAAGGATATGCTAGGACAAAACTGGAGCATGAATTACAAAAACGAGATAAAACTCAAACCAAACAGAGAATAGGAAAAACTAAACTCTGGAAAAAGTACACGGGGCAAGGTGGCTAGAGTGCATGATTCTAGGAGCACTTGCGAATCTCAACCTAAGATAGACAGTATGAAGGAAATGAAAGAAACCCAGGAGTCAGGAACAAAACGAGACGAAACTTGACCCAAAAACTAGTTAGGTGAAACTAAACTAGATAAGTACCAAGACAAAACTGGATTTCACGCACGGGTAACAAGGCGAAACTCGACCCATAGCAAGAGTGGTGAGAGTGCATGTTTCTCAGAGCACCTGCTGGTCTCGGATCAATGGATAATAGTGACGAAGACTGATAAAAGAATCCAAGGAACAAAAGAGACTGATTTCAACTAGGGACGTAGAACAAACACTGCAATCAGTAAACAAACACCCTCAAAGGGTCCAAGGAGTGAAAACAAAAACAAGATGAAACTCAACTCAATAACTAGTTAGGTGAAACTAAACTAGATGAGTACCAGGACGAAACTGGATTTCATGCACATGCGACGAGATCGGAACTCGACCTAAAGCAAAGTGATGAGAGTGCATGTTTCTCAGAGCACCTGTTGGTCTCAGATCAATGGATAACAATGACGAAGACTGATAGAAGAATCCAAGGAACAAAAGAGACTAATTTCAACCAGGGACGCAACACGAACACTGCACACGGTAAACGAACACCGTCAAAGGGTCCAAGGTATGAAAACAAACACGAGATGAAACTCGACTCATTAACTAGTTAGGCGAAACTAAACTAGATGAGTACCAGGACGAAACTAGATTTCATGCACAGGCGACGAGATCGAAACTCGACCCAAAGCAAAATGATGAGAGTGCATGTTTCTCAGAGCACCTGCTGGTCTCGGAACAATGGATAAACAGTGACGAAAACTGATAGAAGAATCCAAGGAACAAAAGAGATTAATTTCAACCAGGGATGCAGTACAAACACTGCACTCTGTAAGCGAACACCGTCAAAGGGTCCAAGGTATGAAAACAAAACGAGACGAAACTCGACTCATTAACTAGTTAGGAAAAACTAAACTAGATGAGTACCAGGACGAAACTGGATTTCATGCGCGGGTGAGGAGACGAAACTCATAGCTCGACCCAAAGCAAGGTGATTGGGGCGTACGACCAAAAACCTGCTGAAAGCGACTATCAGGACGAAACTGGTATTCGAAAGGTATATCAATAGACATTGGAAAGAAATGACGAGGGTAGTGAAGACTAAACCCGAGAAGACCGTGCCAGGGTGAAACTGAACTACAGTCAAGAGTAGACACTCAAACAATCAAATGATTAACATCAAAAGGATATATGTATGGGGTGAAACTGAGATGATGAGGATGGAGACCTCGTCGGGGATATAATCCTAAGTATTAGAAAATTCACTGGGGAAAACAGAAACAATAATGGCTTATGTTCCAATGCATGTTTGAATTTCCTTTATAGCGTAATCTCCATATCATGGAAATGCTACGCGTTTTGGAAGATGCAATGCAATGATGCATGTTTAAAATGTTTCACTGGGGAATAGCCGAACAAAAAGCCAACAACCAAGAAATCAGAATTTGACAGGACTTGCAAAAATAAATTGCAAAATATGTTGGAGAAGAGAAGATATGAGGAACCGCTAGAGATGAACCCTTGAAGAGCTGAAACTTCGTGGAGAATAACAAGTGAGTGACCAGTAGAAACAGGCTACAAACACTGAGAGGAGTTGCAAAAATAAATTGCAAACTCTGCTGGAGAAGATCGGGTTGAAACTGATCAACTTCAAGAAGAAATGCCAAATGAAGATTGGGCGTTGTGGGAGAAGATCAGGGTGAGACTGTAGCATCTAAAAGAGACTTCCAACTAGAATTTGGCTGGTGTTGGAGAAGATCAGGGCAAGACTGTAATCTATGGAAAAGACGGCGTGCAGCTGTGTTGAGGATAACACCAAGATATCGAACCAGATGTGGGAATCAAAACCCTTGTTGGGGAAACTTCCGTCGAAAAGTCCTCTACTGTTTGCCAAAGATTAATAAAATATGAACTAATCGACCAGAACGACTACACCGAGGATAAGGAAATATCCTTAAATAAGGATGCCCCAAGCAACAAATTAGCTGGGAAATGAGAGATCAGGACGAGGAATCTCTGATTGGCAACTCTGCTAGGGAATTGAAACTTCTTCAGACTGCGGATTAGTATCTAAGAAAATCCACTGGGGGCATGAGACGTCTTTAAACTTGAAGTCTCATAACGAGGCCTTTCTCTTGAAAAATATTTATGGGCAACAAAACTCTGTTGAGGAAACAAAACTCCATTGAGGATACAAAACTCTGTCAGGGAGCATTTTGCTGGGGATTCCCGAACCTTTGGTATGCAACCATGAAATAGACCATGAATATAGTCAAACAGTATCGACTTTACTGGGGATATGGAAATCTTAGCCAACATCAACTCTATTGAGGATGATAACAGATTCTTTTGATAAAGAGATGCCCAAAGTCACAAATTAGATGGGAAAACAAGAACTTCTGAATGCAAACTTCAATGATAATTTAAATCGGGAGATAAACTCCGCTAGGAATAGTCTCTGCTAAGGAACGAGATAAAGCTCATCCAGACTTGGTTGGGGAATGAAGGTATCCAAAAACCTTATCCACCTCGAGAATCCCTCACATGACAATGTCGAGGAGAACTAACTCTGCGGGGAATTCCCATCATTGATATTCTGCCCCAGAGTAACGGAACTTTGAGAGATCGATCCTCAACTTGACTGCCCCAGATTGGTGAAACGAAAAAGACCAATAACCATAGGCCAAACCCTGATAAAACTCGCAAAAATAAATTTCAAATTCCGCTAGAGAAGATCAGATTAAAACTGACTTTTGTTTGATAACTTGTCAATTTCTCACTGGGGATATCTTCCTGTGGAGAATACTGCAAAAATAAATTATAGTGCAAAAGAAATCTTTACCTATGTTCCACCTCTTAACCTTCTGGGGAAAAGATCTAATATCTCTTTCCACGTATAAAGAGAACATTGCTAGGAGCTGGGACCTTCTGATGTAAGTCCTCATTGAAAGCGATTTCGATTGGGGAATCATAGAAATTCTTGGACAAAAGAATTCTAACCAGACCAACCCGAGGATACTACCGCTGGGGAGTACCAATCTTTACTTGGGGAAGAGGAGAGTATCTTTGAACCATAAGCTTGAGGTTCAGAACCCGACTGAGGAAATATTCCAGCCATATTCTATCACTAGGGATAAAGAGCCCTTATACTGCTAAGGATATGAAGATCCATGCTGGGGTAAGCGACCTTACAAAAAGAACTCTTGTCGGGAATGAGATATTCTTCGTATGACAAACTCAACAAAATATGCTACTGCTGGAAATACGAGAATCTTCGGCTCCATTGGGGAATAAGAATGTGCTTCAATCAGAACGAAATCTTGTTATGATGCTCTATCCTGGGGCTAGCAACCATAATAGCATACTCTTTTGGAGAAGTAACACTTATCAATGTCAGGGATTGAGACCTACTGGAAAAGAGAGAATTTATGAATAAGTGCTTTCGATGAAACGACTCCATTGGAGAAATGAGAATTCCCGAATAGGAGATTTCTTGATAAGGCAACTTCATAGGGGAGATGAGGATTTCTGAATAAGATATTTTCGAAGGCAGCTCCACTAAAGAAAAGAGAAATTTTGCATGAGAGATCTCAGACAGTGGTGTTCACCGGAGAGATGAAATAAACCTCAACACAAATTAGCTGGGGGAATGAAAATTCCTAAGAGAGAGATCTCCAATAAGGCAGTTCCATTGGGGAATGAGAAACCTTGGATAAGAGATCCTCACACACAATCTCCTTTGAGGAAGTGAGATAATGCTCCCATGACTTCACTAAGAAACAGAACAAACCTGAATAGTCTTTATTGGGGATGATAAAAGATTCTCAGCATAACGAACTTCAAACCATGCTTCTGCTATGGAGATTAGAGAATTCTTGAACAAGAAATCTTTATGAAGTGACTTCGTCGGGGAACAGGAGAAATTTCTGAAGGAACTCTCGACTTTAGTTGGGGATGAGAACACTCCAATTTTACTAGGTGATGATGGGGGGACAATACTTCAAGCACTTGGAGAATAAGACTCTCTTAATCCGAAATTCCAATTAGTCAATCTTTAAAATTCCTCGCTTTGGGAGACTCACTGGGAAGCAATAGAAACTTCAGATCTTCGTAGAAATCCATGATTAATCTCAAATAGATTTGTTCTTCATGAAATTACTTCACTATGGAATAAGAAGATATTCAACGAAATCTTCAGTTAGGGTAATGATGCTCTGCTCTGAGGAATAGATATTCTCTTACGAACACAAATATGTTAGATTTACCGAGAAAGGGAAAATCCATATCAAAAGATTACAACTTTCAGTCAAAAGACTTTATGATAGGTGATTATGGGCGACAAAGCTTTATGAATCCAGAGAACGAGACTCTTTTAATCCATAATTCTAGTTGGTCAATCTTAAAATTTCTCATTTGAGAAGACTTGCTTGGGAGAAGTAGAAACTTCAGGGTTGCTTCGGAGGAAATGATCCAAGCTAGGGACACTTTAATTATCTTGAAAGATGTTTCTCTGGTAATGGAGAATTACGCAGATAAGCAAAGCACGAGAAAACTCATGCAAAACATACCACAAAACGTGCCTCAGATAGTGTGACAACCTTGCTGGAGAGGGTCCTTTTGACTTGAGATAATTTTCCCCATATTATTTGAGCTCTGAGTAAATTTCTGACACAACGGGTCCAAAGAGAGATTTTTCGAATTTCGACTTAACTGCTTTAGGTTGACTATCCTTTGCTATTCACTGGGGCATGCTTTCTAGCTACTCCTTTGAATGGATAGTTTGCAGTCTGTTGCCAAATTACTCCAGTGGATGGCAAGACTTTTAATATCG
Source organism: Vicia faba (assembly GCA_948472305.1). NCBI lineage: Eukaryota > Viridiplantae > Streptophyta > Magnoliopsida > Fabales > Fabaceae > Vicia > Vicia faba. The sequence goes on along the minus strand of OX451738.1, from coordinate 1,356,509,009 downwards.
CAGAGACAGTTCATTGTGAAATCTTTACAAGTGGTAGTCTCTTTATTTGAGACAGCTTATATGTCACCCTTTCCAGGCAGAATGCTTTGGTTAAAGAAGAAGTTGAGACCCATTCTAGGTGAAACGCCAGAATTTTGAAAAAAAAACTTGTTATCTTTTTGCTACCCTCAATGAGCGTTGGTAGTTCATCGTCAGTGAATGGCGGTGCTATGATATATTTTCTCTTTACCTTCAGTGAAAGTTGGTAGGTCACCTTCAAAAGTTGGTGATTGTTATCTTTTTGCTACCCTCAGTGAACGTTGGTAGTTCATCGTCAGTGAACGGCGGTGCTATGATATTTTTTCTCTCTACCTTCAGTGAAAGTTGGTAGGTGTGATCGGTGGATTTGGAACTGACTGTTTTACGCTGGTTTCGCGAAATGTCGCGGTAAGCAAGAGTCACCACCGTCTTTTATTTTCTCCAAATGGAAAGGACAAAAGTACAGAAAAATTCCTCATAGAGATTGCTCTCGGTTCGGGAGGTAGATTTATAGAAAGGGAAGGTGTTAGCACCCTTTCTATCCATGGTTATCCATGGGCTCTTAGATACTTGCTCATTATGCTTTCAAAATTGTTTGTTTGCTTTTCAACTGTGGGTTTTGAAAAACGTTTCTTTGAAAATTTCAGTTCGACTCTTGTATCAGTCCTCAAGAGTGTTTGAAAATTTGCTTTTTGAAAACTTTTTGAAAAGGTGTCGGTGTGAAAAGAAGTTTTTTATTTGTTTTGAAATTAGAGCAAGCATCTACGAGAATCTACCTACCCTAAGGAATTCGTCTGTGTAAATGTCCTTAAGGTAGTGCCATCCCACCATTGAGAGGTAGGTAGCACCACTGTTGGAGGTGTTCGGGTCAATTCGAGGGTTAGGGACAGTGTGGTCACCGAGAAATAGTAAGATACCTTAGAAGCTACCCTTATGCCATTGATCTTTTTATTCCGAGGCAACCGTTTCGAGGCAACTTGTTTCGAGGCAACCAGATCAATGGAACATAAGGACTTACTAAGACGTCCTGTACTTGACGACCACGTTTCGAGGGGCAAGGCAACAGTGTGATCACCAGAGCAACAGTAGGATACCTTAGAAGCTACCCTTATGCCATGTTCATGGACATAAGGACTTACTAAGACGTCCTATACTCGATGACCACCTTTCGAGGGGCAAGGCAACAGTGAGGCGTACCCTAAGAGTGGTGTGTGAATTGGGCGTCATTTTCAGTTTATTATTTGTCTTGTCATGCATTGGTGATCTACGTTTTGATTTTATTTTTGGGCATTCATTCTTTCATGTGATTGTTAACAATTTAAAGGTGCGGGAATTTAAAGTGCGGGAAAGATAAAGGTCCTACGCTATTACAAAGGCGCGGGTCTACATCGCCAAATTAAACCAAGACCCGATTTAAAATAAAGTGCAGAAAGTAAATGCCTAATTAACTATTACAGGGCTTGGGGAAAATACATTACATTCATAAAAAAGAAATAAAATAAACGCGCGAAAAGAAAATATAATCAAATGCGAGGGCGTTGGACCCTTTAAGGAAATTGAATTGAAATTGAAAATTAATTTAATTATTAAATAAAGCAAGAACTTATTTTTTGATGTTTTTGTATTTATGGAGTTTAATGAGAATTAATGGAATTAAAAACCTAATTCTAAGCTATTTTTTTTAGTTTATTAAAAAATGTTTAAGTTTGTACCCTAATTTTAACCTAATTATTTACATGGCAATTTATTTACAAAATAAATAATTAATTATTAATTATGGTAAAAGAAAAGAAAAAAAGAATAAAAGTGTTAAAAACCCTAATTCTACATTTTTTAGTTTATTAAAAAAAACATTTAAAATTAAACCTAGAATTAAAACTAAATCAATTAATAAAATTTATTTACAAAATAACATTAAATCAAATATATTTTTATTTTGTGACTCTCTGATTTTTTTTTTATATTTTATGAAAATTAGTTTTGATGAATTAAATAAGATAAATAAAACAAATAAATAGAAAAATAAAGAGAAAGAAAATGAAATGCAAACCAATGGGGGGTGTTGACCCCAATCTGGAGGTAAAATCAGCAGGAATTGGGCCCATTTGAAGCTTGGCCACGTTGACTTCTCTGACTTGTATGCACAGGGTTGACTGAGGATGCACGGTGGGCTAAGGGATCTGACCATTAGATGAATCTCCTGAGACGCGTGGCAAGCTTCAGCGCTGGGTGCATGGTAGGACTCTGGAGGGAACGCTAAATGGAAACATAGAAGGAAAAATAATATTGAGAAAGGGAGGGGACCTGGGAATCGAACCCAGGTCCCATTGCTTACCAAACCATATGCCTGCCAACTGAGCCATTAGCGCGTTTTGTGTATAATATGGAAAATAAAGAATATAATATAAAACAATGATGAGTGGTGTTTTTCGCGCGAAATTCAAACGCACCAATCCCCTGCCTCCACGCATCGTCTTCTACACTTGTTCTTCATTTTTGCCTGAAAAAACAAACTAGATAGCGGGGGTTTTAAACCCCCACAATCTGAAATACAAAAAAATAGCGAATAGGAATTAAACAAATATAAAAAAGGCGCGATGGATGTTTTAGATTCCTTGGAACGTCACGATTTCAATGGTATAAGTCTCATGGTCTGATTTTACCATATGCAAAAGTCCCCAATTTAAGAGCTTTGAAAACCTAGAATGCTTCCATGGTAGATTCATGTATAGGGCACGAAAACTCAATTAACGGCATGATTAGCTTTAGAATGATTGGATTAGTACAAATCAACAAAAAAAATGCAATGAGGATGCGTATAAATTAAAACACGAATGTGGAAAATGTTAAGAACAGGACAGCTTCGTGTTACCAATTCTTTGCGTTAGAAGCTGTGGTTTTGATCCAGAAAGTTTCCTGGAGGCCTTAGCAAGCTATTGGAATCAAAACTTTGCTTTGAATTGTGCTAGAATGCAGTTTTCAGTTTTGAGATTTTGGACAAAAAATGCAAAGTTGGTTTTTGATATGAGGCGCAGCTTAGGTCTAGTTGTCCTGTCTGATCACTTGCCTCTGTATTATGTAACATGTATTGATAGGAATTATGGCCTCATAATGCCTTGCCTTCATGTTCAAGATTCTCCATAAACCTCCATTAACAACCTTCCATTTTTGAACCATTTTTTGAATTCTTACTTCATTTGGCCTCTTGCACGAATTTGGCATATGCATAATGGTGATTCAAAGTTCATCAAAGCTAGATATCCCCCTTAATTAACCTTTTTGATTTTCCTTTGATTTTAAAAGATTTAAAATTAATTAAATCCAATAAAATCAATTAAAAATGAAAAAATTAATTTAAAAATTTGAAATAAAATGTGGGACACGTGGAAAGCATGGCCAAGCTGATTCAAATGGAAAAAGTGGGCCCCTTTTGTCAAAAAATGAAATTTCAAGGATAAATGATTTTGGCCATTTCACAAAAATTTCCCAACTTCTCCAATGCATATCTTTCTCCATTTTTAAGCTTTGATCATGTTCTTGGACATTTTAGAAAGGTCTTGAAGTCCTCTAACCAATGTCTTTGGTCCCATGTCATTTTGATTTACCAATCTCAAGTTATGGTCTTTGAATTAAAGTCCCTTTTTGTTGACTTTTGAAAATGACCTATAATGTTGAAATTGATAACTTTTTGTGAGAGAATTTCTTGGACTTGGAGTGTGAAGATGAGTTGTAGGAAATGTCTTCCCGTTCAAGATGAGCATTTGATGGGATTTTTCTAATGAACCATGAAAAAGTTATGCCTTGGTCAAGTTACAGTTGACTTTTCAACTGTCCAAAAATAGAAACTTTTGCATCTTGAGACTTTTTGAGCCATACTTTTGAGAATCATGATCAAGCATTGATCAAATGATGTTTGTGGCCTCAAAATAAGATGTTAACCAAAAATTTTGACTTTTGACTGCCAAATGACCATTTTGCCCCTATAGTTGACTGTTGAGCAATTAGGGTTTTTGACTGTGCAACTTGACCTTGTTAGCCTTGAAACTTGACATGTAGGTGCTTGACAATGTGTATGAGCATGGGAGACTTGATTGAGCCCTTGAAAACTTCAACTTCCTTGCAAGAACCAAAACCCTAGTTTGACTGGCTTAGGAGGATGGTTGACTGTGTAGCCCTTGAGTAAACTTGAACCAATTATGGATGATCCTTGTCAAAACTTTGAAGATTATGGGAGGGCAAATTTTGGGGTACAACAGTTGCCCCTGTTCAATCTTCTTAGACCTGAGGATGTAGATTGGTGTGACGTGCCTTTCGTAATCCGAAGGTGGAAGATGATTGAACACTAGAGTGCCCAGAAATTTGCACTCACATAGTAGAGTATTAGCAGTGTGATAGCGGGAATGGGCTTACAGATGCCATTTGGAGAGATGGAGTGGAGATGGGCTTATAGATGCCATCGAGGGGTGTCGATCGCGTAAGAGCTTCCTTAGCGAGAACTTGCGTACCTGAGAAGGAAAGAAAATTACCTGGTCCGTTACCGGAGTTGACTTTCAAACTCTTTATGTAGACGTGCCCTGGCTGGGTACAGGAATCGAATCTTCGAACTCTTCAGACGTGCCCTGTCAAGATACAGGAATCGAGTCTGGTACTGTAGTCGTCAACAAATACATCCTGGCAAGATGCAGGAATCGGATCTTCGAACTCTTCAGACGTGCCCTGTCAAGATACAGGAATCGAGTCTGGTACTGTAGTCGTCAACAGATACACCCTGGCAAGATGTAGGAATCGGATCTTCGAACTCTTCAGACGTGCCCTGTCAAGATACAGGAATCGAGTCTGGTACTGTAGTCGTCAACAGATACTCCCTGGCAAGATACAGGAATTGGATCTTCGAACTCTTCAGACGTGCCCTGTCAAGATACAGGAATCGAGTCTGGTACTGTAGTCGTCAACAGATACTCCCTGGCAAGATACAGGAATCGGATCTTCGAACTCTTCAGACGTGCCCTGTCAAGATACAGGAATCGAGTCTGGTACTGTAGTCGTCAACAGATACTCCCTGGCAAGATACAGGAATCGGATCTTCGAACTCTTCAGACGTGCCCTGTCAAGATACAGGAATCGAGTCTGGTAATGTAGTCGTCAATAGATACTCCCTGGCAAGATACAGGAATCGGATCTTCGAACTCTTCAGACGTGCCCTGTCAAGATACAGGAATCGAGTCTGGTACCGTAGTCGTCAACAGATACTCCCTGGTAAGATACAGGAATCGGATCTTCGAACTCTTCAGACGTGCCCTGTCAAGATACAGGAATCAAGTCTGGTATTGTAGTCGTCAACAGATACTCCCTGGCAAGATACAGGAATCGGATCTTCGAACTCTTCAGACGTGCCCTGTCAAGATACAGGAATCGAGTCTGGTACTGTAGTCGTCAACAGATACTCTCTGGCAAGATACAGGAATCGGATCTTCGAACTCTTCAGACGTGCTCTGTCAAGATACAGGAATCGAGTTTGGTACTGTAGTCGTCAACAGATACTCCCTGGCAAGATATAGGAATCGGATCTTCGAACTCTTCAGACGTGCCCTGTCAAGATACAGGAATCGAGTCTGGTACCGTAGTCATCAACAGATACACCCTGGCAAGATACAGGAATCGGATCTTCGAACTATTCAGACGTGCCCTGTCAAGATACAGGAATCGAGTCTGGTACTGTAGTCGTCAACAGATACTCCCTGGCAAGATACAGGAATCGGATCTTCGAACTCTTCAGACGTGCCCTGTCAAGATACAGGAATCGAGTCTGGTACTGTAGTCGTCAACAGATACTCCCTGGCAAGATACAGGAATCGGATCTTCGAACTCTTCAGACGTGCCCTGTCAAGATACAGGAATCGAGTCTGGTACCGTAGTCGTCAACAGATACACCCTGGCAAGATGCAGGAATCGGATCTGGAATCACGACAGTTGATAGCAATTATCTTTGTATTAACTTTTGTCCTGAAAAGACAAAACGTTAGTTGTATGTGAGGTCATGATGTATGACATGCGAGGTGTTCTCAGAATGAATGGGATTGTATGTTCATGATGCGTATATGCATGCTATAATGTATGAAGATGTGTTGTTTATGAATGTATGTTTTCGTCTAGGAAAATAAATCCTTGACGGATGCCGGGAAGTCAAATCCTGGGCTGATATGACTAGCATTCTCTGTTTCCACTGGGGAGTGGTGGCTGCAAGGATACCGGTAGGAGAAGATGACTCCGTTGGGGAATAAACTTGGAGATTACTCTGCGGGGAAAAATTATTCTAGCGATCTGGCTGGGGAACAATACTCTGTGGGGAGAGAGGTACTTTGCTGGGATGTCGATGATAACTTCGCTGGGGATACCGTTGTTATGTTGGAAGTGTTAATAGACTTTGCTGGGGATAAGAAGACTTCGCCGAGGATGATCTTCCAGTGGCTTTTGGCTGAGGATAACCCAGTTATATCCTGGTAGGGAAATAACCTTTGAAGAAAGCCGGGAGACGCGTTCGTGCTCTGCGGGGGAGAGGCTTCCAGAATCTACTGGGGATAAGCTTCCTGCTGGGGAGATGACTCCAACTTTCTTGGGGAAACTAGATTGGACTCTCCTGGGGAAATTTTGATCTATATTGGGGAAGTGATTCCGCTGAATATCTGGTATACCGCCGGGGAACAATCTTTAGGTTAAGACTGCCGGGGATGCTTGTTTTAAGGATATATGTACATTGTGCTGGGGAATGTTTGAGATCTGCGGGGGCTACCCGACTTCCTTAAGGCTGATTATGTAGCTTGGCTTGGGGAGAGTGCATTGACTTGCTGACTCACTCTCTGGGGAAATAAAGATATCTTGGTTACGTTCTTCAGCTGAACTTACCTTGGTACCTTGGTGGATATAGCAATTAGATCGCTTAGACAACTCTTTATTGCCCTTGTTTCTAATGTTACATGTAATTAATCCTTTGTTTCGTATGCAAATATTCATGAGTTAGCAAATTATTGTCAATGCATATATCACAAATTGAACCTTGGACGTTCTTCGTAAAACAAAACAGAAAAGGAAAACAATTGGCAATTTTAACTTAAAAGTGTATTTGTATTGATTTTTGAATTCGCCCGTAAATAGGCGTTTATATACAAGAGGCTGACGTCCTAGTAAGAGAACGCCGCCGAACAAAAGAGTTTATACAAATTTGTACAAAGAATAATAAAACAACTGTGTGAAAAAAATGATCCCACTCGGTTCCAACTCTACTATCGCCCTTATATCTTCGAGTGTCTCATCACTTGATGACCTTAGTAGAAGATGAAGTTGATTGATCAATGCCTTCTGAACTTGGTGTTGATGCCGGACTCTGGATGCAGGGTGATCCAATGAGACCTAGTATTACGCTTTATCCCTAACTTTTGCCTGGACCGCCCTTTCGGGTTTTCAGTCCACCGGGATACCCATTTTTGCCCAAGCCGCCTTTTCAGGTTTTCGACTTGCCGGGTGTACAGATTTTTTTCATTTCATCCCTTCATTTTGCCCGAACCCTTTTGGTTCGCCGGGAAGCCCTAATTTTTGCCTAGGTATGTCAACCTAGCGTGTCTTTTTCATGCGTAGTATCTTTTTACTATGTCTGCATTGGCGGGGTGAGGAAGGTCGTCACCATCCATGTTGGTTAGAATCATGGCTCCTCCTGAGAACACATGTTTAACCACAAATGGCCCTTTGTACGTAGGGGTCCATTTTCCCCTTGGATCACTCTGAGGAAGGATGATGCGTTTGATTACCAGATCCCCAACTTGATATTCTTGTGGTCTAACCTTCTTGTTAAATGCCCTGATCATCCGTTTCTGATACGTCTGACCATGACAGATAGCCGCAAGTCTCTTTTCGTCAATCAGATTTAGTTGATCAAGTTGTGTCTGGATCCAATCATCTTCGCTCAGATCTGCATCCTTCATTATCCGGAGAGAGGGTATCTGCACTTCGATCGGTAAGACTGCCTCCATACCGTAGACCAGGGAGAAAGGAGTTGCCCCAGTTGACGTCCTTACTGAGGTACGGTACCCATGAAGAGCGAACGGTAACATCTCGTGCCAATCTTTATAAGTCACTATCATCTTCTGCACAATCTTCTTGATATTCTTATTCGCTGCTTCTACAGCTCCATTCATCTTCGGTCGATAAGGAGAAGAGTTGTGGTGTTGTATTTTGAACTGCTCGCAGAGCTCAGTGATCATCTTGTTATTGAGATTGGTACCGTTGTCTGTAATGATCCTCTCCGAGACGCCGTATCGGCAGATCAGGTTATGCCGAATGAACCGTGACACGACATTCTTGGTTACCGTAGCGTAGGAAGCTGCTTCAACCCACTTTGTAAAGTAATCAATCGCTACAAGGATGAAGCGATGCCCGTTAGATGCCGTAGGTCTGATCTCACCGATCATATCAATGCCCCACATTGCAAAAGGCCAGGGTGCAGTCAGAACATTCAGAGGAACTGGAGGAACATGCACCTTATCAGCATAAATCTGGCACTTATGACACGTCCGAGAATGTTGGTAGCAGTCAGCTTCCATTGTGGACCAGAAATACCCTGCCCGAAGGATTTTCTTTGCCATAGTGTGTCCACTGGAATGTGTTCCGAAGGTCCCTTCATGTAGATCTTCCATGATCCTTTCTGCTTCAGTCTCATCCACACAACGCAGTAAGGTCGAATCATGATTTCGCTTGTACAGAATGTCGTTGCTAAGGAAGAACTTCGTTGCGAACCTTCTCAGAAACTTCTTATCATTGACAGATGCACCTTCAGGGTATTCCTGAGCTTCCAAGTATCTCTTCACCTCATGGTACCAAGGCTTCTCAGTCACTAATTCAGTCTCAAGATCACAACAGTATGCCGGTTCGTCCAGTTTCCAGATGATGACCCGGGGAGCCTCATTGTCCCACTTGACTTTGAACATGGAAGACATCGTAGCTAACGTGTCCGCTAACTGATTTTCCTCTCTTGGGAAATGTTCAAAGGTTATCTCGGTGAAGTGAGGGATCAAGGTCAACACACATTCTCTGTAAGGAATAAGATTCGGATGTTTCGTATCCCACTCGCCTTCGATCTGATTGATCACGAGAGTGGAATCTCCAAAGACACTAAGAAACTTGATCCTTAAGTCAAGTGCAGCTTTGAGTCCCATGATGCACGCCTCATACTCCGCCATGTTGTTGGTGCAGTTGAAACATAGCCGGGCAGTGAGTGGAGTATGAGTGCCTTGAGGGGATATGATTACAGCGCCGATACCGTTACCCAAAGCATTGGAGGCTCCGTCAAAGTGCATAGACCATCGGGACCCTTCCTCAGGTCCTTCATCAGGTCCAGGTACTTCACAATCAGTCACTATCATGATGCTCTCGTCTGGAAACTCGAAGTTCATTGACTGATAGTCGTCTACTGCCTGATGTGCCAAGTGGTCTGTCAATACACTTCCCTTGATGGCTTTCTGAGTTGTGTATTGGATGTCATATTCCATCAAGATCATTTGCCATCTTGCTATTCTCCCAGACAGAGCAGGCTTTTCAAATATGTACTTTATAGGATCCATCTTTGAGATCAATAAGGTAGTGTGAGTCAGCATATACTGTCTCAGCCGGCGAGCAGCCCATACCAAAGCGCAGCAAGTTTTCTCAAGCAGTGAGTATCGGGTCTCACAGTCGGTAAACTTTTTGCTAAGGTAATAAATGGCATGCTCTTTTCGGCCAGACTCGTCATGCTGCCCCAGCACACACCCCATTGAGTTGTCAAGTACTGTCAGGTATAGTATTAGAGGTCTCCCTTCAACCGGTGGCATAAGAATGGGTGGTTCTTGGAGATACTCTTTGATTTTGTCAAAAGCGGCCTAACATTCATCATTTCAACGTGCTACCTGATCTTTCTTCAGCAGCTTGAAGATTGGTTCACAGGTAGCAGTTAGGTGCGAGATGAATCGAGCAATGTAATTCAGACGTCCCAGAAAGCCTCTGACCTCTTTCTCTGTCTTAGGAACTGGCATCTCTTGAATGGCTTTAACCTTGGCAGGGTCCACTTGAATACCTTTATCACTTACAACGAAGCCTAGCAACTTTCCAGATCTAACCCCGAAGGTGCACTTGTTCGGGTTCAACCTCAGCTTGTACAGTTTCAGACGGTCAAACAGTTTCTGCAGATGATCAAGGTGTTCCTCCTCAGTTTGGGACCTTGCAATCATGTCGTCAACATACACTTCAATCTCATGATGGATCATGTCATGAAATAAAGCAACCATGGCACGCTGGTAGGTTGCCCCAGTATTTTTCAACTCGAATGGCATGACCTTGTAGCAGAAGGTGCCCCACTGAGTAACAAAGGCAGTCTTCTCCATGTCTTTAGGAGCCATCTTGATCTGATTGTAACCTGAGAAGCCATCCATGAAGGAGAACACCTTATGCTGAGCTGTATTGTCAACAAGGACATCAATGTGAGGTAGAGGGAAGTCATCCTTGGGGCTGGCCCTGTTCAGATCCCTGTAATCGACACACGTTCTGACCTTACCGTCTTTCTTTGGTACCGGTACCACATTAGCAACCCACTGAGGGTAAGAAGTCACTGCAAGAAACTCGGCGTCAAACTGTTTCATAACCTCGGCTTTGATCTTCTCAGACATCTCTGGACGCATACGGTGGACCTTTTGCTTAACCGGAGGACAGTCTTCCTTGGTAGGCAAATGATGGACCACAATCTCGGTATCCAACCCAGGCATGTCTTCGTAAGACCAGGCAAAGATTTCCATGTAGTCATGTAGCATCTGGATCAACCGTTGCTTCACGCTGAGCTCCAGGTTGGCACCAATCTTAACTTCCTTCCTATCTGTATCAGTACCCAGATTCACCGTTTCCACTGGCTCTTCATGTGGTTGAATTTCCCTCTCTTCCTGGAGTAACAGTCTTGCAAGCTCACCAGGCACTTCGCAATCATCTTCACCTTCGTCTTCGGCTAAGTTGATCGGATTTTCGAAGTCATAATTGGCAGTAGCAGAGTCGTTACCAGTGAGATCCAGAGTGGATTGAAACCTGTATGAGTGAGTGTGTGTAAATACAGCTGCTTTGCAATATATAAAGAAAGGAAGAAAGAGAGCGCAAAATTTGAAATGTGAAAAACGTCCAATGCTTTTATTTATGATATATGACAGTGACAAACAAAAGCCCTCATAAATAAGACCACGGTGCCCCGGGTAAGACACCGGGCCATACAGTTTCAAATTATTGTTTATTACAAATCCAAAACAAAGAAGTTCATTACTTCGTGACAAGAGTAACAGGCATGCAGTCTTTGGAAGTCCAATTGCTAGGTCCACCGTTGGTTACCGGGTAAATCCAGCTGTCAAACTCAGCTTCATCCACTTCATCATCCTCCCTGATAGCGTTCACTCCATGGTTAGGCATGGGAGCAGTCACCACATTGGGCTTTTCGGGCGCCTCAAACTGAACCTCCTTTGCATCAATAAGGTCTTGCACCTTGTTCTTTAGGGCCCAACAGTCATCTGTGTTATGCCCCGGGCTATCAGAGTGATAAGCGCAACGGGCGTTGGGGTTGAACCTGGGGGATGTAGTATTTACAACCTTCGGGGCCTCTCTAACAGTCACCAAGTTGGTTGATAACAGTTGTGGCAGGATCTGAGAGAGAGTCATGCTGAGCCGAGTATACTGCCGTTTGGGCCTATCAGCTCTGGGTTGGTTGTACTGTTGTGGAGCAGTAGCGGGCTTAGAAATAACCACCGCGTTGACAGCTTGGCGGCGTTCAGGTTTGTCTTGCCTTCTTGGACCATACACAGCACTTGCCTCTTTCTTGAAGGGCTTCTTTTCAGTACTTGAGGAGGCAACCTTCTGTATCTTCCCCGATTTTATGCCAGCCTCGATCCTCTCACCAGTCAGGATCAGATCAGTAAACCCAGCAGAGGAATTACCAATGAGATGATTGAAAAATGGACCAGATAGGGTCCCCAGGAACATATCCACCAGCTCCCGGTCCGTCAATGGTGGCTGCACCCTGCCAGCCAGATCTCTCCATTTCTGTGCATACTCCTTAAAACCTTCACTCGATCCTAGCGACATACCCTGGAGTTAGGTACGCGTAGGAGCGAGGTCGGAATTATATTGATACTGCTTGTAAAAAGTAGTGGCCAGATCCTCCCAGTTACGAATGTTGGTTCCATCCAGCTGATAGAACCATTCGAGGTGAGTCCCTGAAAGACTCTCCAAGAAGAAGTGGATCCATAAGTTCCTGTCTGCTGTGTAAGGCTGGATCTTCCTTACATAAGAACGGAGGTACATCTTGGGACAGGAAGCCCCGTCATACTTCACAAAGGCAGGTGCCTTGAACTTGTATGGAATCACCACCCCAGTAGATAACCCCAAATCTCCGAAATCCAGTCCAGGCACACGCTGAATTTCCATAGCATTTAACCTGTCTTCCAACTGCTTGTATCGGTCCTCAGCAGGAGGGTATTGTTCGTCGTTGAAGTCTGTTTCAGTATCAGAGACCACAGGAGTAGGGACCTCCCTTTCTTGGTGACTACCTTCCCCCACAGATGGAGTAGTCCTCTCAGCTTCATTTTGCAAAGTATTCCCGAGCCTGCGCCCAGTGTTGAATAGCACAGTCCTCTTCTTCTTCTTATTCTTCTTCAGGAGCATAGCCTTCAGCTCTTTTTGACCTTGAGCCAAACCCATGATCAGCTCCTGAAATTGGGCGTTCTGCGCCTGAAGGGCCTTGATAGACAGCTCGGTAGATGACTCAGGGTTCATGATGCTGTAATAAACAGCGAAGAACAGTAAGCAACCTGAAAAGAATAGTACCTGTGATGCACATGATGAATGATATGTGTTTATGCAATGCATTCAAGGGTTCGAAAATTCAAATTTGTTGTAGACAAAAAGGAACACACGTTATTATTAAGGAAATAATTGTTCAGTACATCAAAGCCTCATGGGAAAACATTACAAAGCCAATCAATCCCAAAAGGCACTACGCATCCTCTTCGGAGCAATATAGGTATTGAGATTCCTTTCCTCGTGCAGTAGGCGGGTGAGTTCCAGGACCTTCTTTTCACTAGCATGTAGACTGGTCTCAAGAGAATTTCGTTCTTCCTTAAGCTGGATCCAGCTCTTCTGCATCTCTTCCCAGGACGTGGGCATGTCAGGGTGTTGAATGGTGTAGGACACCTCTCCTTCCAAGTCTGGCTCTTTGATCACGGGGAGAACATGAGGATATGGCATCACCAGCTTCTGGGAGCGGGCTCGTACCCACTTGAGATAAGGCTCCAATGGGATAGAGTTCCTGTGCCCCAGGGTCTTGCTGTCTATCTTGCTGGGCATCCTCCAAGCTCTAATAAATTTCTGGCGAAGTCCTTGTGCATCGTTGTCGAAGTCAAAAACTATGTCAGGAATTAACATGTCATGTGGGTCGTCCCTCCGAGCATAACTAAACTGTCTCCAATCCAGGCATGGGTTGTAAGTAATACCTCCTCTGATTCCAAGTAAAGGAACATTAGGGTACTCCCCACAACGATCAATGATAGTGACATCCTCTCTAGACCGAGAGCACCAATGTATATCTGCATGTGTAAGAGTCATCAATCGTTGTGACCACCTCAAACCCCGCTCGTTCTTCAAAACCGATTGTGGAAGGTGCGAAATAAACCACCTTCCCAGGAGAGGAGAGCAGCACATAAGAACACCCCTTTTTCTCATGGTTCGAGTGTAACATGAGTGAAGGATGTCCCCCAGCAACGTAGGTATAGGATTCCTGGACATGAAGACCTTGACAGCACTGATATCTATAAGCTGATCTGGCTTAGGGAACAGCACCAAACCATAGACAAGGAGGGCTACAACTTCTTCAAAGGCTTGTAGGTCAAGGGAATTCCAACACTCTTGGGCCTTCTCAAACAGAAATTTTGCCAAGAACCCTTTGATAACATTTCTGGCTTCCCAATGCCCCTTGATGTCAGATGGTTGTAGGCATAATGCTTTAGCTACTTCTTCAAGTTTTGGTTCCCTTTCCGTACCGTTGTAGGGTAGTTGATTGAGAATGGGAATCTTCAGAAGCTGGGAAAACTCTTCTAAAGTAGGCACCAGCTGATAATCCGGGAAAGTAAAACAGTGATGCAGAGGGTCAAAGAACTGGAAGAGGACCTTTACCATCTCTTCCTCAATATTGGTATTGACCAGGCTGATTAGTCTACCATGCCTTTCACTGAATGACGAGTTCTCAGGAATCTTGGATGTAAGCTCCTTAAGCTGAGGAGGGACCCTTACAAGGTTGATCTGAATTGTCTTTCTGCGGATAGTTTCCATGTCCTACAAAACAAGAACAAAGATAAAGATTCGAACCCCTGAAATGGTTAGTGGATGCATATGATGTTGTATGATGTTATGATGCTATGATAAGGGCATACCACAAGTATTCACAAAAAAGAAAACATGATAAGGCACACAAGTCACACCACAGTCCTTAGAGTTTAGGCCAGCACGAGGTTAGGGGTACTACCCTCTTGAAGTTGGTGGGCTTAAACCTGTCCTATCAAAGTAACCGGGTTCTAAGGATCTCAATATCATCGGATTGCTTTCATTGTTCATCGTTTCGATTTAGCCACTGACTGGCGATCAAAATATCCCAAGAAAACAACCCTCAACTGAGTGTAGTATCGAGTATCAACCGACTTCGGACTACACCAAAGTAGTTATCTCACTACCCTAAAGAGGCCAAGATGGTTCAATTAAGGTTCCTAAGGTCTGTTGATGCTTCACGACACCACGCGGAGGCCCCGTACTCTCCTTGATTGAACTCAAGGGTTACCGGTACACACCAAAGTGCCACATCAACGTAGCAGACTGCTTCAACCATGTCGGTATACCCCGCACAGTTCCCTCACAGCCTTGTTGCTACTTTCTAAGAAGGTATCCCCAGATCCGGGTTAGGATCTATAGAACTCCCAAGACAGACCCACAATTTAAAGCAAACAAATCAAAGCAATTGAAAACACAGTGATCTTAGTCCTAAGGTACACCTCACTTTATAAGTGTCCCAAGCAGAGTCGCCAGTTCTGTGATCGGTGGATCTGGAACTGACTGTTTTACGCTGGTTTCGCGAAATGTCGCGGTAAGCAAGAGTCGCCACCGTCTTTTATTTTCTCCAAATGGAAAGGACAAAAGCACAGAAAAATTCCTCATAGAGATTGCTCTCGGTTCGGGAGGTAGATTTATAGAAAGGGAAGGTGTTAGCACCCTTTCTATCCATGGTTATCCATGGGCTCTTAGATACTTGCTCATTGTGCTTTCAAAATTGTTTGTTTGCTTTTCAACTGTGGGTTTTGAAAAAAGTTTCTTTGAAAATTTCAGTTCGACTCTTGTATCAGTCCTCAAGAGTGTTTGAAAATTTGCTTTTTGAAAACTTTTTGAAAAGGTGTCGGTGTGAAAAGAAGTTTTTGATTTTTTTTGAAATTAGAGCAAACATCTACGAGAATCTACCTACCCTAAGGAATTCGTCTGTGTAAATGTTCTTAAGGTAGTGCCATCCCACCATTGAGAGGTAGGTAGCACCACCGTTGGAGGTGTTCGGGTCAATTCGAGGGTTAGGGACAGTGTGGTCACCGAGCAATAGTAAGATACCTTAGAAGCTACCCTTATGCCATTGATCTTTTTATTCCGAGGCAACCGTTTCGAGGCAACTTGTTTCGAGGCAACCAGATCAATGGAACATAAGGACTTACTAAGACGTCCTGTACTTGACGACCACGTTTCGAGGGGCAAGGCAACAGTGTGATCATCAGAGAAACAGTAGGATACCTTAGAAGCTACCCTTATGCCATGTTCATGGACATAAGGACTTACTAAGACGTCCTATACTCGATGACCACCTTTCGAGGGCAAGGCAACAGTGAGGCGTACCCTAAGAGTGGTGTGTGAATTGTGCGTCATTTTCAGTTTATTATTTGTCTTGTCATGCATTGGTGATCTACGTTTTGATTTTATTTTTGGGCATTCATTCTTTCATGTGATTGTTAACAATTTAAAGGTGCGGGAAAGATAAAGGTCCTACGCTATTACAAAGGCGCGGGTCTACATCGCCAAATTAAACCAAGACCCGATTTAAAATAAAGTGCAGAAAGTAAATGCCTAATTAACTATTACAGGGCTTTGGGGAAAATACATTACATTCATAAAAAAGAAATAAAATAAACGCGCGAAAAGAAAATATAATCGAATGCGAGGGCGTTGGACCCTTTAAGGAAATTGAATTGAAATTGAAAATTAATTTAATTATTAAATAAAGCAAGAACTTATTTTTTGATGTTTTTGTATTTATGGAGTTTAATGAGAATTAATGGAATTAAAAACCTAATTCTAAGCTATTTTTTTTAGTTTATTAAAAAATGTTTAAGTTTGTACCCTAATTTTAACCTAATTATTTACATGGCAATTTATTTACAAAATAAATAATTAATTATTAATTATGGTAAAAGAAAAGAAAAAAAGAATAAAAGCGTTTAAAACCCTAATTCTACATTTTTTAGTTTATTAAAAAAAACATTTAAAATTAAACCTAGAACTAAAACTAAATCAATTAATAAAATTTATTTACAAAATAACATTAAATAAAATATATTTTTATTTTGTGACTTTCTGATTTTTTTTTTATATTTTATGAAAATTAGTTTTGATGAATTAAATAAGATAAATAAAACAAATAAATAGAAAAATAAAGAGAAAGAAAATGAAATGCAAACCAATGGGGGGTGTTGACCCCAATCTGGAGGTAAAATCAGCAGGAATTGGGCCCATTTGAAGCTTGGCCACGTTGACTTCTCTGACTTGTATGCACAGGGTTGACTGAGGATGCACGGTGGGCTAAGGGATCTGACCATTAGATGAATCTCCTGAGACGCGTGGCAAGCTTCAGCGCTGGGTGCATGGTAGGACTCTGGAGGGAACGCTACATGGAAACATAGAAGGAAAAATAATATTGAGAAAGGGAGGGGACCTGGGAATCGAACCCAGGTCCCATTGCTTACCAAACCATATGCCTGCCAACTGAGCCATTAGCGTGTTTTGTGTATAATATGGAAAATAAAGAATATAATATAAAACAATGATGAGTGGTGTTTTTCGCGCGAAATTCAAACGCATCAATCCCCTGCCTCCACGCATCGTCTTCTCCACTTGTTCTTCATTTTTGCCTGAAAAAACAAACTAGATAGCGGGGGTTTTAAACCCCCACAATCTGAAATACAAAAAAATAGCGAATAGGAATTAAACAAATATAAAAAAGGCGCGATGGATGTTTTAGATTCCTTGGAACGTCACGATTTCAATGGTATAAGTCTCATGGTCTGATTTTACCATATGCAAAAGTCCCCAATTTAAGAGCTTTGAAAACCTAGAAAGCTTCCATGGTAAATTCATGTATAGGGCACGAAAACTCAATTGAACGGCATGATTAGCTTTAGAATGATTGGATTAGTACAAATCAACAAAAAAATGCAATGAGGATGCGTATAAATTAAAACACGAATGTGGAAAATGTTAAGAACATGACAGCTTCGTGTTACCAATTCTTTGCGTTAGAAGCTGTGGTTTTGATCCAGAAAGTTTCCTGGAGGCCTTAGCAAGCTATTGGAATCAAAACTTTGCTTTGAATTGTGCTAGAATGCAGTTTTCAGTTTTGAGATTTTGGACAAAAAATGCAAAGTTGGTTTTTGATATGAGGCGCGGCTTAGGTCTAGTTGTCCTGTCTGATCACTTGCCTCTGTATTATGTAACATGTATTGATAGGAATTATGGCCTCATAATGCCTTGCCTTCATGTTCAAGATTCTCCATAAACCTCCATTAACAACCTTCCATTTTTGAACCATTTTTTGAATTCTTGCTTCATTTGGCCTCTTGCACGAATTTGGCATATGCATAATGGTGATTCAAAGTTCATCAAAGCTAGATATCCCCCTTAATTAACCTTTTTGATTTTCCTTTGATTTTAAAAGATTTAAAATTAATTAAATCCAATAAAATCAATTAAAAATGAAAAAATTAATTTAAAAATTTGAAATAAAATGTGGGACACGTGGGAAGCATGGCCAAGCTGATTCAAATGGAAAAAGTGGGCCCCTTTTGTCAAAAAATGAAATTTCAAGGATAAATGATTTTGGCCATTTCACAAAAATTTCCCAACTTCTCCAATGCATATCTTGCTCAATTTTTAAGCTTTGATCATGTTCTTGGACATTTTAGAAAGGTCTTGAAGTCCTCTAACCAATGTCTTTGGTCCCATGTCATTTTGATTTACCAATCTCAAGTTATGGTCTTTGACTTAAAGTCCCTTTTTGTTGACTTTTGAAAATGACATATAATGTTGAAATTGGTAACTTTTTGTGAGAGAATTTATTGGACTTGGAGTGTGAAGATGAGTTGTAGGAAATGTCTTCCCCTTCAAGATGAGCATTGGATGGGATTTTTCTGATGAACCATGAAACAGTTATGCCTTGGTCAAGTTACAGTTGACTTTTCTGCTGTCCAAAAATAGAAACTTTTGCATCTTGAGACTTTTTGAGCCATACTTTTGAGAATCATGATCAAGCATTGATCAAATGATGTTTGTGGCCTCAAAATAAGATGTTGACCAAAAATTTTGACTTTTGACTGCCAAATGACCATTTTGCCCCTACAGTTGACTGTTGAGCAATTAGGGTTTTTGACTGTGCAACTTGACCTTGTTAGCCTTGAAACTTGACATGTAGGTGCTTGACAATGTGTATGAGCATGGGAGACTTGATTGAGCCCTTGAAAACTTCAACTTCCTTGCAAGAACCAAAACCCTAGTTTGACTGGCTTAAGAGGATGGTTGACTGTGTAGCCCTTGAGTAAACTTGAACCAATTGTGGATGATCCTTTCCAAAACTTTGAAGATTATGGGAGGGCAAATTTTGGGGTACAACAGTAGGTCACCTTCAAAAGTTGGTGATTGTTATCTTTTTTCTACCCTAAGTGAACGTTTGTAGTTCATCGTCAGTGAACGGCGGTGCTATGATAGATTTTCTCTCTACCTTCAGTGAAAGTTGGTAGGTCACCTTCAGTGAAAGTTGGTGATTGTCATCTTTTTGCTACCCTCAGTGAATGTTGATAGTTCATTGTCAGTGAACGGCGGTGCTATGATAAATTTTCTCTCTACCTTCAGTAAAAGTTGGTAGGTCACCTTCAGTGAAAGTTGGTGATTGTTATCTTTTTGCTACCCTCAGTGAACGTTGGTAGTTCATCGTCAGTGAACGGCGGTGCTATGATATATTTTCTCTCTACCTTCAGTGAAAGTTGGTAGGTCACCTTCAAAAGTTGGTGAATTTTATCTTTTTCTACCCTCAGTGAATGTTGGTAGTTCATCGTCAGTGAATGGCGGTGCTATGATATATTTTTCTCTCTACCTTCAGTGAAAGTTGGTAGGTCACCTTCAGTGAAAGTTGGTGATTATTATCTCTTTTCTACCCTCAATGAACGTTGGTAGTTCATCGTTATTGAACGGCGATTCTATGATATTCCTTTTCCTTCTACCTTCAGTGAACATTGGTAGCTCACCGTCAGTGAATGTCGGTATTGTTATTTCCTTCCTCTTTCTACATTTAGTGAACATTGGTAGTTTCGCCTTCAGTAGGAGTTAGTGTATCCTTTGAATTTTTATTACCCTTTATAAGTCAAGTCTTTTGACCCACCAGTGATTTATTTTCCTGGTCGGATTTCTCTTTTGTTTTTGTATTTTCTTTGCTACAGTGGTGTTTTGCGTCTCTTTGGTTTTGTTCATATGCATTTAGCTCATAAGAATTGCATGGCATCTTAGGGTCGAAAATAGGGTTTGTTTTATATTTAATTATCTTCGATCGCGTCGACATGAAGATTTTCAACCTTCGTAGAAACTTAAATAAGGGCAGCTGTTGTACCCCAATTTTTTCCCCTAAGATCCCCTCACCATACCCTGTTGATTCCATCACAACAAGATCACATTAGAATTCTTGGTTCCCCTCCCTATCTTTAGCTTTTCTCTTTGACGAATCACCAAGCACCTTGACTTGTTTTATTTTGTGATCATGAATATTTTTGTCTTGATTTCTTCTTTTAATTAATAAAATGCAATGTTGGTTTGTCTTGCTTGTTACTTATGTAGGTAAAGGCAATGAGATTTAGCAAGTTTCTCCATGGGTTCATGAGTTTATTTCCATGCCCTAGTCAATAAAGATTGAGAAGTTCAAACCTCACCATTGGATTTGTTTTGGAAGAAATGGCATGGCAAGGTTATTTTGGTTCACTATATTCCAAGATATCAAGATTGATCCAAAAGTACAAGGGGTTGATTGATCACAAGTGCATATTTCTCTAAATTCTCAAGATATGGAAGTGGTTTTGGTGGCTATGAATTCTCATTTTCATCCTCAACAACTTCTATTTACAAAGCATTTGTGTTGGTACAAGAAGTTTGTTCAAAATTGTCAAGGTTCCTCAAAGCATTTTCTTGATCTATGAGCTAGGGTTTTGAACTTCAAAGAAGTATATATTTCTCATATTATGGTATTTTTGATTGATTCCAAATACATACTTCTCTTCAAATGGTTATCAACAAATCACTTCAAAAGTTTCAAGGAGTTTTCATGTGGAAGAAACTTGATGATGAAGAAAGATTGCAAGTCCTCCAGATGAACCCCCAATTTCTCATATGTGAATTTAAATGATCATAACTTGGTCACTTTTTATCACCTTGAGCCCATTCTTTTTCCAAAATGATCTTGAGGAGGTGAACTCTATGCCTTCTATTATATGCAAAGTGAAAAAATGGATGTAAGATGCCCTAAGGATACAAAAGATTATAGGTTATTTCATGATTTTTTGCCAACTTCAACAATTCATAACTCTCTCAATTTTTGGAGATTTTGAATGGTTCAAGTTTCAAAATGTCATTCAAGATATCTACTTCATTCCATCTTTTTTGGTCAAGAGCAAATTCCAAGTGGAAGGCCATGTTTGGATGCAAAACATTATAGGTCACTTTTGAAGAAAATTTTGAAATATTTCTAAGTATGGAAAGTCAACATTTTTCCCAACTTTCAGCTCAAGCATCCATTTGGTTCCATTATTTTTCCATTGCAAAGCTTGTAACCTCATCTTTCTAAAGCATCAAGAATCATGCCCTAAGACCCCTTGAGCTGAGAATGCCATTGATTTGAACTTGGTAACTTGGAATTGAAGTTTCTTCAAAAGTCAGAATTTGAAATCATTGGTTTAGCTTCTAAATACTTTGATTCTATGCGTTTTTGCTTCTAAACATGTTTAGTGAACCTCCAGAAGTGATTAGCATAGCAAAACACGCGTTATGGATGAGTTTTGATCAAAGTAGAGGTCACACTTTTCTTGTTTGCAACTTCACACAATTTCCCTCCAAACTTTATCATTTCACACGCTTGAACATTCCATTTGGTTCCCTATAAATAGAGGGTCATTCCGCATTCATTTTCTCAAGCTTGGATAGCCAGAATCACCCTGCCAAACTTGCTCCATAACTCAAAATTTTGCCACTTCGAAATCTGCTTTCAAGCCTTTTTCAATCCAATTTTTCCATCAATTCACCTTCCTTGATCTTCCCTGAAGCTAACCATATAATTACATTCATGAATTGTGCCCTATATTGCTTCATAGAAGTCCAGTTTTAGAGCTCTGCAACTCAACTTCAATAGGTAGATTCCTTCATCAATTCTTCAAAACTTTGATATCATTGTGATGCTCTCATTGCCATGGTTCTAGTCGCAACACTTATTTTCATCTGGAAACTTGTTTTGACCACGAATTTTCAAATCCCTTTTCAAAACTTTCCTTCCAAATTGCTTGAGCTACAGTTTATATAAATTTGTCGCGAAGGTGTGGTTGTCTTCGTCTTGAAGAGACGAAACGAATGGCATAGGTCTGAGCTTCTGATTTTATAGTTTGAGAGACCTGCAATTCACGTTGGCTGGAGGTTAAAGATGACCAACGTGTCATCTTCCAACCAATGATGGCACGCCACTTGTTTTTTTTTAAATCTGATTTAATTAATGATTCAATCCATTATCCACTAAAGTCCATAACATGCACAGCACGCCAGGTCTACTTGATTTGTTTTCTAACGCGTTTTGACATTGATCAGATGGCCCATATTTTTTTTTCTTTTCTGGTTTTTATATTTAATTGTTTTAAATTTCAAAAAATCATAGAAAATTCATTTTTAGTCTAAAAAATCTGA
This sequence comes from Vicia faba, assembly GCA_948472305.1. Classification (NCBI taxonomy): domain Eukaryota; kingdom Viridiplantae; phylum Streptophyta; class Magnoliopsida; order Fabales; family Fabaceae; genus Vicia; species Vicia faba. The sequence continues at coordinate 1,356,486,662 of OX451738.1, read as the reverse complement.
AAAAATAATGAAAAATATTTTTGATTATTCACTTTCTGATTTTTATTTTTTCACAATCTTATTTTGTATTTTGGTATTTTTTATAAATTTTCACTTATTTGATTTGTTTAAAATGTTTAAAAATACTTTTATGCATTTTTAAATTCTGAAAAAAAATATGGAATGATCCAATGGTATTGTGACAAATATTGGTGACCTCACTTATTTTTTATTTGACTTTGGTATTTTTTATCATTTTTGGTTTATTTTACTCATTTCATTTAATTTTAAAAATAGTTTCTGACTTTAAAAAATTACCAAAAATTTTATAAAAATATTTGAGTCCATTTCTGATTTTTCTATGGTCTTACTTTTTATTTCTTGATTAATTTGAACATAGTTGATATTTTTATCCCTTATTTCTATTTTAAATATTTCTAAAACCTTTTTTTAATGTATATATTAAATGCAATATTATTTTTTGATTATTTTCTGGATGATCTTGGGTTGAATTTTTGATCATGAACTTTATTAACATCATTGGGTCCATGGTGTTGAGTCTAACTCCACAAAAATGGATGAATGATTTTAATAATAGTTTGATTTAAACTTAATTCAAATGTGGTTTGTATATTCTCTCCCACCCTTCTTCATCTTGTCCCTTTCTCATTGCACTAAGTGTTATTGGAGCATGATCTCTATATCATGTCTCAAAATAAATGGTGCATAGATTACTGTTGACCTGCCTCAAAATAGGTGCGACTTTTACATAATTCCACTTACGATTGCTTAAAATAGCGCTAAATTTTGTCCTGATTCAAATAAATGATCATTCGTGGCCCAAACTTATGTTTGCAAGCCCAAGTATGTTAATTTGATCTCTTTGATCCAATAACCTTGAGATTCATAGTGTGGAGGCTTTAGTTCTACCAATCCTCTAATGGATCTACAACACTTTTGGTCAACGCGGATCACTTAAACATCGTTGATCATTAAATGGTACTTTTGAGGATTCCAAATGGATGATATACTTGACAAAAAGCAAATGCAACTTGTTGTGTGGAAGCTTTGGTTCTACCAATCCTCTAATGAGTTCCAAATGCAAGTTTCAAGATGGTCATTCAACTAACCACTAATTATTAAATTGTTTTTACTTTATGCCCTTTTATTTTTTATGCTTTATGTACCATTTACTTTAAGCACTACATTTCATGTCATTTTTATTTTGCTCATTTGAGCTTTTCTTTTCTCTTCTAAGACACTTAATAATCAACATGAACCATAAAAAACTTTAATGATGTTTGGACTATTTGGTTACTATCCCTGGCATTATGGAGTATTGGACTTCTTGGACTTAGGATTAGAGACCTTGGCCTATGTTGGAGACCTTGTGACCTTAATTAATATTTTGTTTGGACTTTTTGAGGTTTACCTCAAGACATTTGGTTGTTTGTTTGTTTTGTGTGTAGGTTATTGTGATTACATACTTTGTTTGTAGTCTGGAATTCACTCGTATACAGTCTTTACTCTGCCCAATTTTTTTAATGAAGACTTAATACACTTGAAGTTTGGTTCTCTCAAGAGGTCTAGTATTTTTGCTTGCTTGGTTTCAATCCAAAGAATGGGAATTCTATCTTGACTCATAACGTCAAGTATTGGGTTCTTGTTGGTTAAATGGTTCCTATCCATAACTTTTATCTTATGCTTTAGGATAGTCTCTTCTTCTCCTCTCATCTTCTTTAATTTCAAAAATCTTCTCTCTCCTTTTGAAAATTATTCTTGTTTTTAAACTTGAACTACTTTCATAATAAACTTGGACTTAGGTCCATGCATTTTCAAAACATTTTCATAAATAAACTTCAATCAACTTAATAATACCTTGACATTTTTTGTGAGAAGACTAAAAGTCAATCAATCTCATCCAAACCATTTTGCCATTTTGGCTCTTATCTTTAAAACTTTTCTAAAAAGATTAGACTCTTGTCAATCCTTGTAGTGATGCAAACAACTATACTTCTATAATATGTAGTGAAGAGATATATTCTCCACTTGGGTGTGGAGTGAGGCATTGTTGATTTTAAGATCCAAGCCATATCCTCCACTTTGAGATGATGCGAATTCTCATTTCTCATGATTGTGGGTAGTAAGTATGTTTTCCACACGGACAATGACAATGATGTCTTATCTCATAAAATTAACCAACACACTTATGTTTTAAAATTTATTTAATAGGAACTACGTGTACCCTGATCCCCTATTGCATGGAAGGTAGTACGTAGGCACTAAAGGTTCACAACTGTGGCGGGTGCAAAAATCATAAAAGATGTTTCTTTTCTCACCTCCACCGTCTATTTTTATACAACATTTTTATAGCCAAAATATACAGATTTTACAAAGAGGTTCATGCGGTGTACCATAGATGTTTAGGGTGCTAATACCTTCCCTTTGCATAACCAACCCCCTTACCTAGAATAGTTCCCCCTCTTTTTGGGTTATTCGCTCTTTTCCCATTCCTTTGGAAACAATAAAGCACGGTGGTGATTTTTATTTTGATTTGTACAAGTCTAGTCAATCCCATGGCTTAGTCTTAAACATTTCTACGGCCACAGCGAGTAACGAAATTTTGTAAGAAAATTTAAACTCAGGATTTAGAATAAAGCCTTATAGGAGTCAGGATACCTTTTGTAACAATATGCTTTCAAACTAACCCATGCTTCAATTAAGACTTTTGAAGGGTTGTAACGTGGCTTGGTTCACTTTTTAAGAAACAAAGGATAAAGGCTCAAATTGTATTTGTACCCGCCCGTTCTTCGTGATGTCCTTCGATCCTAAACTCAGCTAATTGTGCGTTCGAACTCCAATTGAGTCTGGAATGACGCTTTGGCGATGGTTCAGACAAGTTTAGTTTATTAGAAGGCAGTCATTTCTTGCAACATTTTTCATGTTATTGAGGATTTGTAGTGACCTCTTTCTTTTGATTCGTTATCCCTAATTTTTCCTGACTGTTCTTGTTTACGGTCAGCGGGATGCCCCAGTTTTTCTTAAGTCTCCTTTGTAGGTTTTGATTTAGTGGGCTTTTCTTTTTGAGAGATAATGACTGCCTATTTGGTAGGGAACCATCACCGTCTTTTAATTCCTCGAGGAATGTTTTTTATGTCACTCGTTGTATACAAAGTGAAAGTTTGCGACTGAACACGCATTTGAATTAACTGAGAGACTACCCTGCCCCAGGTTTTGATTAAAGGTTTCAATTTGTGTAAAAAAAGAAAACTTCTACTTCTTTGGCTCAAAGGGGTTGACTAGGGAATATCTTCCTTATAACTCTAGTGTTTAGGATTTGAAAAAACGCATGTACATCGTCAGCAAGGTCTATCCAAAAGCATATTGTATGAGATGAAGGCATTGTTTGTGTCATCCTCCCTCTAAAGGCTTGTAACTTTTAGCAAGAGTTGAATGTTATAAAAAGAGTAAAAATCATAGTTTAAATGTAATGAAAACGAATGGATTAATTCAAGACAAACATATACAATGCATTAATGAAACAAAGTTTGACATTAATAGATAATTGTTTGAATAACAAAAGAAATTACAATTGAAAATTCAAAATTCAAAATGAACAAGATGCTCTCAATGATTCGGCATAGGAGCAGTGACCATGTTCGGAGTCTCCGGAGGGTCGAACTCGATCTCCTTGGCATCAATCAAGTCTTGAATCTGGTTCTTCAAAGTCCAACAACTGTCAGTGTCATGTCCAGGACTATCAGAATGGTAGGCACATCTTACGCTTGGATTGTACTTAGAAGAGGAGGTATCGGGGTTTTGAGGAGGATCCTTTAGCGTGATCAGTTTCAACTTGAGCAAATATTGTAATGCTTGAGACAAAGGCATGTTGATGTTAGTGTACTGCCTTTCTTGATATCTTACCCTACACCTATTGCCCTGTCTTTGTTGAACGTGTGTAGGATTAGAGATCAGGATTTCCCCTACATGTTGGTCATGACGACTCTTTTGACCATACACAACATTGGACTCTTTCTTCCCATTGTATGGCTTTTTCTGAGCATCAGAGGGTGTATTTCCTTGGATCTTTCCACTTTTGATGCCAGCTTCAACCCTTTCTCTAGTCAGTATTAGCTCGATGAACCTGGCCGAGGAGCTTCCGATTAGATATTTGAAGAAAGGCCAGTCAAAGTTCCCATGGAGATGTTAATCAGCTCCTTGTCAGTTAAATGAGGTTGCACCCTACCAGCCAGATCTTTCCACTTTTGGGCGTATCCTTTGAAGCTCTCATTGGAACCCATGGTCATGTTCTACAATTACACCCGAGTTGGTGCAAGATCAGTGTTGTATTGGTACTATTTGTAGAAAGCAGCAACTAGATCCTCCCAAGTGTGGATGCGAGAACTCTCCAATTGATAGAACCATTCAAGTTGAGTCACTACCAAGCTCTCTTAGAAGAAATGGATCTAAAGCTTTGGATCAGTTGTGTATGGTTGAATCTTGTGGACATAAGACTTTAAGTGCATCTTAGGGAAAGAGACTCCATCGTACAAGGAAAAGGTAGGGATTTTGAACTTTGGCGGGATGACCACTCCAGAAACCAAACCCATGTCTCCTAAATCCAAGCCAGGTATCTGCTGAATCTCCATAGCATTAAGGCGATCCTCCAATTGTTTTTACTTGTCATCGGCGGGAGGATATTGTTCCTCAGAGTAGTCAGCTTCGACTTCATCAATCTCCAGATTGTTGTCTTCTTCATGACTATCCCCCATGTTGGATGGAGTTGGAAGATCTAGAGCTCCCTTGACTGGTCCTCTAAGTCTTCTTCCCAAGTTCAGGACGCCTACTGACTTCTTAGGCTTCTTCTTCTTGTCTTTGAGAAGGAGAGTCTTCAGGTCCTCTTGCCCCTTAGCCATGGCCAGGAAGATTTGTTGGAATTGAGCGTTTTGAGCTTGGAGATCTTTCACCGTTTGTTCCATATCCATCTTACTGAAATAAAAAGTAGGAAGATAAGGAGACCTTTATGGAAGATACCTGTTATGATATGATGCATGATATGCAGATGCATGTTTTCAAGGATCTCACGGGATAAATGTTAGTGGTCACTTACAGTTTTGATTGGAGAACTATGTATCGGTGGATGTCCTTCCACGAGAATTAAGCTCACCATGTCAACTGGGTTGTAGCCCTTGACTAAAATTTGTTGTACTTGATCTTTGACGGTGTTTGGTTAGAGGAAAATAAATCCTCTTTCCCCTTGCTAGATGTTTGGTTCAACGTGACCCTGCATCATAGACCCTCGAGATCCTTGAAATAGTTATTGAAAATGCTATGGTATGATGTTATGATGTTATGTTCAAGTATTCAAAGTAAGCAAGTTTATATGTACACACAAAGCAGAGAAGTCCTTAGGTTTAGGCTTGCATGGGGTTTGTAGGTAAGTACCCTCTTGAAGTTTAGTTGGCTCAAGTTGTCTTAGTTAATAGTAACCGGGTTCTAAGGGATCTCGACATCACTGAACTTTATTTTAGGCATTGTCTCAACTCAATTAATCTTTCTTGCAGCCGAGATATTCCAAAAGTCCAGTCTCAATGAGTGTAGTATCGAGTATCAACCAATTTTCAGTTTTCCACTGAAACCGGTTATCTCATTACGTCCTAATTGGCCAAGTTTGTTCAATTAAGGTTCTAAGGTTAGTTAGTGCTTCATGACGCCGCTCAGTAGCCCCATATTCTCCTCGATTCAACAAAAGAGATACCGGTACCAATAAATGTGTCACACTAACGTAGGCATTGTTTCAACCGTGTCGGTCTATGCCAGACAGTTTCCACAATCTATTGCTACTTACCTAAAAGGTATCCCAGATCCGGGCAGAGGTCTAAAGCAAGCCCAAACAAGGAACCAATAAAGTAAAGCAATCAAGTAAAACAAAGAAATCAAATAAATGTGATCTAACCCTAAGGTAACCCCACTTTTAAGTATCTTCCCCAGCAGAGTCGCCAGTTCTGTAATGCGGTGGGAGAACTGACTTGGGTGTTTTACGTTTGATTGCAATTGTTGCAGATAGCAAGAGTCGCTATCGACTTTCTTTTATCCAAAAGGAAAGGCTGAAAAGAACAGAAAATACCTTTAGAGATGTTTTCTGAGTTCGAGGGGTAGATTGTGAAAAGGGAAGGTATTATCACCCTTTTCATCCGTAGTTATCTATGGGATCTTAGTTGCTTTCTAGATCACTTTTTTTGTTTGAATGTGTGCTTGTGATGTGAGTTTTGAAAGTATTTTGAAAATTTCTTTGTAATGGTTCTCGTTTCTATAAGAATGCGTACAAAGTGTTGTTTCGAAAATAGTTCAAAGGAGTGTTTATGGAATGTGTTTTTGAAAGTGATTTTGAAAAGGTGTCTTTGTAATAGTTCTCGTTTCTATAAGAATGCGTACAAAGTGTTTGTCTTTTGAAAATGTTTCAAAGTGAGAGTGTTGGTGTATGAACTGTTTTTGTTGTGAGAAAGCGAGCAACTAGGAGCAAATCTACCTACTTAAAAGGTCTTAGATGTTCTTTTCCTCCTCCTTTAGATGTTGATATCTTACCATTGGTTTGGTAAGAAGCCTCATTGTTGGATGTGAAGGGACGGGCGTGGGACGTTTGTATAGTCATAGAAGGCAACCCATGGGATGTTTTAGCAATTTCGTTTAGGGACTAGATCGTTTACCAAAGGAAACATCGAGGGTCATCGAGGGACTACGATCTTTTATCAAGGGTCTTTGCTAAAACGCCCATGTTCGAGGGACATGACTATTTTTCCGAGGCAACAAGTGAGATTACCCTAAGGGTGCATGTGTGCAAATTGTGTTTGATTACATGCATTTGTCTTTGATTTTTAGGTTGTCTACTTGTTGATTTTATCTTGCCATACACACCTAATTACTAGCATTTGTACAAAGTAAATAAAATGCAGAAAGATAAAATCCTACACTATTACAACCATGTCTAAAGGCATAAAAATATGAAGGTAAAAATAAGATAAAAGTAAGCAAAAAGAGAGTCTTTAGATTGGAGGGAAGCAGCCTTCGATCTGCCTTCTGTTGGTCTCCTTTGATTGGGGCGGGCAATAGTAAAGTCAGGCCTTTCGATTGGGCCTTGGCAACGGCAAGGTCGTGTCCTTCGAATGGCTTTTTGGAGCTTGGCAGCAGCAAGTGGTATCCTTCGACTGGGCCTAGAAGCAGCAGGTTGTCCCTTTCGATTCTGGATTTTTGGGGCTTGGCAGCAGTAAGTGGTATCCTTCGACTGGGCCTGGAAGCAGCAGGTTATGCCTTTCTATTCTGGCTTTCTGCCTTGGAAATTAGCAAGGAAGCCCAAGGCTTCGTTTCATGTTTCCTTTCCTCTGTTTCTTTTTTTTAAGGAATTAAATGGAAACATGGCCTAAGGCCATGCTAATATTTGTCTTGCAAACGGTATAAAAGTTAAAGCATATTTAAATAAACAAACTGAAAAACGAAAGGGGGGGGGGTTAGCTCTGAAAACATGTTAAGGGGGTGGAAACGAAAGGAGCAAAAAGGTTATGTACATGATATTTGAAACTAAAGAAAAGCTTATTTACATATTATGCCATGAAACAAAAAGTACAAGGGTAAGAGTGACTTACCTTGCTGGAGACTTCAAATGGGTGTGGGACCTTGAGTGGAGGCCCGGGGTACTGGATTCGAAAGAGGGGGCCAACAGTTGTGCTTGGAACGCTGGATTCAAAGGAATGAAAGAAACAAGTCGTATGTTTCTTTCCAAGCTGGATTCGAAGGAATGTAGAATGTTTGTTCTTCAGAATTGAAAAAAAGTGACAAAGGGATTCTGGGTTTTTGATTTCTCAAGTGTTGATGAACTTGAGAGTTTTGGTTGTGTTTGAGAAAATTTGGGAGACGTTCCTCTGGTCCAAAAGTCTGTTTTTTACTTTTTCATGGTTCCTCTATTTATAGAGGAAAGAGTGGATACGTTTGAGGTAGCCAGCTTGCAAAGAAATAATAAAATAAGGTAACGTGAAGGGTACACGTGGGGGATTTGGCAGTTGGGGCGCAAAAGATGTGACTTGTCCTTCTGGCCCTGCTTTTCGTTCAGGCCAGATTCAGGCTGAAAGCTGCTTTTGTGATAAAGGTGCTTTCTATGAAAAGAAAGAGATAGTAGCCTTTTTCCAAGAGTAGTATTATCCAAAAGACAAAATCCAAAACCTTTGTACAAACCTCTGATTATACCAAGATTTGGAAGCAACAACCTGACAAGTAAGATTTGGTCTTGGGATTTATTCAGACTTGCTCCAAACGAAAACTACTTCGAATGGCTCAGCTAGGATTCGAAGGAAGCTGATTTGAAGGGAATCAAAGCTCTAATCAAAGCTTCTTATGTGGGTTGCTTCTGTCCAATCGAAGGTTTGCTTTCCCCTGGTCATATGTGGCCAAACAAAAGGTGCATGCTGGAGTCAAATGCCTTGTGTCTGTTTAGCATGAGGGAAGTTAAATGTCCAAATGAAAGGTTTGACCTTGTGCTGAAGGATTCAGGTCCAAACTAAACAAAGCACGCATCCATCGGGAAGCATGTACCCAATCGAAGCAGCTTGCAGGCAGCAGGCAGCATGTGCCCAATCGAAGTAGCTTGCAGGCAGCAGGCAGTATGTGCCTGATCGAAGCAGCTTGCAGGCAGCTGACTTTGAGCAATCTAAAGAGGCTTGTAGGCAGTAAACTTGGGCAATTGCAAGAGGCTGAGAGGCAATCAAAGAGTTTGTCTTGCAAGGGGCACGTGTGGCCAGCATGTCATGGCCTTCGATTGCAAGCATGCAGGCAGCACACTTGTCCAATCGAAAGGCTGAATCAAAAGAGGCATGTTTTCTCCAAATTTGTCAAAATGTTATTTTTATCAGTTTTCTCCCTTTTTAACATTTTCCTCTTGATCTTAGTAATAGAAAATACCAAAGCACTTGTACAAGCTTGAACCCTGGGAAACCTTGTGAGAAAAACTTTGAGAATTGAAAGAGAAAATTTTGGGGTACAACAATAACAAATTCTTGAAAGGATGAAGTTAAACTGATATCTGGTCGGGTCCAGGCTTCACAATAACTTACTGAATTTAACAGTTATCTGGTTGGGTCCAGGCTTCACAACAAATTCTTGAAAGGATAAAGTTGAACTGATATCTGGTCGGGTCCATGCTTCACAACAAATTCTTGAAAGGATGAAGTTGAACTGATATCTGGTCGAGTCTAGGCTTCACAATAACTTACTGATGTTATCTGTTATTTGGTCGGCTTCCAGGCTTCACGGTAACTTACTGAATTTCATTATTATCTGGTCGGATTCCAGGCTTCATAACAAATTCTTGAAAGAATGAAGTTGAACTGATATCTGGTCGGGTCCAGGCTTCACAACAACTTACTTAAGTTAACTGTTATCTGGTCGGGTCCAGGTTTTACAACAAATTCTTTAAAGGATGAAGTTAAACTGATATCTGGTCGGGTCCAGGCTTCACAACAACTTACTGAAGTTATTTATTATTTGGTCGGTTTCCAGGCTTCACGGTAACTTACTTGGGATTGTAGAGTAGTCCACTGGGGAAGAGGAGTTGTGGTCCTCTGATTTGTAGTAGTTGGAGAGGCAAACTCAAGCTGGGGAATCCTACTGTTTGTTGGGGAAATAAACCCTGTTGCCAATCTGTTGGAGAGGTGGCGACTTCACTGGGGAAAATCCTCGAGGATTCTTGAGATCAAATCAGCTAGGGAGAAGTTTCAGAGATTGAAAACTCTGGCTGGGAGTCATCCTATGAGAAGCATTTTAGGGAGATTTGCCACTGGCCCTGGTAGCAGGTGTTTGTGGCACTGCCAAAAAATGTTTGATTGTACGTAACCCTTTGTCGGGATTCGTATTCAATGCCCCAAGTGATTTAGATGGAGACCTGCCCTTGGTTATTCAGCACTTCTTGATAGATTTCTTGGAATCTTGACTGGACTACCCCAGGTGTGCTGGATAGTGACATGTCATTCCCCTTGTTTATAGGAGATTTTTCGTTGGAAGTGTCATCCCATTTGAAGTGATTTTGTTCATTGAGAGGGTTTTTGTTCATCGGATATTCGTCGTGCGAATTTCTCCGATGTCAAACAAATAGCCATATGCAAAAAGTGATATTCAAATAATGCAAAGTTTATGCTTGTCTTTGAAGTTTTGAAAATGCGTTTTAGCGAGTGAAGAAATTTTGTAAGAAAAATTCAACTCAGGATTTTGAGTAAAGCCTTACAGGAGTCTGGATACCTTTGGTAACAGTATGCTTTCGAACTAACCCATGCTTCAATTAGGAATTTTAAAGGGTTGTAACATGGCTTGGTTCACAGTTTAAGAAACAAAGGATAAGGGCTCAAAATGTATTTGTACCCGCCCGTTCTTCGTGATGTTCTTCAGCCCTAAACTCAGTTAATTGTGCGTTTGAACTCCAATGACATTTTGGTGATGGTTCAGACAAGTTTAGTTTATCGGAAGGCATTCATTTTTTGCAACATTTTTCATGTTGTTGAGGATTTGTAGTGACCTCTTTTTGATTTGTTATCCCTGATTTTTGCCTGACTGTTCTTGTTTTGAGATTACAGTCAGCAGGATGCCCCAGTTTTCCTTAAGTCTCCTTTGTAGGTTTTGACTTAGTGGGCTTTTCTTTCTAAGAGATAATGATTGCCTATGTGATAGGGAACCATCATCGTCTTTTCATTCTAGAGGAATTATTTTGATGTCATTCTTTGTATTATGAGATGAAAGTTTATGACTGAACGCGCATTTGAATTAACTGAGAGACTACCCTGCCCCAGGTTTTGATTAAAGGTTTTAATTTGTGTAAAAGAAAACTTCTATGTCTTTGGCTTGAAGTGGTTGACTAGGGATTATCTTCCCTATAACTCCAGTGTTTAGGATTTGAATGAACGCTTATACATCGTCAGCAAGGTCTGTCTAAAAGCATATTGTATGAGATTAATGGCATTTTTTTCATCATCCTCCCTCTAAAGGCTTGTAACTTTTAGCAAGAGTTGAATGTCATAATGATAGTAAAAAGCATAGTTTAAATATAATGAAAACAAATGGATTAATTCAAGACAAACATATGCAATGCATTAATGAAACAGAGTTTGACATTAATAGATAATTGTTTGAATAACAAAAGAAATTACAATTGAAAATTCAAAATGAACAAGACGCTCTCAATGATTTGGCATAGGATCAATGATCACGTTTGGAGTCTCTGGAGAGTCAAATTTAATCTCCTTGGCACCAATCATGTCTTGGACCTTGTTCTTCAGAGCCCAACAGTTGTTCATTTCGTGTCCCGAACTATCAGAGTGGTATGCACACCTTTCATTGGGATGATAGGTAGGAGCGGAAGTGTTTGGGTTCTGGAGAGGAGCCTTTAACGTAATCATATATTCCTTTAACATGTGTTTTAGCGCTTGATCCAGTGGCATGTTGATCTTAGTGAATTTCCTTTTAGGCGCGACCTCCTTACACTGATGCCCCTGTCTCGGTTGATGAGGTGGTTGTTGGGCTCGTGATGTAGTAGAAAATCGGGAATGCCTACTCTCCATCAAGTCAAACTCTTATCTTATGGGAGGCTAAGTAGTGACTTGATCCCCAATCTTGATTGTTTGTTTCATATGGTTGCAACTGTTTTGATGAAGTTTATTGACGAGGGTTCTTAGCTCTTCTTGTCCCTGAGCTAAGTTTTGGATGAGAGCCATTTGTCCCAATATCTGGCTTCTCATTGTTGCTACCTTCGCTTGCAATTGTCTTATCTGAATTTCCTTATTGCCTTCAGGATTGTCATTGGTCACGTTCTCATTAAACAATATCTTCAACTCTTCATGCCCCTTGGACAGGTTCAAGAACATCTCTTGTAGTTGGGCATTTTGAGTCTGAATGTCCTTGATAGTCTGTTCTAGAGCCATCTCTACTGAAATAAACAGTAGTAAGATAAGGAGACCTGTATGGGAGAAACCTGTCATGATATGATGCATGATATGTGGATGCATGTTTTCAAGGATCTCGCGGGGTAAACACAAGAAAATGTTAGAAGTTGAACTTTGATCAACAACTTTAACTGGAGAACTTTGTATCGCTGGATGTCCTTCCACAAGAATTAAGCTCACCATGTCAAGTGGGTCATAGCCCTTGACTCAAGTTGTTGTACTTGATCTTTAACAGCGTTTGGTTAGAGGAAAATAAATCCTCTTTCCCCTTGATAGATTTCTAGTTCAACGTGACCCTGCATCATAGACCCTTGAGATCCTTGAAATGGTTATTGAAAATGCTATGGTATGATGTCATGATGTTATGTACAAATATGAAAAGTAAGCAAGTTGTTATATACCAATAATCATATGCACACAAATCAGACAAGTCCTTAGGTTTAGGCTTGCGTGAGGTCTCATAGGTAAATACCCTCTTGAAGTTTAGTTGGCTTAAACTTGTCCTAGAAATAGTAACCGGGTTCTAAAGGATCTCAATATCACTGATTTGTCTTCTCGGGCATTGTTTTAGCGCAAGCCTCTTTCACGGCGACCGAAATATCCCGAAAATCAAACCTCAATGAGTGTAGTTTCGAGTATCTACCAACTTCAGACTGCACCAAAGCCGGTCATCTCACTACGTCCTAATGGCCAAGTTGGTCAAGTAAAGGTTCTAAAGTCAGTTAGTGCTTCATGACATCACTCAGCGGCCCCGTATTCTCCTTGACTACTCAAGGGCTACCGGTACCCACAAATATGTCACACTAACGTAGCTATTGCTTAGACCATATCGGTATACCCCGTACAGTTTCCACAATGTATTGCTACTTACTTAAAGGTATCCCAAATCCGGGAAGAGGATTTAAGCCCAAACAAAGAACCAAAATGTAAAACATACAAGTCAAACAATGAAAGCAAGTAAAGGTGATCTATCCCTAAGGTAACCCTACTTTTTAAGTAATCCTCAGCAGAGTCGTCAGTTCTATGATACGGTGGGAGAACTGACTTGGGAGTTTTACATTTTATCTGAATGTTGCGGTTATAAAGAGTTGCCATCGACTTTTCTTTTATCCAATAAGGAAAGGCTAAAAAGAACAGGAAAGACCTTTCGAGATTATTTGAGTTCGGAGGGTAGATTATGAAAAGGGAAGGTATTAGCACCCTTTCCATCCGTTGTTATCTACGGGCTCTTAGTTTCTTGCTAGATCACTTTCTTTGTTTGAAAATGTGCTTTGTGGTGGTTTTTGAAAGTATTTTGAAAAGGCGCCATCGCTTAGGCAAACTTTGTAATAGTTCTTGTTCGTAAGAACATATACAAAGTGTTGACCTTTTGAAAATGTTTCATGTTTGAAAAATGTTTTGAAAGTGTTTTTTGAAAGTGTTGGTGAATGAAATGTTTTTGTTGTGAGCAAGCGAGCAACTAGGAGCAATCCACCTACTCAAAAGGTCTTAGATGTTCTTTTCCTCCTCCTTTAGATGTTGCTATCTTACCATTGATTTGGTAAGAATCCCCATCGTTGGATGTGAAGGGACGGGCGTGGGACGTTTGAATAGTCATAGAAGGCAACCTATGGAACATTTTAGCAATGTTGTTTAGGGACTAGATCGTTTACCGAAGGCAACATCGAGGGTCATCGAGGGACTACGATCTTTTATCGAGGGTCTTTGCTAAAATGCCTATGTTCGAGGGACATGACTATTTTTCCGAGGCAACAAGTGAGATTACCCTAAGGGTGCATGTGTGTGAATAATGTGTTTGATTTGCATGCATTTTGTCTTGATTAGGGGTTGTCTACTTGTTGGTTTTATCTTGCCATACACACCTAATTACTAGCATTTGTACAAAAGTAATAAAAAGTGCAGAAAAGAAATCCTACACTATTACAACCATATTGAAATGCATAAAAATATAAAGGCAAAAATAAGATAAAAAGAAGAAAAAAAAAGATCTCCTTCGGTTGGGGGGAAACAGCCTTCGATTCTGCTTTTGTTGGCCTCCACCGATTGGGGGCTAGCATCCAACAATTCATGGCCTTCTATTGGGCCTTGGCAGCAGCTGGTCATGGCCTTCGATTGGGCTTGGAAGTCAGCAGGGCGCGCCTTCTGATTCTGCCTTGTTGCCTTCTTCGATTGGGGCTGGCATCAGCAAGTCATAGCCTTCGATTCTGGCTGGACCTAGAAGTTAGCATGGAAGCCCAAGGCTTTGTTTCATGTTTCTTTCCTCCTGTTTCTTTCGTTTGGGATATTAATAAACAACACGGCTTAAAGCCATGTTAGCATTTGTCTAGTGGTCAAGTTAATTATTAAAGTATATTTAACAAAACTCAAGAAACAATAAACAAAAGATTATCCGTAAAACAGATTAAAGGGTGCAAACGAAAAGGAGACAAAATATGTATACATTCTATGTTTGAAACGAAGGATTCAAAGGTAAGAGTGACTTACCTTGCTTCAGCCTTGAATAGGTGTGGGACCATAAGTGGAGGCCCTGAGTGTTTCCTGGATTCAAAGGGAGGGGCCAGAAGTTAGGCCTTGGATGTTGGATTCGAAGGAAGAAAGAAATAAGTGTTATGTTTCTTTCCAACTGGATTCGAAGGAGACTGAAGTGTGTGGATTTCTTCAGAATCGAAAGAGGTGAGTGTTTGGGATTCTGGGTTTGTTCTTCACAAGTGCTTAAGGACTTGAGAGATTTTGTTGTGTTTGAGAAAGTTTGTAGATTCGTTCCCCTGGTCCAAAGATCCTCTCTAGTCTTTGCAAAGAATTTCTCTATTTATAGAGAAAAAGTGGACATGTTGTAGTAGCCAGCTTGCAAAGAAATAATAAAAATATGTAACGTGAAAGTACAAGTGGGGGGCCTTTTGGCAGTTGGGGTGCAGAAGATGTGACTTATGCTTCTGGCTCTCCGATTATACAAATATTTGGTAGCAACAAAGCCTGTCAAGTAAGGTAAGGCTATGAGATTTCCTCAGATTTGTTTCAAACGAAACTTGCTTCGAATGGTTCAGCTTGGATTCGAAATAAACTGATTCGAAGGGAATCAACATTTCAATCGAAGCTTTGCATGTAGGTACTTTTGTCCAATCGAAAGGCTTGCCTTCCAGGGGGCACGTGTGGCCAGCATGTCACGGCCTTCGATTGCAAGCATGCAGGCAGCATACTTGTCCAATCAAAGGGTTTGTCTTGCAGGGGTACTTGTGTCTAAACAAAGGATTTACCTTCTAATGGGAACTTGTGGCAGCAAATTTGGTACTCAAAGTAAGTATGCAGACAACATGCTTGGTGAATCGAAGGGTTTGCCTTGAAGGGGGCACTTGTGGCCAGAAAACTTGGGATTCAAAGCAATCATGCAGGCAGTGGAAGACACAAATGAAGCCTGCAATAAGAAGTCACATGCCCAGAAGAAATAGGCACGCTAGTAGCCATTTTGAGCAATCGAAAGACGCCAAAAGTCAATTGAAGGGTGCTGAATTGAAGGAGGTGCAAAGTCCAATCGAAGGGGGATGAATCGAAGGAGGCCTATTGTGATATGGTGGGAGAAATGACTTGAGGTTTTGCGTTTGTGTTCGCAAATGTTTCAGTTTAGCAAGAGTCGCCACCGACTTTTTATTTTATCCTAAGGAAAGGTCAAAAAGCATAGGAAAGACCTTTGAGATGTTTTCTTGGGTTCGGGGAGTAGATTATGAAAAGGGAAGGTGCAAGCACCCTTTTCATCCATGGTTATCCATGGGATCTTAGTTACTTGTTTAGATCACTTGCTTTTGCTTTTCAATTGTTTGAAATGGTGCTTTGTGTGTGGTTTTGAAAATGTTTTAAAAAGAGGCCATCGTTGTGGCAACCTTTGTAATGATTCTTGTTTGAATGTATACAAAGGTGTATTGTCTTTTGAAAAGGATGTTCAATGTTTTGAAAGTTTGATTTGGGAAATGTTTTGAAATTGTGTTGTGAAGTGTGTTTGAAAATAGCAAGGATGTTTTTGCAAGTTTTGATCAAGTAACTAAGAGTTATCTACCCTATTTTACTCAAAGATCTTTCGTATATGTTTTTAACCCTTTTGACAGTGTTGTTTTACCATTGCATTTGATAAACAACCTTGTATTAGGATGTTAAACGGGACAGGCGTGGGTCATCATATAGACCATGATAGCAATTGTGTTAAGTATCTTTAGCAAATTTTTGAGGGACTTTATCATTTTGTATAGGCAACCAAGATAGCGTCATCGAGGGACTATGATCTTTTGTTTTGTTTTTGTATTGCCAAAATACTCAACATGCATAACATGGCCCATTTTAAAAGGCAACAAGTGGATGAAACCCTAGGGGTGCAAGTGTGAGAAGTGTATTGGTTTCAAGTTATTTATTCTTGGATTAGGTCATCTAGCGATTGATTTTGAATCTTGCCATACACGCCTAATTACTATACAGTATATTGAAAGTAATAAATTACGGGAATTAAAAGTCTAAGTTATTACAAAAGTGTCAGGGGATGGGGGTACAATTATTACAAATGGGGATGAGTCTCACAAAAATAATAATGTCCAAATATCATGTGTTACAACCAAATCGAATTGTCGCCATTCAATATAAAGCCATAACAAATTATAAAATAAAGAAAAATCAATCAATTATGAAATGCATGTATTTATTTCAAAAAAAATAAACAAATAAAAATCTATTCTAAAAAAAGAAAGATTAAATATTATATTACTATTATTCTTTGTATGTGTTTTATTAATTAGTTAAATAAAAAGTTTAAAAGAAAAATTAATTAAACAAAATTTCTATTATTCATGTATTTTTATTAATCAATAAAAAGGGTTTAAAGAAAACAAAATTAATTAAAATAATGTAAATGCTTTTTTTGGTATTTTCATTATGTGATAATAAAAAGGAAATGATTTAAAACAAACCAATTTATTTACAAAAAAAATGAAGTTTTAGAAATAATTGTTAGTATATTATTTTAACATAAAGAAATAAGATAAATTAAAAGAAGAAAAAGAAAATTAACTAAAATATTAATTTAATTTGATATATATAAAAAAATGAAAATGTATTGAGTTTCTTTGATGAATTTTATTTAAAAAGTGAATTAAAATAAAATGAAGATGGGCTTAAGGGTTGTTTGGGGTTAGGCCCAAATGAAAATGAAAAAAAAACAAAGAAGTCGGAATGGAGAAAAGGGGGGGGGGGGGTATTAGCAATTCGTGGGCTTATGGATTGTTTGGGCCAGAAAGGACCAGTGCATTTGTTTGCAATGTTCAGGGTTTGTGGAACAAATTAGGGTTCGTGTGATTTTCACAGCGGCATCGCTTGCTTCGTTCTCGCTTCTTCTTTTCATCTCTCTCAATCAAACGCTTTGACCTGATCTCCTCCTACCTAGGCCGCCGGAGCACTGTCTCCTCCTCTCATCTCCTCACCAAGATCAAAGGTTTCGGAGAAACGGTATGGTTTGTCATCTTGGAGTTTTACAGTTTCGTTGTTTTAAGTTTGCTTTATTCATGTTTCGTTTTTTTAATCTATGGTATTATGTATCTAAGGCGCAGTAAGGGTTTGAGAAGCATCTTACCTGTGAGATTTTCTGGAAAATGGAGAGGAGAGAAGTTGGACTGGCGGTGCTTCCTTGGTGGCCGGAGGTACGAGGAAGAGATGATGGTCATTCCTTTTGGTAACTTCTGAGATTTTATTATTGTTTGTTGATTTGTTGAATTTGAATGTTGGACAATGGTTTATGATGATTTGTTCTGAAACTGATTTTGATGTTGATTGTTGATGATGAAATATTTCTGAAACTCCTTGTTTGTTGTTGTTGATGATGACAGAAGTTATGAAACTAGTTGTTGGTGGATTTTGTTGATGATTGTGTGCTTTGAAACTCTTTTCCTCTCTCTTTGAGTTTGATGATGACAATAGTTTTGAAAATCTTTTCCTCTCTCTTGAATGTTGAATGATGGTTTAATGTTTTTTTAAACTCCTTGTTGATGATGATTCAATGTTTTCTGAAACTCCTTGTTGATAATGATTCAATGTTTTCTGAAACTCCTTGTAGATATTTCCTTTTTGAAACTTTGATTTCTCTTTCCCTCTCTCTTTGAATTTGGATGATTTACAATGATGATGATTAAGTCTTGGTGAATGGTTTTTGGATGTTGAGATATATGCTTCTGAAACTGATTTGTTGGTAGCTTCTCTCCTGATTTGAACTGTTATACAAGTTGTGGTTTTTGGATGTTGATTTTGATGACAGGTTTGCAATTTGGTAGGCTTTGGTTGATTGTTTCTGAAATTGGTTTGCAGTTTATGGTTTGATGATGATTGTTTAGACTGCAGATTTTTGTAGTTGTTACAGTTTTGGCTTACAGTTTTGGTAGTGAATTTTGAAACTGTAGTTTGAATGGTTTGTTACAGTTTTGCAAACTTGGCTGTTGTGTGAAACTGTTGTGCTGTTTGGACTTTGTTTTGCAGCCTGCACAATTTTGCAGTTTGGGCAAGCTTGCTTTTGGTTGTTGGCTGGATAGCAGGCTTGTGTTTTATGGTTAACAGGTTGTGCAGTTCACAGGGTTTTGGTGATTTTATGTTTGATTGTTTATAGTTTGGCCAAGCAGTTTACAGTTTTGTTGTAGTTTGGGCAAGCTTGCAGTTTTTCTAGGCTTTGCAGGTTTTATGGTTTGGCAGTTTACAGTTTTGTTGTGGTTTGGCAAGCTTGCAGTAGTTTTGGTTAGCTTGCTTCTGTTTGTTTGTTCACAGGGTTTGTGTGAAACTGTTTGATAACAGGTTGTGTTTTGTGGAGAAACTGTTGGATGTATTTTTCTGGTTGTGCAGTTTTGATACATAATGTTCTCTCCTCTTTGAAACTGTTATGCAGTTTGGAGTTTTATATCTTTTTATCTTCTTTTTTTTGTTTGCAACTTGTGATAGCCTCTTGCCATACTGTACACTCTCACCAAGGTGATATCTTTTCTCTCTTTCTCTCTCTATGACAAAGCAGATTTGCTTTTTTACTTTATTTTCTGAAAAGTTTGCATATGTCCATGGAAAATGATGAAAAAGCTATGACAAGCTTTTTGGCTTGTGATTTGGTTTTCCTGCTGCATTGTACTTTTTGCATTGTACTTGGTTGCTTCCAGTTTCTTTGCTTGACAGTTTGCATCTAGTTTGCTTTGTAACTCAGTTTGCTTTGCTTGACAGTTTAGTATAGTTGCTTAGTACAGTTTGCCTTGTATGCCATGTTTAATAATGCAGCTTTGTTTGAATTTGGCCTATTTTTGCATAACAGTTTGCCTTGCTGTTTGGTTGTTGACTTTGCAATGTTTCAGTTTGGCCTATGTTTGCATTTGAACCAATTGCTTTTGTATGCTTGCATTTGCACTTTTATTTTTCTCTTTGTGAAACAAGAAGAGCAATCTTCTTGTGATTTGCAAAGAGAAAAATAAAATGTGATGAAAAAAAATAGCACTCTGATTCCAGGTGGCAAACTTTAATGATGAAAATTTTCCTTTCTTTTTCTGTTTTGAAAATTAACTGTACTAATCCTATTTTCTTTGTTTTTTCTTTCATGTGAGCACAACTTGGACGATGACAAAGCAGAGGAAGCAGAAGACTTGGAGCATGGGAGCAATGGAGCAATGGAGGCTTAGGCTTAGACTAGATAGATTTTCCATTAATTGTAATCATTTATTTTTTTCAAATACTATAAGTTGTAAAACATACAGTATTCAAATAATAAATTATTTTTGTATCAATCATCTGAAAAATCTTTGTGAGGCAAACTGATATCCAATAAAATCTTTTACTGTCCAATAATCTTGCAATTCTTCCTTCAAGTCTTCATTTGCTATTTAAGATTCCTGATTTAAAATAACTGAAACTGCATTCCAATAATTTTAATACAGATAACTTAAACTTCAAGTAATCCAATAACTTTGCAATCTCGTAACCTTGCAACAGCATTCCAATCAAAATATGCATTGTGTATTCCAACAAACAAGCAAACATGAATTCCATTAATAAGCAAACGTTTTATCAGACGTACATTATCTGGTTAACCTGGATTAGACAAAACCTGAATATTCCAAATAACAATCTTAGCTCCTATCTCTTAACCCAGATGAACAGACCTTGAGAACAACCAGTAAACTTGAAAAAAGTGCGAAAACATGTGACAGTTAATTGAACTTCTGAGAATTCAGTTTCTCCTGGGAAATGTGAGAGAAACCCTAATTCTTGATTTTCTGCCATAAAAAAGTCTGTTTGATCGATTCCTGAACCAATCTTGAAAATCAGAGAAAACCCTAGGGTTGTGATTTCTTGTGAAAAAGGGAGGGCAAATTTTGGGGTACAACACCTATTTTTCTCCAAATTTGTCAAAATGTTATTTTTATCTATTTTCTCCCTTTTTGACAGTTTCCTTTTAATTTTGGTACTGGGAAATTCCAATGCACTTGTGCAAGCTTAAATCCTGAGAATCTTTATGAGAAAACCCTTGAGAATTGAGAGGGAAAATTTTGGGGTAAAACAAGATGCATAATTTTCCCATGCTTCAAAATATTATCAATCATATTGAAACTTTGAGCAGAAGTTATCTCTGGAGTAGTACATATGAAGTTACAAGGAAAGCTCTTATATCTTGGAATACTATTTGTCATCCGAAATGAGCAGGGGGTCTTAATATTATGGCGCTTAAGGATTGGAACTGTGCCACCATCGGGAAGCTCATGTGGAACCTTCAGGCGAAAGAGGATAAATTATGGGTAAGATGGGTTAATACATACTATCTTAAAAAGGAAGATATTATGAGTAGAACGATGAATACAAATTGTTCTTGGACAAAGAAGAGAATCATCAAATGCATGGATAGTTTCAAGAATATCCATTATTGGAAAGAGGTTGAGCTTGGAAAAAGTTATAATACGGGAAACATGTATAAAGCCATGAGAGGTGATTTTGAAAAGGTGACTTGGCATAAAATGTTGGCTAGAAACTACGCAAGACCGAGAGCGATCTTCACACTTTGGATGGCCTTGAATGGTAAGCTCCATACTAAGGATATGATTTTTTGTTTTGGTATACAACTGGATCCTAAGTGTAGTATGTGTGATCATATCGAAAACTTGAATCATATATTCTTTGAATGCCTAGTTTTCAATGAGATTTGGAAAGGAGTGCTTCATTGGGTGGGTTATAATAGGAATCCATTGGAATGGAATAAAGAGAGGGAGTGGATGATCAAGGAATCGAGGAAAAAAGGATGGCGTAGGCAAGTCTTGAAAATTGTGTGAGCCGAAACCATCTATGAGATTTAGAAAGGTAGGAATGAATTTATTTTTGCCCAAAAGAAAATAGATCATAATTTAGTTGATATAATTATTGATAATATCTTACGGAGATGTAATTCGAACAAGTTGTTGAGTACTCATATTAGTATGGGTACGCGTAGTATAACTTAGTTGTTAGGGATTGCCTGGATCCAAGCGGTCGGCTTGTAATTACCTGTTTTTTGGTTAATAAGATATGCTCTTTTTCCAACAACAAAAAACAAAAGCCATGCACCTTATATCTTTGATTTTCTATTTTATTTGATTTATTTTGGTTTTAATTGAATAAAATCAAAATAAAATAAATAAAAATCACAAAAAATATATGAATAGATGTAGGAGTCTATTATGGGATCAGGGACTCGTTTGGACCTTAAAAGATAAGCCAATTAGCCCAAAAATTCAAATTTGCTCAATTTGAGTTTCATGCATTTTCTCAAAATTTCCCAACTTGCACCAATCATAACTCACTCAATTTTTATCATATGAAGATGATCTTGGACTTTTTGGAAACATCAAGATTTCGCCTACAACTTCCATGTTGGTCCTTTATTCATTTGAAGCCTTTATCTTGATGTAAAGTGCTTTGACAAAAAATGTCTTTTTGTTTACTTTTAAAATGACCTATAATGTTTTGGCTCATATCTCTCAAATGAAGCATTTTTTGGACTTGATCTTAGAGAGACACAGTTGTAGAGAATTGAATTTACTTCAAAATGGGATTTGAATGAGAATTTTCTGATGAAGTATGTAAAAATTATGCTTGGTCAAAGTTTAGTTGACTTCTCCTAAAGAAAACCCTAATTTAGTAACTTTTGACTTTTGATGAATCTTGAGTTTTATTGATTAATCATGATCAACCCTTGATAAAATGATGAATGTGACATCAAAATCTTTATGTTGACCAAAAATATTGAAGTTTGACTATAAATTGGTCAAAGTTGACTTTTTGTTCAATACAGTTGATTTTCAATCATCTGGCTAATTGTCTGAGCAAATTTGTGCTGCAAGGCTTGAAATTTGGAATGAGGATAATTTAAAGCATATGATATCCCATGAAGTCCACTTGAGCCATTAGAAGTCCATTTTTCTTTGAGAAAAACAAAACCCTAGTTATAGGTCAATGCTTAGGAGGGGGTTGTCTAATCAATCTTTGAGTAGTCTTGAGTAATTGAGAACCCTATGAGCACGGGGAGGTGTTTTGAATTAATTTGTCTTGAAAATGGGAGGGGAAATTTTGGGTTACAATAGCTACCCCTGTTCAATCTTCTTAAACCTGAGGAATTAGATTGGCATGCTCGCCATTCTTGATCTGAAGGTGGAAGAGGATTGAACACATAAGTACCCAAAAATTTGCACTCACATGTGCACGAAGTAACATTGTTTGTTGATTATATCAGGAATGGGCTTAAATATGCCATTTGGAAAAGGTGATAAGACGCTGCTGGAGATGGGCTTAAAGATGCCATCCGAAGTAACTATTGATAGGAGTACCATAACGAGTCTACGCTTGACCTAATCTGATGGAAATGCTTTTCAGAATGAATCTCTCAAGGAAATGCTTTTCAGAATGATGCTCTGAAGTAAATGCTTTTCACAATGAAGTTTGAAGAAAATGCTTTTCAGAATGAAGCTCTGAAGGAAAAAAATTTCAGAATGAAGCTATGAAGGAAATGCTTTTCAGAATGAAGCTATGAAGGAAATAGTTTTCAGAAAGAAGATTTGAAGGAAATGCTTTTCAGAATGAAGATCTGAAGGAAATGCTTTTCAGAATGAAGATCTGAAGGAAATGATTTTCAGAATGAAGATCTGAAGGAAATGCTTTTCAGAATGAAGATCTGAAGGAAATGCTTTTCAGAATGAAGATCTGAAGAAAATGATTTTCAAAATGAAGATCTGAAGGAAATGCTTTTCAGAATGAAGATCTGAAGGAAATGCTTTTTCAGAATGAAGATCTGAAGGAAATGCTATTCAAAATGAACATCTGAAGGAAATGCTTTTCAGAATGAAGATCTGAAGGAAATGCTTTTCAGAATGAAGATCTGAAGGAAATTCTTTTCAGAATGAAGATCTGAAGGAAATGCTTTTCAGAATGAAGATCTGAAGGAAATGCTTTGGTCATGTAGATAGTTGCCCCGTTCTATTTCGAGAATTGATATGCAATCTATCTCTAAATTGCTGATAATATTCGTATGTTTGCGCACTTAACCTGAAAAGAAAAAGTTAGTTTTATGCAATGTCATGATGTATGAAATGCATTGCGTAATGATGTTCTCAAAATAAATGAGAATAGTATATGTGTTTCATATGCATAGGTTATGATGTTTTTTAAATGATGTATGGATGTAATAAGTCGTTGGAGTGTATCTATAGCTTTGTGTAATAACTATGGCTGGGGAAAATAAATCCTTGGTTGTTACTGGGAATGAAGAAAGTAATTCTTCAACTTTTTTTAGAATAAATTTACTGGGGATTTCCGCTTTCTGTTTCAGGACACTCTGCTGAGGACGTTTGACTTCTGCTTGGGGATAGAAGCATTCAAGGAGAGACGGTCATTTGTCGTCCTTTTGAAGGATTTGATCTTTATGTATATTGACTGGGTATATAGAGAGATGGGTAATCCTCTAATGTGCTATCTGACCAGGTTTCAGATACATGTATCAGTTTTCCTGGGGAGGACAATGTTGAATGATATTTGGCCAGAGAAGAGAATCTTGTCGGGGAATTGCAATATTGGAGAAATAAAATCTGTTGGGGAAAGAAACCTTGTAGACTATGTTGAGGAAATAATCTTTGATGGGGATTGGAAGTTCATAGGTATCATTGAGGAAGTTTCCATTATGTGCTGGGGAAATGATCACACTTCCTTATCTGCTAGGGAACCTATTGGGGAAGATGATCATGTCAAGCTATTTATCGGGGATATGGAGGTGAGTTGCTGGAAGATGCCCCAATTTCTATTTTAGGGCATATTAGATTTGCTGGGGAATATATCTTTGTTGGGGATAGTTCCATGGAGGTTACTTTGTGAGGATTTATGGACAACTTAAACATTATCCCAACTCCTAGAATCTTTAGTAAATGTTAACCCTGTTTTCATGCATATATTTGTAAACAGTAATCATATTCAAATGCATATGTTCATTCATTTTAATCATTAGACGTTTTTTAAAACAAAACAGAGAAATTAAAAACAATTTTGAACTTTGAAGTATATTTGCATTAATTTTGAAAGTTTGCCTACAAGCAGGCAGTTTTATACAAGGAGACAAAAATTCTAATAAGAAGAAATTGTTGTAAAA
Organism: Vicia faba; assembly: GCA_948472305.1. Classification (NCBI taxonomy): domain Eukaryota; kingdom Viridiplantae; phylum Streptophyta; class Magnoliopsida; order Fabales; family Fabaceae; genus Vicia; species Vicia faba. Next base: position 1,356,462,056 of record OX451738.1, on the reverse strand, counting down.
AAAGAAAAAGGGGGTACAAAGTGATACAAAGATAAAAAACTATGTTGAAATGATCCCATCGAGTTTCAACTCTGCTATTGCCCCTATGTCTTCAAGCATCTCATTCCTTACTGTCGAAAGAAGCTGATTGAATTGATTTGTACCTTTTGAACTTGATGTTAGTAATTACATTGGTTGTAAGTAGATGGGTGATCCAACGAGACATAATCATACACATTAATCCCTAACTTTTGTCTGGACCGCCCTTTCGGATTTTCAGTCCAACGGGACATCCTTTTTTACCCAAGCCGCCTTTTTAGGTTTTTGACTTTCCTGATGTACAATTTTTATATATATCCCTAAACTTTTCCCGAACCCTTTTGGTTCACCGGGATGCCCTTATTTTTGCCTAGGCCTGTCAACCTAGCAGGTCTCTTTTATGTGTAGTATTTTTTTACTATGTCCATGTTCACAGGGTGTGGAAAATCTTTACCGTCCATGGTTGTAAGCATCATAGTACCTCCAGAAAATATTTTCTTGATCATAAATGGCCCTTCGTATGTGGGAGTCTATTTTCCTTTGGGATCACCTTGTGGTAGGATGATGCGCTTTATTACCAAATCACCAGCTTGGTACACTTGGTGTTTAACCTTCTTGTTAAAGGCTTTGATCATGCATTTCTGATACATATAACAATGATAAACATCCACAAGCCTTTTTTCATCAATAAAATTTATTTGGTTAAGTCGAGTCTGAATTCATTCGTCTTCATCTAAACTTGCATCTTTCATAATCCTTAAGGAAGGAATCCGGACTTCGACAGGTAAGACAACCTCCATACCATAGACTAGAGAAAATGGGGTTGCCCCAGTTAATAGTACATACTGAAGTGCGATAACCATGAAGAGCAAATGGTAACATCTCATGCCAATCTTTGTATGTCATTGTCATCTTCTGCAAAATCTTCTTGATATTCCTATTGGAGATTTCTATTGCGCCATTCATCTTTGGGCGATACTGGGAAGAATTCTAGTGCTTAATCTTGAACTTCATACAGAGTTCTGTGATTGTAGTATTGTTAAGATTGGTACCATTGTTCGTGATGATCCTTTCAAGTATTCCATACCGGCAGATAAGGTTATGCTTAATGAATCGAGCCACAACAATCTTGGTAATAGAGGCAAACGAGGCTGCTTCTACCCATTTTGTAAAGTAATCAATAGCAACAAGAATGAAACGATGTCCATTAGAAATGATAGGTTTAATCTCTCCAATCATGTCAATGCCCCATATTACAAACAGCCAAGGAGCAGTCAAGATATTCAAAGGAACCAGAGGCACATGTACTTTGTCGGCATAAATTTGGCATTTGTGGCAAGTTCTAAAATAATGATGGCAATCGGCTTCCTTGGTAGACCAGTAGTAACCCGCTCTCAGAATATTCTTAGGAATTGTGTGTCCACTGGAGTGAGTGTAGCGGTAGAAATGTTGAGACTAAGCCATTGGATATACTTGACTCGCACAGATCAAATAAAAATTTCCACCGCGCTTTATTGTTTCCAAAGGAATGGGAAAAGAGAGAATAACCCAAAAAAGAGGGGGAGAGAATCTCGGTATGAGGGTTGGTTATGCAAAGGGAAGGTATTAGCACCCTAAACATCTACGCTACTCCGTAGGAAACTCTTTGAAAATTTATGTATTTTGGCTATATGTGTTGTATAAAATAGATGGTTGAGATGAGAAAAGAAGTGTTTTTACAATTTTTGCACCAGTCGCGGTTGCGAACCTTTAGTGCCTACGTACCATCTTCCGTGCAATAGGGGATCATGGTACTCGAAGTTCACCTTTATAATTTTAAAACACAAATGTGTTGGTTAATTTTAAGAGACGGGACATCATTGTTATCTCTGAGTGGAAGACATACTTACTACCCACGATTATGAGAAGGTAGAATTTGCATCATCTCAAAGTGGGGGATATGGCTTGGATTTTAAAATCAACAAAGCCTCACTCAACACCCAAGTGGAAAATATCTCACTTCACTACATATCATAGAAGTATAGTAGCTCGCATCACTACAAGGATTGACAAGAGTCTAATCTTTTGAGAAAATTTTAAGTAAAAAGCCAAAATGTCAAAAATGGTTTGAATGAGATTGATTGATTTTTAGTCTTCTCACAAAAAATGTCAAAGTATTATTAAGTTGGTTAATATTTGATTAAGAAAATGTTTAAAAATGCATGGACCTAAGTCCAAGTTTATTATGAAAGCGGTTCAAGTTTAGAAAACAAGAATAGTTTTGAAAATGAGAAAAGATTTTTGAAATTAAAGAATATGGGAAGAGACGAAGGGACTATCCTAAAGCATAAGGTAAAAGCTAGGGAAAAGAACCGTCTAATCAACAAGAAGCCAACACTTGACATAATGAGTCAATGTAGAATTCCTATCCTTTGGAATGAAACCAAACAAGCAAAGATATTAAACCTCTTAAGAATACCAAACTTCAAAAGCATTAAGTCTTCACAAAAATTAGGCAGCATAACGGTTGTATACAGATAAATTCCCAATCACAGACAAAGCACATAATCAGAATAACCTGCACACAAATAAAAAAAACAACCAAATGTCTCGGGGTAAACCCCAAGAACTCCTGACAAATTAACAATAGAAGTCACAAGGTCTCAAGGGTAGTCAAGGTTTCTAATCTTAAGTCCAAGAGGTCCATAACTTCATAATGTCAAGGATAGTAACTGTGATACGGTGGCAGAATTGACTGTTTAATACTGGTTTGCGTTTTGAGTTTTGTGTTTGCAAAATATCACGGTAAGCAAGAGTCGCCACCGACTTTTATTTCATCCAATCATGGAAAAGGAAAAAGAACAGAAAAAACCTTTTTTTCAAGATATTCTGAGTACGAGGGGTAGATTTTATAAAGGGAAGGTGTTAGCACCCTTTCTATCCATGGTTTTCCATATGTTTTACTTCGTGATAATCCTTGTATCAGTCCTCAAGGACGTGACGAAGTTGTTTTGAAAATTTGTTTTGAAAGGTGTTTGTGTGAAAAGTTTTTATTGAGAAAGTACTTAAGATTCTACCTAAAGCGCTATCCCACTATTAAGGAGTAGGTAGCACCGTCGTTGCAGTTGTAAGGGACATTCGAAAGGGACAAATACAATCACTAAAGCAGTAGTTAGAAAACCTTAGTAGTAACCCTAGAGTCTTAAGATCTTTCCGAGGCAACATTTGAATGGGACACTTTGATCTCTTTAGACTAGAGGGCAACCACTAAAATCTCCTATGCTTAATGATTGTTTACCGAAGGCAACCGAAGTGAGGTAAACCCTAGGAGTGAATATGTGCATATGATGTGTTTCAGTTATTTAATCCTTGCACATTAGGTGATCTACCGTTTTAATTTTTCAGACATTCTTGTCATACAATCCTATTAGCCATACATCTAGACAGTAAAAGATTGTGGAAATTAAAAGTGCAAGGAAATAAACCTAGCTATTACATGGCTTTGACAGTTACATAATTGCCTTGACGAGAAATAAAAGTGCAGAATTTAAAGCCCTAATTAAAACTATTACAACCTTGGAACAGTTACAATAATAATAAGAAAGAAAACTAAAAACGCGCAGTAAATTAAAGGTGAGAGAAATCAGGGTTTTGACCCTTGACGAAACCTAATTTAAATTGATTAAAGAAGATCATTTTTTGGTCATTTTTTATTTAAGAAAATAAAGAATAAATTGCAAAATATCCTAATCATTAATTAAGTTTTAATTATGAAAAATCATTAAATTAATGAAAAAAAATAAACCTATTTTTGTGTTTTTATTTTGAGAAGGAATTAAAATTAAGAATTAAAACTAATTTCTATTTGATTTTAATTATTAAAAAAAATTTTAAGTTAACCTAATTAAACTAATTAATGCAATTAAATATTTTATAAAAAAAAAAGACTAAACCTAATATTGTTTGTGATTTTCTGATTTTTATGTTTTGATTAAAAATGATTTTTGGAAAATAAAATAAATAAATAAATTAAAACAATAAAAAGAATTGAAATAAAATAAAAAAGAAAAGATTGGGCATGTGTGGTAGAATGCAGACTGGGGGGTGCATTGCCAAATTGTTAGGCCCAAATTGGTTGGCCCATGTTCCTTGCGTATGATCCCATGTGGATTAGCTTCAGAGAGTGCACCGTGGGCTGCTGTGGTTGGACGCTGGATCTGGACCAAGGGATGATCCAAATGGGTAGGATTTATGAGCGTATGATGGACGCATGGAATGGTGATGTACTGAATCTGCAGTAAATTGTTAGGAAAATAATAAAAGTGTGAATTAATAATTAAAAACCTAACTGTGATTAATTTACAAGTAAATTATGAAATAAAATCAATATTGATTAAATCAAAACAACTTTTATGTCAAAAATTATTTTAATTAATTGAAAGCCTAAAACTAATATTTAATGATTTTTTTGTGATTTTATATGTTAATTAAATTAATGATAGAAAATAAATCAAGTGAAAAATAAATAAATGAAAAGGGTTAGAAAAGGAAATAGTCAAGAAAGTGAAAAATGCATGGGGTGGGTGATGAACCCATGCCCCTTGGGTCACAGTTAGGCGCCTCATCCACCAAGCCAAGTTATTGTTTGTGATTCAAACTTGTTCTACGTAACAACAAGAACTCATTTGGACAGTTAATAAACATTAGCAATGCGTGAAATTAATTATATAAATGTTTGAAAGAAAAGAAAATCGTAGAAGATGAGTATGCTTGTTTCAAGCATCAATGGCCATGGCTTTCGACCTATTCTTATCCTTAGATACCTCAGGAATGATTTGTAATTGATGGCTTGGACTGAAAGTGGCTGGATCTTCGGTTTTGACTTTGCACTAGTTTTGACAGAATTTGAGGTTTTTAGAGAGCTTTTTTGGGCAGCCAATTTCGTGCTCCCTAGTGTATGAGGGTGTTGTGTTTATATAGAGGAGGAATTTAGGTTAAAAATAATGGAAGAAATCTCATGGTATCTTAAGGAATTATGAAGGTTTGATTTGATTTTGGCCTGGTATGATTTCTTTCCAAAATAGCTCCAATCATGACTTTTTCAATCTACATCATCCTTGCACGAATTACATGCCATGCTAGCTGTATATGGACTCATAATATGCACAAAAATCCCAAGATTTGATTTGCTTTTATTATTTTACCATTTAATTTGATTTATTTTGGTTTAAATGAATAAAAAAATCAAAATAAATGATAAAAATAATAAAATAATAGGTGGAAAATGTCATGGGTCTTGGGTCCTATTAGAAACATGTTTCAAACAAGAAAACATGGGCCCCTTTGGAAAAAATGCAAATTTGATCAATGTTGACTTTTGACAATTTTCCAAAAATTGGCAACTTTGACAATGCACAACTCTCTCAATTTTGACCCTAGAAGGGTGTTCTTGGACTTTTTAGAAATCTTAGGATGTCCTCTAAACAAACCTTTTGGTTTCATCTAAATTGGATCTTCCATGTTCATGTATGAATCTTTGACCCAAAAGGTGTTTTTGTTGACTTTTCAAAAGGACCTATAATGTCAAAATTCATATCTTTTATGAGTGCATATTTTGAACTTGTGAGCTGAAGATGAGTTGTAGAGAATTGCATCCTCTTAAAAAGGAGCTTTGGATGGAAAATTTCTGATAAAGTATGAAGAAGTTATGCTTGGTCAAAGTTGGGCTGACTTTTACTGAGAAACCCTAATTTAGCAACTTTTGGGTTTTGATGAATTTGGAGCATTCCTTGGGGAATCATGATCAACCCTTGATCAAATTATGGAAGTCACTTCAAAATTTTGATGTTGGCCAAAAATCTTGAGGTTTGACTGTATGTGGGCCACAGTTGACTTTTGACCTACTATAGTCGATTCTTAAGCATTTGCGCAGTTGATTGAGCAAACTTCTTATGCAAGGCCTGAAAATTGGCATGGATGATCTTGGGAACATAATAAGACCTTGGAAAGCATATGAGACCTTTGTGGTCCACCCATCTTGATGAAAATAGAAACCCTAATTTGGGGTATACTGCCTTAGGAGAGAGTTTGTCTGGTCAACTCTTGGGCAATCTTGAGCAAATTGGTGACCTCAGTTGACATTTGTTGAGTAAAATGAGAGGGAAAATTTTGGGGTACAACAGCTGCCCCTGTTCAATCTTCTTAAACCTAAGGATGTAGATTGGCTGCTCTTCCTTTCGTGATCTAAAGGTGGAAGATGATTGAACACTAGAGTGCCCAGAAATTTGCACTCGCATGAAGTGGCACTTGATTTGTGATATCGGGAATAGGCTTATAGATGCCATTTGTAGGTCGATGATGGAAGATTATCGGATATGGGCTTAAAGATGCCATCTTGGATGCGACGTAGAATCGTCGGAGATGGGCTTAAAGATTCCATCTAGAGAATGTGGATTTCTTGAGATATTCCTTTGACGAGAGTCCTTGTTGTTGTTGTTGTTGAGGAAGAATCTGATGAGTAATATTGGTATTTATCTTGGGAGATATAGAATTTTAGCAGCTTCAGTTGTCTGTTACTCTACTGGGGAATTAACTCCGGGGGTGAACTGCATGTCTGGTTAGTGTACAGGCTGCACCAGGACTTACTGGGGAAATACGAACCCAATCGGGTTTGATCAGGTCCATGTCTTACAGTGTTGTGGACTGCTGTCTAGAGATAAGAGAAAAGAAACCTGAATGGTAAGGTTATGAGAAGGAACCTGGATAGTAGGGTTACTTCGATATGAAAAGCCTGGATAATAGGGATGTGAGAAGGAACCTGGATAGTAGGGTTACTTCGATATGAAAAGCCTGGATATTAGGGTCGTGAGAAGGAACCTGGGTAAGGTTGTTTCGACATCAAAGCCTGGATAGTAGAGCTGTGAGAAGGAACCTGGATAGTAGGGTTACTTCGATATGAAAAGCCTGGATAGTAGGGCCATGAGAAGGAACCTGGGTAAGGTTGTTTCGAAATCAAATCCTGGATAGTAGGGCTGTGAGAAGGAACCTGGATAGTAGGGTTACTTTGATATGAAAATCCTGGATAGTAGGGTCGTGAGAAGGAACCTAGGTAAGGTTGTTTCGTGAAGAGTTTGGGTAAAACTGCATCTGAGCCGAGAAGGAACCTGGGTAAGGTTGCTTTGTGAGGAGTTTGGGTAAAACTGCATCTGAACTGAGAAGGAACCTGGGTAAGGTTGCTTTGTGAGGAGTTTGGGTAAAACTGCATCTGAACTGAGAAGGAACCTGGGTAAGGTTGCTTTGTGAGGAGTTTGGGTAAAACTGCATCTGAACTGAGAAGGAACCTGGGTAAGGTTGCTTTGTGAGGAGTTTGGATAAAACTGCGGCAGGAACCTGGGTATGGTTACTTCGGGATAAGTCCGTGTAAAACTTCAGCAGGAACCTGGGTAAGGTTACTTTGAGCTAAGTCTGTGTAAAACTTCAAGAGGAACCTGGGTAAAGTTACTTTGTGATAAGTTCGTGTAAAACTTCAGAAGGAACCTGGGTAAGGTTACTTTGGGATAAATTCGTGTAAAACTTCAGAAGGAACCTAGGTAAGGTTACTTTGGGATAAGTTCGTGTAACACTTCAGAAGGAACCTGGGTAAGGTTGCTCGTGATGAGTCCGTGTAGGGCTTTAGGAGGAACCTGGGTAGGGTTACCTCAGGATAAGTCCGTGTAAAACTTCAGCAGGAACCTGGGTAAGGTTACTTTGGGCTAAGTATGTGTAAAACTTCAAGAGGAACCTGGGTAAGTTTACTTTGTGATAAGTTTGTGTAAAACTTCAGAAGGAACCTGGGTAAGGTTACTTGGGGATGAGTTCGTGTAAAACTTCAGGAGGAACCTGGGTAAGGTTACTTTGGGATGAGTTCGTGTAAAACTTCAGAAGGAACCTGGGTAAGGTCGCCTTGGGATAAGTTCGTGTAAAACTTCATTCGGAAATATATGAGAAAGGACCCGTGTAATATTTTTCAGGATAAACCCGTGTGAAGCTGCATTTAGAAGAAACCCGTGTAAGATTGCTTTGTGACGAACCCGTGTAAAGCTGCATTTGGTCGCGCAGATAATTATTCTGTTTAGTTTCAAGAGCTAATCTTGAACTTGCTGGAAGTTGTTGATGATAACCATCTTTCCTGAAAAGGTACATGATTAATCGTATATGATGCATGAAATGCATTGTATGATGACGTTATCAAAATAAATGAGACTATGTTGTATGCAATGTGTATGTGCACGTCAAGATATATGAACATGAAATGCTATTGTGGCACGTCCGAGTTTCGGAAAATAAATCATTGACTATTGCTGGAGAGTACTGGAAATTACATTCCTGGTCGTAGTAGAAAAAGTGGTTCTTCTACTTCCGCTGGAGATGGCGAACCGGAGATGACTATGGTGGAGATTTTCTCCTTGTTTACAGCTACTCTGTCAGGGGAGAGACTTTATTTGAGAATAACTCTACGGAAGAATAACTCTGTTGGAGATGAGCTTCCGTATTCATAGAAATAAACTCTGCTCAGGAGAAAACTATATGAACCGCTTGTGATTACAAAATTGGGCTGGGGAATATAGACGTTGACTCTCCGAAAGAGCTTGGTTAGGGAAAGTAACTCCTGTTTAGGGAAGCAGAGATCAAAACTTTGGTTGCCTCTACTCTGTGGGGAGTGTAGATGTTACTCAGACGCATGCTAAGGATATGACAATGACTTCGTATCAAGACTTTTCTGCCCCTGTACCTGCTGGAGAAAGTGCCTGCGGAGGCCTTGTGGATTGAGTGTTATTCCAACTTATGAGGTGCTTGGTAACTGTCGATCGAAATGATAAGTCTTCTACTGATGGGCAAGTGACAAGATGATGGGACATAGTCGTACACTTTAATCCCTAATTTTTTCCTGGACTGTCTTTTCAGATTTTTAGTCCACCGGTATACCCTTTTTTGCCCAAGCCGCCTTTTTAGGTTTTTGACTTGTCGGGTGTACAGATTTTTCATATGTATATCCCTAACTTTTGCCCGAACCCTTTTGGTTCGCCAGGATGCCCTTATTTTTTCCTAGGTATGTTAACCTAGCGGGTCTTTGTTCATGCGTAGTATTTTCCGACTATGTCCACGTTCACCGGGTACGGAGAATTGTCACTGTCCATAGTAGTAAGTGTTGCCACACTACCAGAAGATGTTTATTTGATTGTACAGGATTCGTTACTGGAATTCATGCTCAATGTCCCAAGTGATTCAGATGGAGATCTGCCCCTGGCTATTTGGCATCTTTGAGATATTCCTTGAATCTTGACTTGACTGCCCTAGATGATGGACAATGGTCATATCGTGCCCCTTGGTTGGAAGTGTTTTTCCACTTAAGGTGATCCTTTTCATCGAGAAGGCTTTTTTTGTTCACTAGATATTCGTCATGTGAATCTCTATGTTGTTGAACAAATAGTCATATGCAAACAATAATATTTTAAGAATGCAAAGCTTATGTCTGTCTTGAAATTTTTGAAAATGCATTTTTCAGTAAAACAAGCAAATTTTGTAAAATGTGATGTCAACTCAGGATTTACAGCAAGTCCTACAGGAGTCAGAATACCTTTTGTAATAGTATGCTTTCAAACTAACCCATGCTTCAGCTGGGACTTTTAAGGGTTATAACGTGGCCTGGTTCACGGTTCAAGAAACAAAGGATAAAGGCTCAAAATTTATTTGTACCCACCCGCTCTTCGTGATGTTCTTCAGTCCTATGCTCAGTTAATTGCGCGTTTAGAATCCCAGTTGAGTTCTGGAATATTGTCCTTGATGTTCCGGTGATGGTTCGGATACTGAAAGTTTACTTGAAAAAGGCAGTCATTTTGTAATCTTTTTTTTTGCCGAGGATTTGTAGTAACCTCTTTTTTTGGTTTTACTATCCCTGTCTTTTGCTTGAACTGTTTCTTTTGTGGTTACAGTCAGCGGGATGCCCTAGTCTTTTTTTCTTAAGTCTCCTTCATAGGTTTTGACTTAACGGGCTTTTATTTTGAGAGATAACGACTGCATGTCTTGACGATTATGCGGAACCATCACCGTCTTTTGATTTGGAAGGACGTCTTCGATGCCATTCATTGTGTACGAAGCAGAAGATTGCGACTGAATGCGCCTCTGAATTAACTGAGAAAACTACCCTGCCCCAGGTTATGATTAAGGGTTTTAATTAGTGTGAAAAGAAAACTCCTACTTCTTTGGCTCAAAGGGGTTGACTAGGGATTATCTTCCTTATAACTCCACTGTTTCGGATTTGAAACAACGTTTGTACATCATCAGCGGGGTCTGTTCAAAAGCATAATGTAGAGGTTGTGGTATCATTTTCGTTATCCTCCCTCTAAAGGCTTACAGCTTTTTAGTCGAGAGTTGAATATCACAAAAAGGAATGGAGTTTAAATATAGTGAATACGAATGAATTGATTCAGAACAGACATATGTAATGCATTGATAAAGTAACAAAGTTTGACATGAATAAATATTCGAACAATCAAAAGAAAATTACAAATTGAAAATTCTAATGAACGAAAAGCCCTCTTGTTAGAACTTGTCACTTCAAATGGTGGGCCTTGAAGGATTGACAGAAACATTCCAGTTGACCATCTTGTGTGAATTCCAATGCTCCTTCATCAATCAGGTCTTGAATTTTGTATTTCAACCTCCAACAGTCGTCAGTATCATGCCCCGGACTGTTGGAGTGACATGCACACCTTGCATCAGGATTGTAGTTAGGCGAAGAAGTCTTGGGACTCGGATGAGGTCCTATCAACGTAACCAGATTCATCCTCAACATGTGTTGTAAAGCTTGAGACAGCGGCATGTTGAGTTTGGTAAACTGCCTCTTGGGTGTATCTGGCTTACTTTGATTAACCCATTGTGTTTGGCGAGGTTGTTGTTGGACCCGTGAGGTAGTAGAAATTTAGAAAGGTCCACTCTTCACCAAACCAAACTCTTGTCTTCTTAGAGGTTGATCAATGACTTGGTCCCCGACCTCGACTGTTTGCTTCATACTGTTGTATCCGTCTTGATGAAGTTGGTTGATGATGGATTTCAGCTCTTCTTACCTTCGGGCTAGGCCTTGGATAAGAGCCATATGCCCCAGCATCTGGGTTCTCATTGCACCTACCTCAACTTGCAGTTGTTCCAGCCGTTCGTCCTTATTGTCTTTAGGACTTTTCTTGACCAAGTTCCCAACGAGGAGTGTTTTCAACTCTTCCTGCCCCTTGGATAGGTTTAGGAATATGTCCCTGAACTAAGCTTCTTGAGTTTGAAGATCTCTGTTGTCTTGTTTGAGATCCATTGCTGAAATAAACAGTGAGAACATGAGAAACCTGTACTAAAAGACATGTTATGCAATGATATGTATGATATATGTATGCAATGTTTTCAAGGATCTCGCGGGGTAAACAAGAAACTGTTAGAATTTGGTTGCAGCTTGATTGAAGAAACTTCGTGTCGTTAAGAGTCCTTCTTCAAGAGTCAAGCTCACCATATCGAGTGGGTCATAGCCACTGACTCAAGTTATCGTGTTTTGATCTCTAGACGACATTGGCTAGAGGAAAATAAATCCCCTTGCCCCTTGCTAGACGTCTGATTTACCATAACCTGCATCACAAACCCTTGAGATCCTTGAAATGGTTAAGGAAATGTTAAGGCATGATGTTATGATGTGTATGTTATGCGTTTAAGCAAAAGTGCGAGGTGATGTAAGCAAGTAAACCCAGTAAGAAATCCAAGTTATTGGATAAGGACTGTAAACAAAACCTGCAAGGAACTCATGTTGTCAGATAATAAAATGGTGCAAGTAGTTCAAGTTGAAAGCACACAAGTCACACAAACAGCCTTCGGTTTAGGCTTGCATGGGTTTTAAGGTAGTACCCTCTTGAAGTTTAGTTGGTTCAACCTATCTTAAAAAGTAACTGGGTTCTAGAGGATCTCAATATCACTGACCATCCTTTATCGGCATTGTCTCAGCTCACGCAATCTTTTCTTGCGGCCGAAATATCCCGAAAGTTTGATCTCAATGAGTGTAGCATTGAGTATCAACCAGTTCTCAGCTCTACACCGAGGCTGGCTATCTCACTACTTTCTAATGTCCAAGTTGGGCAATTAAAGGTTCTAAGGTCAGTTGATGCTTTACGACACCACGCGGCGGCCCCGTACTCTCCCTGATTGGCTCAAGGGTTACCGATACCAACCAAAGTCCTACATCAATGTAGCTACTGCTCCAACCATGTCGGTATACCCCAGCATAGTTCCCTCACAGTTTATTACTACTTACCTAAAAGGTGTTCCCCAGATCCGGGTGTAGGATCAAATAACCCAAATAGTTCCCATAAATATAAAGCAAGCAAGACAATTAAGAGAAAGCAATTAAATATGACCTAGATCCTAAGGTTTACCCCACTTTATATTTCCCCAGCAGAGTCGCAAGTACTGTGATACGGTGGCAAAACCGATTGTTTAATACTGGTTTGCATTTTGCGTTTTGTGTTTGCAAAATGTCGCGGTAAGCAATAGTCGCCACCGAGTTTTATTTTATCCAATCATGGAAAAGGAAAAAGAACAGAAAAAACCTTTTTTCGAGATATTCTGAGTACGGGGGGTAGATTATAGAAAGGGAAGGTGTTAGCACCCTTTCTATCCATGGTTTTCCATGGGCTCTTAGGTACTTGCTCATTTTTCAAATTGCTTGTGTTTGTGCTTGTCTTGAAAATGTTTTACTTCGTGATAATCCTTGTATCAGACCTCAAGGATGTGACGAAGTTGTTTTGAAAATTTGTTTTGAAAGGTGTTTGTGTGAAAAGTTTTTATTGAGAAAGTACTTAAGATTCCACCTACTCGAAAAAAGATTGTTTTTTATTCTATTTCCTTTAGACAGCGATATCCCATTATTAAGGAGTAGGTAGCACCGTCGTTGGAGTTGTAAGGGACATTCGAAAGGGACAAATACAATCACTAAAGCAATAGTTAGAAAACCTTAGTAGTAACCCTAGAGTCTTATGATCTTTCCGAGGCAACATTTCTGGGGCAACATTCAAATGGAACACTTTGATCTCTTTAGACTGGAGGGCAATCACTAAAATCTCCTATGCTTAATGATTGTTTACCGAAGGCAACCGAAGTGAGATAAATCCTAGGAGTGAATATGTGCATATGATTTGTTTCAGTTATTTAATCTTTGCACATTAGGTGATCTACCGTTTTAATTTTCCAGACATTCTTGCCATACAATCCTATTAGCCATACATCTAGACAGTTAAAGATTGCGGAAATTAAAACTGCAAGGAAATAAACCTAGCTATTACATGGCTTTGACAGTTACATAATTGCCTTGACGAGAAATAAAAGTGCGGAATTTAAAACCCTAATTAAAACTATTACAACCTTGGAACAGTTACAATAATAATAAGAAAGAAAATTAAAAACGCGCGGTAAATTAAAGGCGAGAGAAATCAGGGTTTTGACCCTTGACTAAACCTAATTGAAAATGATTAAAGAAGATCATTTTTTGGTCATTTTTTATTTAAGAAAATAAAGAAGAAATTGCAAAATATCCTAATCACTAATTAAGTTTTAATTATGAAAAATCATTAAATTAATGAAAAAAACAATTAACCTATTTTTGTGTTTTTATTTTGAGAAGGAATTAAAATTAAGAATTAAACCCAATTTCTATTTGATTTTAATTATAAAAAAAAGATTTAAGTTAACCTAATTAAACTAATTAATGCAATTAAATATTTTATAAAAAAAAAGACTAAACCTAATATTGTTTATGATTTTCTGATTTTTATGTTTTGATTAAAAATGATTTTTGGAAAATAAATAAAATAAATAAATTAAAACAATAAAAAGAATTGAAATAAAATAAAAAAGAAAAGATTGGGCTTGTGTGGTAGAATGCAGACTGGGGGGTACATTGCCAAATTGTTAGGCCCAAATTGGTTGGCCCATGTTCCTTGCGTGTGATCCCATGTGGATTAGCTTCAGAGAGTGCACCATGGGCTGCTGTGGTTGGACGCTGGATCTGGACCAAGGGATAATCCAAATGGGTAGGATTTGTGAGCGTATGATGGACGCATGAAATGGTGATGTACTGAATCTGCAGTAAATTGTTAGGAAAATAATAAAAGTGTGAATTAATAATTAAAAACCTAACTCTGATTAATTTATAAGTTAATTATGAAATAAAATCAATATTGATTAAATCAAAACAACTTTTATGTCAAAAATTATTTTAATTAATTGAAAGCCTAAAACTAATATTTAATTATTTTTTTGTGATTTTATATGTTAATTAAATTAATGATAGAAAACAAATCAAGTGAAAAATAAATAAATGAAAAGGGTTAGAAAAGAAAATAGTCAAAAAAGTGAAAAATGCATGGGATGGGTGATGAACCCATGCCCCTTGGATCACAGTTTGGCGCCTCATCCACCAAGCCAAGCTATTGTTTGTGATTCAAACTTGTTCTATGTAACAACAAGAACTCATTTGGACAGTTAATAAACATTAGAAATGCATGAAATTAATTATATGAATTTTTGAAAGAAAAGCAAATCGGAGAAGATGAGTATGCTTGTTTCAAGAATCAATGGCCATGACTTTCGACCTATTCTTACCCTTAGATACCTCAGGAATGATTTGTAATTGATGGCTTGGACAGAAAGTGGCTAGATCTTCGGTTTTGACTTTGCACTAGTTTTGACAGAATTTGAGGTTTTTAGAGAGCATTCTTGGGCAGCCAATTTCGTGCTCCCTAGTGTATGACGGTGTTGTGTTTATATAGAGGAGGAATTTAGGTAAAAAATAATGGAAAAAATCTCACGGTGTCTTGAGGAATTATGAAGATTTGATTTGATTTTGGCCTTGTATGATTTCTTTCAAAAATAGCTACAATCATGACTTTTTCAATCTACATCATCCTTGCACGAATTACATGCCATTCTAGCTGTATATGGACTCATAATGTGCACAAAAATCCCAAGATTTGATTTGCTTTTATTATTTTACCATTTAATTTGATTTATTCTGGTTTAAATAAATAAAAAATCAAAATAAATGATTAAAATAATAAAATAATAGGTGGAAAATCTCAGCGGTCTTGGGTCCTATTAGAAACATGTTTCAAACAAGAAAACATGGGCCCCTTTGGAAAAAATGCAAATTTGATCAATGTTGACTTTTGACAATTTTCCAAAAATTGCCAACTTTGACAATGCACAACTCTCTCAATTTTGACCCTAGGAGGGTGTTCTTGAACTTTTTAGAAAGCTTAGGATGTTCTCTAAACAAACATTTTGGTTTCATATCAATTGTATCTTCCATGTTCATGTATGAATCTTTGACCCAAAAGGTGTTTTTGTTGACTTTTCAAAAGGACCTATAATGTCAAAATTCATATCTTTTTTATGAGTGCATATTTTGAACTTGTGAGATGAAGATGAGTTGTAGGGAATTTCATCCTCTTCAAAATGAGATTTGGATGGAAAATTCCTAATAAATTATGAAGAAGTTATGCTTGGTCAAAGTTGGGTTGACTTTTACTAAGAAACCCTAATTTAGCAACTTTTGGGTTTTGATGAATTTAGAGCATTCCTTGGGGAATCATGATCAACCCTTTATCAAATGATGTAAGTCACTTCAAAAATTTTATGTTGGCCAAAAATCTTGAGGTTTTACTGTATGTGGGCTACAGTTGACTTTTGACCTACTATAGTCGATTCTCAGGCATTTGAGCAGTTGATTAAGCAAACTTCTTATGCAAGGCCTGAAAATTGGCATGGATGATCTTGGGAACATAATAAGTCCTTTGAAAGTATATGAGACCTTTGTGGTCCACCCATCTTGATGAAAATAGAAACCCTAATTTGGGGTATACTACCTTAGGAGAGAGTTTGTCTGGTCAACTCTTGGGCAACCTTGAGCAAATTGGGGACCTCACTTGACATTTGTTGAGTAAAATGAGAGGGGAAATTTTGGGGTACAACAGTAACCAAGTAGTCCAAGTAACCTTAAATTTTTTTATTGTTCAAGTTTATTATTAAGTATCTTTAAAGAGAAAATTAAAAGCCCAAGTGAGCAAAACAAAATGACATAAAGATAAATGCTCAAGTGAGTAAAGATAAAAATAACATGTAATGTAAATGCTAAAATAAATGGTGCTTAAAGTAAGGACGTAAAGTAAAAGCATAAAATAAAGTCAATTGTTAATGAATTAGGAATTAGAAGTTAGTTGAATGACCATCTCGAAACTTGTATTTTGAAAACTCATTATAAGATTGATAAAATCAAAGATTCTCAACAACAAGTTTCATTTGCTTTTTATCAAGTATATCATTCATTTCAAATTCTCGAGGCAACAACAAATGATCAACGATGTTTAAATGATTCACTTAGCCCAAATTTTATGAAGGTTCATTAGAGGATTGATAAGACCAAAGCCTCCTAAAAATGAACCTCAAGATTATTGGATCAAAGTTTTCAAATTAAACATACTTGGGCTTACAAACATAAGTTTGGGCCACAAATGATCATTTGTCAAATCGGGACAAAATTTAGCGCTATGTTAAGCAATCGTAAGTGGACTTCTATAGAAGTCGCACCTATTTTGAGGCCAATCAATAACAATATATGTACCATATGTTTAGAGATATGATATATAGATCATTATCCCACAACATGTAGCACTAGTAAGAAAGGGGTAAGATGAAGAGGGAGCGGGGGACACCTCATCAACTCATTTAGCAACAACCTTCTGGTTAGCCTCCTGCACCACAGGCTCCACAATGTTCTCCTTAACTACCGACTCCATAATAGGAACATGAGCTTGTACCTCCTCAATAGGAGCCTGTACCTCCTCCGTATGAGCTTGTACATCCCCAGTGGTGGATACTCTAACACCCTGACGGCGGGGTGCACGGAATTGCGCCTGTTGCTCAGGCATCTATTTTTGGTGAGAACCAGTCATAGGATGACGTTCATCCCGTAGCTCTGAAGTATGTGCCTCGTCAGCCTGGACTTCAGCATCAACTATATCAGTGGTATATTCCGCAATAGAACCATCTATGCCTCTAGTCCTCACTGTAAAATAATAAAATATTAGGAAAATATAAACTACCGGAAATTTCTAAATTTCTGGTATTTTTATTTAAAAAAATTGAACTACCGGTGTAATACGGTGGGAGAACTAACTTGGTTTTATATTTTATTGCAAATGTTGCAGATAGCAAGAGTTTCCACCGACTTTTCTATTATTCAATAAGGAAGGGGTGAAAAGAACAGGAAAGACCTTGAGATTATTGCGTTTTATCTACGGGCTCTTAATCGCTAGCTCACTTTGTTTTTGAAAATGCTTTGTGTTGTGTGTTTAAAAAAATATTTTGAAAATGCCAATCATAAGACGACTTTGTAACGATTCTCGTTTCTGTTCTTGAGAATGCGTACAAAGTGTTTATTTTGAAAATATTTTAGAAAGTGTGATTGTGAAAGATGTTTTTGTTTTGAAATGTTTGTGAGCAAGCGATTATGAGCGTTCTACCTACTCAAAGTCTTTCTTGTCATTTTCCTCCTCCTTTAGATAATGTTATCCTACCATTAGTTAGTAGGAAGCCCTATCGTTGGATGTGAAGGGACATGTGCGGGTTATCGTACAGTCATCGAAGGAAACTCGTAGGGGCGCTTTAGCAATTTCTTAAGGGACTAGATCGTTTACCGAAGGAAACATCGAAAGGTTCATCGGGGGACTACGATCTTTGTTTTCGAGGGATAGTGCTAAAGCGTCCCCATATTCGAGGGACTTGAATGTTTTTATCGAAAGGCATCAAGGGAGGTTACCCTAGAGGTGAGGGTGTGCAAAGTGTGTTGTGATTCAGTTATTGTTTATCTTGCATTAGGGTTTGCTACCATTTTATTTTATATTCCCATACATGACCTAATTACTAACAGTAACAGTAAAAAATAGGAAAGCGGTAAATAACTGGAAAGTAAAAGCGGAAAATAAAACCCTAGACTATTATATGGCTTTGGGAAAATTATAAAAATAATAACAGTGCGGGAAAGTAAACCTAATTACTATTATAAACTATGAGCAATTACAATAATCGTAAAAATGCGAGAATAATAAACTACGCGAAAATGTAAGATAGGAAAGCGAAAGGGTTTTTTTGGTGATTTTTAGAAAAGAAGGTTTTAATGATTATTAACCCTAAAACCTAATTTATTTTAATTTATTAAGAAAAGAACCGATTGATTAAATTAAAAAAAAAACCTAAAAAACCTAAATTAATTGATTAAATGAAAACCTAAAAAACTAATTAGGGTTTATGGAAAAAAGAAGGTTTTGTCAAAGGTTTTGTGAAGTTAAAGGAAAAGGGGTGAAAAAGAGTGAGAAACATAGAAAATAGTAGAGAAAAAAACCCGAAATTGCCAGGGGTGGGTCTTGAACCCACGCCCTTAGCATTCCCATCTAGCATGCTCACCACTAGGCCAGGAGCGCGCATGTGTTAGGGAATGCAAGCCATCGTGTTTTGTAATCTGCAAAACAAGGAAAATCATGAAAAATATAAAAATTCCAAATGGCTGGGATCGAATCCACACCTTGGCATATTAGTGTCTTATTGCGCGCGCTTCAACCACTGGGGTGGTAATACATTCATTGTTTAAACTGAAACAATTAAAACAAATATTAAACAAAAACACATAGACTGGAGAGACGTTGGATCCCTAGCTCTAGTCATCTTCTTCGGTAGCTCCCTTACATTCAACCTGTGAAATAAGAGATATTAGCAAACCAAGGGGACCATACCCCCCTAAATCAGGCCTTATGAATCCAATATAGTGGTTATTTTGGGCTAAAACATACTGGTTTGAGAGTTATGACAAAAATACATGGAATCGGTGCAATCATGATGATGCACGATTCCGGTATCATGGGACTCCTGTGATGGTCCAGTCCTGCACTAATGAACCTCAGAAGCGCATCAATAACGTCAGCTTCAATCAAAACAGTAAGAAAATTAAAATATGAATTTATGAAATAATGATAGGACAATAATGCATGCAGGGGTGTTTCGAGCCCTTTAGATCATTACAAATGATCTCATCTTACCCTCTAATCTTCCTGAGAATGAATATGATGGTTAGTATGTATTGAAAACGGCTGCAAATAGGTTTTGCAAGTTGCCCTAAGTTTGAAAGTTTTGTAATTTTTTGGAGGTTTCTTGGACAAGGTTTTTCGTGGCTGATTTCGATGTCTGAATGCATGCAATATATAGAAGAGAATTTAGGTCAAAAGTTGGGCTTGGACTCTTGTAATAAGTCTTGTCTTATTATCTTATTTATTTTGAATTAATAATGAATAAAATAATTCAAATAAAAAAGATTAAGAGGTGAATGAGTAAGATGTGAGGTCTATATGGAGTGTAGAACACGTTTGGACTCTGAAACAATAGTCCAATAGCCCAAAAAGTCAAGTTTGCTCAATTTGAACTTCATGCATTTGCTCAAACTTTCCCAACTTGCACTAGTCATAACTCTCTCAATTTTTGTCATTTGAAGGTGATCTTGGACTTTTTAGAAAACTCAAGATGTCTCCTACAATCTCTATGTTGATAATTTTTGCATTTGAAAATTTTATCTTGATGTAAGTTGCCTTGTCAAAAAGTGTCTTTTTGTTGACTTTTGAAATGACCTATAATGTATTGGCTCATATCTCTCAAATGAAGCATTTTTTGGACTTGAGCTTAGAGAGTCAAAGTTGTAGTGAATTGAATTTCATTCAAAAAGAGATTTGGTTGAGGAAAATATGATGAAGCATGTGAAAGTTGTGTCTGGTCAAAGTTCAATTGACTTCTCCTTAGGAAACCCTAATTTGGCAACTTTTGACTTTTGATGATTTGAGAGTTTTCCTTGATGAATCATGATCAAACCTTGATCAAATGATGAATATGACTTCAAAATATTGATGTTGACCAAAAATCTTGAAGTTTGACTGTATGTTGACCACAATTGTTTTTTACCCAATACAGTTGATCTTCAGTCATCTGAGTCATTGACTGAGCAAACTTGTGATGCAAGACATGAAACTTGATATGAGCATTTTTGGGGACATATAAGAGATCGTGAAATCTCTTTGAGACCTTAGAAATACAATTTTCTTTGTGAGAAGATGAAACCCTAGTTGTGGACCCGTTAAGAAACAAAGAGGGCAATCACTTAAATGGACACGTGTGATGTTGAGTTAGTTAAAAATGTTTTTATTAACTATGAATTTAAAAATGCTAACATATGTTTTAAGGACACGTGTTTAAAAATCTAAAGATAAAAAATTTGTATTGGTAATGAGTGTTGTCTACTGTACATGATCTTTAGGGAATTTCTTATTTTAACTCATATTTTTTTAATCTACCACGCGAAATTTCAAAAATGCTCTTGAAAATCAAAAATATATTTCCAGTTCACACCTTCACACACATATAATTTATTCGTTTTAAAATTCATCATATTTTACAGTAAAATTAAAATCAAAAATACACTTTCGTTATAAATCGAAAATGCAATGTCAATTCCTAAACAACCACTACATCGTAAGATTTAAAATGTGAGTAGTCCAACTACTTATGATTTAAAATGTTTTTGCTATTCTAAAAAGTTGAAATGTTTTTGCTATTCAATCCGGTCAAAGTAGTCCAACATATTTTGTACAGTCTACTTTGATTTATTTGTCACCAAAATGAATGAATTGTTTGAAGACCAATTGTATAATTCAAAGAAAATAACATTGAGAAGCCATAATAATTTAGGAACCGAAAGTGTATTTTCAATTTATATTGAAAGTGCATTTTTGATTTTACGTGAATGCAACTTAAAAAAAAGTGTGCACAACAAATAAATTTTTGATTTTTGAGGGATATTTTAGAAACTATATAAAGTCTTTTTTTAGACATAAAATAAAATAAGAAATTTTCAATCATTATAGGTTTCTCATCGTTATTTTGTGAGAGTTTTTATTTTTTCGGAGTTAATAAATTCTACTACATGTTTAAAAAAAAATAAAAAACAAAAATCCATCGAAATAGCAATGTGACTCACGTGAGACCTAACTGTAGCTTGAGCCTTGGAAAAGACAAATTAATTATCAAATCTTAAAGTAAAGAGGTATATGTGTCTTAGATGTGGGTTTGGTGTTGTATATTATTAAGTGTAAAAAGAACTTTAAAAATCTTGGAGGGGCTGAAGCTGCCAGAGGCTTTAACCTCCAATTGTCCTTGAAGGTGATTCAAGGTGATTTCAACGAAGACACTCCAATACCAAACATGCACTCAGACATGGCATTTTATGTTTAAAGATTTCATACAAAATTGATGCAATATTAGTTATTTGATAAAATTATAAGCACCCGATAAACATTAATCCAACAAAAGAAACAGACATATAGAATATTGTCAAGTGATCTGAGTTTAATCTCAAAATGCCTTTAGCTCATATAAAAGCATATGGTATTCCTCTGAAGTCATTGAAAGCCGGCCACCGAAAACTCCAACATGACAGCCCACTATCCAAAGCTCTAAGTTCAATGAACAAAAGAATAGAAACCAAAAAAGGTTAATCAACTCAGTCTACCAGAGGATATTTAGGGAATACCTCGGTCTTCATTGTATCCATAAGATTATTATATTTCTTCTCTTTTTCCTTAAATTTTTGTAGATACTTCTTGTGATGTTTAGTTACTTTTTCGATATTTTTTTCAATCCGCAGCAGCGCTTCTTTTTTTCCTTCAATCTTAGTCAATATTTCCCTAGCTTCGGGAGAAATGTCCAACTTGTTTGTACAAGGAAAGCATATACAAGGATTCCTACAAAACATATAGTAGTAAGATGAGTAATTTCTACTCAAAAACCTAGGCATAATACACAAACCATAATCAAAGAAATGCGGAAGTATCATGGTTTGTAAAAAGTCAGACATTTAAAGGGTGATTTTGTACTGGATCTAAATAAAAGTTTAAAGACATTTACAAAATCAAATTCATCTCTTTTTTTTTTCACTTATCTTGCTTTTGGTAACACATCATAAACTATTTTCTCTTTCAAATGCTTATATTGTGTTTATGTTATGAGATAATGAGTTATACGAAACACCCCCTAAGTTCAATGAGATCCATGCAAAATTGAGACTAATATGCTCAAGCTAGAAGTCATCACATGCTGACAGACAGAAAAAGAGAAAAAAATACTTACCCATAACCAAGAGAAAGAGTTCCATTTTCTCTTATAATACCACCATCTAATGATACAGCACCCTCCTCTATACAGGGAAGAGCATCCACCATATTCTCTCTAGTTTTATAAACATGGAGTTTCTTGAAAAGGCTAAAGAGCACGGTCTCGCGAAGCCCGTACCCTGAAGTTGTCTTTATCTGCAGGTGATGGGTGTCCAGATCAATCATATTAACTGCATAACCCATAAAGCCTACTGGCGTTCTCCCATTTGGCATCTTGGGATCAGGCAAGAATAGCTTCCTCTGAGAGTCATTATCATGCCAGGACCCATTGTGTGGCCTGTCAATTGAATTGTATGGCCTGTCAATGGAAACAATGTCTGCATGATGTCTTCTCTAGACAAAAATAAAAAATGAAAAGCATCTAGTCATAAATCCTTGTCCTATAATTTTTTCAACAAAAAAATATCTATAAAATTAATTATATTGGTTGTGGTGACCCCTGAAACACTGCATTACCTTATATCATCAAAGGACATGACAAAAAAACGCTTGCTAATAGCTTTTCCAAGATCAGCTGCTTCAGCATGCAAAGCATGCACATAATCGATTTCTCCATTTTGTTTGTACTTCTCAAGAGAAATTGCAGTATTGAAAGATTTACAAATAACACCCAACATTTTCTCTTGCCCGAGATATTCAGCTAAAATTCTGCAAATAAATTAAGATAAAAACTCATTCAGAAGCACAATAAACCTCAAAATATGTTGTTAGTGAGCAAGTGATACAGAGGACATTTCGTTAATGATGGAATAATATCATTGTTCAGTGCAAACAACATTATTTGAAATTTCCACAATCATCATAGTAACATTTTCTACAACTACAATCACAATTTAAAACTAATAACTTTATTCTAAGTATTTTATTTTTGGTTGGCCGGGATGAGAAAAGAGAAAAATATGACACACTTGCTAAGCTCAGGACTCTGAACTGAACCAAGGAGGGCAACAACCCCAATTATATCTTCCAGGAAAATCTTGTGTTGCTTTTTGTCCGTAGTCAAACTGCAAAGGACAGAAGCTGCTGAATTTTCCATGCTTCTAATTTTTGTAGTCATTTCCTCTTTTGTGTAGGTGAACCCAGAGTCCACATAGTCTAAATGATAATGTTGAACATCATCTGCCAAAGAAAAAACATACATAAACCACAAAACATGTCATTTAAGACACTAAGATTGGTGTAATGGTCAATAGCTTGAGTAGTGTGCATGAGGTCGTAAGTTTAAACGCCATTACCTCCACTACGCACCGGAAAAAAAAACATGTCATTTATTAATTACAGTAAACTTTTAAGTATAACGTAATGTGGTAACAGACTAAACCTTGCAGCATCAACATATCTTTCTCAATCTCATCCTTTTGCTTAGAACAAACTTCAAGACATTCTTCGACTTGTTTAATTTTCTCTCCAAGTCGCAAAATCTTTCCAAGTTCCTGCATAGAAGTACATCAAGACAAAGTCAAGTTGAGGCAAAAATAAAAAACCGTGAGGATAATTTTTTGTAATCAAAATCAAGTGCAATGCTACATGAATAAAAGAAATCACTTGACCAATCACCTAACACAGTTTCGTTGTTGACAATCTCTTAAGTGAGAAAGCATTTTAGAAAAACATTAATTTTAATCTCATGCAATCACCTAATAATTTTGCTGTTATAATGAAATTTTGAAGCATGACAAAACAAAACCATGCCTTATTCGCATCTAAACCATTTATATTTGAGAACAAAAATCAAAACAAAACATTACATAATTCACATCAGATACCTTCTCATCATTATTTAAGATAGAGACCATTAAGTTGTCTTCGTGATCAAGTGGTGTTAGTTCCTGTGGGGGCAAAATGTTCATATCCGGGGGAAGTTGTGTAACA
Source organism: Vicia faba (assembly GCA_948472305.1). NCBI lineage: Eukaryota > Viridiplantae > Streptophyta > Magnoliopsida > Fabales > Fabaceae > Vicia > Vicia faba. The sequence continues at coordinate 1,356,437,859 of OX451738.1, read as the reverse complement.
TCTTTCACATTGGACATTTTGATAACTTCAACCTGCAGACAAATCCCTCCAATTATAATTCATAACTAGGCCAGAATATATATTAAAGGTAACAATAAATAAATATAACCTCTACATCCTGACATAGCCTGGAATATTGTGTATGGCAAGCTTCAAAACTAAAAGTCCCCTCAATTTCAGGAACGCAGATGGATGGGATAGTACAGCGTCCATGCTTGAAAGTGTACCGTATAGATTCCTCTGCACTGAAGAAGTCTGACTTAATTGTAAGCATATGAAACTGACAATTTTGATCATCGTGATGAATTTTCGTATCTACTTCTCCATCAATATTGACGATTTCAAATTCAATGTTTTCTAGCTGACCTCCAGCAGCACAAAAATCAGGCACCTGAAATTGCACACAATACAGCAGTTAAAATTTAAGCAAATACACTATAGTTCAATCGACAGCAACAACAACAAGTCTTATCCCACTAAGTGGGGTCGGCTAGATGGATCAAACTCTGCCATTGTCATAATGTTCTATCCAACACCATGCTTCTATCCAATCCGTTAATCTCGAGATCTTTTTTAGTAGTTTCTCTTATAAGTTTGTTGTCTTCCTCTACCTCTAGTTGTTTGACTCCTCTCCTTACAATAAAATCTACAAGTCTTCTTTGTACATGTCAAAACCACTAAAGCCTATTTTCCACCCTCTTTTCTACTATAAATGTTACCCCAACAATCTCTCTAATGGTATCATATTTAATCTTATTATATCTAGTCTTACCACACATTCAACTCAAGTCTTTGATATGCTTACCACACATTGAACTCAAGTCTCCCTTGTTCTTATAGATTGGAACTAAAGTGTTTCTTCTCCCTTCATCAGACATTTTCTTTGACCTCATAATTTCGTTAAAGATTTTGGTGAGCCACTCACAGCCTTTATCTCCAAGAATTGTTCACACTTCAATAGCTATGTTGTTTGTCTCAACCGCCTTACTGTTACTCATTCTTTTCAACGCTTCTTTTACCTTTTGTTTTTGAATCTGATAGTAATAATTATAGTTTCGATCCTCTACTCTAATGTCAAATTTGTTAAAGTCCGGTGAAATATCATATCATTTATTAAATACATTGTAGAAATGCGTATAGAAAAAGTTAAACCTTTGATGCAATTCTCAAGCTTCTTCCCGCAATTGAAAACTCTTGCTGGAAAATACTTGTATTTTGAAAAACAACAGATATGGATGCTGCATCAAGAAGCAGACAAATTAGATACATGTAAAGATATAAAAACGTTTTAATTTGCAACCATGAAGTAAATTAACTAATAATGGCACTGTGTCCACAACCTCAAAAAAATTGCAAGCTACATCGACATAGAACAGTTTGAAGTTTAAAAGTATAAACTAGTGGATACATATATGTAACATCATATTCAATTTAACAACATACCAATTTCTCCGTAACCCGCAGTTAACTTTAGCAGACCAGTAAGATTAATTTTTCCTTTATCATCCACCTGTAGATCAGAAATTTCATTTAGCATATGAGGAAAAAAACAGGGAAATAAAAGCTCGTGCCTATATTGATATGAGGATATACATACATTTACCTACCTATATGTTTGTCCTAGTACATTCATCCATGCAAAACATTCATCATAGTATATACTAGAGTAGCGTTTGTAAAAAAAAAAAAAGCATTACCTTGTATGAAGTACTGCAATGATTTAGCATTTCAAATCCAGCCACAACAATATCAACCTCCATGCCTTCAGACACATGGTTTCTGTATGTATCAAACACCTGGATGAAAGAAATACAAACAAATATGTCACTTAGAAACTTAATCTGATATAATGTTAAAAACACAAATATATGGCTGCGAGTGTATCTGTAATTTTACATATGCAACTTTGAAATACCTCCAACATTAACTCCTTGAAAATGAAACCTGGAAGTAGTTGGTCTTCTCTTATCTCAGGCTTCAGTACAACATGTCTGGGATAACCAGGAAAAACTGAGTACAAAACAGACAACAAGCATAAGAATAAACAAAACCGTAAGCTAATTTATTTCCTGGTGAATAAAAGACAAATATCAATCAAAAGCACCTCGACACGGAAAGGTTAGTGACAATGGAATTTGTTTTGAAGTAATAATCAAAGTAGTTCTATAGCTGGGCCTTATCTTGTCCAATTCATTACTTGTGACCATTGCATCCTGTATCAATTATTCATAAACACTGCAATAGTTAATTTATTTCAATCAACAAGACCCAACAGTACACAACATGCATACCATGATTTTTAAAATCATATTATCAGTTGAGAGTCCAATCTTCATTCCATGTACTTTGAAGTACAAGTTCTCAGCTGCCTGAAGTTGGATAGCCACATCCGCAATTGTTTTAAATGGTGCTCGATTACCATGGATGTCATAACATGCAATGGCTAAGGGTGGAAAGTTAGAACCAGCCCTGCATAACAAATAATTTGTTGAACAATGGCATACCAAAGTAAACATTCTTGATCAGAAGGAGAAATACAAGTTATAATTACACACAATATTCCAACAGTTAAAAAAGATATGTCCGAGAAATAAACAATTGGGAAAAATAATAAAAACTTTGTGAAGGAAAGTCGTGTTTTAGTATTTAACATATTCATCAACTAACATCTCTAGCAATCATACCTTACATCTAGCTCTGGACTTTGGTCATCGGTTAGAAGTTTGTACTTCTCGGGACAATGAGAAGGTTTCCCTGTCACTCTTTTGTCACAACTTTTACTGACTGAGTCCACCTAACAGACAAAATCACCAAGGCACCATGTTGCATTGCATGACGCCCAAAAAATAATTTACAATGGCAAACTACAACTTACAATACAACATGAATACAAAGTTATAGAGAAAAGATGGCTATTGCAAGTAGAAGGAAATTAAATCGACTATGCGTATGAAGATTTTGAAAATGTCCTTCAAAATTTAGTTCTTCAGTTTCTCATAATTTTTTCCTCAGGTTGATTTGAGTATAAGTGGATGAAATTCTCAAGCTATTTCTTAAATAATTAAATATAAGTTATTTTATTGTTTGAATATAAGAGTGCAATAAACACTCTCTCAATATTCATTTTTTTATTGGATGAAATAGATGTGGATCCCAAACTATAAAAACATGTTTCATATAAAATGGTGAGACTAATATAAATTTCAACTAATAAGAAAATGACTGTTAAAAAGATAGTTTCACTCCTCTTAAATATAAATATAAATGAAAATTTTCTTGGCATAATACATTCTAATTTCTATTTTTTCATTTTCTTTAATCACAGAAGCATTGCAACCAAATCTGTATCTCACCTCATCATTGAAAGTATAATTAATTGACAAGACTGATATAAAATGGAACTAATAAAATACTTACCACCCCAACTTGCTGTCGTTTATAATGGTTTGGGATCGGCGTGTCAAAACAAGCAGGAGATTTTTGTTGTATCTTATTAAGTGGATTCTCCCATTCAACACTTCCAACAGGAGATTTCTGTTGTATCTTATTAAGTCGATTCTCCCATTCAACACTTCCAACAGCTACAAGCTGTTACGTATTGCTTAGAAGTTAGAAATCTTAAAGTTTTTCAACCGTATAAAACAGATATACAACAAAAATTAATCACCGAACCTTTTCTGTGTCGATAACGGTTATAGGTATAGACAATGAGCTACCAACATTCAATGTGGGGTCTTCCTCATTGCCGGAGAGAAAACTCCCCTTCTCATCAGGGATATCTATTGGCCTTTTATATGCAAGCAAATGACAGTGAATAGAAACAATTTTAGGGAGTTTATATGATTTTTAAAAGGCACAATTTTGCAAAAGTATGTACAACGAACCTGCATATAATCCGAGCTTCTCCTATTAACAAAAAAAAAACATTGAAAGTGGTCACTTGACAGAATAAGCTTATCTCACTGGTCAAAAAAACGTTATACATATCACATTTTAACAAAGTTATTCCCTTTTTCTATATTTAAACAAGCACACGTTGACTTCACCGTTAAATTCAAAAGCAATAAGAGCAACATAATATATTCTATAATTTGGATTATTTTAATACATTTCGTTCAATACTCAACTTTTCATTAACCTTGAATTTGGGAGATATGAGACGGAACAGCTAGTACATTCTATTTCATTCTATATTAGTAAAACAAATAGGGAAGGTTAATGCTTTACTTAATGCGCTACATTCAGGAATCTTACCACCCGGGTCTCCTTCAAATCCTTCAAGCAAAAAGTACTCTATGGTTGCATAAACGTTGTTGGAAATCCCAGGACATGCTCCTTTTAACACTTTAATTCTCTGTCCATGAGTCCATGATTTTTCCTTTCTTTTCAGAATCTGGTGAACTCTGGCGACTTCATATTAGCAAGAAAAATAGAATCACAAAATGGAATATTCAATTTAGTTCAATAGCAGCAAATATATACATATTTACTGCATGAGACTAGTATAGAGTAACAGTTCAAATATCCATATCATAAATTCACGTATCAGAGGATTAGCAAGGTTCATTTATTCCTTTGTTAGTATACATGAGCATTTTCTCCAAAACACTGTGGTTTGAACTGCCACAAGCAATAATCATAAATAGAAGTAATTGCCATAAAAATTTAGTGCGTCATACCCTCTTTAGAAATGCCAAGTGCTTTCTTGTTTGGTGGACTGACAATTATAACTGGGTTATCCTCAGCGGTGGCATCAGCTTCTTCGTCATATTGATTGTGCATGTTTATTACCCACTCCTGGTACTCCTTTTCGAGCTGCGCAAGAGTTAACATTTTTGCACCCGTGCTAATTTCAACAAAAACAGCTGCTGATTGCAAATAACAGATAAGCTTACTTTTGAGTATTTAATAAGCAGAAAAAATCAGTCATGAGAGTTTAACTTGAAACAGTGTGATGAGAATTTAGAAGCAGAAAATACCGGTCTCTTTGTCTGAAACTTTACTTCCTAAGTTCTTCAAAGCCACGGTGAAATGATTGTGGTGAGCTAAATCCGTCTGAAAATGCATTATTCTTTTGATTATCCTTAAATTAAGAAAAAATTAAAAGACAACAATATCATTTTGTATATTAGTCGATCATACTAGATAGTAGACACATAGCAGACTCATTAGATTTATATCCAGTTATACTATTTCTCAACGTTTTCGTAGTTTCGTACTTCATAGGAGTATACATGTATACACAAATATGAAAAAGCACGAGCACTTGTATTTTCTTGGAAGGATTACTGGATCATACATGATGCATCTTTATATGTGCACCACATAATATGTAATTGTAGCCAATATGTAAATTATCACAACAATATTCAACAGAAAAAAGGTCACGTAGCGGAGGGCACACAATTTATTTACAAATATTTTAAACTATTGCAAGACTAACCTTTGACTGGGTTGGCTTAAAACCAGCATCAGTTTCTGCAAATTAGAAAGTCGGACTTAGAAGACCAACTAAAGAATCATAAAAAATATGAGAATGTCAGGTAACATATGGTTACTACATACCTACAAAGCATTTAACCCTCAGAGAACATCTCTTCAATATGCTTGCTCTACTGCTATTTACTCTTTTGCTCCTGAAGTCCATAAAAGGAAGGAAAGTCTGGCCAAAAAGAATTGTAACTGATCAGCAACCTCTAAAAGATGATTTTCGATCAATTAGGCATAAATAACTAAAAATTCAATCGACTTTAAAACAAACTAATAATTTAATCGAAAGAAATATGGTTGAAAGTTTTAGTATTCATGACTGATTTTTATGTTGATAAAAATAAAACAACATTAAAGAACATGTTTATGAGTTTTCTATCAAAAATATATTTATATTATTTATCAACCAGTTAAAAAATAATATAACTTTCAATAATTTATCAACAAGTTCATAGAAAAGGTTTGAAGTTTACCCAACGAGCATCTGGAAGGAGACGACCAAGCCGCCTAATGGAGACTCGGCTAAAATTTTGGAAGTTTTCTCTTATAATATAACCATCGGCCGTTAACTTTTCCAAAACCCTCTCAATACTCTCCTTTCCCTGCAATAGTGTAAGGATTCATTTGATTGGTTTTGATTATGAGATCCAAGATAGACGAAATCAAATACTAGAGGCTATTTATTTTTGTTACCTCTGTGAAAGGGAAATATACAAATCTAAGGCGTGCATTTGCTTCGTGGAACCCTCTTGTACCTGAAATATGGTTATTAAATTAGAACTTAACACCAACATTTCTTTACAGTTAATCAGGTGAAATGGTTAAGCTGTATATAATGTTAGACATACTGATTAAAAAAAATCATTTAGCTTATCTCAAGCTATATATTGCTAGATATAATTATAATTCATGAACATACCATCATGGTCATCTTTAATTGACAGACGAAGCTGCAAAACAAATTCAGGACCATTGCAAGAATGCAAATTGGTAGTTGCAACCTCCCCACCCTGAATCTCTGTCAGATCAACACCGTTGATCTACAAAAGAACCAAATTTGTTACAATCTTGTATATGCAGTTATGTGACATCAAGTAACCCTTTCATGAAACACAAATTACAATTTTTCTTTAATATATTGAAAGTGACAACTATAAATTTTACAGGAGCGCAAAGCACGGAGCCTGTGGCCAGTCACCAAAAGAACAAGAGAATCCGCTATCAAGATTCAGAAATTCGATTATATGTCTTGTTTATTTTTTTCCCAATATAATCTACTAAGCAAAATATCAAACCAAAGTGTACAAAGCAACGATACTTACCTAGAAGAAGTTTCCGCAATACCTGAGACGTAACACTATGCCAACTCGGAAATAATTAAACTAACTGAACATGTATAACAGAATTACATTATACAAGTATCTTTGAAGAGTTGAGTGTAGTTCCTAGTTCTAACATTCATTGAGTACTTGACACAAATATGCTACCAGATTAATCCATAATAGTATCAATAAGCTAAGTGAAGGTAATGCTGGAGCAAGAACCTGAAACTCAATTGGTGTAATAGTCTTCCCTTTGGCAGACAAGTCATCATTCTGCATAATGAAACAAATTAAAAGTCAAACTTTCAAGGCAATAACAACAATATTTAGCCAAGGAACAATGATGTTTCAGAGGCTTGTGACCAACTTTCTGTTGCATAAAAACTGAATGTACTAAGATTTAGAACATTATGGTGGATTGCTGTGATAGTGCCCTCCTCATAAATTATGACTTATTATGGAATCTCTTAAATGGGGCTTCATCATTTACAGGGAAATGTTTGTGAGAAAACTATGTAATGGCTATTCTTAAAATCTTTTGGCAGTTAAGGTTTAGTTTGGTAAAACTATAAATGATAGTGACAACAATTAAAAAAACAATTAAAGGGGTTATTTAGATGTAAAATATTATATTAATTGTATCCAAATGTATACTTCTTAAAACAAGGATAATGAAGGTCCACTCAGTCACCACATTAATTTTGTTCCTTTCCAGAATATTCTCCACTATTCAGGTTCATGCCATTTGTGGAAATGGAAACATACATCCAAATACAGATTTGTATGAAATACAATTCTTCCAGACAATTTCAGCCTAATAGTTTTGAGCACAAGAAACAAACTCAAATATAGTTGGGGAAAAGAAAATGATCAAAGGGAAGAAAAACATAAAAAGACTAACAAGCTATTAATTACAATACATAGCAGTAGATAAGATATGAATTTAATGGGCATACACTGCCTATGTAAATCATAATGATGATAAATGATAATTTTTATATTGACAATATTAAAAGGAAAATGAACATATGAAGCAATCTCATCTGTTAAATTGATTCAATTCATAGGCATGTTTTAACCTGAATGTAGGGGAAATATATGTCCTTGAGGTGGCACTGGAGTTTGTTAATATCAACACCTTTTACTTTTGGCTCCAAAATATCAACCTGCAAAAGTACCAAATCTTATGTTCATTTTCATCCTTACATATGTCATCCCACTCTTTATTACCAAAACTACTTCATGAATTTCATATGTTTCCTTTCTTCAACTTTCTGCAGAAGGGTATAATAACGAATAACCTTGATTTTCTTTTTCCTTTCCCTCCCCTCCACTCCAACCATAACATTTAGGATATTTATTTTCACTCCCATACATTTGCTTTCCTTCCCTCCATTAAATTCCTTCATCTCCCATTCTGCAATGCTGCTGAAAACAAACAAGAATAGGCCAAAGACGAGAGATGTATACCTTTGTAAAACTGCCATCAGAATTACTAATTTCATCCTTTAAAGGTTCTCTTATGCCACCATTGGTCTAAATGAAAAAGAAAATGATACTATCAGTTGAGAACATTAAAATACTAAGAAAAAGTATGCATTAAAGCCATTGCATAGTTAGGGAAACACGAATACCTTCCATGTAACTTCAGAATGAGATCTACTTAACAAAGCTTCTCTCTGAAGAAGTAACACGTAGACTTTCTTTACGTGTTTTGTTTTGGATGAAACACGTGTACGCCTGTAATGTGAGAATAAAAAAAATAAGACAGGGAGCGATAAAGAGATAAATTTTTAGATGAACTTGGAACATAAGAAGACAGAAAGATATTTATCTTAAAAACAATCATACCTCCCTAGGTGCATAGATGCTACAGGTCCTCCATATCCAAACATCCCAAAGCAAGGCTGCACACCACAATCAATACAACTAAGCAAACAATAATTTGAAATGTGTAAAAGAGTAATCAATCCCAATCTCAATCCCAATGATAACATTTGAATGTTTCTTTGTGCATAAGCATCATAGACAACAATTTTGACCAGAAGTGTAGCTAAAGGAAATGCTTCCGGTCACCAATATATTATTTATGCAGGTATGCTCTTCTAGCTTAAAATGATTGCCCTATCTGAACATTGTCAGCAAAAAATAAGAAATAGTGTTCAATGAAAGTATGCGATTCTAGAATAAGGATACTTTTTCGTCCAGATGTTTGTCCTATTACTATTAGAGCATGTTACAACAAAGATTAAAGAGTGAAAGAGGGCAAAAATGAAGAATACCTTTAAGTATGGGGGTTTTCCCCCAATAGCCGTTGATTTTGATAATCTGTGAATTGAAGCGCCCATCTTTCCCCTGTGCAAGAGATAAGAAGTCCATAATCAAGAGAAACGGTGGAATATACAAACAGATAAATCTTAAAAGGCAATGGTACAAATAGATTGAAGGCATTGAAAGTGTGATTTAATATTTTAAAATTTAAAAGTCTATTGTGTTAAAGACAAATACTCATTTATTCCGAACAAAAACTAGCAATATTTGAAACTAGTTATAATTTAGAAAAACACTAAAATGTTTTAGCATAATTGAAATTTTAGGACTTGTTTTTGGTTTTTAGAAAGTTTTCATATTTGGACCAGCAAATACTTATAAAACAACAAAGTTGAAATGGAGAACACAACAAGAAATATAAAAACAAAATGTACATAAGGTAGGATTCTTGTCAAAAATGTTTTCTCAAACCAAACACAGTCCTACAACTCCTTCAGACTTTGCTTTTAATAAAATGAAGGTATATCTGATTGTTATATTCACACAGATAACCAACAAAATCTGCAAAACATAGTTAGACTCTTCCAACTGAAAACTATATCGCCTATTGCTATCTATCAGAAGCGCAATCAATTTCAGTCTCTCCTTTATATCCATTTTGTTAGATATTAAGCTTGATTAATTGAAAAAACAAACTTTTTCCTGAAATTTTGATCATGACACCTAACTTTGAATCTCTTTGGCCATCAACATAGAAAAAGAGTTCAAATTGATATGTCAGATCATTAAGCAAGAAAGTGACATATTGTGATAGCAACTAAGGAATCACATGCAATGAAATTGATTCAAAAAGAGAAAAAGCTGAAATCAGCTGGTCAACAAATCTGCACTTAGCTAAAATTTAAATAATAAAAAGTTCTATTGAGAATCGGTTACAAATCAATTAGTATTGATTTGTATTCAATTAGTCATAAGTGTAAATTATATTATTAATTATTGTGTATACCTATTTTGCATATAAATATACAGCATGCGTGATCATATTCAACACACAAAAATACAATCACCAAACATGGTATGAGAGGGCTTCTGAAAGTAAGTGTATTTTAACTCAAATAACAGATTATCATAATGTACTTTGCAACTTTGAAAAGTTCATGAAATAATCTAAGAACGTATAGCTACCATTTTACTAGTGAATTCTCATCGGAGTCATCCATTCCAGAACCATTGTCAAAAATTGAAATTTTAGCGTCAGTAACATTTACTCTGCAAAACAGAAAAAGTCACATGAACAAGTGATAATTGATTGCACAGGTTTAAGAAACCAACAAACAAACACTATAGATTATAAAAATTAATTATGTATTTCAATACATTTATAACAATCAGAAATAGTTGAAGATAGTTTAAGTCAAAAATGGTGGCACCTATTAATCATTAGAAACTCAACAACTTATCATTATCACATTCATTTCATATGCAACTATACCTAACTAGCTTCCGATTATTTTTCTCGTTGAACCACACAGCTTGCAAAGCATTATCCTGATAATATATGAATAACAGTGTTAGTGTTGACATGTGCAAAACCTTCCTAAAATAAGTGAGTTTATAGTGTGTTTCGTTAATGAGCTTACAATCAAGTCAGCAATAGCCGCTTCAAAATTATATTCTTCAGGAAGCTCCAGCAGCAAATCTGGATCCGGTGTTAAGTCCCACATATTCTGCATTTCAGATAGCAAAATAATAAGAAATACGGCAACAGTATCATATTGTTTAACAATATAGCTGACAGGGGCAGAGAAACAAGAGAGATTCCTACCTCAAAGATATGAGCAACCTCGCTACTCCCGTCCTGATTGAAAAGAAACACAGACAATGAAAATAAATACCAAAGCTACAGCAAAATCGCAAAGGAGTAATAACGCCAAACTCGAAATTAGAGTAAAGAAACACCAACACACAATAACACAAACAAAAGGAGGCTTAATCAGTGTGTTATACTTACATTAAGGCGCAAAATATGGCACTTGCGAGGCATGAAATTTTTGAAGTCAATCACATTTGTGATCTTATTATTATCAGCATCCTCGATATACAAACCACTACCCTTCCAATTTATATCTCTTTTCTTCTTCATCCATTCACATTTTCTCTTAAGTTCCAAATACTTTTCTCGAACTAATCCAACGAAATCTCCAACATGCATTTCATTTTCCGCACTCCGAACTGTCAATTCCACACTGGTTCCATTCGGCAACAAAACCTTGAACCTGGACACTCTTCGTATTCCAATATCACCGTCGTCGTCACTTATCACCAGCTTCCTCTTCTTAGGGTTGGTACAAACCAATGCCCTTTCCATGCCTCCACTCTGTAAAACAACACAATTTCAATACTATTCCTATTTCCTTTTCAAACAAAACCGAAACGTATAAGTAGATTTCAGAAGTAAGCGATTATACGAAAATAAAAACTAAAAGCGATTACTATAAATAGAAACGTAATCAACACGTTTCAGAGTTCATAAAAAAAAAGTAAGCAAACGAAGGTGAAAAACGAGAACGAAGAGTGAAACGTACATTGATTTGAGCTTAAATGAATATAGCAGTGATTAATCAGAAGAACACTGATTTTGGTAAGCTTCCGTGTAGAACAAGGAATGAAAATGGAATCGGAGATGGAAGTTTTCAGTGATTTTATTATCGCTGAAGTGATTGTGAAAAAGCGCTTCTGCGGTTAAAAGCTATTGAAGAAAATGAGAGGTTTTGAAAGGGTTTTGAAACGTGGAAGAGAAACCGTTTCGAAGTTTTAGTGGGTTTGCTTGTGTGTGTGTGTGTGAGAAGAAAAGTTAGAAACAAAAAGCGAAAATAGTGTGATGTTGAGAAGATAATAAGACAAATAATGAATTAAAGAAAAAGCTGTTTAATGCTAAAAAAAGTGACAACTTATGAGAATTTTATTGCAACCTGTAAACTGTAAAAAGTAAAAACTAAGTGCAATTAAAAATAAATAAAAATTATCAAATAAAATAATAATAAGAAAAGGAGTATTATCTGGCCAGTCAAAAAGGGACACGTGGATTAGGTTGTTTGAAAAATGCACTGTGCATGATACTGTATAGTACGTATTAATACACGTTACGGTTCAGGGATTGAAATTACCTTTTCCTAAATATTGTCAAAAATAATGTGTAAAAATATCTAGAAAAATAAGTTTAATTTCTAATAAATTTCAATAATTAGATAAGAAAAAAAAAAAAAAAAACGGGTTGTTTCAACTTTTGGATTGAAATTATCTTTTCCTAAATACTAAATATTGTTACACATAATTTTTTTTCATAATTATTCTCGTACTTTCAAATTTAACTAATTAGAATTTTCAATTACTAGTTACATTTATTTTAATTTTTATTTTTTTATAATTTTTAAAATAAATATTGTAAACATTTTTGAGAAATTTAATTTTTGTCAAATACATGCATAAGAATATTATTCTTAAAAATAATAATTCTGAAAATAGAATTTTAAAGAATGATATTTTATAATTTGAAACAAACACTTTCTATCAAAATTATACTAAAATTTTATAAATTAGACCATTTTTTATACATAATAATTTTGTTTTTTGAAAATAAAAATATATTTAAATCAAAAAACTTTTTACACAAGGCGATCTAAGATTGATCCAATCATCCATGTGATAAACACAAACAAAACATAAGGCTAGTTTGCCATCAATCTAGCTATATACTTCTTAATCTTATGATTTATCCACCCTATATAAATAAGATTATAGATGATATTTTATCTTCTATCTCCTTTTATACATGACAAATTGAAATATAAGAGCGACAGATATATTGTAAACAAAATTATAATTTAATAGATCTAAAAATTGACTAATTCTTTTTTTGCCAATACTACAAAGAAAGATTTTTAAACAAATGCATAGATCGAAGAAAAAAAAAGGGAAAAACATCGTCAAAACTATAGATAGTTTTGTAAATTGGACCATATTCTTCTTTTAAAACATAAGTGATTAAAAAATAAAAGTGAAAAATATGAAGGTCATAGTTCAATAGAAAACTTAAGTGAATAGGACTTGAGAAATGACCTTAACTTCTTCGATTTATGTATGTGATGGATGGAAAATAAGAGAAAGGTGATATTTTTTGAAATTTGTAACTTTCGCCAAAAACAGAGAAACTTGTCATTTTTTGAATTTGAATGAATATGGACATGGCTGCACGAAATCTTGAGCTTCAAGGCAAGCTAAAACACCAGCCTAAATGCCAAAACATATTTCTAATTATTTTATACACTTTATTTTATATTTGAAATAAATTAAAATAAATGTGTACAAAATAAGTAAAAAAATGTAAGGCATGGTAAGAGTGTTTTTGGAGGTACTCTATAATCTTAGGGAGATGTTTGAAATCCAAGAAATTGAGCCCTTGCCTTAAAATTTCAAATTTGTTCAATGCATAATTCTTGAAAATTCCCAAAATTTTCCAACTTGGGTAAGCCATAACTTCCTCAATTATCATCTCATGATGATGATCTTGGACTTTTTGGAAAGCCCAAGATGTCTACTTAAATCCCTCTTTTGATCAATTTTGAATTTGAAGATTTTATCTTGATGTAAATGGTCTTGACAAAAAATGCCTTTTGTTGACTTTTGAAAATGACATGTAATGTATAAGCTTGTGTCTTTCAAATGGTGCATCTCTTGAACTTGTGGGCTGAAGAAAAGTTGTAGGGAATTGAATTCTCTTCAAAATGAGCCTTGGTTGGGTAAAAATGGATGAGTTATATCAAAGTTATTCCTGGTCAAAGTTTGGTTGACTTTTCCTATAGAAACCCTAATTAGCTATTCTTGACTTTTGATGAATTAGGAGCATTTCTTGAGGAATCATGATCAACCTTTGATCAAATGATGGATATCACTTCTAAATGGTGAGTTTGACCAAAAACCTTGAAGTTTGACTGTATATAGGCCACAGTTGACTTTTGACCTAGTACATTTAATTTTTAAACATTTGGGCAATTGACTGAGCAAACTTGTAGTGCAAGGCATGAAATTTGGCATGGACAATATTGAAGACATATTAGGACCCTGAAAAACATTTGAGACCTTTGAAGCTCAAACATCTTGATGAAAATTGAAACCCTAATTAGAGGTTCATTGCCTTAGGAGGAGAATTTGTCTGGTCAATTCTTGGTCATCCTTGAGCAATTGGGAACCTCAATGAGCATGTCTTGAGTAAAATGGGAGGGAAAATTTTGGAGTACAACACAGTGCTATCCTACTATTAATGAGTAGGTATCCCTATCGTTGGATGTTTGAGGGACAATCAAGAGTCATCGTACAATCATAAAGACAACTTAGCAAGATACTTTAGTAACACCCCTAAGGTTTTAAGATCATGTATCGAGGTAACATCGAAAGGCTCATTTTTATGATTTTTGAACCAGAGGGTTGCCACTAAAACCCCTTACGTTCGAGAGTTGTGAATGTTTTATTCTGAAGGCAACCGAAGTGGGAGTACTCTAGACTAGAGGTGCGCATGTGCAAGTGTGTTGTGTTTCAGTTATTTATCTTTGATGTTAAGTTTACTAACGTTTGCTTTTAGTTTTTGTCATGCAATCCTATTAGGCATTCATCTAACAGTTCAATATTAGTGTGGAAAATTAAAGTGCGGAATTTAAACTAGCTATTACATGGTTTCGGGGAGAGGGAAAATTACAAGTCCAAAACTGGGGGTAAAAACGGTAAAGAAAAACTAATTAGTCTATTAGAATCCATGGGTGGATACAATAATAAGAAAGTAATAATGCGGGAAGTAAAATGAACGTGCGAGAATTAAAAAGAACGTTTGTTTAAAACCCTAAGGAAATCTATGAAAATTAAGAAAATTCTTTTATGGTTGTTTTTGTTTATTTTAAGAAAATATTTGAATTAAAAATAATCAAATAACTAAACCTATTTTTAATAAATTAACAAAACGATTGATTGTTAATGAAAATAAAAACTAATAAAAGAAGGTTAATTCTACATGTTTTTTGTATTTATTAAGAAAAAGATTTGCAACCTAAATCTAATTGATTTTAAAATGAAATAAAAAGTCAAAATAATTAAATTAATTAATTTATTAAAGTTTAATTAAAAACCTAAATCTACATTTTTTTTACGATTTTTCTGATTTTATGATTATAATTAAAAAAAAGATTAAAAATGAATAAATAAATTAAAACAAAAAAATAAAGTAGCATGGGCCTGGTATTAGAAGCAAAAATTGGGGGGGGGGGGGTTGTAATTTGAATTTGCTAAGCCCAATCCACAAAGGCCCAGGCACTCAAAAAAATCTGCCAAAAAAAAAAGAAGTTAAGACTAAAAATGACAAAACCTGGGACTTGAACCCAGGTTCTAGGAAAGGGAGTACCTTGAACGCTTGCTTGCTACCGCTGGGCCATTTTCACTCATTCGTTAGCATAACCAAACAAATAACATTATATGAAAACAAAAGCAGTAATTATTTAAAACAGAAAAAATGCGCGTTGTTGATTCGAATGGGCCAATAGGAAGACTACATCTTAGCCACCGGAGTCAACCTATCAGAGTCAACCTTCTGGTTGTCTTCTCCGGAGGGTTCCAAACCCTAATCTGCAAAACCAACACAATTAATGAATCAAAGCAACCCTACCCCCTTAAAGAGATGGCTTGAGTCCGAATATGGCGTTAGTTTTTGCTAAAGGTCTCTAAATTTTGCGTTTCAAAGCCAAGCTTCCGATCGGGGTTAAGAATGGCATCTCATGAACCAGGCCTCAAAACTTACATGCTTCACGTCCAACCTGCTCTATATACGACTACAAACATGTATACAAACGTCAAATGGATTAATAAATGCAGATCAACAAGATTAGATTTAAATAAACTATACCAAATGGTACAACTTGTATGGCCGACTCGGGCGCGCTCCAGGCCAAAGTGAGGGATGGAAATGACTCCTGGGGACCTCAGGAGTGCAAAGATGGCATGAGATTGGATGGAGGAAGGCTGGAAATTAGGTTTTGAATTTTCACAACCTTTGAACAATTTTTTGAGAATTTTGATAGCTTTTTATAAGTGATGATTTCGTGTCCTTGGCTTATGTTTGGCTTGTATATTTATAGAGGAAT
The DNA here is from genome assembly GCA_948472305.1 of Vicia faba. Taxonomy (NCBI): domain Eukaryota; kingdom Viridiplantae; phylum Streptophyta; class Magnoliopsida; order Fabales; family Fabaceae; genus Vicia; species Vicia faba. The sequence goes on along the minus strand of OX451738.1, from coordinate 1,356,421,592 downwards.
GGAAATGTGAATAAACATGGCAAGAATCCATGCATTGATCATGGTTTTGAAAGAAAAAAATCAAGACTTTGAAGAATTGTCATATTTGATAATTTCTTTCCCTTGTTGTCATACATTGAACCTGGTATTTTTCCTCATGCCTTGCACGAATTCTAATGCCCAATATCAACCCAAATCATCATCCCATGTGTCCATACTTTTTATTTATTATTTTATGCAATTTATTTGTGTTTATTTGAATAAAAACAAAATAAATATGAATAAAATAGAGAAAAAAATGAAAATCAAGGTGATAGTGAATTTAGGGGTCCTTGAGTAAGTCATGAACATATTTGAATCCCACAAAATAGGTCTCTGAACTTAAAAATGCATTTTTGCTCAAAGTTGACTTTTTGCATTTTCACCAATATGCCCAATTTGTACTAGTCATAATTTTCTCAATTTTCATCTTTTGGAGATAATCTTGGACTTTTTAGAAAGCTCAAGATGTCCCCTACAATCTCTATGTTGATCATTTTTACATTTAGAGAAAATATCATGATGTAACTTGCCTTGACAAAAAGGCCTTTTATTGACTTTCAAAAAGACCTGTAATGTATTGGATCATATATTTATAATGATGTATTTTTGAAATTGAGGACAAAAGAAAAGTTGTAGGGAATTTAGTTTTCTTCACAGTGAGCTTTTCTTGGGGCAAAATGGATAAAGCATGTGAAAGTTATGTCTGGTCAAAGTTCAGTTGACTTTATCTAGAAAACCCTAATTTAGCAATTTTTTATTCTTGATGATTTGAGAGCATTCCTTGAGGAATCATGACCAACCCTTGAAAAAATGATGGATATCACTTAAAAATGTTGATGTTGACCAAAAATCTTGAAGTTTGACTGTATATTGACTACAGTTGACTTTTGACTTAATATAGTTGATTTCTAGTCATCTGAGCAATTGATTGAGCAAACTTGTAATGCAAGGCATGAAAATTGGCATGAGAATTATTGAGGACATATTAGGAACCATGTAAATCACTTGAGTCCTTTGAAACCCAAACTTATTTGTAAAAAAAATGAAACCCTAGTTGGAAATCCATTGCTTAAGAGGAGAATTTGTCTGGTCAATTCTTGGTCAACCTTGAGCACTTGAGGACCTCTAGGAGTATGTTTTGAATAAAATGAGAGGGAAAATTTTGGGGTACAACAACAGAGATTAAAGAGTTACCAATATTACCCATACCAATGATCATTCCTTTTTGTCCTCCTCCAAACCCTACACTTCCTTCCTCTTTCAGAATTAGGGTTTGTAACATATGCTTTTATCCTATCATATGTCGTGAGCAGCCACTGTCCAGGTGTTTGACGACATAAACTTATCTAGAGGGTGGTGAATATATCTCCAAAATGAAAATTTATTTTTAAAATTATGTTTTAAAATCAAATAAAAAACTATGGCAATCGGAAGATTAAGCTTAATTTGAAAAAGTCATCTAAACTGAACCGACTATTGGAAACTCGGATATGCATAAATCACAGAATGTAATCTAAAATGATGATAAGACTCAATACAATAATTTTTCAATCAATTTTTTTATAATTATCATAATTGTTAACCAATTTCCAATGAAATTATTGATAAAGCTAAAACAAGCAAATTATTGAACACTTGGCATGCAATCGATTTTTCATATTTTCCATTTGATTTTTTTGATATGAAATACCACTTACAATATAATTGATTGTAATGTAATCAACAAAGAAATGTTTAAAAATCAAAGTATAGATCTATACAAATCGATTACACAATCAATGAATTGAATAATTTGCTACACAAAGTAAATGATATATAGATGAGAGGTCACCGTCTCATGCTACTACTTTCCAAGAACCTCCTATTTTTCAAAGCACTTCACTTGATCGAATCCGAATTTTGAAACCTTGTTAAAACCCCCAAATAAACACTATGATCTTGGCGGAAAACCCTCATAGTTTTTCCGATGAAACCCCCAAAAATTCTCAACCCAATATTAGGTTACATCAACCTAAATTGAACGTTATCAAAACAAGTCTAGATGGCACCCAAACAATGAATGATTATGTGTACTTTATTTGTGTGTATGTATAGATGAGAGGTTTAAGATGATGAGTAATTTTTGTATGTGTGTATAGTTTCATCAAATTGGAAATGATGCATGTATGAAGTATTTATATGTGTGCAAGTTGGAGGGAAAAATGGAGGCTTAGAAATTGAACATAAATGCAATTTTTCCGAAAAGTTACTGTAAGCGTCGACACGTATAAGTCCTATGTTGACACATACAATGGCATGTGTCGACCTATTCAAGTTCATGTGTGACATATCGAAACATATGCTTACAAGCTTTAAAAATGCAGTACATGTGTGTTGTACCCCAAAATTTTCCCTCTCACTTATCAAGATGTTTCTCACAAGATCTCTTGAACTCAAGACTGCATTAGGGTTTGATCAGCTCAAGACACCTCCTCATGCACTGATGACCAAAATTAGGGTTTGAGTTTTCACAAGGATTTTTGGACCATCAATACTTCATATTACTTTAAAGGATCATTATGGACCCCCAAGATTATTCATGTTAAGTTTCAAGCCTTGAATCACATTTTTGATCATTCAATTGGACAGTTGACCTAAAAATCAATTGTATTGGGGAAAAAGTCAACCATGGCCAATTTACAGTCAAACTTCATAATTTTTTATCCACATCAACATCTTATACTCATATGTATCATTTGATCAAGTTTGGACCATAATTCCTCAAGAAATTTGATCAAATCATCAAAAGGGCAAAATGGTCAAAATTAGGGTTTTGACTCAAAAGGGGCAATTTCTGATTTTTGACCTAGCAAATGATCAATTGGTTTGAAGCATGATTTCAAGAGTTCAATTGCATCATCTTGACCTAATTACATGGTTCAAAATATTACAAATTCATTGGATTGACAGATGAATTTTTCAGTCAACTGATCAAAAGTCAACTGTATACTGAAAAGTCAAACTTTGACTTTTTGGTCAAAATCAAGTGCCAAAGATCATAATTCATTAAAACATGTCAAAATGTGAAACTTGTTCATCAAGAAATCAAGGATTGAAGATTTGTTTTTTTAAAATTTGAAATTTCTTAACTTGGAAAATTTTCTAAGTACATAAAATTTCTTATTTTTTCTCAACTTTAAGCCAAATTTTCACCATGATAAAAGATGATTCAAAAGAAGTTCCCAACATGAAAGTTGTAGATCTCCATGAAATATACAACTTTGATTCACCTAATTTCTCCTAAAGATGCTTTTATCTCAAGATATAATTTTGTGAATACATGCTCATGAACTAAAATAACTTAGTGAAATTTTGCCCTAGTTAGGCAGGTTTTTAACCTAACTTCATGTCAATTTTTCACATAGTTCCAATGGGAATCTTTGAAAACAATTCAAATATGAGTTGTATAGAACATTTCAAGCTTTTCAAAATGTCAAAGAACTCCTTGAGATCATTTTTGAGTAGGGAGAATCGAAGAGATGAAGTTGGCAATTTCTCACTTTGATTTCAAGCCATTTCATGATGAACCAAAATTCAAATTCAAGCCTAGGCTGCATAATCTTTGCTTTGCAGGCCTCAAACTTGTTTCTCACTCCATAATTAAATGTTTACACAATTGATAGAGCTTTAATCCAAGCATTAGAGCCTTTGTCCAAGCTACAATTCCATTTATGGCCCAAAGTTGCCATTTCCATTTTGATAAAGCACAAGTTTTGCAATTGTCAACTCCTTGAGCTTTGCACTTGTTCTTTCTGCACACACAAACCCTATAAACCAAAAGCAATGTATCTAAAGCCTCTACCAACTCAGATCAAGCTTGTACAAACACATAAAGACTTGTCTCCTCACTTTTCTTCAAAAGCAAGTAATAGAGCCAAAAGGCTATAACTCAAACCTGGTGTGGAATTGATTTGAAACCTTCTATATACTTATACACAAGTGTATTACAACCTAGAACACGAATGCTAAAGCTCAGCAACTCTCCCAAACACTCTATCACTGAAAATATGCCATAACTTGCAGTTTTGCACCTTACATGGCAATCTCAAAAACCACTCGTGCGTTTTGAGTTTTAACCATTTAAACACTTAATATGGTTCATATCTAAGTGTTCCAGATGCATGTTCCCTCAATGTAACACCTCCTTCTCCATCTGCCATTTTACATTTCAAGCTCGCAGGTTAACTTGAGTAGGGAGATTCAGAGACTTTCAGGACAAAGTAAGGATTGGAATACACTCAGGGAGGTCAGGCAAGCTAAACAGATCCTCAGGCCTTCTCAAAACTTGCTCAAACTCCATTCACGATCTCAACTGAAAGAGGTAAAAACTCAAACTTCTATCTCTTCATACAAGCATCCTTTGGTCTCGATTTGTGTAAACAAAATGTAAATATCCTTGCACTAAAGTCAACAATGTTCATAGATTTCATTTATATTCATTGTGTATAGAGAATTTTAGATTTGAAATTTCGATAAAAAGTAGGTTTTAAATTAGGGCCAGTAAAATTAGATTTGATCTTTGACTTTTAGTTTACATGAATTATATGATTGAAATCGTGGGAAGAAACACTGTAATTTTCATGTTTGGACTTTCCATTTTTATGGAGAAATGAGAGAGATACAGGTGGTCCGGCCATGGCTCAAGGTTGAAGATGAAGTTACCTTCAAGGGGCGTTTTCTAATATATATTTATCTTTGTGTTTCTATAAACGGATGTACAACCACCCCAGTGGTAAGGCAGCGCGCAAAATGCCATAGGTCATGGGTTCGAGCCTTGGCGCCTGCCTTTTGCAATTTTCCATATTTTTTCCATCTTTTTTGTTGTTTTTGCAGCGTGGGCTTCAGACTTTGGGCCTTATGTTTTTTTTGGTAACCTCCTACCTCCCATTTGCTTGCAGCACCCCTGGCCCATTATCATTTATTTATTTATTTATTTTGTATTCATTTTATTTTCCTAATAATATTTTCTTAATAATAAAAAAATCATAAAAAATATAAAAATGATAAAAATTATATTTTGTTTTATTTTATTTTATTTTCTCATAAAAAATATTTTTTAATTTAAGTTATATACTATCCTTTTTAATAAACTTGTAAATTAAATTATAATTAGTTTGATATACATTTTATTTATATATATATATATATATATATATATATATATATATATATATATATATATATATATATATATATATATATATATATATATATATATATATATATTAAACATATTATTTTAATACAAAAAGACCAAAATACCTCATAAATACCATAAATACCAAAATACCTCAAAGAAATTTATTCCCTTTTAATAAAGTAGAATTAGGGTCTAATCAAAATCCTTTCTAAAAATAATTTCCTTTCCTAATTAAGTTGAGTTTAATCTTAATTTTTTTATTAGGTTTAGGTTAAAACTTTTTCACATAAAAAACAAACAAAATCTTCTTTTGCATTTACATATCTTTGCATATTTAATTTATCTTGTATATTATTTATTCCAATATTTGTACATATTCAATTTGGTTGTAATAGATTAATTAGGTTTATATTATTGCAATCCCCATTTATAAATTTTATACCCCCTCCCACAAATGTTGTAATAGCGTAGGACATTTAAATTTCGCAATTTATCGCTTTTATATAACAGGCTAGTAATTAGGGTTTGTATGGCAAGATAAATCAACCAAATAGAAAACCCTAATCCAAGATAAAATCAAGCATGAAAATGGCACACTTACACATTAAACACCCATAGGGTTACCCCACTTGGTTTCCTTATACAAAATGGTCATATTACGCATGTAAAGTGTCTTAGCAAAAACAAACAAATACAAGATCATAGTCCCTCGATGACACTATTCAAAGTTGCCTTACAAAATGATCTTAGTCCCTCAAAAAATGCTAAGATACTTTGCAACATTACTAATCATGGATATATGATGACCCACACCCGTCCCGTTTACATCCAAAGATAGGGTTGCTTACCAAATTAATGGTAAGACAACAATATCAAAAGAAAAGAAAATAAACAAGAAAGACATTTGAGTAGGTAGATTACTTTTAGTTACTTGCCCCATTTCAAAAAAAATATCCTTGAAATTTTCAAAACAAACACACACATTTCCAAACATCTTACAAAATTGAAAAACATTTTCAAAAAGATCAACATCTTTGTATACATTCTTACGAACGAGAATCATTACAAAGATTGCCTAAACAATGGCCTCTTTTACAAAACACTTTCAAAACCACACAAAACACAATTTCAAACAAAAGCAAGTGATCTAGCAAGTAACTAAGAGCCCATGGAAAACCATGGATGAAAGGGTATTAATACCTTCCCTTTTCATAATTTACCCCCCGAACTCAAGAAATAATCTCAAACGTCTTTCCTGTGCTTTTTCACCTTTCCTTTTTAGATAAAAGAAAAGTCGGTGGCAACTCTTGCTAACCGCGACATTTGCGATAAAACAAAAAACAATCAAGTCAGTTCTCCCACCGTATCACAGAACTGGCGACTCTGCTGGGGAAAATTCTAAAAGTGGGGTTACCTTAGGGTTTAGATCACATTTACTTTCTTACATTTGTTTGACTTGTATGCTTTACATTATGGTTCTTTGTTTGGGTTTGAATCCTCTACCCAGATTTGGGATACATTATAGGTAAGTAGCAATACTCTGTGGAAACTGTGTGGGGTATACTGACATGGTCTAAGCAATAGCTACGTTAGTGCGACATATTTGTGGGTACTGGTAGCATTTGAGTTAATCAAAGAGAATACGGGGCCGCTGAGTGATGTCATGAAGCACTAATGAACTTCTAGAACCTTTACTTGACCAACTTTGCCTTTAGGATGTAGTGAGATGACCGACTTTGGTGCAGTCTGAAGTTGGTAGATGCTCGATACTACACTCATTGAGATTTGGTTTCTTGGGATATTTAGGTCGCCATTAAAGAGGCTTGAGCTGAAACAATGACCAAGGAAACAATCCAGTGATCTTGAGCTCCTTAGAACCCGGTTACTATTACTAGGACAGGTTTAAGCCAACTAAAACTTCAAGAGGGCACTTACCTATAAAACTCTATGCAAGCCTAAACTTGGGATTTGTTTGCTTTGTTTGTATATTCATACTTGTACATAACATCATGGACATTATGAACATCATATACATCCACTAACCATTTCAAGGATTTTTGGATTCATCTTTGTTCTTGTTTTGTAGGAAATGGATTCACTTCGCATGAAAACTATTCAAGTCAACCTTGTAAGAATTCCTCTGCCACTTAAGGAGCTAGCTTCAAAGATTCCTGAGAACTCTCCATTCACCAAGAGACATGGTCGTCTACTCAACTTGGTCACCTCCAACACAGATGAGGATATGATGAAGGTGCTCTTTCAGTTCTTTGATCCTTTGCAGCATTGCTTCACATTTCCTGACTATCAACTTGTGCCTACTTTGGAAGAATTCTCCCCTCTTGAGGATTCCTATTCTCAATCAACTACCTTTCAACGGTACAGAAAGAGATCTAAAGCCATAAGAGATTGCTCAAGCTTTACACTTGCACTCATCTGATGTCATAACTCATTGGGAAACAAGGAGTGGTGTCAAAGGCTTCCTAGCAAAGCTTCTGTTTGAGAAAGCCCAAAGCTGTTGGAATTCCTTAGACTTACAAGCCTTTGAAGAAATTGTGGCTCTCCCCATCTATGGGATGGTTTTGTTTCCAAATCCTGACCAACTCATAGATATCAACGCCGTCAAAATCTTCATGTCACGCAACCCGGTGCCTACATTTCTAGGAGATATCCTACACTCTTTTCACACTCGCACAATGAGGAAAAGAGGTGTCCTTATATGTTGCACTACTCTCTTGGCAAGATGGTTTATTTCTCATCTTCCCCAATCAGTCTTAAAGAATGAGCAAGGTTCAAGATGGTCACAAAGGTTGATGACGCTCAAACATTCAGACATTCATTGGTGCTCTCGATCCAAAGAGAATGTTATCATCGTCGATCGTTGTGGAGAATTCCCTAATGTCCCTTTACTTGGAATTAGGGGAGGAATCACCTACAACCCTTGCTTAGCCTTAAGGAAGTTTGGTTATACCCGAAGGGATGGCCTGCACGAGATGCTGATTTAAGGTTTGGTATTCGACTACGACAACGACGATCAAGGTCTTCGCCAGAGATTCATCCGAGCTTGGAGGATGCTAAACAAGGTAGATAGCAAGACTTTGGGGCACAAGAATTCCATCCCTCTTGAGCCTTACCTCAAATGGGTACGAACTCGTGCTCAGAGTCTTATGATGCCTTACCCCTCCATTCTTCCGGTAATCATTGAGCCTGTCATGGAGGGAGATGTTCCATACACTATCCTACATCCTGACATGCTCACATCTCTTGAAGACCTACACAGGGATTGAATACAACTCAAAGGAGAACGAGATACTTTCAAAGCCAAATTCTACGCAAGCAAGAAGAAGGTTTTGGAACTCACTAGGCTACTTCATGAGGAGCAAACTCTGAATGCCTACATTGCACCAAAGAGGATGCGCACTACTTTTCTACCTTAGAGTTTTGTATTATTTTTCCCAAGGGGCATTGATGTACTCAAACTTTATCTTATTAATATAACATGTGTTTCCTTTTTTGTCTAAATCAAATTTGAATCTTTGAAATCCTTGAAAACATTGCATATGCACATATTATTCATCATAACATAAACAAGTCTTTTGCAACAAGTCTCCTCATCTCTCTACTGTTTATTTAAGTAAGATGGATCTCGAGCAAACAGTGAAAGATCTCCAAGCTCAGAATACGCAATTTCAATAGTTGCTCATGACCCTAGCCAAGGGGCAAGAAGAGTTGAAGACTCTGCTGGCTGAAGAGAGGAAGAAGAAAACAAAGAAGGTAACCGGAGTCTTAAACATGGGAAGAAGATTTCATGGGCAGACAAGAGGGACTTTGGATTTTGCAACAACATCCGGTGAAGGATAGGGGAAAGGCAAGGAAACAGTTGTCCCATTAGAATCAGAAGAGGAAGAAGAAGAAGAGGACTACTCTAAGAAACAATACCCTCCAGCTGATGACAAGTATAAACATCTTGAAGAGCGGTTGAGCGCAATGGAAATCCAAAAGGTGCCAGGCTTGGACTTTGAGGAATTAGGACTAGTGTCAGGGATTGTGATTCCTCCGAAATTCAAAGCACTTGTATTTTCCAAATATGATGGAGTGTCATGCCCTAAAATGCATCTCCGGTCATATATGAGGAAAATTTAACCCCATACCGCTGATAAAGACTTATGGGTGCATTTCTTCGAAGATAGTCTGTCTGGGACTCAACTTGACTGGTTCTACCAATTAGAAAGAGCCAATGTTCACAATTAGGAAGATCTTGTTGCAGCTTTCTACAAACAATACCAGCACAATGCTGATTTGGCGCCTACCCGTACTCAACTCCAGAGTATGGCCATGGTGTCCAATGAAGGTTTCAAGGACTATGCACAAAAATGGAGAGATTTGGCTGGAAAAGTTCAACCCCCTCTGGCTGAGAGAGAATGGGTAGACATGTTCTTAGGTACCTTATCTGGTCCCTTCTTCAATCATTTAATCGGAAGTTCATCCGCTGGCTTTACTGAACTAATATTGACCGGAGAGAGGATAGAAGTCGGTATAAAGAATGGAAAGATTCAGAAAGACACATCTTCTTCTAAAGTTGTAAGGAAGCCTTTCATCGGGAAGAAAGAGGTAGTTGTTGTATATCCGTAAAGAAACCAATATAGGGCCGAACGTCGACCAATGGTGGGGGCTGTTATGATCCCAAAGCCTACATCTGACCAACAAAGAAATAATCAACCAAGGGTAGAAAGGCCAGTCAGGCAGTTTACCAGAATCAACATGACTCTGCCTCAAGTATTACCTCATCTGCTAAGATCCAACTTGGTAACCTTGAAAGAAGCTCAGAAAAACCCCAATACAACATCCCCTCATTATCACCCCAATGCCCGTTGCGCATATCACTCCGAAAGTTCTAGTCACGATACTAATAACTGTTGGGCCTTGAAGAACAAAATACAAGACCTCATTGAAGCAAAATAAATTGAGTTTGATGCGCCTGAGAAGTCAAATGTCATTTCTGCTCCTATGCCCAGACATGGCCACAATACCAATGCCATTGAAGAATATTTGTTTGTTACCTCAGTTGATGAGCTCATGACCCCACTTCCAACTATTAAGATAAACTTGTTAAAAGCCGGTGTGTTCCCGGGATGTAATGAAGTTTTCCATCTCTGCTTATCATCACCAACTAGCTGTCCTTTGTTGAAGGCAGGCATTCAGTGCCTGATAGATAACAAAGAGATTTTGTTTGAAAAGACTCATGTTTCACCTATTCCTGTTGAAGATATTTCTATCATTACCATTTTCGCCAATTCTTCCAGGGTCTCCACCAAAAGACCCGTTAGAATTACATCGGTTCCGAAAGCAGCTCCTTTAATAATCACAATGCCTGGGCCAGTCCCATATGAATCAGACAAAACCGTGTCGTGGAATTACGGAGGGGACATTTACTACCATGGTATTAAACAAGACTGGCCAGCCACCAAAGAGATAAACTCCGAAGAAGAAGATTCTGACATCAGCAATATTGTCGGAACTAGCAAAATTACTCGAAGCAGTAGGATCTTTTCTCCAGAAATTGCTCCCCCAAAAGGAGTTTATGGACCCGTGATCATCCTTGTGGCTGCTCCAAAGGTTACTTTCGTACCCATAATCATCTCTGCAAGTGCTCCTATTGACGAAGTCGTCACAACTCCTGTTATCATTCCTACCAAAACTCCTGCTACTGAAACTCGAGGAAAAAGTATTTTGGTCGAGCTTGTCCAGACAAAGGCCTAATCATTAACTATCCCCGAGACTTCCGAGAAAGAAATGGAGGAGATCCTAAAATTATAAAGAGGAGCGACTACGATTTAGTTGAACAACTGGGGAAAACTCCTTCTAAGATCTCCATGTTGGTGTTACTACTGTGTTCTGACGCGCATGCAAAAGCCTTGGTGAAGTTATTAAAAACAGCCCAAGTACCGCAAGAAACATCTGCTGATCAATTTCAAGACTGCATGGCCAATCTAACTGCGGATAATGGTTTAGGTTTTTCAGATGCTGATCTGACGCCGAGGGGAAGAAAGCATAATGAGGTGTTGCATGTCTCAGTGGAGTGTAGGGGCACCACCCTAGCGCATGTTTTGGTGGACACTGGCTAATCTCTGAATGTATTACCCAAAAAAGCTCTTGACAGACTTGACTGTGAATGGTTAACTTTGAAGCCAAGCAACATAGTGGTAAGGGATTTTGACGGTTCAAAGAAAATGGTACATGGGGAGGTAGACATTCCCATAAAGGTTGGAACCCAAACTTTCAATTCAACTTTTTATGTGATGGACATCCGCCCTTCATACTCCTTCCTGCTAGGCCGACCATGGATCCACAACGCTGGCGCTGTTACTTCTACATTGCACAAAATGTTGAAGTATCCAGTTCAAGGGAAGATTATCACTGTCCATGGAGAGGAAGAATACATGATCAACCATCTTAATTCCTTCAGATATGTGGAATTGGACGGAGAATTCATTGAAACTCCATTTCAACACTTCGAAGAGGTCCCCCAAGAGGTGGCAGTGACCAAGACTGTCTCTCAGATTCCCAAGGTTACAAGGCCTCCCGTCCGGATGTCATCGCTGAAGTTCGCCAAAGCAGTAGTAGAGGAAGGTGGATGCACTATCTAGGGGCAACTTCCAGATATCCCGTATAAGTCTGACAAGTTTGGCCTAGGTTTCACTTCAAGTGCTCAAAAGGATGTACGTCGTGCCCGTGCTGGAGGTTCACCCTTGAAGATTAGCAACCGTGAGGTCAACACGGTAGAAGATGGTGAAGATGATTGCGACCTGGAGGATTGGATCTTTCCGACTGTCAATGGAGGGCTCAACAATTGGAAGGCTAGAGACTTTGTCCCGATCACTTTTATCCCATAGTAATTTATCTTTACATTTTATTGGATCTGTAATATTCAAAAAACAATTTGCACTCTTAAAACCTTGTGTCTTACCCGAGGCACAATGGTCCATTTGTAAGGGTTATTATTTCATCTTCATATGACATCAATGAATCATGGACATTTTCGCATACAAACTTTTGTGCTCATTGCTTTTATTTTACATTCTTTCAAAGATAATTATACCCTTACACACACCCACACTCACAATACAGGTATCCATCCATTCTGGATCCCATGGGTAACGATACTGCTATGGCCTTTTGTGACTCTGAAAATCTAATCTATCGAGCCGAAGATGAAGGTGAGGAAGATTGTGAAGTACTAGGGGAACTTGCCAAACTACTACAAGAAGAGGAGAGAACCACTCAGCCTCACGAGGAACCCGTGGATACAATCAACCTAGGTACCGAAGAAGGCAAAAAAGAGGTCAAGGTGGGTGCCAATATAGAACCCAGTGTCAAGGAGTGTCTGATTCAGTTGTTACACGATTATGTTGAAGTTTTTGCCTGGTCATATGAAGACATGCCAGGACTTGATACAGACATCGTGGTACATCGTCTGCCTACAAGAGAAGATTGTCCGCCAGTAAAGCAAAAGGTACGTCGAATGAGGCCTAATATGTCAGAAAAGATTAAAGCAGAGGTCATGAAGCAATTTAACGCTGGATTCTTGGTTGTCACCTGTTACCCCAATGGGTTGCCAATGTTGTTCCCGTGCCCAAAAAAGATGGCAAAGTGTGAATGTGTGTAGACTACAGAGAGTTGAATAGGGCAATCCCTAAGGATGACTTTCCACTCCCCCACATTGATATCCTAGTTGATAATACGGCACAACACAAATTGTTTTCCTTCATGGACAGATTCTCAGGTTACAACCAAATCAAAATGGCACCTGAGGACATGGAGAAAACAACATTTGTTACGCAGTGGGGCACATTCTGTTACAAGGCGATGCCATTTGGATTAAAGAATGTTGGGACAACCTATCAGTGCGCCATGATAGCTTTATTTCACGACATGATACATCACGAAATAGAGGTCTATGTGGATGATATGATAGCCAGATCTCTAACAGAAGAAGAGCATCTTGATCACTTACAAAAGCTGTTTGAGAGACTGAAGAAGTACAAGCTGAGGTTGAATCCAAACAAGTGCACATTCGGGGTACGGTCTGGTAAACTCCTAGGTTTTATCGTCAGCAACAAGGGTATCGAGGTCGATCCTGCCAAAGTTAAAGCAATACAAGAGATGTCTGCTCCTCGTACTGAGAAGGAAGTCAGAGGATTCTTGGGACGTTTGAACTATATTGCCAGATTCATTTCTCACTTAACAGCTACTTGTGAGCCAATCTTCAAACTATTGAAGAAAGATCAAGTAGTCAAATGGAATGATGAGTGCCAAGTTGCTTTTGAAAAAAATCAAAGAATACTTGCAAGAGCCTCCTGTATTGATGCCACCAGTCGAGGGAAGACCGTTGATTATGTATCTGACTGTTTTAGAAAACTCAATGGGGTGTGTATTGGGGCAGCATGACGAGTCTGGCCGAAAAGAGCACGTTATTTACTACCTGAGCAAAAAGTTTACCGACTGTGAAACCAGATATTCACTGCTCGAGAAAACTTGCTGCGCTCTGGCATGGGCTGCTCGCCAGCTAAGACAGTATATGTTGACTCGTACTACCTTGTTGATATCTAAGATGGATCCAATAAAATACATCTTCGAGAAGCCTGCTCTTTCTGGGAGAATAGCGAGATGGCAGATGATCCTGACAGAATATGACATACAATATACTACCCAGAAAGCTATAAAGGGCAGTGTATTAGCTGATCACCTTGCTCACCAAGCCGTAGAAGACTACCAGTCCATGAAGTTCGATTTTCTGGATGAAGACATCATGACATTAAACTGCGAAGAATTCAGGCCATATGACGGACCTGAACAAGGATCCCGATGGACCCTATTCTTTGATGGAGCCTCCAATTCACTCGACAATGGTATCGATGTTGTACTCATATCTCCATAAAGTTGTCATACTCCCTTTACTGCCAGACTTTGCTTCAATTGTACAAAAAACATGGCAGAATACGAAGCGTGCATCTTTGGTCTCAGAGCTGCCATAAACTTGGGGATCAAATCCTTTGATGTATTTGGAGATTCAGCTTTGGTCATCAGTCAGATCAAATGGGAATGAGACACCAAACACCCTAACCTTATCCCTTACAAAGAACATGTTTTGACAATGCTACCACATTTTGAGAAGATTACCTTCGAGCATTTCCCGCGAGAAGAAAATCAGCTAGCAGACGCACTAGCAACAATGTCATCTATGTTTAAACTTAAATGGGATAACGAGGCTCCCCAGATCACCATCGAACGAATGGATGAACTAGCATACTGTCACGAGATTAATACTGAAGAAGTAGTGGACCAACCTTGGTTTCACGAAGTCAAGAGATATCTCGAGGCTCAAGAATATCCAGAAGGAGCTTCAATCAATGATAAGAAGTTGTTAAGGAGATTCTCTTCTAAATACTTCCTTAGTAATGGCATCCTGTATAAACGCAATCATGAATCTGTGTTACTTCAGTGCATAGATAAGGTTGAAGCTGAACAGATCATGGCTGAATTGCATGAAGGAACTTTTGGCACCCATTCCAGTGTGAATACGACGGGAAAGAAAATCCTACGGAAAAGCTATTACTGGTCTACCATGGAAGCAAATTGCTATCAACACTCTCAAACCTGCCATAAATGCCAGATTTATGCAGACAAGGTGCGTGTACCTCTGGTTCCTCTAAATGTCTTGACGGCTCCTTAGCCCTTTGCTATGTGGGGAATAAATATTATTGGGGAAATTAAGTCGACAACCTTCAATCGACACCGCTTCATCCTGGTGGCCATTAACTATTTTACAAAGTGGGTGGAAGCAGCCTTCTTCGCTTCCGTCACCAAGAACATTGTTGCCTGTTTCATCAAGAAAAATCTCATTTGCTGGTACGACATCCCCGAAAGGATCATCACTGATAATGGTAAAAATCTCAACAACACTATGATCACCTCACTGTGCGAGCAATTCAAGATTCAGCATCACAATTCTTCTCCCTATCGGCCAAAGATGAATGGTGATGTCGAAGCTGCAAATAAAAACATTAAAAAGATTATACAGAAAATGACAGTCACATACAAAAACTGGCACGAGATGCTACCATTCGCTCTCCACGGGTATCGCACCACGGCTCGCATGTCAACCGGGGCAACACCCTATTCTTTGGTATACGGCATGGAAGTTGTCTTGCCTATCGAGGTTCAGATCCCCTCTCTGAGGATTATGAAGGATGCAGGGTTGAACGAAGATGATTGGATCCAGACTCGACTTGATCAACTGAACTTGATTGATGAAAAGAGATTTACTGCTATTTTCCATGGTCAAATGTATCAAAAACGGATGATCAAGGCTTTCAACAAGAAAGTCAGAGGCCATGTGTATCAAGTTGGGGATCTAGTGATCAAACGCATCATCTTGCCACAAAGTGATCCCAGGGGAAAATGGACTCCTACCTATGAAGGACCATTTGTAATCAAAAACATATTCTCTGGTGGGGCAATGATCTTGACCACCATGGATGGCGATGACCTGCCACACCCTGCGAACGCGGACATAGTCAAAAGATACTACGCATAAGAGACCCGCTAGGTTGACATACCTAGGCAAAATAAGGGCATCCCGACGAACCAAAAGGTTCGGGCAAAAATTAGGGATAAAACAAAAAAATCTGTACACCCGGCAAGTTGAAAACCCGAAAGGGCGACTTGGGCAAAAAGGGGTTTTCCGGTGGACTGAAAACCCGAAAGGGCAGTCCAGGAAAAAGTTAGGGAATTAAAGCGTATGATTATGTCCCGTTGGATCAATTTATGGACAAACTTTGGCTTCCGCTGACAAAATTAGAGTTTCTGATCAATTTAATCAGCTTCGGACAAGGCAACAAATAGACAAGACGCTCGGAGATACGAAGGCTATAGCAGAATGGAAACCCCATGGGACTGTCACACATAACTATATTTTCTTTGTATCAAAATTTTCTTTTTTTTACGACAACATTCTCTTACTAGAATGTTTGTCTCCTTGTACAAAAAATACTTATTCAAAGTCTACAAAATATTCCTTTGAAAGTGCAAAAACTATTTGTCTTTTCGCTTGTTTTGTTTACAAAAACGTCCAATGATTCATTGTTGAGCATATACATTTGAACATAATTACTGTTTACAAATAAACAAAATGAAAAGAGGCAATTACTGATAGGTTGAAAGGATAGGAAAACATCTCTAGACTATTCCATAGGTAATTCCCTGTAGTGCGTCATTTAAATCCCCAACAGAACAAAGTTTCAAATTGTGAATCCCCAGTAGAAGTCGTCAAATTTCTCAGGATTCCCCAACAGGATTCTACAAGCTGTAAACGGTGTTTTCCTTACAACAGAGTTTATTTCTCTCGACAAAAATTCATCAATACTTAGACTTCACAACATGAAGACTTATACTTACATATCCTCAACAACAGTCAGGGGTTTATTTTCCCCAATCCAACAGCAATACAACAAACTAGTTCATATACGCATACATTGCATCCATATATCATAAACATTGATAACACGAATGCATTATACTATGCATTTCATACAACATAAACATTATGTTTTAGATAACATTTTACCCTTTTCAGGATAAGATTAACAACTACCATTAACAATATTAAAAATAACTAATACAATTCAAATACGCTCCAAACACGGATGCCATCCTGATACTCATTCAGATTCAACTTTTGATACAATTCAGATACACTCCAAACACGGATGCCATCCTGATACTCATTCAAATTCAACATTCAGACACAATTCAGATATGCTCCAGACACAGATGTCATCCTGATACTCATTCAGATGTAACCTCTTGATACAGTTCAGATATGCTCCAGACACGGATGCCATTTTGATACTCATTCAGATTCACCTTTCAGATACAGTTCAGATACGCTCCGGACACAAATGCCATTCTGATACTCATTCAGATTCAACTTTCAAATACGGTGCAAATACGCTCCAAACACGGATGCCATCCTGATGTTCATACAAACAAGGTTTTTAAATACAGTTCGGATACGCTCCAGACACGGATGCCATTCTGATACTCATACTTTCAGCTTGCAAATTACAATTCAACAAACATTCTTGGATGGCATCTACAAGCCCATCTCCAACAAGATTCTATCACCTCTCCAAATGGCATCTTTAAGCCCATTCCCTCAACCTCGCATCATCGAGTGCAAATTTTTGGGCACTATAGTGTCCAATCATCTTCCACCTTCGAGTCACGAATGGCAAAACTCGCCAATCTAACTCTTCAGGTTTAAGAAGATTGAACAGGGGCAGCTGTTGTACTCCAAAATTTGCCCTCTCACTTATCAAGATGTTTCTCACAAGATATCTTGAACTCAAGACTGCATTAGGGTTTGATCAGCTCAAGACACCTCCTCATGCACTGATGACCAAAATTAGGGTTTGAGTTTGCACAAGGATTTTTGGACCATCAATGCTTCATATGACTTTAAAGGATCATTATGGACCCCCAAGATTATTCATGTCAAGTTTCAAGCCTTGAATCACATTTTTGATCAGTCAATTGGACAGTTGACCTAAAAATCAACTATATTAGGGAAAAAGTAAACCATGGCCAATTTACCGTCAAACTTCATAATTGTTTATCTACATCAACATATTAGACTCATATGTATAATTTGATCAGTTTGGACCATAATTCCTCAAGAAATTTGATCAAATCATCAAAAGGGGAAAATGGTCAAAATTAGGGTTTTGACTAAGAAGGGGAAATTTCAGATTTTAAACCTAGCAAATGATCAATTGGTTTGAAGCATGATTTCAAGAATTCAATTGCATCATCTTGACCTAATTACATGGTTCAAAATATTACAAATCCATTGGATTGACGGATGAATTTTTCAGTCAACTGATCAAAAGTCAATTGTATACTGAAAAGTCAAACTTTGACTTTTTGGTCAAAATCAAGTGCCAAAGATCATAATTCATCAAAACATGTCAAAATGTGAAACTTGTTCATCAAGAAATCAAGGATTGAAGATTTTGTTTTAAAATTTTAAATTTCTTAACTTAGAAATTTTTCTAAGTATAGAAAATTTCTTATTTTTTCTCAACTTTAAGCCAAATTTTCACCATGATACAAGATGATTCAAAGGAAGTTCCCAACATGAAAGTTGTATATATCTATGAAATCTAAAACTTTGATTCACACAATTTCTCCTAAAGATGCTTGGATCTCAAGATATAATTTTGTGAATACATGCTCATGAACTAAAATAACTTAGTGAAATTTTGCCCTAGTTAGACAGGTTTTTGACCTAACTTCATGCCAATTTTTCACATAGTTCCAATGGGAATCTTTGAAAACAATTCAAATATGAGTTGTAGAGCACATTTCAAGATTTTCAAAATGTCCAAGAACTCCTTGATATCATTTTTAAGTAGGGAGAATCGAAGAGATGAAGTTGGCAATTTCTCACTTTGATTTCAAGCCATTTCATGATGAACCAAAGTTCAAATTCAAGACTAGGATGCATAATATTTGCTTTGCAGGCCTCAAACTTGTTTCTAACTCCATAATTAAATGTTTACACAGCTGATAGAGCTTTAATCCAAGCATTAGAGCCTTTGTCCAAGCTACAATTCCATTTTTGGCACAAAGTTGCCATTTCCATTTTGATAAAGCACAACTTTTTCAATTGTCAACTCCTTGAGCTTTGCACTTGTTCTTTCTGCACACACAAACCCTATAAACCAAAAGCAATGTGTCTAAAGCCTCTACCAACTCAGATCAGGCTTGTATAAACACATAGAGACTTGTCTCCTCACTTTTCTTCAAAAGCAAGTAATAGAGCCAAAAGGCTATAACTCATAAACCTGGTGTGGAATTGATTTGAAATCTTCTATATACTTATACACAAGTGTATTACAACCTAGAACACGAATGCTAAAGCTCAGAAACTCTCCCAAATACTCTATCACTAAAAATCTGCCATAACTTGCAGTTTTGCACCTTACATAGCAATCTCAAAAACCACTCGTGCGTTTTGAGTTTTAACCACTTAAACACTTAATATACATCATATCTAAGTGCTCCAGACCCCTGTTCCTTCACTGTAACTCCTCCTTCTCCATCTGCCATTTTTACATTTCAAGCTTGCAGGTTGACTTGAGTAGGGAGATTCAAAGACTTTCAGGACAAAGTAAGGATTGGAATACACTCAGGGAGGTCCAGGCAAGCTAAACAGATCCTCAGGCCTTCTCAAAACTTGCTCAAACTCCATTCACGATCTCAACTGAAAGAGGTAAAAACTCAAACTTCTATCTCTTCATACAATCATCCTTTGGTCTCTATTTGTGAAAATAAAATGTAGATATCCTTGCACTAAAGCTAACCATGTTCATAGATTTCATATATTCATTGTGTATAGAGAATTTTGGATTTGAATTTTTTGTAAAAATTAGGTTTTAAATTAGGGCCAGTAAAATTAGCTTTGATCTTTGACTTTTATTTTACATGAATTATATGGTTGAAATCGTGGGAAGAAACACTATAATTTTCATGTTTGGACTTTCCATTTTTATGGAGAAATGAGAGAGATGCAGGTGGTCCAGCCATGGCTCAAGGTTGAAGATGAAGTTTCCTTCAGGGGGCGTTTTCTAATATATATTTATCTTTGTGTTTCTATAAACGGATGTACAGCCACCCCAGTGGTAAGGCAGCGCGCAAAAATGCCATAGGTCATGGGTTCGAGCCTTGGCGCCTGCCTTTTACAATTTTCCATATTTTTTCCACCTTTTTTGTTGTTTTTGCAGCGTGGGCTTCAGACTTTGGACCTTATGTTTTTTTTGCTAACCTCCTGCCTCCCATTTGCTTGGAGCACCCCTGGCCCATTATCATTTATTTATTTTTTTGTTTTCATTTTATTTTCCTAATAATATTTTCTTAATAATAAAAAAATCATAAAAAATATAAAAACGATAAAAAAATATATTTTATTTTATTTTCTCATAAAAAATATTTTTTTATTTAAGTTATATACTATCCTTTTTAATAAACTTGTAAATTAAATTATAATTAGTTTGATATACATTATATATATATATATATATATATATATATATATATATATATATATATATATATATATATATATATATATATATATATATATATATATATATATATATATTTATTAAACATATTATTTTAATACAAAAAGACCAAAATACCTCATAAATACCATATATTATTTTTCAAGACAAAAAATGCAAAAATACTTACTTTTTCTCAAAGAAATTTATTCCCTTTTAATAAAATAGAATTAGGGTCTAATCAAAATCCTTTCTAAAAATAATTTCCTTTTCTAATTAAGTTAAGTTTAATCTTGATTTATTTATTAGGTTTAGGTTAAAACTTTTTCACATAAAAAACAAACAAAATCTTCTTTTGCATTTACATATCTTTGCATATTTAATTTATCTTGTATATTATTTATTCTAATATTTGTACATATTCAATTTGGTTGTAATAGATTAATTAGGTTTATATTATTGCAATCCCCATTTATAAATTGTATACCCCCCTCCCACAAATGTTGTAATAACGTAGGATATTTAAATTTTGCAATTTGTCGCTTTTATATAACATGCTAGTAATTAGGGTTTGTATGGCAAGATAAAATCAACCAAATAGAAAACCCTAATCCAAGACAAAATCAAGCATGAAAACGGCACACTTGCACACTAAACACCCCTAGGGTTATCCCACTTGGTTGCCTTATACAAAATAGCCATATTACGCATGTAAAGTGTCTTAGCAAAAACAAACAAATACAAGATCATAGTCCCTCGATGACGCTATTCAAAGTTGCCTTATAAAATGATCTTAGTCCCTCAAAAAATGCTAAGATAATTTTCAACATTGCTAATCATGGCTATACGATGACCCACGCCCGTCCTGTTTACATCCAAAGATAGGGTTGCTTACCAAATCAATGGTAAGATAACAATATCAAAGGAAAAGAAAATGAACAAGAAAGACATTTGAGTAGGTATATTACTTTTAGTTGCTTGCTCCATTTCAAAACAAATATCCTTGCAATTTTCAAAATAAACCCACACATTTCCAAACATCTTACAAAATTGAAAAACATTTTCAAAAAGATCAACATCTTTATATACATTCTTACGAACGAGAATCATTACAAATATTGCCTAAACAATGACCTCTTTTACAAAACACTTTCAAAACCACACAAAGCACAATTTCAAACAAAAGCAAGTGATCTAGCAAGTAACTAAGAGCCCATGGAAAACCATGGATGAAAAGGGTGTTAATACCTTCCCTTTTCATAATCTACCCCCCGAACTCAAGAAATAATCTTAAAGGTCTTTCCTGTACTTTTTCACCTTTCCTTTTTGGATAAAAGAAAAGTCGGTGGCAACTCTTGCTAACCGCAACATTTACGATAAAACGCAAAACAATCAAGTCAATTCTCCCACCATATCATAATGTGCTGACCTAAAACCCGTATGCATCGACACATAGATGAAAATTTTTAGTATATGTCGACCTAAAGAGATGTATGTGTCGGCACATAGTTACATAAGTTATATGCTTTATTATTGATTCACATGTGTCGACTCACACATCGTATGTGTCGCTACATAAATTTTCATGTAAGAAACTCATTTTTAATAGATGATACCTTTTCTAAACATGTTCTAAATACATTCTAAGATCTCTAATGCAAGATGCACATAAAAACTTAGATATTGTTCAATATACAGAAATGTTAAGGTTATCCTAGTTTTAACATCATGCAAAACATCTAATGGGCAAGTGCTCACACTAGGTATCGTGACTCCTACTTTGATTCTCCCTTTAAGAATATTTGCAGCAAAAACAATCTTATATTTAGGTACCCGTAATATTATGGGTCCTATAGTGTTAATTTTGACAAACTTCCGTTAGTTTTGAGCCATTGACTAATAAAAAGGTCTAGACTCATTCCTGACTCTTTATTTATAAAAGTTTTGCCTTAGATAAGTCTTGGCATTAGTTTTTGAACCCTTTAGAGCCTTTGATCCATAAATTTTGGGTTCTGCTTTCGTTAGAACCTTTGACTAATGAATCTTGGGTTCTAGTTTATTCTGAACCTTTGACTGCTGAATCTTAGGTATTGTTTTCTTAAGAACCTTTGACTCCGAAGTCTTAGAAACATATTTTTTCAAGTCCTTTGATTCATTTATATTAGGTTTTAATTGGTTCAGATTCTTACCTTTATCAGAGGCATGCACAAAATAAGTTTTCGACACTATTTGAGCACTGCTTGAAAAAAAAGGATTTGAGGGTTTCTTTAGGAGTTGAACTTTGGAGTATTCTCTATTATAACCCAGGCCTTCTCCTTTGCTCTTACTTATTCCATATATCATGGAAGCAAGTTTAGTTCTTTCAAGACCTGTTGCGATAAATTTTTGAAGAGCCATCTTATGCTCATTCAATGTTTTTCAGGAACTTTATTTGAAAGAGAAATATGATCTTTTTCAAGAGATTCATACTTATCTTAAGAGATTTTTAATTTCTCTTACAAAAGATCATGATCCCTCTTTAAAATTTTCATGTGTCTTGATTTACCTTTTTAATTAACCATGAGGTCTTGAATGACAGTAATAAGATCAAAACGAGATAAGTTAGAAAATACCTCAGCTTCATCTTCTAATTCTGAACTAGAGCTGGATTCTGATTATGTGCCAGATGATGTGAGAGCCATTAGTGCTAGATTTTCTTCTCCTTCATATTTATCTGAATTGTATTCATTATCAAGTTCATCCCATGTTGTCATTATACTTTTCTTGAATTTACTTTCGAAGTTGTCCTTCTGGAAACTTCCTTTCTTTGGTCTGTCCTTCTAGAGATCATGACAATCAGATTTAAAATGACAGGTTTCTTGTAGTTAAAGCAAATGTTTTGGTTATCATCTTGGTATCAAGACCTAGAGCCTCTGAAGTCACCACTTCTACTAGAGAATCTTTTGTTCATTTTAGCTAGTTGTTGAAACCTTTTGATGATAAAGGCTATTTCTACATCATCAGAGTCACCATCAGAACCTTCTTCATCAGAAGCTTCTTCTGATTTGCAAACTCTTGAGAATTTGAGAGCTTTACCACCACATTTATCAGTTATTGACTTTAAGCTAGTGATTTGTATTTCTTGACAGGCTCATCTCCATTTAGTTCCATCTCATGGCTCTGAAGGTTTCTTATCAAATGTTCAAGCCTTAGTATATTTAGGTCTTTAACTTCCTGAATAACTGTGACCTTAGGTATGAATCTCATAGGGAGACTTCTCAAGATATTCTTTACATGGTCAGATGTAGTGTAACATTTGTTCAAAATCTGAAGGCCTGATACAAGAACTTAAAACCTAGAAAACATGGTTTCAATATCTTCATCTTCCTTAATTTTGAACAACTCATAATGTTGTACAAGAAGGTTGGATATGGCTTCTTTGACTTGAATATTTCCTTCACAATTAGAGCACAAAGAGTCAAAGATAGTATTAGAAGTAGACTTATCAATGATCTTGATGTAATCAGAATGAGGTAGAGATTATATTAGAATGCTTCTAACTCTATGATGTTTTCTGTAAATTCTCTTTTGAGCTGGTGTATGAGTTTTTCTATCATCTACCATTGACAATAATGGCAATGTCATCCTCAAGGATATTTCCCAACTCATCATCAAGACCAATAATATAAGTATACATCTTATTTTTCCATCATTCAAACTGAGTGGAATCACCATTGAATGAAGGTGATATAACAGAATAATGACTCTTTTCAGGAGCACTATAATCATATGGTATGCCACAACCAGTACCAATAACATTACTTCCATCAAAGTCAGCCATCTAATATATTTTTCTTTTCAGGATCTTTTATTGTACCATTGTTAAGTGTTTAGTACAGACTGTGCTATGATGCCAACTAAATGTGAGAAAAATACACAAGAAGAGGGGTCGAATTATGTATGGTGAATTATTTTTTTCTTCTTCAAATCTGCTTAAGAGACTGAACAAGTTCAGAGTCTAAGCTTAGAGTAGTTAGCAGCAGAATGAGATAAAGTGCAGAAGCAATAAGTAACAACACATACACAGTTATCCCGGTTCCTCTACAACTGAGAGTAGTCCAGTCCTCTTGTCCCAAAGAGATTTTCACTATAATCAAAACTTGATTACAATCTGCTCAAGCAAACTAACAAGAGATTTCTTTTGCTCAATCAACCCAGAAAGATACTTCTGCTCAAGAAACCTAACAAGAGACTTCATTTGCTCAATCAAACTAGAAAGATACTTATGCTCAAGAAACCTAGCAAGAGACTTCCTTTGCTCAAGGAACCTAGTAAAAGACTTTCACTAAACTTCTAAACAAATAGTTTAGATGAATAGACAATAAGATGTACTTTGATATACAATCAGAGGTGCACAAAGAATACAACACAATCAAATACTTCAACACTTGAGATTTCTAAAAATATACAAAGATAAAAAATCTCAAGTCTATGTGCAAAACAACATAAAATATATATGAAAGTTTAGCATTCTTTTCAGTTTTTTGTTTTGGTTGTATCTTGTTGTTGTTCTTATTATCTTCCTTTGAATCTTATATTCCTTATATATAGGCAACAAAAAAGTCGTTGGAAGATGACTTGCACAAGTGACTTTGTCGAGAAACAGTTTCAAGAGAGAGACATTAAAAGTTGATACTGAAAAAATCTTCAACTTATGAGTAAAAGCTTTATCGATGGTGTCTTTTACATACATGGCGTCCACAAGGATGTTGGGGAAGACTAAAGAGGTCATGTCAATATTCCTTGAGCCTTGCACTAGGAAACTCTAGTTGACTTTGTCCATAAACTGACTTTTGACAAGATATAACTGCTTTGCACATAGAGTATGGACTAGAGCTGCAATACTTTCATCTCAGGTTATTAGAATCTGAGCTTTCATCAGAAGCTGAGAAACCAAGTGTCGAGTCATCACTGTTTGAACACTCAGAAACTGAGTCAATAGCTTCTCTCCACAAGCTATTTAACATGGTTAAAACCAAGTTAATTTAAATATCATGATCCTCCTCACTTAAACAAATGTTAGTATACCTAATTGTTCTTTAAGTACTATGTTATCATCAAAATCTAAGGAGTATGAACAATTTTGTTCAAACAAACTTTATCAAATATTCATTTAGTTTCTTCAAAAGTGCAAAGCAATCTTACAAAACAAATTAATTTCTCAACCTTTGATACCAAAATCTTTTTGGTTCCTGATACTCCCGTTATTCTAAGAGGTGTGAAGTTGTTTCCATTTGAAAATATTAAATTATTTAGCTTGGCATAATAATAAAGCGCTAAACCAACGAGTATATTATATAAATTGCACTTAAAGATCAGATGATTAAATTTATTCTTACTAAACACGTTTCAACTAGTGGAATTATCTTTTTCATAGCTAGATAGTTTCAAATTCCAATGATAGACTAACTATGCATCCTATATTAAAGAAATGAGTAATTCACCATGTTCCCTAATGGATCACAGTTAAATTATATTTGGTAACTTTATTTTTGATTGAAGAGTAGAATATCTAAGACTCACAGTTGTCATACTAAGGGCAAAATTACAATTATATCTTCAATGAACGATTAGTGAAAGCACCCTTCTATCCCATCTTTGCAACACAGACTGATATGAATTGTTTAACTACGACTTTTCAGTAACCTTTAAGCTAAAACTTAACCTAACATTAAGTAATGATAACACCTATATTTGCCTCTCTTTTTCTTCTGACACCAACGACTTTTGGGCTTAAATATTTATTATAGGTACGAAATTATAATTCATGCTTTTTTATTTAAGTTTTAATTTGCTATACTTTTAATTTGAAGGATCAAGTATTTAAATAAGTATAAGTGATTTCTTTAAACATCTTATTATTTTTCCGTGTTTTTTCTTGCCATTTTGTACTACAAAATCACAAACTTTTTTACTACAAATTTCGAACACACCCTGATCCATTTGTTGATTATAACAATTGGCTTTTGTAGGGTAGACGTTTTCAAAAGGAAACTTTAAGAGAAGATGTGGTATCTACAAGATACAACGATTTTGCTATTAGAGATAGTGTTGATTTCTTTTTTTGGGAATAAGATTCAAATAACCAAACAGTTAATACATAATGGTCACAAGGATCAAACAGGCTTCTACTAACAACTTAACAAATTCTAAGTTGTCCCACATTTACATGGTGGTACAACTTTTTAACCATAGTATGCCTAATCACTATATTATACTTAATTCTATCAAATATCATAGAATCTATGTTTTTGTTGGAGAAAATTTTGTTATTTCTGCTTTTCAACACTTTGTAAATCGTCTCAGATATGGTTATTTTTCTCAATTGGAATCTTTGGATATTGTGTTGATTGCAGCAGATTAACCGATCCACTTCATTGCTCCACTGCTAAGGCTTATGGGAATTACCCAACCACTCGAGAATCTCTCTCCAAATCCAGTTAGTTCCCTTGCACAAGAAAAACATGTGCTCCATCGATTCCCTCTGATCATAAAAACAACAGTCTGCATTATGAATAAACCCAAATTTCAACAAACGATCCTTTGTTGGAAATCGCTCATGTAAGGCCATCCATAAGATGAACTTGGCTCTAGGTTTGGCATGATTATCATACAATATTTTCCTCCGTCTAACAAAAAATGTATCCCCCTAAGCTCCTCGTACATAAGGGTTATTTTATACCTGTCATTAGTGTTGACCGTATTCCAATAATCGGTACCTCTAATTACATTTATGCATTTGATGATCTTCCTCATCATCCAAGAACAGATACTAGTAGCATTCTAATTCATAACATCTTGGCTTTTGAGGTAATAACTATTCACCCAACGAATCCACATTTTATATGAAATTCTGGTATGACAAAATCCAGATGTCCTATGACATGTCGAGACATCTGATCTGACTTAAACATTACAGCAAGGTACAAACAATTAAAACCAGTACTGAAAAGCATAAACAACACACAGGAATTGTTAATCCAGTTCGGAACAACCTTCCTACTCTGAGGGCATACCCAACCTGGAATAAGTCTACTAAAATAGTATCAATTCATAGGCCCTACAACAAACCTCTAGTTTACAACCTAACCACTTAATCACTTCCCTTGATAGACTTTTATCTAAGACTCACCTAAATTTGAGGCCCTTCTTAATCCCTCATCAATCACAGACAATGATTGGATCAAAAACAGTAAGACACACTTCCATGACATCAAAGCAGAAGACACACTTCCATGACAATACCTAACCAAGACTCTTGACTAAGAACACAACTTGGAGTTGCTTACAAACTTCCTCCAAGAATAATACTCAACTCATTACCTACAAGATTATGGGTGAGAACAAAATCTTGCAATTCAAGGAATACAATCAAACTCACATGTCGAGTGGATCACCATACCAACTCTCCTAGAGAGTGGCTACAAACTCAGCCTTAATGATTATATCTTTACAATTCTCGACTGATACTTTTATTAGGTTACAAAGACTTCTATTTATAACTGTGATACGGTGGGAGAACTGACTTGCGTTTTGCGTTTGTTTTTGCAAATGTTTCGGTTGAGCAAGAGTCGCCACCGACTTTTTATTTTATCCTAAGGAAAGGTTAAAAAGCACAGCAAAAAACCTTTGAGATGTTTTCTTGGGTTCGGGGAGTAGATTATAGAAAGGGAAGGTATTAGCACCCTTTCTATCCATGGTTATCCATGGGCTCTTAGTTACTTGCTTAGATCAACTTGCCTTGATTTTCAATTGTTTGAAATGGTGCTTTGTGTGTGTATTTGAAAAATGTTTTGAGAAAAGGCCATTGTTGTGGCAACCTTTGTAATGATCCATGTTGGGATGTATACAAAGGTGTATGTCTTTTGAAAAAGTTTTCAATGTTTTTGGAAAGTTTGTTTTGAAAATGTGTTTGTGAGGTGTGGTTTTGAAAATAGGCAAGTGTTTTTGCAAGTTTGATTCAAGTAACTAAGAGTTTGTCTACTCCTAAATTTCTCAAAGATTTCTCCTATGTTTTTAACCCTTTTAACAATTTTGTTCCACCATTGTATTTGGTGGACAATCTTGTGTTAGGATGTTAACGGGACGGGCGCGGGTCATCGTTTAGACCATAATTGCAATTGTGCTAAGCATCTTTGGGCAATTCTTCTTTAAGGGACTTGATCATTTTTAGGCAACTTTCGAAAGCGTCATCGAGGGACTATGATCATTTGATTTTTTTTTTTGCCAAAGATACCCAACATGCAATATGGCCCATTTTTGAAGGCAACAAGTGGAGTACCCTAGGGGTGCAAGTGTGATTAGTGTTGCCCATTTTCATGCTTGTTTATCTTGAAATTAGGTCAAACTATTTTTGGTTAATTTCGCATACAAAACCCTAATTCTAACATGGCATAATTAGAAAGCTTTTAAATGCGAAAAAATAAAAGGCCCTAAGTTATTACAACACAATATATGGGATGGGGGGTACAAATGTTCAAATGGGGATATTTTAGCAAGAAATTAAACCTAAACTATTACATCCAAATTGAATTATACAAATTATTTAATATACAACAATTAAATAAAAATATAATAAATATGCAAGATGCAAAAATGTTTTTTATATCTATGAAAAAAGTATTTTTTATGTGTTAAATAAACAAAAATAAAATTAATTAATTTTGGTATTTTTATACATTTAGGGCAAAACCCTAGTTTTATAAATAAAAGGTATTTATTATGTAATATTTATTAATTATGTACAAAAATAAATAAAAGAAGGTATATTGTAAAAAAGTATTTTTGAGGTCAAAATATTAATAAAAATAAAATGTATTAATTCTTTGTATTTCTCTAAATATATTAATAAATATACATATATTTACATTATTTATTAAATATATATTATATGTACAAAAAATAAAATATTTAATATATAAAAAAAAAGTATATTTTTATTATAAAATGTTTTCAAGAGATAACATAAAATAAAAAAAAAATAAAGTATGTTTATATTATTTTTTAGTTATTTTAAATGATGATATATTTATGTTTATTTATATACAAACTAAATGAAACAAAATAAATGTAAAAAAATGCAAAAAAATATTTTTAAGGTTTATTTATATTTAGACAAAAATATCAAAACAAAATCAGAAGGAAAAAATCAAAAATATCAAAGATAACTCAAAATGGGCCAGGGGGGTACATGTGGAATACAAAGGTGTGAAAAGTAACACAACTCAGGCCCAACCCATGAAAAGGTTGTCTTCAACCTCTGAACAACAAAACAGAGTAACACGTGATCCTTGCTATCTCCTGATTCCTGGACTTTTAGCACAAACTTACAACATGAAAGATGTTAAGCATCAAGCCACGATTCCATACATATAAAAAACTCAACTTAACTCTCAGAAATGAGAGAGAATTTCTCCATCCCTAATTCTTAACCTAAGTTTTTGTCAATATTCAGATTCAAAATACTCTCAGCATATGCAATATAAATGAAAAATTAAGATATGTATAGCTTCAGGGGCATGAGTAGAACATTTTTCATTCACAAACTTATAGCTAATTCTTCCTATATTGAGAGATAGAAGTCCATGAACTTACCTGTTCAGCTTGGATCGTGTCTGACAATGAAGGTCCTTTCAAGGCAAAATGAGGATTGGTACAGCTTGCTTGAAGTTCAGAGATGCTATTCCAACCTTTAGTTTGCTTTGAAACCAAGTGAATCAAGCTATAGCAATCCACCTGCAAAACAGAAAATGTGAAAATGGTGAAGTTGGTTAGAGGGGTTACAATCTGCTTCCAAGGCTTGGGACAGTTTGTATGGATGGTAGGGAATGTGTTTGAACTGGTTTGGATGAAAATGCACGAGTGGATTGAGCTATGGGATTCAAACTGCAGCTTATGCCCTGTTTTTGCAGTTTTATGGTGTTTCTGTGAATGGAGAGATATGGAAGGTGATAGGCTCGTGTTTCAACTCAGTTATGTTATTTGGAAGGTGTACAACAACTTTGCTTAAGCTTGTCCTTGCTGAAATGAGAGTTGGTGTTAGTTATGCAAGTTTCTTCACACTTAAGCAAGAAAGTATCAACTTGGTTTCTAGGCCAGTACAAAGCCTCTATCTATGCTGCACATTTGAGTCTTGATTAGTGGGATATGCCTATGCCTTTGTGCCTCAAAGATCTGCATTGTACCTCATAGATTGCAAAGTTGACATAAAGTAACACTTTACAAAAATGGATAATATGCTTTTTCTTATTAAGGCTTAATCTTGTATGCAATGCTTAAACACATAATGTAAGGCTTGAACACAAGGGGTTTGCATTAAATTTATGAGTGTGAATGAGATAAAGGACCTGTAATCCATCTTAGAACATGCTGAGTTCAAAATGCAAGGTTATGGACATGTAAATTGGTCATGAACAAAGTGAGTTTTTCCCAACTTGCCAAATTCGATTCTCCCTAACCATGAGGTTGTTTGATGAGTTCTTGGACATTTTGGAAAGCTTGGAATGTGTAATACAATCCATCTTTGTAATGAAAATTGAAATTCCAAGTGGAAGCATGTGAAAAGTTGTCATGAAGTTAGGCAAAAATCCTGCCTAAAATAGGTCAAAATTTCTCTAAGTTAGGGATGTTTTGCACCCTTGTTCCAAAAATCATAATTTGAGCTACAAGCTTCTTTTGAGGAAACTTTGTGAATCAAAGTTGTAGATTTTTCAATGGACTATAACTTTCATGTTTTGACTTTTGTTTGAATCCAAATGCATCTTGGTGGAAAAATGGGACAAAGTTAGGAAAAAATTAGGGATTTTCATAACTTAGAAAAATTCTAAGTTATGAAAATTCTTCATTTTAAACCCTAATTTGCAATTTTTGATTTCTTGATGAACAAGTTTCATAATTTGGCATGTTTTGATGAAAAATGAATCTTGACACTTGATTTTGACCAAAAAGTCAAAGTTTGACTTTTCAGTATACAGTCAAAAATTGATCAATTGACTGGAAAATTCATCTGTCAAGCTTGTGCATTTGGGATCTTTTGAATTTGTTGAACATGTCAAAAAAATTCCATGGGGTCCTTGAGTCCATATATGAGCTTGGTTTGCCATTGGCTAGGTCAAACAGTCAAAAATTGCCTTTGTGCAGTCAAAACCCTAAAAATGACCATTTTGCCCTTTTGGTGATCTGATCAAATTTCTTGTGGAATTGTGATCCAAACTTGACCAAATGGTTCATATGAGTTTATAATGTTGATGTGGGTCAAATTTCATGGGGTTTGGCTGTCAATTGACCACAGTTGACTTTTTCCCCAATACAGCTGATTTCTAGGTCAACTGTCCAATTGACTGGGCAAAGTTTGGAATCAAGACCTGAAACTTGGTATGGATAAACTTGTGAGTCCAAAATGAAGCATGAAAGTAATCTTAGGCATTTTAGGTCAAAACATCTTTGTGCAAACACAAACCCTAATTTGGGTCAACAGTGCAAGGAGGAGTCTTGAGCAGAGGAAACCCTAACTGGATCTTGAGCTCTAAGGGTATTGTGATGAGAAAATGTTGAGGAAATGGGAGGGAAAATTTTGGGGTACAACAGTTGCCCCTGTTCAATCTTCTTGCACCTAAAGAGTTAGATTGGCAGGTTTGCCTTTCGCGTCTCGAAGGTAAAAGGAGATTGGACACTAGAGTGCCCTTAAATTTGCACTCATCAGAACAATGGATATGAGAATGGGCTTAGAGATGCCATTTGGAGATGGGATTAGAGATGCCATCTGAAGGGTGACAGAACCTTGTCGGAGATGGGCTTAAAGATGCCATCTGGAAGGTTTGTTGAACTGTAGTGTGACGGGTCCGAAGAATGAGGATCAAAAGGGTATCCGTGTCTGGAATGTACTTGAACCGCATCTAAGGACTGAGTTTGTATGAGCAGAAGAATGGCCTCAGTGTCTGGGGCGTACCTGAGCTGTAACTGTGTTTGAAGCGTAGAACGAATATCAGCATGACTGCCGTGTCTAGAGTGTATCTGTATTGTATCTGGGTAACAAAGAAGCATCTGTATGGAGCAACTGCGTGCTGGGGACAAATTCTGAATGAGTGACAGAATGGCAACCATGTTTGGAGCGTATCTGGACTGTATCTGAAGTTGAAAGTTGTATGAGTAGCAGAATAACTTCCGTGCCTGGAGTGTATCTGAAACTGTAACTAGGATTGAGATCCGTATGAATAATAGAATGACTTATGTGTTTGAAGTGTATCTGAAACTGTAACTGGGATCTAGATAAATGACATAATGACTTCTGTGGCGAACGCACTGGAGGGAATCAAGCTGCTGTTGTAAGGGTCAGAATGGTATCCGTGTTTGGAATGCATTGAACCTTGAGGTGGATAAATGAATCTGAATGAGAGATAGAATGGCTGCCGTGTCTGGAGCGTATCTAGTCTGTATCTGATTGCTGTAGTCCGAATGAGTAGTAGAATAACCGACGTGTCTGACGTGTATCCATACTGTATCTGACTTGAGATTCTGAATGAGTAATAGAATGACCGCCGTGTCTGGGGCGTATCCATACTGTATCTGAATAATTATTAATGATAGCCTTTTAATTTTGTCCTGTAAAGGGTGAAATGTTAGCTAAAACACAAAGTTATGTTGCATGACATGTATGATGCAAAATATGTTATATCAATGTTTATGATATGAATGTAGATGAATGCGTATGTAAGCCGAAGAGCTGTCTTGCTAAGGATAGATGAATCCTGGAGATAAAGAATCCTGATTGCTGCCAGGGAAAGTGAATCCTTGACTGCTGAAGGGGAAGACAAAATCTTGATTGCTGAGGATGAGACATCCTCGTTGACTACTGCTGGAGAAACAGGAGCTTGGGTTGTATTCCAATCTTCTGGAGATTCTTGTCTTGAGGAGATCTTCTCTGGAGAACATCTGATTATCCTGAGAGGCACTGAGGATGAGCCTTCATCCTGCTTGGGGAATACAAGATCTTCAATCGTTGAGGGATCTTAGGGCCACTGCTGGAGAACTGTCGTTCCCTGGTGATTTGCGGGGAATGAGAATTCCTGAAGATCTCTACTGGGGAAGTTCAGAATCTGATAGACTCGTGCTGGAGAGGTATGATTGAGAATTTTCAGTTTGGTGGTAGGTATCTCGGTGGGGAGAAGTTTCACTAGCCTGGTTCAGCTGGGGATTGATGGCAGGAAATCTTAGCTTCGCTGGGGATTAGATTTTCAGATTTTTACGGCTCCACTGGGGATTCCGTCACTTGACTCTGAGGGGAATCGAGTTCTGGAAGGCCCTCTGGCTGGGGAATTTGGAATTTAACTCTGCTGAGGATCCCTTCTGAAAGGGTATCAGGATATCTACTTGTATCTTCAACCTATCAGTAATCATCTTTCCTGATTCATAAGGAAATGATTATGTTCAAATGCATATGCCTATTTAACAAAACATTGGATGTTTCTCAAATAAAACATAAGTGCAAAAGAACAGAGAAAAGGAAAACAACGCAAATTTCTGTATTTGGAAAAGTATTTGTATTAACTTTCTATAAGTATATTTGTACAAAGGAGACAGTCATCCTAGTGAGAGGATGTCGTCGTAAAAATTGAAAATTTTATACAAAAGAAAGATGGCTATGTGAAACAATTCCATGGGATTCCATTATGCTATAGCCTCCACAACTCTGAATATCTGTCCATTCAATGCTTCGTCTGCCGATGACTGGGTTGATTAGAAGCTTGGAGCTGGTTGATGAAGAGATTGTCCTTAAAGTGATCCGACGAGACATAGTCATACGCTTTAACTCCCTAACTTTTGCCTGAATCGCCCTTTCGGGTTTTCGATCCACCGGGAAACCCCTTTTTGCCCAAGCCGCCCTTTCGGGTTTTCAGCTTGCCGGGTGTACATATTTTTTTTGTTTTATCCCTAATTTTTGCCTGAACCGCCCTTTCGGGTTTTCGGTCCACCGGGATACCCATTTTTGCCCAAGCCGCCCTTTCGGGTTTTCGACTTGTCGGGTTATTTTATGCGTAGTATCTTTTGACTATGTCTGCGTTCGCAGGGTGCGGCAAATCGTCGCCGTCCATGGTGGTCAGAATCATTGCACCACCAGAAAATATGCTCTTGATCACAAATGGTCCCTCGTATGTAGGAGTCCATTTGCCCCTGGGATCACTTTGCGGCAGGATAATCCGCTTGATTACGAGATCTCCGACTTGATATACTTGACGTCTGACTTTCTTGTTGAAAGCCTTGATCATCCGCTTTTGATACGTCTGACCATGGCACACAGCAGCGAGTCGCTTCTCGTCGATCAAATTGAGTTGATCAAGTCGGGTCTGAATCCAATCATCTTCACTTAAACCTGAGTCCTTCATAATCCTTAAAGAGGGAATCTGAACTTCCATGGGCAGGACAACTT
Source organism: Vicia faba (assembly GCA_948472305.1). Lineage (NCBI taxonomy): Eukaryota > Viridiplantae > Streptophyta > Magnoliopsida > Fabales > Fabaceae > Vicia > Vicia faba. The sequence goes on along the minus strand of OX451738.1, from coordinate 1,356,386,806 downwards.
CCATGCCATATACCAAAGAAAATGGGGTTGCCCCGGTTGAAGTACGTGCCGTCGTACGGTATCCATGTAGAGCAAACGGTAACATCTCATGCCAGTCCTTGTAAGTGACTGTCATTTTCTGAATGATCTTCTTAATGTTTTTGTTCGCAGCTTCAACAACACCGTTCATCTTCGGCCGATAGGGAGATGAATTGTGATGATAAATCTTGAACTGTTCGCACAATGCGGTGATCATAGTATTATTCAGATTTGTACCGTTGTCCGTGATGATCCTGTCTGGAACACCATACCGGCATATGAGGTTTTGCTTGATGAAGCGGGCAACCACATTTTTAGTGACAGAGGCGAAAGAAGCTGCTTCGACCCATTTGGTGAAGTAGTCAATGGCAACCAGGATAAAGCGATGTCCGTTGGAAGCCGTGGGCTTGATCTCTCCAATCATGTCAATGCCCCACATTGCGAATGGCCAAGGAGCTGTCAGCACGTTGAGAGGAACCAGAGGAATATGAATCTTATCAGCGTAGACTTGACACTTGTGGCAAGTTCGGGAGTGCTGATGGCAATCTGCTTCCATGGTAGACCAGTAGTAGCCTGCCCTTAGGATCTTTTTAGCCATAGTATGCCCGCTCAAATGGGTGCCAAATGTACCGCTGTGCATCTCTGTCATGATTAACTCCGCTTCAGCTTTGTCAACACATCGGAGTAAAACACAATCATGGTTGCGCTTATAGAGGATGCCATTGCTCAGAAAGAACTTGACAGCAAATTTCCTTAGGAACTTCTTGTCATTTACGGAAGCTCCTTCGGGATATTCTCTAGCCTGGAGATACCTTTTGATTTCGTGAAACCAGGGTTGTTCCACTACTTCTTCAGTATTAATCTCATGACAATGCGCAGGTTCATCCATTCGCTCGATGGTGATTTGGGGAGCCTCGTTATCCCAGTTGAGTTTAAACATAGAAGACATTGTGGCCAGAGCATCCGCTAGCTGATTCTCTTCTCGCGGGAAATGCTCGAAGGTAATTTGCTCGAAATGAGGCAACAATGTCAGGACATGTTATTTGTATGGGATAAGATTAGGATGTTTGGTATCCCACTCTCCTTTGATTTGACTGATCACCAAAGCCGAGTCCCCGAATACGATCAAAGATTTGATCCCCAAGTCTATAGCTGCCCTGAGACCAAAGATGCAAGCTTCATATTCCGCCATGTTGTTTGTGCAGCTGAAACAGAGTCGAGCCATGAAAGGAGTGTGACAACCTTCCGGGGAAATGAGTACCGCACCGATACCGTTTCCAAGTGCATTTGAAGCACCATCAAAGTACAGGGTCCATCGGGATCCCTTTTCGGGTCCGTCATACGGTCTGTTACCTTCAATACTGTCCAAATTCATGATGTCCTCGTCTGGGAAGTCAAATCTCATGGTTTGATAATCTTCGATAGCTTAATGAGCTAGATGATCAGCTAGTACACTCCCTTTTATAGCTTTTTGAGTGGTGTACTGGATGTCATACTCAGTTAGGATCATTTGCCATCTAGCTATTCTTCCAGATAAAGCAGGCTTTTTGAAGATATACTTGATAGGATCCATTTTGGAAATCAACAGAGTGGTATGAGTCAACATATACTGTCTTAGTCGGCGAGCAGCCCATACCAAAGCGCATCAAGTTTTCTCGAGCAGTGAGTAGCGAGTCTCACAGTCGGTAAACTTTTTGCTAAGGTAATAAATAGCATGCTCTTTTCGACCAGACTCGTCATGCTGGCCCAAAACACACCCCATTGAGTTATCCAAGACGGTCAGATACATGATCAATGGCCTTCCTTCGATGGGTGGCATCAGAATAGGAGGTTCTAGCAAATACTCCTTGATCTTATCAAAAGCAGCTTGGCAATCATCATTCCATTCGACTACCTGATCCTTCTTTAATAATTTGAAAATTGGCTCACAGGTAGAAGTCAGATGAGAGATGAATATGGCAATATAATTCAAGCGCCCCAAGAACCCTCTAACCTCCTTTTCAGTACGGGGAGCAGGCATCTCTTGTATTGCTTTCACTTTTGCTGGATCGACTTCAATGCCTTTGTTGCTGACAATAAACCCTAGAAGTTTACCAGACCTAACTCCAAAAGTACACTTAGTTGGATTCAGCCTGAGTTTGTACTCTTTCAACCTGGCAAACAGCTTTTCTAGATGCTCAAGGTGCTCCTCCTCTGTTTGTGACCGAGCTATCATATCGTCTATGTAAACTTCGATCTCATGATGTATCATATCATGAAATAAAGCTACCATGGCGCGTTGATAAGTTGCCCCTGCGTTCTTCAGTCCAAACGACATCACCTTGTAACAGAAAGTACCCCATTGTGTAACAAAGGTTGTTTTCTCCATGTCCTCGGGGGCCATTTTAATTTGATTGTAGCCCGAGAATCCATCCATGAAGGAAAACACTTTGTGCTGAGCTGTGTTGTCAATCAGAATGTCAATGTGCAGTAGCGGAAAATCATCCTTGGGGCTGGCCCTATTCAAATCCCGGTAGTCTACACACATCCTGACCTTGCCATCTTTTTTAGGAATTGGCACGATGTTATCAACCCATTGTGGATAGGATGTAACAGCCAGAAAGCCAGCGTTGAATTGTTTCATCACTTCTGTTTTAATCTTCTCAGACATGTCAGGCCTCATTCGGCGGACTTTTTGCTTGATCGGTGGACAATCCTCTCTTGTAGGGAGACGGTGAACCACGATGTCTGTGTATAAACCCGGCATGTCTTCATAAGACCAGGCGAAGATTTCAACATACTCATTTAACAGCTGTATCAGGCGCTCCTTGACACTTTGTTCCAGATTGGCACCCACTTGCACTTCTTTCCGGTCTTCCTCCGTTCCTAAATTGACAGTTTCCACCAACTCTTCGTGAGGCAAGATGGCCCTTTCCTCTTGCTGTAAAAGTCTGACTAGCTCTCCTGGTACTTCACAACCTTCATCATCTTCATACTCAGCCTGATTGACCAGATCTTCGGAGTTATTGAAGGACATAGCAGAATAGTCACCCATAGAATCCAGAGTGGATGGGTACCTGTATTTGTGAGCGTGGGTGTGTGTAAGGGATAGCCATCTTTAAACAAAATGCAAAAGGAAAGAAAATGAACACAGCAGTTTATCGATGAAAAACGTCCAATGAATCATTAAACATGGCATATGGATATGAAGATAAAAAACCCTTACAAATGGACCTCCATGCCCCGGGCAAGGCAAGGGGTGAAAAAGTAGTGTATAGATTGTTCAAAAGTAATTATTACAGACCAAAGGAAATGTTTGACAGATAATTACTGATTAACAAAAGTAATGGGGACAAAGTCCTTTGCCTCCCAGTTGCGTAGTCCCCCTTCGATGGTTGGGTAGATCCAATCCTCAATGTTGGCATCTTCGTCTTCACCTTCCAAAGCATTAATCCCATAAGGAGAGATCTTGATGGGTGCTCCTTCCACCTTTGAACGGCGCATAGCTTTCTGCCCCGCAGCAGTGAATCCTAAACCAAACTTGTCTGTTTTGTGAGGAATGTCCGGCAACTGCCTCCATGTTGAGTTCTTCCCTTCCTTCATTGCGGCCTTCGCGTCTTTTAGAGATGCCATCCTGGCCATCTGCTTTGGTACCTCAGCTACCACTTTTGCTACTTCCACCTTAGGAGAGACTTTCTCGAAGTGCTGGAATGGCGTCTCAATGAATTCACCCTCTACCTCTACATATCGGAACGAGTTCAGGTGACTGATCATATACTCTTCTTCACCGTGGACGGTTACTATCTTTCCCTTGACAGGGTACTTCAGCATTTGATGTAGGGAAGAGGTGACTGCCCCAGCATTGTGTATCCATGGTCTCCCCAATAAGCAAGAGTATGACGGACATATGTCCATCACATAAAAGTTGAGGGGAAAACCTCTGTGCCAACCTTAATGGGAATGTCCACCTCCCCATGTACCATTCTCTTTGACCCGTCAAACGCCCTTACAATGATGTTACTTGGCCTTAACTCCAAACCTTCACAGTCTAAACGGTCGAGAGCCTTCTTAGGCAGTATGTTCAGAGAAGAACCAGTATCGACTAGAACATGGGCCAGAGTAGTCCCTTGGCATTCTACTGACACACGTAACGCGTCGTTGTGTTTTCTTCCTTTTGAGGTTAGGTCAGCATCAGAGAAACCTAAACCGTTGTCTGCTGTAAGACTGGCTACACAGTTTTGGAATTGGTCGGCAGAGGTTTCCTGGGGTACATGGGCTGTCTTCAGGAATTTTATCAATGCTTTGGCGTGCGCCTCTGAACAAAGTAGTAATGCTAACATGGAGATTTTTGAGGGGGTTTGCCCCAGTTGCTCTACCACGTCATAATCACTCTTTTTAATTATCTTCAAGATCTCCTCCATCTCTTTCTTAGAGGTTTCCGGGATGTCCAAAGGTTGAGCCCTCGTCCTGACGAGCTCATTTTGGATCGCTTTACCCTTATCAGCAGAAGTAGGAGGGACAACAACAAGAACAATAGCATCTTCAATCAATGGGGCTCTAGCGGAAAGTTTTATTGGTGCAAGAATAACTTTGACGGCAGATGAGGGTCCAAAGATTGCCTTTGAGGGAGCAATCTCTGGAGAAAATATTCTCCCACTTCGGGTGATCTTGCTTGTGCCGGCAATGTTTCCAATGCTGGCATCTTCTTCATCAGAGCTTCCTTCGGTTATTTCAACTTGTTTAATACCATGGTAGTAGATTTCTCCACCGTAATTCCATGGTATTGACTTTTCAGAGCTGTAGGGGACAGGCCCTGGCATAGTTATCTTCAGAGGAACAGACTTTGTAGCAGATGTAATCTTAACAGGCTTTCTGATGGCCTTGGAAAGATTGGCGTGAATGGTGATAATTGAGACATCTTCAGTAGGGGTTGGAATAGCAGAAACTTTTTTAAACAGAAGTTGTTGACTGTCCATCAGGCCTTGGATGCCTTTCTTCAGTAACGGGCAGTCAATTGGCAGAGAGTAACAACAGTAGCAGTCTTCTTTGCATCCCGGGAAAATCCCGGCCTTTACCAGATTTAACTTGATGGTTAACAGCGGAGTTATCAGGTCATTGACATCAGAAACATACAAATCTTCCTCAATAGCATGGACATTTCGACCGTGCTTCGGCATCAGAGCGGATATAACATTTGGTTTCTCTGGAGCATCGAACTCCACCTCTTTTGCATCTATTAAGTCTTGAATTTTATTTTTCAACGCCCAACAATTATTTGTGTCATGTCCGACGCTATCGGAATGGTAGGCGCATTTGGCATTGACATTGTAGGCTGGTGAGGTTGTATTCACATTTTTCGGCGCTTCTTTGATATTTGTGAGATTCAGCTTTAACAAGTGTGGAAGAACTTGCGCGGGCGTCATATTAATGCGGGTGAACTGCCATGGTGGCCGTTCTCCCCATTGCTGTTTAGGTCTGGACGGGTTATTGCGAGGCTGATCACTTGGTGGATTTTGGATCATTACGGCCCCCACAGTCGGCCTGCGCTCACTTCTTCTTGCTCCCCTTTGAGAATACACAACAACTGTTTCTTTCTTTGCTGGAAATGGTTTCTTAGCATTTGTAGATGCAGAGGCATCCTTCTGAATCTTCCCATTCTTGATACCGGCTTCTACCCGCTCGCCAGTCAGAATTAATTCAGTAAACCCCGAGGAAGAGCTACCGATCAGATGATTAAAGAATGGACCAGACAGGGTCCCAAGGAACATATCAACAAGTTCTCTATCGGAAAGAGGCGGCTGCACCCTTCCATCCAGATCGCGCCACTTCTGGGCGTACTCCTTAAATCCCTCACCTGAGGCCATTCCCATATTCTGCAGCTGAGTGCGGGTTGGTGCCAGATCAGAGTTATACTGATATTGGCGATAAAAAGCAGCTGCCAGATCCTCCCAACTACGTATCTCCGACCTTTCCATCTTGTAAAACCAGTCTAACTGAGTGCCAGACAGGCTATCTTGAAAGAAATGTACCCAAAGGTTTCTGTCAGATGTGTGAGGTTGGATTCTTCGGACATATGACCTTAGGTGCATTTTTGGGCAGGACAGCCCGTCATATCTTGCAAAAATAGGCACTTTGAACTTCGGGGGGATCACAACTCCGGCAATTAACCCCAAATCTTTAAAATCCAGGCCTGGAACTCTCTGCAGCTCCATGGCTGCTAAACGGTCCTCCAAATTCTTGTACTTGTCATCAGCCTGCGGGTATTATTGTTCTGAGTAGTCTTCGTCTTCTTCAGCCTCTTCTTCTTCAGCTTCAGATTCGGAAGGTACCGCGACCCCTTTTCCTTTACTGTTTTCTTCTTCGGATGCGGAAGGAAATTCAAGAACCCTTCTGGCTTCACCTTCAAACCTTCTCCCCAAGGTAGCCACCCCGACTCTCTTCTTCTTCCTTTTTGCTTGGTCTTTGTTCCCAAGCAGGGTTTTCAGATCCTCCTGACCCTTAGCCAAGGTCATCAAGAGTTGTTGAAACTGTGCGTTCTGAGACTGCAAGTCCTTGACCGTCTGTTCGAGATCCATCTTACTGAAATAAACAGCAGAAAGATAAGGAAACCTGGTGTGGAGACCTGCTTATGCACATGATGAATGGTATGCTTATGTATGCAATGCATTCAAGGATTTAGAAAGTTCAAAATTGTTGCAAACAAAAAGAACGCACGTCATATTAATAAGAAGAAATTTGTCAGTACATAAATGCCCCATGGGCCAAATATTACAAAAACTTCTCAAGGTAAAAAGACGTTGCGCATCCTCTTTGGTGCGATGTAGGTGTTGAGGGTCTCTTCCTCATGGAGTCGACGGGTAAGCTCTAGAACCTTCTTCTCACTGGCGTAGAAGCTGGCTTCAAAAGTGTTCCGTTCCTCCTTGAGTTGGATCCAACTCTTCTGCATCTCCTCCCACGATGTAGGCATGTCAGGATATAGGATGGTATATGGAACCTCTCCTTCCGTAACGGGCTCTTTAATCACAGGGAGAACATGAGGATAAGGCATCATTAGACTCTGGGCCCGGGTCCGTACCCACTTGAGATAAGGCTCAAGAGGGATGGAGTTCTTGTGCCCCAGTGTCTTGCTGTCAACCTTATTAGGCATCCTCCAAGCTCTGATGAATCTTTGGCGAAGTCCTTGCGCATCGTTGTCGAAGTCAAAAACTAGGTCAGGAATCAACATGTCATGAGGGCCATCCCTCCGTGCATATCCAAATTGTCTCAAGGCTAGACAAGGATTGTAGGTAATACCTCCTCTAATGCCAAGCAATGGAACATTAGGGAATTCTCCATAATGATCGACGATGATGACATTTTCTCTGGACCGAGAACACCAATGTACATTAGAGTGAGTAAGGGTCATCAACCGTTGTGACCACCTTAGGCCTTGGTCATTCTTCAAGACAGATTGTGGAAGGTGCGAAATAAACCACCTTGCAAGGAGAGGAGTACAACACATGAGAACACCCCTCTTTCTCATTGTTCGAGTGTAAAATGAGTGTAGAATGTCCCCAAGCAATGTTGGTACTGGATTTCTGGATAAGAAGATTTTGACGGCGTTGACATCTACAAGCTGGTCAGGATTTGGGAACAAGACCAACCCATAGATAAGGAGGGCCACAATTTCTTCAAAGGCTTGTAGGTCCAATGAATTCCAACATTCTTGTGCTTTCTCAAACAAGAATTTTGCTAAGAAGCCTTTGACACCGCTTCTAGTTTCCCAATGCCCCTTGATGTCAGATGGTTGTAGATGTAGTGCTCGAGCAACATCTTCGGGCTTTGGTTCCTTTTCCATACCGTTGAAAGGTAGTTGATTAAGGATAGGAATTCTCAGGAGTTGAGAAAATTCCTCCAAAGTGGGTACCAACTGGTAGTCAGGGAATGTGAAACAGTGGTGAAGGGGGTCAAAGAACTGAAACAACACCTTTACCATGTCCTCTTCAATGTTGGTGCTGACTAGGCTGAGCAGTCTACCATGTCTTTCACTGAAGGGAGAGCTTTCCGGAATCCTGGATGTGAGCTCCTTGAGTTGAGGAGGGACTCTCACAAGGTTGACTTGGATGGTTTTCCTGCGAGGAACTTCCATGACCTACAAAACAAGAACAAAGATGAAGATCTAAACCCTTGAAATGGTTAGTGTATGCATATGATGCTTTATGATGTTCATGATGTATGCACAAACACATGTACAAGCAATTCACACCAAACCCTAGTTTCAGGCTTGCATGGGGTTTCATAGGTAAGTACCCTCTTGAGTGTAGTTGGCTTAAAAACCTGTCCTATAAATAGTAATCGGGTTCTAAGGAGCTCAATATCACGGGATTGTTTTCATCGTTCATTGTTTTGGTTTAGCCACTTAACTAGCGACCAAAATATTCCAAGAAAACAACCCTCAATGAGTGTAGTATCGAGTATCTACCAACTTCGGACTGCACCAAAGCCGGTCATCTCACTACCCCTAATGAAAGGGCAAGATGGTCAAGTAAGGTTCTAGGTCATTAGTGCTTAGTGACATCACTCAGCGGCCCCGTACTCTCCTTGATTGAACTCAAGGGTTACCGGTACTCACAAATATGTCGCACTAATATAACTATTGCTTCAACCGTGTCGGTATACCCCGCACAGTTTCCACAACGTATTGCTATCTATGAATGTTCCCCCAAATCCGGGTGTAGGATTGCAAACCCAAACAAGAGAGCCAAGATATAAAGCAAATCAAAACAAACAATTTGTCATGCAAGAGGGTGATCTAAGCCCTAAGGTTACTCCACTTTAAAATTCTCCCCAACAGAGTCGCCAGTTCTGTGATACGATGGGAGAACTGACTTGGGTTTTGCGTTTGTTTTCGCAAATGTTTCGGTTGAGCAAGAGTCGCCACTGACTTTTTATTTTATCCTAAGGAAAGGTTAAAAAGCACAACAAAAAACCTTTGAGATGTTTTCTTGGGTTCGGGGAGTAGATTATAGAAAGGGAAGGTATTAGCACCCTTTCTATCCATGGTTATCCATGGGCTCTTAGTTACTTGCTTAGATCAACTTGCCTTGATTTTCAATTGTTTGAAATGGTGCTTTGTGTGTGTATTTGAAAAATGTTTTGAGAAAAGGCCATTGTTGTGGCAACCTTTGTAATGATCCATGTTGGGATGTATACAAAGGTGTATGTCTTTTGAAAAAGTTTTCAATGTTTTTGGAAAGTTTGTTTTGAAAATGTGTTTGTAAGGTGTGGTTTTGAAAATAGGCAAGTGTTTTTGCAAGTTTGATTCAAGTAACTAAGAGTTTGTCTACTCCTAAATTTCTCAAAGATTTCTCCTATGTTTTTAACCCTTTTAACAATTTTGTTCCACCATTGTATTTGATGGACAATCTTGTGTTAGGATGTTAATGGGACGGGCGCGGGTCATCGTTTAGACCATAATTGCAATTGTGCTAAGCAACTTTGGGCAATTCTTCTTTAAGGGACTTGATCATTTTTAGGCAACTTTCGAAAGCGTCATCGAGGGACTATGATCATTTGATTGTTTTGTTTTTTTTGCCAAAGATACCCAACATGCAATATGGCCCATTTTTGAAGGCAACAAGTGGAGTACCCTAGGGGTGCAAGTGTGATCAGTGTTGTCCATTTTCATGCTTGTTTATCTTGAAATTAGGTCAAACTATTTTTGGTTAATTTCGCATACAAAACCCTAATTCTAACATGGCATAATTAGAAAGCTTTTAAATGCGAAAAAATAAAAGGTCCTAAGTTATTACAACACAATATATGGGATGGGGGGTACAAATGTTCAAATGGGGATATTTTAGCAAGAAATTAAACCTAAACTATTACATCCAAATTGAATTATACAAATTATTTAATATACAACAATTAAATAAAAATATAATAAATATGCAAGATGCAAAAATGTTTTTTATATGTATGAAAAAAGTATTTTTTATGTGTTAAATAAACAAAAATAAAATTAATTAATTTTGGTATTTTTATGCATTTAGGGCAAAACCCTAGTTTTATAAATAAAAGGTATTTATTATGTAATATTTATTAATTATGTACAAAAATAAATAAAAGAAGGTATATTGTAAAAAAGTATTTTTGAGGTCAAAATATTAATAAAAATAAAATGTATTAATTCTTTGTATTTCTCTAAATATATTAATAAATATACATATATTTACATTATTTATTAAATATATATTATATGTACAAAAAATAAAATATTTAATATATAAAAAACGTATATTTTTATTATAAAATGTTTTCAAGAGATAACATAAAATAAAAATAAAAAATAAAGTATGTTTATATTATTTTTTAGTTATTTTAAATGATGATATATTTATGTTTATTTATATACAAACTAAATGAAACAAAATAAATGTCAAAAAAAATGCAAAAAAATGTGAAAAAATATTTTTAAGGTTTATTTATATTTAGACAAAAATATCAAAACAAAATCAGAAGGAAAAAAAATCAAAAATATCAAAGATAACTCAAAATGGGCCAGGGGGGTACATGTGGAATACAAAGGTGTGAAAAGTAACACAACTCAGGCCCAGCCCATGAAAAGGTTGTCTTCAACCTCTGAACAACAAAACAGAGTAACACATGATCCTTGCTATCTCCTGATTCCTGGACTTTTAGCACAAACTTACAACATGAAAGATGTTAAGCATCAAGCCACGATTCCATACATATAAAAAACTCAACTTAACTCTCAGAAATGAGAGAGAATTTCTCCATCCCTAATTCTTAGAATTTTTTTTATTAATAACCATGTATTAAAAAAATATTTCGCAAATAACCGGGTTTCGGAAAAAATTACGCAAATAACCATGTTTCAGATGGCTCCACAAAGGAGGAGCCATCTCATTTGGCGCATGCACCTAGGGTTTTGCCCTAGGCGCCATCTCACTTGGCGCCTCCCTTGGCTTTTAGCCAAGTGAGATGGCGCATGCTCCTTAAAAAGGAGAGGAGGCGCCATCTCACTTGGCGCCTAGGGCAAAACTAGGGTTTTTTTGCTGTTTTATAAATAATTCGTCCGTTTCTTTGAAATTTCTCACACTTTCTCGCACTGTATTTTTATTTTGTACTCCCTTATTTACGTAATGACGTCGCCTATGATTTTTAGCAGAGATGGTTACGTTATATTCTCCGCCACGAAACCTGCGATGAAAATGAAATTCTGGCACATTCACTCCATGGAGCGTCTGAAGCGGGAGTTGATGCGGTGGCTAGATGGAGACATCGCCGAGGGGGAAAAAATTCGAAGGATCCAGCGAAAACGAACAACAACCTCGCATGCGACAGGAAGACCTAATGTGTGGTTGGAGGAAGTCAAAACAGACAGTGATGTAATGCTGATGATGCATGGGTCAGATGAAATTGTGTTAACAGTTGTAATTTCCTAGATTGAATATTGTTAATCATTGTTGTACGCGAAAACCCTAATGTAATTTCCTATATTGAATTTCTTAAATTGTGTGAACAGTTTTATTAACGGAAAACCCATAATGTTTACAACACAAATATTGAAAAGATTTATTGTATTACAAAATTTATGTGGTCGAGCCAGACGCCCGATTCGGACAGTTTTTGCGATTGTGTCCGACCTGACGGCATAAACCACACTTTCTTTCCAACCTGTCAAGATCGTCCATTTCTGTTGTGATGCGCCTGCTTTTGGGACGACCCTTCTTGTTCCTTCGCATTTGGTCATTGTGCCAAACTATATCACCGTTGTATTCAGGCCAATAGTCCGGTTTTGCCACCAAAGGAAAGTTGTTGTTGTAAACAGTGAGCAACGTTTCAGATTTATAAACGTTTGAGAGCAGTTGAAGCGCGTCTTGATGGGTATGAGCACAAGCGGCAATGACATGAGAGCAAGGCATACGAAAAGCTTGAAACCTGCCACAATCACACCATTGAGAAGGTAAAATGACCCTGTATTCTTGTCTTGCCAGGCCTTCATTGTGGTCAATTGTCTCTTTCACAATGAAGTTGTGGCTATGGCGGTCAAACCGTGTAACCATGTGAGTGTTGGCTTTAGCACTTTCAGCCTTAATGTATTTCATACAGCTTTCACTCCATAGTTGTCCTGATTGCAAGACCGCATACCACATTTCACCTCTTTTGGCAAATAACGCAGCCATCCTAAAATACGTGGATTTCACCAAGGCAGTGATGGGGAGGTTTCGTATGCCCTTGAATACCCCATTCATTGATTCAATCAGATTTGTTGTCATATGCCCCCATCTTTGGCCATTGTCGTATGACCTAGTCCACTTTTCGACCGGTATATTGTCGATCCACGTACCGGCTTCTGGGTTAGACAAACGGATCTCGTTGCGGTAATATTTGAATGTGGGCTGTGTCAGTGTGTATCCCGCATTCATCACCGCTTTCCTCAATGTTTTGTCCTTGACCTCCCTCGAGAAATTCTGGACGATATGCCTGACGCAATAGACATGCGTAGAAGGAGGGTCATGCCAACCATTTGCCGGATTATTATAGGCACTTTCAATGGAGGCATGTCTGTCCGAGATCAAACAGAGATCTGGTTGAGGAGCCACGTGTGTACGAAGATTTTTTAGGAAAAAGCTCCAAGCACCACCGGTCTCCCCCTCGACAAGGGCAAACGCAACGGGGAAAATGTTATTGTTGCCATCTTGTGCAACTGCCATCAAAAGCGTGCCTTTGTACTTCCCATACAACCAAGTCCCGTCTATTTGTAGAATTGGTTTGCATGATGCAAACCCTGTGATGCATGGTTGAAATGCCCAAAAGACGCGACTGAATATTCCGTTGCCATGTAGTAGACTACCATCTTGGGCGTACGCTGGAAATGTTTCCAGAACATAAACACTACCTGGAGAATATGTCTTGAGTGCATTTAGGTAGCGGGGAAGTTCTCGGTATGACTCCTCCCAGTTTCCGTACACCCTTTCAATCTCCTTAGTCTTTTCTAACCACGCCTTACGGTAAGACGGAGTGTAGTTAAAAACCATGGTGATGTGGGAGATGATTGTTTTCACCTTCAAAGAAGGGTCGTTGCTGACCAGGGGTAGGATTTCTTGACAGATTAGATCATGGTTGAGTTTTCGGTGGTCTTGTGATTGAGTGGAACTTACACAAGTATGGGTAGTCATGGAACCTATGACCCAGCAGTCACCCCTTAGTCTGTATGAAGCGGTCAGCTTGAACATACAGTCAGGGTGGACACACTTGATCTTGTACCTTTCCGGGTTTACACGATCCACCTTATAATCAACCGAGTTGAGCATGTGAAATTTTTTGATGGCCCTTATGCATTCCTCTCTATTACGAAACTTGTCCTTCTCTTTTAAATTTTCATCTGACTGCATATACGGTTGGAAAAACAAGTCCGTAGAAGGTTCATCTCCGCCCATGTTGAAGTTTTTCATGTGCGTAGGTGGTGTGTAGATTTTGTCGGTAGGAATACTTGGGATGCCATCATCGTCAGAATCGTCGTTCACCATTTCATCAAACTCTAACTCGTTATCTTCTTCTTCATCATCAACTGCATCCACCTCATCTTGCTCATTCTCCAAAGGATCAACCTCCTGTGTCACCGTGTTTACCTTGGTTATTGGTAAACAACCGCTGATCCTCCAAATGGTTACTTATTTAGTTACTCGCAGGATCGATCAGATTGATCCTAGGACATAGGTTGATTTTTAAGTTTAGGTTAAATTGGATAATGGTTAAATGACAATAAAGTAGAGAAGCTTTAAGTAAATTGCATGAAGAAAAGACTTGGTAAAATAAACGAAGGTTTGAAGTAAAGGAAAGCTTAAAATAAAAGGTTTCGACAGGCAAGGTGAAGAAGAAAGCAAGTAAAGTTTCTGGAAAAAGTAAATGACTTTGATTAATAAAAGTGGTGTTTCACACATACATTTCTCAACAATTCTTTCTCACACGCTGGGTACTCGAATCTAAATGAGTGACTTTGTATAGAATTGTGAACACACACGAGAAACTACATGACTACTACTATTTATACTAAAACATCCCAAGTAACCGTCGGGCAGTTACACTGTTTCGAGATGATTCCACTTGGCACGTTCTCAACGTTCGACGCTCCAGATCTTCGCACGTTGCACTTGGTAACCGCTGGAAACCGTTTTCCCTCCAAACGCTTGAATTTCAAACTGCTCCACTCTGAACCATCGAACACCTTCGTCGAGAAGCATCTTCGACGAGAAACTCCTTCGACGTCGAAGGCAACCAACTTCTCCCTTGGAAGAAATCTTTTAAACACCTTGCCATCTTTCGATGGGCATTTCGACGGGCCTAGCTAGTCGAAAACATCCTTCAGCTTTAAGGGCTGACATTAATAAAACAAGGGTGTCGAATTTAGGAGCCAACAAATTGCCCCCCAAGAATGCCTTATTTCGACTCTGAAAGAAAAAGGCATTCTTTGAAACGCCATTCGACACCTGTCGTTTCACGCTTAGTCACAAATTAAATTGTGCACTTTTTGTTGTCTTCTACCAACCACTGGCAATCCCAAGAAAACCATCATTTATCCGTACCTAAGACGTCATTTCAGTACTGCGTGCAGTGCCAAACGTCATTTCAAAATTTGTCATTATGACAATTCCCAAAAACGAGGACGCACGCTGCGTCCCTCTATTTCTGCAGAACGGCTAAAACAACAGGGGGATGCCACGTGTCCCACTATCTCCTGCAACATTAAATGGCATTTAATGTCCTCGGTTTTGGGGATTTTCCCCCACTACTATAAATAGCAGTAAGTACCCCATTGTGGGACTTTTTACGCCATCTAGCTTTCAAACTTCTCTGTTTTCATACAAACTTATCATCTTTGCAAAACCCTTTCCTCCTTCACTTTCGTCTTCAACCTCATCATTAACAATGGCATCTGGTTCCAATGCTCCTAGCGCTACCGTACCATCTGGAAACGACAAACCTAAGGTTTTCGTCACTGCTCCAGTAGTAACTTCTACGGGCCAACGAAGGGTCCCTGAACCCTTGGACATCGCCGTACGCGATGCTTACTCACACCAACTTATGATCCCGGTTGGATATTCCAACCAGATCTTTGCTATGTCTGGCCCCTTGTATCCAAGTATTGCTGAGGCCATGAAAATCAAGAGCTATTTTCCGGTAGTTGAGAGACTCAAACCGGTTGCATGCGCTAAGAAAGATGCAGAGGATAACGAAGACCCTGCTAAAGAGAAAATCGACCTTCGTTTCTTCAACAAAGGTGTTAGGGCTTTCAGGTCTGGCCCTAGCCTTACTCCTGATTACGTTGCTTGGCTGGAAAAGATGGAGAAACGCCAAGCTTCGATCTGGAAAGACATGGGGATTTTCGACCTGGTGATGCTGTCGAAGACAGGTTTGAACTATTCTCCGGAGATGTTGATAGCTTCTCTACTTTTCTGGGACTACTCCCACTTTACTTTCCATCTTCCCTGTGGGATGCTGACTCCTACACTCTTCGATGTGGCCGCTATCACTGGCCTTCGACCCACCGGAGACTACTTCGATCCGGAGGAGATGTCGGAGGATCAAATTGGATTCTCTGCCACCAAACCAACTTATACCACCTTCATCAATCACTACCACGACAAGTCGACAGATGCTGTGTCGGATGTCGAACACATTGCGTTTCTAGCCTTATGGCTGACTCGCTTTGTATTTTGCTCGAAGTCCTTACAGGTGACCAAAAAGATGGTCACTCTCGCCACTCAACTCCATCATGGCCAAAATATCTGTTTGGCAGAATTGATTTTGGCTAACTTGTATGAGTCGATTAGTAATGGAGCGACTCTACTGAAGATTATCGAGAACAGGGCCAGTCTGCTGCTTGCTGGACCTTTTTGGCTGCTCCAACTGTGGCTCAATGCCACCTTCGAATCTTTCTTGCCTAAGAAGGTTCAAATAAATGAGCAGGCTCCAGAGATAGCGAACAGACGCGTCGAAGGAACCAGACTGGCTCTGTTGACTCCAATGGAGGACAAATTGGAGCTTCAGCAAACTTTCACAAACTTCGTTTTGATGTTTGCTAGAAGGAAAGAGTTTGCTTCGACTATGGCTCCGTTTGCTCGACGGAAGGTAGGCCCTGCGTGGTTCACGAGGCCACATCCTAGGACGTCGAGTGGTCCTCAAGTTGACGAACACACAACAATGTGGGAGGCGTTCCTCACACCAAGAATCATGCCTCTTCGATTCAGGAGCTCCAAGACTCACTTGAGTCTGATTGCATACCAACCAAACCTGGTATCTCGCCACTTTGGTATTATTCAAACCTTACCCTCTCCAATTTTTCCAAGAGAGAAGTCTATGTTGTACTTCTGCAATGATTACACCGAAGAAGCTGCCACAAAACATATCAGAAGATATGCTGGTCGAACAGTTCTCTCGTTGTTTGACTACCAGCTCAACTTTCTTTGCTCACCATCCTTCGAGGAGTGGTGGAAAAGTTATTACGCTGAGGAGTTTTTCGACGAGAAGGACTTCGTGGATGAGCTTCAGAAATCTTTTGTCCTTGTGTTGGACAAAATAAAGAAATGTAAGTTCATCCTTTCACATTACTTTGTCTTTCTCTTTCGACTGCTAGCCTGTTAACTATTTTATTTGCTTTCAGTTGTTCGAAAGCCTGCAACCAAGAAGGCTGCAGAAGGCCAACAGGGAGGAGGCCCCTCATCAAAACCTCCACCGCCGGCGAAGACTATAGCGCCGGCGAAGACCATAACAAACCAACAGGGGGAAGGCCCTTCGAAGAAGCCTTCTGTATCGGTAACCAGACTTTCATTATTTTCTCCTGGCTTTTAATTTTTTGACTTTCGATGCAATTGCTAAATCGAATTCCCATTGGTTTTTTAGGCACCTTCGCCCAAGAAACGGCCAGCACTGGTGGTCGAATCTGGGAGCGAAGAAGAAGATGACTCTCCCCCTGCTCCTTTAAAAAGGCGAAAGTTGACGAAGGACGCTCCTGTTCCTGCTCCTGAGGGTCGAACAATTAGAATAAAGGTTGCTGGGAGAAAACCCAGGCCACCTCCAGTGATCATTGAAGAGCCAACGGAGGAGGAACTAAACGTTCTTCTCAACAAGCCTGTCGAAAGCGACAATTCCAGCCCTGGGGCTGAAGCTAATTTACAGGTAATCTCTTAGACCTTTTTGTAACTTAGGTGTAGATACCCACATTCGACTATGTCTCTTTCGATTTCTGAAGATTCTTCTTCTTTCCTTTCAGGACACCACTGAAAGCTCACCGCCCAGGACTTCTGAAACACTGGAGTCTGCTGAACTCAGCAGGCCACAAGAAAAAGGCTTGGAAAATGACGAAGCCCATACTGAAATAAATGAGGCCAATGCTGAGACGGTAGAAAAACCCACAGAAGATCCTCAAACGGGAGAACAACAGCCAAAAGAGGTTCAGGTGGTGGATCTGTCGGAAGAGAATCGTGACGAAGGGGACCATGGTAATGCTGGCGAGGAAAACCAAGGTGCCGCTGGCGAAGGGCACCAAGATGACGCTGGTACTGCCCCAGTCCGAGTCGAAGGGGATCAAATCGAAGCAACTGTCACTCCACAGCCTCAAATCCAAGACAATGCTGTTGCAAGGGCTACCTCAACAAAGCACAGGTCGAAAGAGGACTTAGAACTCTTGAAGCAAACTGACCCTGTTAGCTATCTCAACGCCATCATCGAGAGCAAGAGTTCGTCTGACGCTAGTCAGGAAGTTCCTACCCTGTCGGGGAAGTCCACTGAAACTTCTCCTCTCGATGAGGCTTTGGCGAAGGTCAAGACTCAGTTTTTCAAGAAGGACTTGATGAAGGCTTTAGAGGGGGACCCCACTGCTCCATCATACTTGAGGGATATTTTGAATGCTGTCGACTTGTTAGCTGTAGCTCCAGAAGTTTCAGGCTTGATCATGGAGTTACACTCCATTATTGATCAAGTCTCAGCAGATTATAGGCGCCAAAGGGGCTTTAATAGCCAGCTTGAGGTGTTATATGGCAAAAGCTCTTCTGCATGGACTGCTGTTTCGGAGACGACTTCTCGCATTGCGGAGTTGTCGAAGCAAAAAGCATCTACGCAGGAAGAAGTCGAT
Organism: Vicia faba; assembly: GCA_948472305.1. Classification (NCBI taxonomy): domain Eukaryota; kingdom Viridiplantae; phylum Streptophyta; class Magnoliopsida; order Fabales; family Fabaceae; genus Vicia; species Vicia faba. The sequence goes on along the minus strand of OX451738.1, from coordinate 1,356,368,670 downwards.
GCCATCGATCGAGAGAATGCTTCCTTCAGGGCACAAATCGAAGAAATAGAGGCTAAGATAAATGCCAACACTAAACGCAAGGAGGAACTTCTTTCGACCGTCCCAGACACCGAGAGTCAAACTGAAATCAAACAGGGCCTGGAATTTGCTGAGAAAGCCCAAGGCTTCGACGATCAGATTGCCCAGCTTGTGCAAGCGAATGCCTGGTGCAAGAAAAGATTGGAGCTGCAGCAAATCAAATACCTTCGACTCAAGGACTCTGTTCCCTTCTTATTGATTCAGCTTTTGTAACCATATTTTGTAATCTATATTCGACAACATTGCCATCTTGGCTAGATTTATAAAAAATTTCCATTTTGGCTTTTCATGGTTAATTTAGTCTTGTTATTTTATTATTTTATTTTTATCTCTTGGAGTGTAGGTTTGTATTTTTTCAAATATTTACCATTTACTCTCAAGAGCCTTTTATCTTCACCTAACTCTTCGACTTCATAGGCTCCACCAGAAAAAGTTTGGATAACTCTGAATGGTCCTTCCCATTTGGGTGACCATTTCCCCATGCTTCGATCCCTTCGATCCATGGGAAGAATTACCTTCCAAACTAGTTCTTCAGGCAAAAATACCTTAGGTTTTACCTTTTTATTATAAGAGTCTTCTACTCTTTTCTTCTGAAGCCTGAGTAGGTCAAGAGCGCGCAATCTCTCTTCGTCTAAATCCACCAGTTCGTCTAACATCATGTTCCAATAAATTTCAGAGGGAATATCATAATGCCTCTGAACCCTTGCAGATTGAAGACAAATTTCTGCTGGCAACACTGCATCATGGCCAAAAGTTAGCCTATATGGTGTTGTACCTGTGGCTTCTTTTGGGGACGTTCGACAAGCCCACAAAATCTGGTCTAACGTCTTGTGCCAATTCTTTGGTTTCTTCCCAACATGCTTTTTTATCAAGCCAATCACTACTTTATTTGCTGCTTCGACTTGACCATTTGCCTGTGCATAATAAGGCGTTGATGTTAGGAGTTTGAAACCTGTTTCCTGAGCAAACTCCTGCATCTTTCGACCAGTGAAAACTGATCCTTGATCAGTTGTTATCGTCTCAGGGATTCCATACCTAAAGATAATGTTCTTTTGAATAAATTCAATGACATTTTCTTGGCCTACATTGACTAAAGGGATAGCTTCGATCCACTTAGTAAAGTAATCGATGCCTACCAGTATGTATTTCTGACTCTTTGATGATGCTGGTCGAATCTCTCCAATGAGGTCCGACGCCCATCCTCTAAAGGGCCAAGGCTTCACTATCGAGTGAAGTTCGCTTGCTGGTACATGTTGGATGCCTGTATGGACTTGACACTCTTGACAACCTTTGGCGAACTCAACACAATCTTTCAGCATAGTGGGCCAATATAGTCCTTGTCGAAACAACAACCATTTCATCTTATGGCCTGCTTGGTGAGCCCCACATGCTCCAGCGTGCGTAGTCGAAAGGGCTATGTATGCCTCAGTTTCACTTAAGCATTTTAGCAATACCCCTTCAGGCGTTTTCTTGAATAACTCATTACCCATGAGTACATAACTCAACGCCCTGTACTTTGTTTTTCGTTCTGTCAAAGCTCCTGGATTTTGAAGATAGTCCACAATGGGTTTTCTCCAATCTTGTTCTGAAAAATTATCTATGAACGAAATTTCGAAGTTACTTTGATCAGCATATCCTAGCCTCGTCGATTCCAAATCTGTTGGTGATAGACAAGTTGCTCTTATCTTTTCTCGAACTTCGATTGCTCTTTGCAATCTCGTTTTTGGAATCTTATACCCAGATGCAATCTGTGCCAAGTCGTTGGCTATTTGATTTTCGACTCTGGGTATGTGTCGAATATTGATCGTTTCAAATTTTTTCAATAAACGATTTGCTATCACAAAGTACATAATGAGATTCTCTCTTATGCATTTATATTCCTTTGTGACTTGCTTAATGACTAACTCTGAGTCTCCCATTATTTCGACTCGAGTTGCCCCCAATTCCAACAATATCTCAAGGCCAGTAATTAAAGCTTCATACTCAGCCTCATTGTTCGAACAAGAACCTGATATTTTGTACTTGAATGTTGTTGGAATTTTATCTGGAGAAATAATCAAGACTCATACCCCTGTTCCGTCTTTATGGCTGGAACCATCGAAGTAGAATTTCCAAGGCTCTATCTCCACATAATTAATATCCTCAACTTGAATTGAGTGGTCGACTATGAAGTCTGCAACCACTTGTCCCTTTACTGCCTTAAGAGGCATAAAGGTCAAGGAGTATTCAGTTAATGCTAATGCCCACTTGCCAATTCGACTGTGCAAGATAGGTTTCGACAACATATACTTGAAAACATCAAAATGAGACGAAACATACACATCAACTGGTTTTATATATTGCTTGAGTTTTGTACAAGAGAAATACAGACATAGACACAATTTTTCAACTTCACTATATCTAGTTTCTGCATCGTTCAAAACTCTACTGAGATAGTAAATGGGTCTTTCGACTCCATTCTCATCCTCTTGGGCTAACATGCTTCCCAAAGTTTTGTCAGATGCAGCTATGTACAATCTCATACTCCTATTGCTACAAGGAGGCACCAAAATAGGTGGCTTAGTGAGGTACCCTTTGATTTTGTCGAAGGCTTCTTGTTGCTCTTGCCCCCATTCGAACCCTTCTTTATTCAGTCGAAGTAAGGGTGAAAAGGCCTGAGCTTTCCCACTTAGATTAGATATGAATCTCCTTAAGAAATTTATCTTGCCTAACAGAGATTGCAGTTCCTTCTTATTCGATGGCGCTTTCGCTTCCAGAATTGCCTTCGTCTTGTTCTGGTTGATTTCGATTCCTTTCTTGTGGACAACGAAGCCCAAGAAATCTCCAGCTTTCACACAGAACGCACACTTCAAAGGGTTCATCTTCAGACCATGTTCTCTCATTCTTTCGAATGATTGTCGAAGGTGGTCAATATGATTCTTCCTGGAAACAGACTTTATAACAATGTCATCAATATATACTTGCATAAAAGTGTTAATAAAATCATGGAAGATAGTATTCATTGCTCGCTGGTACGTTGCCCCGGCGTTCTTTAGGCCAAAAGGCATCACTACCCATTCGTAGGTGCCTAAGGCCCCAGGGCATCGAAAAGCTGTTTTCGACACATCCTCTTCAGCAATGAATATTTGATTATATCCTAAATAACCATCGAGCATACTCAGGTATTCATAGCCAGCGGCAGAGTCGACTAGCATTTCCGCCACAGGCATAGGATATTCATCTTTGGGTGTAGCAGCATTCAAATCTCTGAAATCTATGCACACCCTTAACGTACCATTTTTCTTAATTACTGGCACAATGTTTGCAATCCATTCGACATACCTTGTAACACGTATGAATTTGCATTTCAGCAGTCTTTCGACTTCCGTTTTGATCTTCGACAGTATTTCTGGAGCGAAGCGTCTTGGATTTTGCTTGATTGGCTTCTTCCCAGGTTTGATTGGCAACTGAAGTTCTACCAATCCTCTGTCGAGACCAGGCATTTCGTCATAATCCCATGCAAAACAGTCTTTGAACTCTTTCAGCAATTGGATTACTTCCAACCTAAGTTCTGGATCAATTTTGGCGCTGATGTAAGTTGGCCTTTTTTCTGACCCTTCGCCTAAGTTGATTTCTTCTAAAGGATCTTGCGCTAACATTTTAATGTTGTTCGCCATAGGATCCTTTTCGAAGCCCAAAGGCTCATCGTCATAGATGGCGTCGAGCCTCTGTTCCTGCATTCCTTCTGGCATGATATCAGGAGGTAATGGATCGAAATCCTTTCCTGGACCTGCAGCAGATAACTGTTGATCATTGGCCTGTGTGGCCATGTACTTTACTTCGGCTTCGAGAGCCGTTATCATCTTTGTTTCGGCTACATAAGCCGAAATTCGCTTCAAAGATTGTGACTCAGTCATTATCACTGAATTCACTTCCCCAACCAGTTGGTTGGATATCAGTTAACCCACTGAAGTCTATGTGGGACAAGTCTTCTCTGTCCCATTGGAAACCATGCTCAGGATGCAGGTATAGGGAACAAAAAGTGTTTGGCGCTGGCGCCATGTCGAAGTCAGGTGTTGGACATGGCCCTATGTGAGCCAAGTTCTTGTCGAAATCTGCCAGCCCCAGGTGATTCACTTCGCCCAGGTAATAGCTTTGATCTGCCTCTATGTTTTCGACCATCCCATCTGGACGCCATAGGAGCAGCCTCTGGTGCATTGATGATGGCACAGCTCCGACACCATGAATCCATTCACGGCCCAACAAAAGATTGTAGTTAGGTTTGGCCGATATGACCATAAACATTGTTGGTCGAAGGATAGATCCCACCTTGATATCCAATTGGATCACTCCCATAGTGGTCCCTATGCCGCCCTCATAGTTCGACAGGACCATGTTGTGAGGCTTAATGTCCTCATCCCTTTTGCCAATTTTCCTTAGCATAGAGTGAGGAATAATGTTGATGGTTGCCCCACAATCCACCAATATTTTGTTCACTGTAGTTTCTTCGAGTTTAGCCCTTATAAATAAAGGCTTGAGGTGATTTTTCATCGCCTCTGTAGGTGGTTCGAAGAACCCATTTTGTTCCTCAGTAGCGCCATTGTCCATAACGAAATAGCACACTGGCCTATGTTTGGCCATTTCTTGCTCCACTTCCCAGTCACTTGTTTCGACTTCCACCTATCGGTTGAATTCTCTGGGCAGCACTGAGACTATATTCACCATTATGTCCAAAGTATCATCAGTCTCAGAACCATCTTCGTCTTCGATTTCACCTTGGTTAGGCCAAACAAGCCTGTTGGTTACTGGCTCTCTTTCCAGAGGTTTCCTTTGCTTCCTCAGAGGAACATTCGAACTGGTTTCTGCCTTTGGTTCGTTGGCAGCTTCCCTCTCAGCTTTTCGTCTCCTTTGGTATCTCCTCCATTGAGATCGAGACATGGGATTTTTCCCTTTGTAGTTGCTTGACACTTGTGCAACTTTAGGGACAACAACTTGAGGCTCTTTCTTTTGTGTTAAAGATGAACCCCTTGGCACGTCGAAAGAGTGCCATTTCTCTTCACTTGGCCTTTTTCGACCAGATGTTTTGTACCATGTATCTACTGGCACATTAGTTGGAGGCCTAAAAGTCAATGGCCTCTTTCCTTGGTTTGAACCTCTTTGGGAGGCTCTTCTGGGGTCATGTCGAAGATCAACATTTTCCCTTCTCTTATTCGCTGCTCTTACGCCTTGAATGTGCTCAGCAGCTTTCTTGTCAAAGATCGAACTGCATCTTGGACACAGCATCACCTCTGATTTCTTTTTCTGGCATCTTTGTAGAAAATCTGCCAGATTTTCATTTTCCCGAGGGAAAGCAGTCTTATTAGCTTGTTCTTGCCTTATGGCCTCCTCTGATGCTTTTGGGTCAGAGACTTCGACCATGTTGACATCCATTGCATCTTTGTTGGCAAGAGTCAACTGCTTCATTTGAATCTCCAAATTCTCCGTCTGGCCTTGAACTGTGGCCAAGTGAGAACTAGGTTTTGGTCCAGTTTTTTGTGCTTCAACGGTCTCCAGCTTTGGGCTTTCGACCGCTTTCTGAACAACTTCAATTGTCTTTCTGGATAAATTCCCAGAAAAACTGCCAAAGATTGGCATGTTGATATGGTCCTTTGAGACTTCGACCATTGTGATTCCTGGCTTCTTCGACTGGATTCCGGATGCCTCGATCACGTTCACCTCTGAGGGCTCAGCATAGTGGGCTTCAGCCTGCAACGGATTTGAGTCGACAGCCATGGGGGTCTTGTCAGCAAACTTCAACCTCCCTTCTTCGATAGCGTCTTGCACAAGATTCCTGAAAAGAAAACATTGAGAAGTTTTATGGCCCAAAAAATTATGATATTTGCAAAAGCCTCTCTTCTTTCTTTGATCAAGAGGAGGCACTTTTACCCCTGGGGGTACTATCATTTGGCCATCTTTTACAAGCAAGTCAAAGATCTCATCACATTTTGTGATGTCAAAACTATAAGTCTTTTTGGGGAACCTATCGTTGGTCTTTTCTGGACCACTGGGATTCTTCCCACTTGAGGGAACTAACAGTTTGCAAGAGTATGGTGGCCCTTGTTTCAGTTCCACTAAATCGACTTCTCCCTCTTCGACAGTTATAGTATCGTCGAAGGATTCTAGATCTTCGTCATCCATCTCAACATACGCTATCCTTTCTCTCTTATGAGCTTTCGTTGCCTTTGCTTTTTCAGCTTTGAGGCGTTCTACCTGTCGAACTCTATCGGCCAATTGGGCCATGTCTCTCAGGTATTGGGTGTCTAACTTCTTCCTAATGGAATAATCTAAACCGCCTGCGGCTATTTCGACTAGCTCATGTTCTGGCACTTGTGTAAAACATCTCGCTTTGAGTAGCCTAAACCTGTTTAGATATTCGTCTATAGGTTCAGTGAAACGTCTCTTTACACTGGCCAATTCTTTCAGGCTTATCTTGGTTTGCCCCATGTAGAATTGCTCGTGGAACAATCTTTCCAACTGGGTCCAATGATGGATCGAATTGGGGGGGGGAGAGTTGTAAACCAAGTAAAAGCGTTCTTTGTTAAAGAACTTGGGAAGTACTTAATCCTAAGATTTTCGTTATTCGAAATATCTCCTGCTTCGATCAAGTATCTCGCCACATGTTCGACAGTAGATTCTGTCGTGTCCCCAGAGAACTTAGTGAATTTGGGGACTTTACATCTAGGAGGTAAGTCTGTTTGTAACACGTATTCCGACAACGGGGATGTGAAGTTGGGCCTTCGAAAGCCCATGTTCATCCCATTTTGGGTCATGATCCTTTCGATCATGGTTGCCAGATTATTTTCCAAACCCATGTTTTGGTATTGGATCTGCTGGACTACTTCGTCAGCATTTTGGTTTCTGTTGACTAACCTCACCTCTGGGGTTATTACCCTAGGTTCCTCTACGGGTTGCTCCAATCGTGCCCTAAGGTTTTCTTCGACAGGCTGTTGGACCTGGTTGATAGTGGTTTCTTCCTCTAAGAATACACCCTGGTTTCCCCTCACTTGCGCCCTTTGGGGCTGTCGAATAGGTTGGGGTACTCCAAAGAAATCAGCCAAACGCGTCATTTGCGCTGTCATCTGCTGATTCGATTGAGTAGTATTTTGTATTAGAGGGTTCAACACTGTACTTAAAGTTTGTGCCAACATTTGTACCATATCATGGTTGCTTTCGTCCATTTGTTGCCTCAAGACTGCTGTCGAGGCATTTGTAAGGCTATGGGCTATTTGGGACGTTCCTCCTAAGAGTTGGGTCCTATTTCTATTCGCCATGCCTACTCCAGAACCTTGGAGTGGCGAAGAGGCACTCACTAAAGGGTCTGAAAAAGTGGACGCTGCATTCGTCAGGCTAGCCAATTCAGAAGTTGGCATACCATAGAGTGGCATAAATCCTGGGGGAACAAAAGGCCTTGTGCCTAAATTTCCCCTTGGTGGGGGGGTTCCCAAAGGCACTCTGGGGCCTGTGAACGGAGGTAATGGCCCCGTTGTTGTGATCGTTACTGCTGGTGTTGAACCAGCGGTTATCGCTTCACTTCCGGTCGGGATAACCGTTGCTCCCACATTTGTTTGTGGAATTTCGTTATTGTTTGGCGGATTCGCCATCTCTTCTCTTCTTCTGGCAGTATTGGTATCGTTAGTGTATATTCTACCACTTCTCAATAACATGCAACACTCCTCGAAAAGATGAGATTATGTTAAACATCAACACACGGTCCCACCAGGTGTGCCAATTTGTTTACCTTGGTTATTGGTAAACAACCGCTGATCCTCCAAATGGTTACTTATTTGGTTACTCGCAGGATCGATCAGATTGATCCTAGGACATAGGTTGATTTTTAAGTTTAGGTTAAATTGGATAATGGTTAAATGACAATAAAGTAGAGAAGCTTTAAGTAAATTGCATGAAGAAAAGACTTGGTAAAATAAACGAAGGTTTGAAGTAAAGGAAAGCTTAAAATAAAAGGTTTCGACAGGCAAGGTGAAGAAGAAAGCAAGTAAAGTTTCTGGAAAAAGTAAATGACTTTGATTAATAAAAGTGGTGTTTCACACATACATTTCTCAACAATTCTTTCTCACACGCTGGGTACTCGAATCTAAATGAGTGACTTTGTATAGAATTGTGAACACACACGAGAAACTACATGACTACTACTATTTATACTAAAACATCCCAAGTAACCGTCGGGCAGTTACACTGTTTCGAGATGATTCCACTTGGCACGTTCTCAACGTTCGACGCTCCAGATCTTCGCACGTTGCACTTGGTAACCGCTGGAAACCGTTTTCCCTCCAAACGCTTGAATTTCAAACTGCTCCACTCTGAACCATCGAACACCTTCGTCGAGAAGCATCTTCGACGAGAAACTCCTTCGACGTCGAAGGCAACCAACTTCTCCCTTGGAAGAAATCTTTTAAACACCTTGCCATCTTTCGATGGGCATTTCGACGAACCTAGCTAGTCGAAAACATCCTTCAGCTTTAAGGGATGACATTAATAAAACAAGGGTGTCGAATTTAGGAGCCAACACACCGGAGGCTCTACCTCCTGTGTCACCGGAGGCTCTTGAAACAAAACGTACAACTCAATAGAGTCGTTTCCAGAATACACATGGCTGGAAATCATGTTCTGGAAATCCTCGTCATCTTGAATTGCAACCTTATAAAAAATAACTTGGTTGTTTCCAAAGAAGACTGGACTCTGATAAAATATCTGGGATACCGGGCCTCGTTCAAGTTTGGCCTCCAATCTTTTCTTAAAGTACGAGAAATTTGCTTTCCCGTTTAAGAGAAATCGAACATTGTCGGTGTTTCTAAACAAAAACCCAACTGTGGGACACATGTATGTCTCACCGTTGAAATGTGCTTTGACAACAAATTGTGGTGAAGAGGCCATTGTGTAGAATTGTTTTAAGGTATGAAGGTGGGAATGTTTTGGGTTTATTGATTGTATGAAGGTATGAATGCTGGAATGTTTGAAGGTTAGATGACTGATTCGAAGGTTGGAAAATTTTACAGTTTATGTGAATGAATGTTATGTTCAACGTAAGGCAAAAAATTTCAATTAAGTAAGTGATGCAACCCCCCAAGGCTGCCAATAATATTACATGCATGGGCTTATGCAGCCACCTAGCCTGCCACCCATCAACTCCAATGGCCTTGCATGCAACAAAGAAAGGAATCCCAAAGGCTGTCACGTAGCCTGAGCCAATGCTGTAAAACGTGACACCTCTTATTCGCCAAATGGGGTGGCGACACCATTCATTTTTGTACTATTTCGCCAAGTGAGATGGCGCCTCCCTTACTGTCCAATCGTGATACATGCATGGGCTTATGCTTCCACCTAGCCTGCCACCTAGCCTGACCCTATTCTGCACACATAAATGTTTTGTGTAAGACTCCACCCATCAACTCCAATGGCCTTGCATGCAACAAAGAAAGGAATCCCAAAGGCTGTCACGTAGCCTGAGCCAATGCTGTAAAACGTGACACCTCTTATTCGCCAAATGGGGTGGTGACACCATTCATTTTTGTACTATTTCGCCAAGTGAGATGGCGCCTCCCTTACTGTCCAATCGTGATACATGCATGGGCTTATGCTTCCACCTAGCCTGCCACCTAGCCTGGCCCTATTCTGCACACATAAATGTTTTGTGTAAGACTCCACCCATCAACTCCAATGGCCTTGCATGCAACAAAGAAAGGAATCCCAAAGGCTGTCACGTAGCCTGAGCCAATGCTGTAAGAAGTGACACCTCTTATTTGCCAAATGGGGTGGCGACACCATTCATTTTTGTACTCTTTCGCCAAGTGAGATGGCGCCTCCCTTACTGTCCAATCGTGATACATGCATGGGCTGCCACCTAGCCTGCAAGAGTGACACCTTACGTTTTTTGTAAATGCATGCATGCATATGTGTAACACCCTAAGCATGCAAATGTGACACATCGCAGGCATGCAACCACTACATCAAACTTATTTGCCTATAAATACATACCTTATGAAACATCTCTCACACCCACACAACTCTCACTCTCTCCTACGAAATATTTCTTAAGTCTATCATACTCTCTATTTCTTCCTAAGTCTTTCATTCTCTCAAGCATTCTGAACAATGGCCCTTCTAACAATGGGAGATACTCACAGAGGCACAAGGGAAAACATTGTTGCATTTGTAAGTCTCTTCTTTGGTTATACATTTTTCATACTTCAAATAACGTGTTGTTCATCTTAATTAATCTTACTCTTGTTTAATTATGATCTCAGGATACACAAAGATTCAGAATCCGTTCGCACAAATACCTGGCTCCCGACTCATTTATCGTCCCTTATCTGGAATATGCAGGTTTTGGACACGTGATAAAGATCTCCAACTGCACCATTGACTCAAAATTCATTCTTGCAATGTTGGAGAGGTGGAGACCGGAGACCCATACATTTCACCTACCAATAGGTGAATGTACCATCACTCTCGAAGATGTGTATATGCTACTGGGCCTCCCAATCGACGGTAAGGCGGTGAACGGGTCGGTTCAACAACCTAACTCACAGTGTGAAGAACTGTTGGGTAGGGACATGGTAGAAGGTGGTGGAGCAAGAGGGCAGGGAATACTACTCACTGACCTGGAACGGCATTATACAAGTATGGAATTAAATGAAAATTCCTCAGAGAATGACCGAGTAGTAAAAGCCAGAACGTATATTATGATACTTTTTGGTACATTTTTATTTCCCGAAAGTACGGGAAATAGTGTAAATTTCATGTACTTACATTTACTAACAAATTTTGATAAAACTAGAAAATATAGTTGGGGTTCTGCAGTATTAGCCCACCTGTACAGTTCCTTGTGCAAAAACGCAGTCAAGGAAAAATGTACATTTTATGGGTGCGCATTTTTACTACAAGCCTGGGGTTGGTGGAGGATGGAGTCCTTAAACCCCATCAACAACAACACTTTTGGTTTCCCTTACGCAACAAAGTAAGTCATTAAGTTATAACATTTATAACTATTCTTCTCTTTCCAAAATATATGCTAAAAATAACATGTTTCTCATTTCCTTTAGGTACTGCGTGAGGGGTATGGATTACGTCAAGAATCCCAGATTCAATGTCGCACTCTACCGGAATCTGTTGGATCACTTAGGCCCAGATGACGTACGTCGTAGCTTTTAACTTTTGTTCATTTTAATTATTTATACATTACTTTTGCGCTTACCTGATTTAAATTTTATCGCAGTTCGTCTGGAGACCATATTTGGGTTTGGACCATTCTCCAAATCCAGAGGATGCAGCAACTTGGACTGCAAAGACTGCACTCATCCGCTTCAACATTGTGGAGATGCACCACAGCGACCGTGTGAAGATGCAGTTCAGAATGATCCGAGAGATACCAAGTGATCCAACAGATTTGTCCCCCTGGCATCTAAAAAGGGTCGACGCCCAGTGGGGTCTTACCAACTGGAAAGACTTTGCTCCAGAATGGTGTAAAATGTGGCAAAGGCGTCACCGCTACATCTTGCAATCCCCGGTTTTCCTTACTCAAGGTAACATGTGACACACTGATCAATATATGTCGTGGTACAAGTCGGTTAGTAACCCAGATATGCACGTGTCTCATCCGAGGTACTTGGTTGACCCACGCACACAATGGGCACAACCCTCGATTCCCCACCAACAAACCCAAAATCCATCAACCTCAAACCAACCCCCAAGAAGAAACAGACCAACAAACACACAACCACATTCCCCACCACAACACAACTACAATCAAATGCCGTACTACCAACCACAATCACCGCCAAACTACCAATACCCGGATATGCCTCAAACCCAACCCCAATACCAGCAAACCCACATACCCCATACACAATTTCAGTCTTCCACATATCCCAATATGGCGCCCTCAACATCCAGCCTTAGCCCTGATATGGGAATGTCAGAAGATTATGACCAAGCCGACCAAACCTACCATCAACCACCTTATCACCAAACAACCCAACATCCACAATACCAAACACCCCAAGATCCATTTCCTTTCTACCCCCCCTACTCAAACGACCAATGCTACCGACCAACCACGGAACCCCACCCACCGCCAACACGACCAAACTTCGAGGGTATGGGTAACCGACTGTACCAGAGCGGATCTTCGAGATATGGAGATCTTACTGATTTTATGGATTCGGATCGCATTGACTTCGCTGGGCCATCGACCTTGCCGCAGCAGGAAACGAGACGGCACCCAGCAAGAGAAAGGCGAGGACGGGGATGCGGAACTGGGGGTCATTACCGGGTTCCTGGGGATCACTGATGTATCTTTTTTTTCCCAGTATTTTTTGTATCCATTTTTTTACTGTTCTTTAAATGTAAAACAGTTGAATGTAATAATTATTTTTTAAATAAAAAATCCATTTTGTTTATCTCTGTCTAATACGCAACGCGCAGGAAAGAAAATAAAAAAAAATTTTTTTTGACCTAATTTTCTACATAGGCGCCATCTCACTTGGCTTAGGGCTTGCCCTAAGCACTTAGGCGCCAAGTGAGATGGCGCCTCCCTTAAAAAAAGAGGAGCATGCGCCAAATGAGATGGCTCCTCCTTTGTGGAGCCATCTGAAACATGGTTATTTGCGTAATTTTTTCCGAAACCCGGTTATTTGCGAAATATTATTTTAATACTTGGTTATTAATAAAAAAAATTCTAATTCTTAACCTAAGTTTTTGTCAATATTCAGATTCAAAATACTCTCAGCATATGCAATATAAATGAAAAATGAAGATATGTATAGCTTCAGGGGCATGAGTAGAACATTTTTCATTCACAAACTTATAGCTAATTCTTCCTATATTGAGAGATAGAAGTCCATGAACTTACCTGTTCAGCTTGGATCGTGTCTGACAATGGAGGTCCTTTCAAGGCAAAATGAGGATTGGTACAACTTGCTTGAAGTTCAGAGATGCTATTCCAACCTTTAGTTTGCTTTGAAACCAAGTGAATCAAGATATAGCAATCCACCTGCAAAACAGAAAATGTGAAAATGGTGAAGTTGGTTAGAGGGGTTACAGTCTGCTTCCAAGGCTTGGGACAGTTTGTATGGATGGTAGGGAATGTGTTTGAACTGGTTTGGATGAAAATGCACGAGTGGATTGAGCTATGGGATTCAAACTGCAGCTTATGCCCTGTTTTTGCAGTTTTATGGTGTTTCTGTGAATGGAGAGATATGGAAGGTGATAGGCTCGTGTTTCAACTCAGTTATGTTATTTGGAAGGTGTACAACAACTTTGCTTAAGCTTGTCCTTGCTGAAATGAGAGTTGGTGTTAGTTATGCAAGTTTCTTCACACTTAAGCAAGAAAGTATCAACTTGGTTTCTAGGCCAGTACAAAGCCTCTATCTATGCTGCACATTTGAGTCTTGATTAGTGGGATATGCCTATGCCTTTGTGCCTCAAAGATCTGCATTGTACCTCATAGATTGCAAAGTTGACATAAAGTAACACTTTACAAAAATGGATAATATGCTTTTTCTTATTAAGGCTTAATCTTGTATGCAATGCTTAAACACATAATGTAAGGCTTGAACACAAGGGGTTTGTATTAAATTTATGAGTGTGAATGAGATAAAGGACCTGTAATCCATCTTAGAACATGCTGAGTTCAAAATGCAAGGTTATGGACATGTAAATTGGTCATGAACAAAGTGAGTTTTTCCCAACTTGCCAAATTCGATTCTCCCTAACCATGAGGTTGTTTGATGAGTTCTTGGACATTTTGGAAAGCTTGGAATGTGTAATACAATCCATATTTGTAATGCAAATTGAAATTCCAAGTGGAAGCATGTGAAAAGTTGTCATGAAGTTAGGCAAAAATCCTGCCTAAAATAGGTCAAAATTTCTCTAAGTTAGGGATGTTTTGCACCCTTGTTCCAAAAATCATAACTTGAGCTACAAGCTTCTTTTGAGGAAACTTTGTGAATCAAAGTTGTAGATTTTTCAATGGACTATAACTTTCATGTTTTGACTTTTGTTTGAATCCAAATGCATCTTGGTGGAAAAATGGGACAAAGTTAGGAAAAAATTAGGGATTTTCATAACTTAGAAAAATTCTAAGTTATGAAAATTCTTCATTTTAAACCCTAATTTGCAATTTTTGATTTCTTGATGAACAAGTTTCATAATTTGGCATGTTTTGATGAAAAATAAATCTTGACACTTGATTTTGACCAAAAAGTCAAAGTTTGACTTTTCAGTATACAGTCAAAAATTGATCAATTGACTGGAAAATTCATCTGTCAAGCTTGTGCATTTGGGATCTTTTGAATTTGTTGAACATGTAAAAACAATTCCATGGGGTCCTTGAGTCCATATATGAGCTTGGTTTGCCATTGGCTAGGTCAAACAGTCAAAAATTGCCTTTGTGCAGTCAAAACCCTAAAAATGACCATTTTGCCCTTTTGGTGATCTGATCAAATTTCTTGTGGAATTGTGATCCAAACTTGACCAAATGGTTCATATGAGTTTATAATGTTGATGTGGGTCAAATTTCATGGGGTTTGGCTGTCAATTGACCACAGTTGACTTTTTCCCCAATACGGCTGATTTCTAGGTCAACTGTCCAATTGACTGGGCAAAGTTTGGAATCAAGACCTGAAACTTGGTATGGATAAACTTGTGAGTCCAAAATGAAGCATGAAAGTCATATTAGGCATTTTAGGTCAAAACATCTTTGTGCAAACACAAACCCTAATTTGGGTCAACAGTGCAATGAGGAGTCTTGAGCAGAGGAAACCCTAACTGGATCTTGAGCTCTAAGGGTATTGTGATGAGAAAATGTTGAGGAAATGGGAGGGAAAATTTTGGGGTACAACAGTTGCCCCTGTTCAATCTTCTTGCACCTGAAGAGTTAGATTGGCAGGTTTGCCTTTCGCGTCTCGAAGGTAAAAGGAGATTGGACACTAGAGTGCCCTTAAATTTGCACTCATCAGAACAATGGATATGAGAATGGGCTTAGAGATGCCATTTGGAGATGGGCTTAGAGATGCCATATGAAGGGTGACAGAACCTTGTCCGAGATGGGCTTAAAGATTCCATCTGGAAGGTTTGTTGAACTGTAGTGTGACGGGTCCGAAGAATGAGGATCAAAAGGGTATCCGTGTCTGGAATGTACTTGAACTGCATCTAAGGACTGAGTTTGTATGAGCAGAAGAATGGCCTCAGTGTCTGGGGCGTATCTGAGCTGTAACTGTGTTTGAAGCGTAGAACGGATATCAGCATGACTGCCGTGTCTGGAGTGTATCTGTATTGTATCTGGGTAACAGAGAAGCATCTGTATGTAGCAACTGCGTGCTGGGGACAAATTCTGAATGAGTGACAGAATGGCAACCATGTTTGGAGCGTATCTGGACTGTATCTGAAGTTGAAAGTTGTATGAGTAGCAGAATGACTTCCGTGCCTGGAGTGTATCTGAAACTGTAACTAGGATTGAGATCCGTATGAATAATAGAATGACTTCTGTGTTTGAAGTGTATCTGAAACTGTAACTGGGATCTAGATAAATGACAGAATGACTTCCGTGGCGAACGCACTGGAGGGAATCAAGCTGCTGTTGTAAGGGTCATAATGGTATCCGTGTTTGGAATGCATTGAACCTTGAGGTGGATAAATGAATCTGAATGAGAGATAGAATGGCTGCCGTGTCTGGAGCGTATCTAGTCTGTATCTGATTGTTGTAGTCCGAATGAGTTGTAGAATAACCGTCGTGTCTGAGGTGTATCCATACTGTATCTGACTTGAGATTCTGAATGAGTAATAGAATGACCGCCGTGTTTGGGGCGTATCCATACTGTATCTGAATAATTATTAATGATAGCCTTTTAATTTTGTCCTGTAAATGGTGAAATGTTAGCTAAAACACAAAGTTATGTTGCATGACATGTATGATGCAAAATATGTTATATCAATGTTTATGATATGAATGTAGATGAATGCGTATGTAAGCCGAAGAGCTGTCTTGCTAAGGATAGATGAATCCTGGAGATAAAGAATCCTGATTGCTGCCAGGGAAAGTGAATCCTTGAATGCTGAAGGGGAAGACAAAATCTTGATTGCTGAGGATGAGACATCCTCGTTGACTACTGCTGGAGAAACAAGAGCTTGGGTTGTATGCCAATCTTCTGGAGATTCTTGTCTTGAGGAGATCTTCTCTGGAGAACATCTGATTATCCTGAGAGGCACTGAGGATGAGCCTTCATCCTGCTTGGGGAATACAAGATCTTCAATCATTGAGGGATCTATGGGCCACTGCTGGAGAACTATCGTTCCCTGGTGATTTGCGGGGAATGAGAATTCCTGAAGATCTCTACTGGGGAAGTTCAGAATCTGATAGACTCGTGCTGGAGAGGTATGATTGAGAATTTTCAGTTTGGTGGTAGGTATCTCGGTGGGGAGAAGTTTCACTATCCTGGTTCAGCTGGGGATTGATGGCAGGAAATCTTAGCTTCGCTGGGGATTAGATTTTCAGATTTTTACGGCTCCACTGGGGATTCCGTTACTTGACTCTGAGGGGAATCGAGTTCTGGAAGGCCCTCTGGCTGGGGAATTTGGAATTTAACTCTGCTGAGGATCCCTTCTGAAAGGGTATCAGGATATCTACTTGTATCTTCAACCTATCAGTAATCATCTTTCCTGATTCATAAGGAAATGATTATGTTCAAATGCATATGCCTATTTAACAAAACATTGGATGTTTCTCAAATAAAACATAAGTGCAAAAGAACAGAGAAAAGGAAAACAACGCAAATTTCTGTATTTGGAAAAGTATTTGTATTAACTTTCTATAAGTATATTTGTACAAAGGAGACAGTCATCCTAGTAAGAGGATGTCGTCGTAAAAATTGAAAATTTTATACAAAAGAAAGATGGCTATGTGAAACAATTCCATGGGATTCCATTATGCTATAGCCTCCACAACTCTGAATATCTGTCCATTCAATGCTTCGTCTGCCGATGACTGGGTTGATTAGAAGCTTGGAGCTGGTTGATGAAGAGATTGTCCTTAAAGTGATCCGACGAGACATAGTCATACGCTTTAACTCCCTAACTTTTGCCTGAATCGCCCTTTCGGGTTTTCGATCCACCGGGAAACCCCTTTTTGCCCAAGCCGCCCTTTCGGGTTTTCAGCTTGCCGGGTGTACATATATTTTTTGTTTTATCCCTAATTTTTGCCTGAACCGCCCTTTCGGGTTTTCGGTCCACCGGGATACCCATTTTTGCCCAAGTCGCCCTTTCGGGTTTTCGACTTGTCGGGTTATTTTATGCGTAGTATCTTTTGACTATGTCTGCGTTCGCAGGGTGCGGCAAATCGTCGCCGTCCATGGTGGTCAGAATCATTGCACCACCAGAAAATATGCTCTTGATCACAAATGGTCCCTCGTATGTAGGAGTCCATTTGCCCCTGGGATCACTTTGCGGCAGGATAATCCGCTTGATTACGAGATCTCCGACTTGATATACTTGACGTCTGACTTTCTTGTTGAAAGCC
This sequence comes from Vicia faba, assembly GCA_948472305.1. Taxonomy (NCBI): domain Eukaryota; kingdom Viridiplantae; phylum Streptophyta; class Magnoliopsida; order Fabales; family Fabaceae; genus Vicia; species Vicia faba. The sequence continues at coordinate 1,356,351,044 of OX451738.1, read as the reverse complement.
TTGATCATCCGCTTTTGATACGTCTGACCATGGCACACAGCAGCGAGTCGCTTCTCGTCGATCAAATTGAGTTGATCAAGTCGGGTCTGAATCCAATCATCTTCACTTAAACCTGAGTCCTTCATAATCCTTAAAGAGGGAATCTGAACTTCCATGGGCAGGACAGCTTCCATGCCATATACCAAAGAAAATGGGGTTGCCCCGGTTGAAGTACGTGCCTTCGTACGGTATCCATGTAGAGCAAACGGTAACATCTCATGCCAGTCCTTGTAAGTGACTGTCATTTTTTGAATGATCTTCTTAATGTTTTTGTTCGCAGCTTCAACAACACCGTTCATCTTCGGCCGATAGGGAGATGAATTGTGATGATAAATCTTGAACTGTTCGAAGATATACTTGATAGGATGCATTTTGGAAATCAACAGAGTGGTATGAGTCAACATATACTGTCTTAGTCGGCGAGCAGCCCATACCAAAGCGCAACAAGTTTTCTCGAGCAGTGAGTAGCGAGTCTCACAATCGGTAAACTTTTTGCTAAGGTAATAAATAGCATGCTCTTTTCGACCAGACTCGTCATACTGGCCCAAAACACACCCCATTGAGTTATCCAAGACGGTCAGATACATGATCAATGGTCTTCCTTCGACGGGTGGCATCAGAATAGGAGGTTCTAGCAAATACTCCTTGATCTTATCAAAAGCAGCTTGGCAATCGTCATTCCATTCGACTACCTGGTCCTTCTTTAATAATTTGAAAATTGGCTCACAGGTAGAAGTCAGATGAGAGATGAATCTGGCAATATAATTCAAGCGCCCCAAGAACCCTCTAACCTCCTTTTCAGTACGGGGAGCAGGCATCTCTTGTATTGCTTTCACTTTTGCTGGATCGACTTCAATGCCTTTGTTGCTGACAATAAACCCTAGAAGTTTACCAGACCTAACTCCAAAAGTACACTTAGTTGGATTCAGCCTGAGTTTGTACTCTTTCAACCTGGCAAACAGCTTTTCTAGATGCTCAAGGTGCTCCTCCTCTGTTTGTGACCGAGCTATCATATTGTCTATGTAAACTTCGATCTCATGATGTATCATATCATGAAATAAAGCTACCATGGCGCGTTGATAAGTTGCCCCTGCGTTCTTCAGTCCAAACGGCATCACCTTGTAACAGAAAGTACCCCATTGTGTAACAAAGGTTGTTTTCTCCATGTCCTCGGGGGCCATTTTAATTTGATTGTAGCCCGAGAATCCATCCATGAAGGAAAACACTTTGTGCTGAGCTGTGTTGTCAATCAGAATGTCAATGTGCGGTAGCGGAAAATCATCCTTGGGGCTGGCCCTATTCAAATCCCGGTAGTCTACACACATCCTGACCTTGCCATCTTTTTTAGGAATTGGCACGATGTTAGCAACCCATTGTGGATAGGATGTAACAGCCAGAAAGCCAGCGTTGAATTGTTTCATCACTTCTGTTTTAATCTTCTCAGACATGTCAGGCCTCATTCGGCGGACTTTTTGCTTGATCGGTGGACAATCCTCTCTTGTAGGGAGACGGTGAACCACGATGTCTGTGTCTAAACCCGGCATGTCTTCATAAGACCAGGCGAAGATTTCAACATACTCATTTAACAGCTGTATCAGGCGCTCCTTGACACTTTGTTCCAGATTGGCACCCAATTGCACTTCTTTCCGGTCTTCCTCCGTTCCTAAATTGACAGTTTCCACCAACTCTTCGTGAGGCAAGATGGCCCTTTCCTCTTGCTGTAAAAGTCTGGCTAGCTCTCCTGGTACTTCACAACCTTCGTCATCTTCATACTCAGCCTGATTGACCAGATCTTCGGAGTTATTGAAGGACATAGCAGAATAGTCACCCATAGAATCCAGAGTGGATGGGTACCTGCATTTGTGAGCGTGGGTGTGTGTAAGGGATAGCCATCTTTAAACAAAATGCAAAAAGGAAAGAAAATGAACACAGCAGTTTATCGATGAAAAACGTCCAATGAATCATTAAACATGGCATATGGATATGAAGATAAAAAACCCTTACAAATGGACCTCCATGCCCCGGGCAAGACAAGGGGTGAAAAAGTAGTGTACGGATTGTTCAAAAGTAATTATTACAGACCAAAGGAAATGTTTGACAGATAATTACTGATTAACAAAAGTAATGGGGACAAAGTCCTTTGCCTCCTAGTTGCGTAGTCCCCCTTCGATGGTTGGGTAGATCCAACCCTCAATGTTGGCATCTTCGTCTTCACCTTCCAAAGCATTAATCCCATAAGGAGAGATCTTGATGGGTGCTCCTTCCACCTTTGAACGGCGCATAGCTTTCTGCCCCGCAGCAGTGAATCCTAAACCAAACTTGTCTGTTTTGTGAGGAATGTCCGGCAACTGCCCCCATGTTGAGTTCTTCCCTTCCTTCATTGCGGCCTTCGCGTCTTTTAGAGATGCCATCCTGGCCATCTGCTTTGGTACCTCAGCTACCACTTTTGCTACTTCCACTTCAGGAGAGACTTCCTCGAAGTGCTGGAATGGCGTCTCAATGAATTCACCCTCTACCTCTACATATCGGAACGAGTTCAGGTGACCGATCATATACTCTTCTTCACCGTGGACGGTTACTATCTTTCCCTTGACAGGGTACTTCAGCATTTGATGTAGGGAAGAGGTGACTGCCCCAGCATTGTGTATCCATGGTCTCCCCAATAAGCAAGAGTATGACGGACGGATGTCCATCACATAGAAAGTTGAGGGGAAAACCTCTGTGCCAACCTTAATGGGAATGTCCACCTCCCCATGTACCATTCTCTTTGACCCGTCAAACGCCCTTACAATGATGTTACTTGGCCTTAACTCCAAACCTTCACAGTCTAAACGGTCGAGAGCCTTCTTAGGCAGTACGTTCAGAGAAGAACCAGTATCGACTAGAACATGGGCCAGAGTAGTCCCTTGGCATTCTACTGACACACGTAACACGTCGTTGTGTTTTCTTCCTTTTGAGGTTAGGTCAGCATCAGAGAAACCTAAACCGTTGTCTGCTGTAAGACTGGTTACACAGTTTTGGAATTGGTCGGCAGAGGTTTCCTGGGGTACATGGGTTGTCTTCAGGAATTTTATCAATGCTTTGGCGTGCGCCTCTGAACAAAGTAGTAATGCTAACATGGAGATTTTCGAGGGGGTTTGCCCCAGTTGCTCTACCACGTCATAATCACTCTTTTTAATTATCTTCAAGATCTCCTCCATCTCTTTCTTAGAGGTTTCCGGGATGTCCAAAGGTTGAGCCCTCGTCCTGACGAGCTCATTTTGGATTCCTTTACCCTTATCAGCAGAAGTAGGAGGGACAGCAACAGGAACAGCAGCATCTTCAATCCATGGGGCTCTAGCGGAAAGTTTTATTGGTGCAGGAATAACTTTGACGGCAAATGAGGGTCCAAAGATTGCCTTTGGGGGAGCAATCTCTGGAGAAAATATGCTCCCACTTCGGGTGATCTTGCTTGTGCCGGCAATGTTTCCAATGCTGGCATCTTCTTCATCAGAGCTTCCTTCGGTTATTTCAACTTGTTTAATACCATGGTAGTAGATTTCTCCACCGTAATTCCATAGTATTGACTTTTCAGAGCTGTAGGGGACAGGCCCTGGCATAGTTATCTTCAGAGGAACAGACTTTGTAGCAGATGTAATCTTAACAGGCTTTCTGACGGCCTTGGAAAGATTGGCGTGAATGGTGATAATTGAGACATCTTCAGTAGGGGTTGGAATAGCAGAAACTTTTTCAAACAGAATTTGTTGACTGTCCATCAGGCCTTGGATGCCTTTCTTCAGTAACGGACAGTCAATTGGCAGAGAGTAACAACAGTAGCAGTCTTCTTTGCATCCCGGGAAAATCCCGGCCTTTACCAGATTTAACTTGATGGTTAACAGCGAAGTTATCAGGTTATTGACATCAGAAACATACAAATCTTCCTCAATAGCATGGACATTTCGACTGTGCTTCGGCATCGGAGCGGATATCACATTTGGTTTCTCTGGAGCATCGAACTCCACCTCTTTTGCATCTATTAAGTCTTGAATTTTATTTTTCAACGCCCAACAATTATTTGTGTCATGTCCAACGCTATCGGAATGGTAGGCGCATTTGGCATTGACATTGTAGGCTGGTGAGGTTATATTCACATTTTTCGGCGCTTCTTTGATATTTGTGAGATTCAGCTTTAACAAGTGTGGAAGAACTTGCGCGGGCGTCATATTAATGCGGGTGAACTACCGTGGTGGCCGTTCTACCAATTGCTGTTTAGGTCTGGACGGGTTATTGCGAGGCTGATCACTTGGTGGATTTTGGATCATTACGGCCCCCACAGTCGGCCTGCGTTCACTTCTTCTTGCTCCCCTTTGAGAATACACAACAACTGTTTCTTTCTTTGCTGGAAATGGTTTCTTAGCAATTGTAGATGCAGAGGCATCCTTCTGAATCTTCCCATTGTTGATACCGGCTTCTACCCGCTTGCCAGTCAGAATTAATTCAGTAAACCCCGAGGAAGAGCTACCGATCAGATGATTAAAGAATGGACCAGACAGGGTCCCAAGGAACATATCAACAAGTTCTCTATCGGAAAGAGGCGGCTGCACCCTTCCATCCAGATCGCGCCACTTCTGGGCGTACTCCTTAAATCCCTCACCTGAGGCCATTCCCATACTCTGCAGCTGAGTGCGGGTTGGTGCCAGATCAGAGTTATACTGATATTGGCGATAAAAAGCAGCTGCCAGATCCTCCCAACTACGTATCTCCGACCTTTCCAGCTTGTAAAACCAGTCTAACTGAGTGCCAGACAGGCTATCCTGAAAGAAATGTACCAAAATGTTTCTGTCAGATGTGTGAGGTTGTATTCTTCGGACATATGACCTTAGGTGCATTTTTGGGCAGGACAGCCCGTCATATCTTGCAAAAATAGGCACTTTGAACTTCGGGGGGATCACAACTCCGGCAATTAACCCCAAATCTTTGAAATCCAGGCCTGGAACTCTCTGCAGCTCCATGGCTGCTAAACGGTCCTCCAAATTCTTGTACTTGTCATCAGCCGGCGGGTATTGTTGTTCTGAGTAGTCTTCGTCTTCTTCAGCCTCTTCTTCTTCAGCTTCGAATTCGGAAGGTACCGCGGCCCCTTTTCCTTTACTGTTTTCTTCTTCGGATGCGGAAGGAAATTCAAGAACCCTTCTGGCTTCACCTTCAAACCTTCTCCCCAAGGTAGCCACCCCGACTCTCTTCTTCTTCCTTTTTGCTTGGTCTTTGTTCCCAAGCAGGGTTTTCAGATCCTCCTGACCCTTAGCCAAGGTCATCAAGAGTTGTTGAAACTGTGCGTTCTGAGACTGCAAGTCCTTGGCCGTCTGTTCGAGATCCATCTTACTGAAATAAACAGCAGAAAGATAAGGAAACCTGGTGTGGAGACCTGCTTATGCACATGATGAATGGTATGATTATGTATGCAATGCATTCAAGGATTTAGAAAGTTCAAAATTGTTGCAAACAAAAAGAACGCACGTCATATTAATAAGAAGAAATTTGTCAGTACATAAATGCCCCATGGGCCAAATATTACAAAAACTTCTCAAGGTAAAAAGACGTTGCGCATCCTCTTTGGTGCAATGTAGGTGTTGAGGGTCTCTTCCTCATGGAGTCGGCGGGTAAGCTCTAAAACCTTATTCTCACTGGCGTAGAAGCTGGCTTCAAAAGTGTTTCGTTCCTCCTTGAGTTGGATCCAACTCTTCTGCATCTCCTCCCACGATGTAGGCATGTCAGGATATAGGATGGTATAGGGAACCTCTCCTTCCGTAACGGGCTCTTTAATCACAGGGAGAACATGAGGATAAGGCATCATTAGACTCTGGGCCCGAGTCCGTATCCACTTGAGATAAGGCTCAAGAGGGATGGAGTTCTTGTGCCCCAGTGTCTTGCTATCAACCTTATTAGGCATCCTCCAAGCTCTGATGAATGTTTGGCGAAGTCCTTGCGCATCGTTGTCGAAGTTAAAAACTAGGTCAGGAATCAACATGTCATGAGGGCCATCCCTCCGTGCATATCCAAATTGTCTCAAGGCTAGACAAGGATTGTAGGTAATACCTCCTCTAATGCCAAGCAATGGAACATTAGGGAATTCTCCATAAAGATCGACGATGATGACATTTTCTCTGGACCGAGAACACCAATGTACATCAGAGTGAGTAAGGGTCATCAACCGTTGTGACCACCTTAGGCCTTGGTCATTCTTCAAGACAGATTGTGGAAGGTGCGAAATAAACCACCTTGTAAGGAGAGGAGTACAACACATGAGAACACCCCTCTTTCTCATTGTTCGAGTGTAAAATGAGTGAAGAATGTCCCCAAGCAATGTTGGTACTGGATTTCTGGATAAGAAGATTTTGACGGCGTTGACATCTACAAGCTGGTCAGGATTTGGGAACAAGACCAACCCATAGATAAGGAGGGCCACAATTTCTTCAAAGGCTTGTAGGTCCAATGAATTCCAACATTCTTGTGCTTTCTCAAACAAGAATTTTGCTAAGAAGCCTTTGACACCGCTTCTAGTTTCCCAATGCCCCTTGATGTCAGATGGTTGTAGATGTAGTGCTCGAGCAACATCTTCGGGCTTTGGTTCCTTTTCCGTACCGTTGAAAGGTAGTTGATTAAGGATAGGAATTCTCAGGAGTTGAGAAAATTCCTCCAAAGTGGGTACCAACTGGTAGTCAGGGAATGTGAAACAGTGGTGAAGGGGGTCAAAGAACTGAAACAACACCTTTACCATGTCCTCTTCAATGTTGGTGCTGACTAGGCTGAGCAGTCTACCATGTCTTTCACTGAAGGGAGAGCTTTCCGGAATCCTGGATGTGAGCTCCTTGAGTTGAGGAGGGACTCTCACAAGGTTGACTTGGATGGTTTTCCTGCGAGGAACTTCCATGACCTACAAAACAAGAACAAAGATGAAGATCTAAACCCTTGAAATGGTTAGTGTATGCATATGATGCTTTATGATGTTCATGATGTATGCACAAACACATGTACAAGCAATTCACACCAAACCCTAGTTTCAGGCTTGCATGGGGTTTCATAGGTAAGTACCCTCTTGAGTGTAGTTGGCTTAAAAACCTGTCCTATAAATAGTAACCGGGTTCTAAGGAGATCAATATCACGGGATTGTTTTCATCGTTCATTGTTTTGGTTTAGCCACTTAACTAGCGACCAAAATATTCCAAGAAAACAACCCTCAATGAGTGTAGTATCGAGTATCTACCAACTTCGGACTGCACCAAAGCCGGTCATCTCACTACCCCTAATGAAAGGCCAAGATGGTCAAGTAAGGTTCTAGGTCATTAGTGCTTAGTGACATCACTCAGCGGCCCCGTACTCTCCTTGATTGAACTCAAGGGTTACCGGTACTCACAAATATGTCGCACTAATATAACTATTGCTTCAACCGTGTCGGTATACCCCGCACAGTTTCCACAATGTATTGCTATCTATGAATGTTCCCCCAAATCCGGGTGTAGGATTGCAAACCCAAACAAGAGAGCCAAGATATAAAGCAAATCAAAACAAACAATTTGTCATGCAAGAGGGTGATCTAAGCCCTAAGGTTACTCCACTTTAAAATTCTCCCCAACAGAGTCGCCAATTCTGTGATACGGTGGGAGAACTGACTTGGGTTTTGCGTTTGTTTTCGCAAATGTTTCGGTTGAGCAAGAGTCGCCACTGACTTTTTATTTTATCCTAAGGAAAGGTTAAAAAGCACAACAAAAAACCTTTGAGATGTTTTCTTGGGTTCAGGGAGTAGATTATAGAAAGGGAAGGTATTAACACCCTTTCTATCCATGGTTATCCATGGGCTCTTAGTTACTTGCTTAGATCAACTTGCCTTGATTTTCAATTGTTTGAAATGGTGCTTTGTGTGTGTATTTGAAAAATGTTTTGAGAAAAGGCCATTGTTGTGGCAACCTTTGTAATGATCCATGTTGGGATGTATACAAAGGTGTATGTCTTTTGAAAAAGTTTTCAATGTTTTTGGAAAGTTTGTTTTGAAAATGTGTTTGTAAGGTGTGGTTTTGAAAATAGGCAAGTGTTTTTGCAAGTTTGATTCAAGTAACTAAGAGTTTGTCTACTCCTAAATTTCTCAAAGATTTCTCCTATGTTTTTAACCCTTTTAACAATTTTGTTCCACCATTGTATTTGGTGGACAATCTTGTGTTAGGATGTTAATGGGACGGGCGTGGGTCATCGTTTAGACCATAATTGCAATTGTGCTAAGCAACTTTGGGCAATTCTTCTTTAAGGGACTTGATCATTTTTAGGCAACTTTCGAAAGCGTCATCGAGGGACTATGATCATTTGATTGTTTTGTTTTTTTTGCCAAAGATACCCAACATGCAATATGGCTCATTTTTGAAGGCAACAAGTGGAGTACCCTAGGGGTGCAAGTGTGATCAGTGTTGTCCATTTTCATGCTTGTTTATCTTGAAATTAGGTCAAACTATTTTTGGTTAATTTCGCATACAAAACCCTAATTCTAACATGGCATAATTAGAAAGCTTTTAAATGCGAAAAAATAAAAGGTCCTAAGTTATTACAACACAATATATGGGATGAGGGGTACAAATGTTCAAATGGGGATATTTTAGCAAGAAATTAAACCTAAACTATTACATCCAAATTGAATTATACAAATTATTTAATATACAACAATTAAATAAAAATATAATAAATATGCAAGATGCAAAAATGTTTTTTATATGTATGAAAAAAGTATTTTTTATGTGTTAAATAAACAAAAATAAAATTAATTAATTTTGGTATTTTTATGCATTTAGGGCAAAACCCTAGTTTTATAAATAAAAGGTATTTATTATGTAATATTTATTAATTATGTACAAAAATAAATAAAAGAAGGTATATTGTAAAAAAGTATTTTTGAGGTCAAAATATTAATAAAAATAAAATGTATTAATTCTTTGTATTTCTCTAAATATATTAATAAATATACATATATTTACATTATTTATTAAATATATATTATATGTACAAAAAATAAAATATTTAATATATAAAAAAAGTATATTTTTATTATAAAATGTTTTCAAGAGATAACATAAAATAAAAATCAAAAATAAAGTATGTTTATATTATTTTTTAGTTATTTTAAATGATGATATATTTATGTTCATTTATATACAAACTAAATGAAACAAAATAAATGTAAAAAAAAATGCAAAAAAATGTGAAAAAATATTTTTAAGGTTTATTTATATTTAGACAAAAATATCAAAACAAAATCAGAAGGAAAAAAAATCAAAAATATCAAAGATAACTCAAAATGGGCCAGGGGGGTACATGTGGAATACAAAGGTGTGAAAAGTAACACAACTCAGGCCCAACCCATGAAAAGGTTGTCTTCAACCTCTGAACAACAAAACAGAGTAACACGTGATCCTTGCTATCTCCTGATTCCTGAACTTTTAGCACAAACTTACAACATGAAAGATGTTAAGCATCAAGCCACGATTCCATACATATAAAAAACTCAACTTAACTCTCAGAAATGAGAGAGAATTTCTCCATCCCTAATTCTTAACCTAAGTTTTTGTCAATATTCAGATTCAAAATACTCTCAGCATATGCAATATAAATGAAAAATGAAGATATGTATAACTTCAGGGGCATGAGTAGAACATTTTTCATTCACAAACTTATAGCTAATTCTTCCTATATTGAGAGATAGAAGTCCATGAACTTACCTGTTCAGCTTGGATCGTGTCTGACAATGGAGGTCCTTTCAAGGCAAAATGAGGATTGGTACAGCTTGCTTGAAGTTCAGAGATGCTATTCCAACCTTTAGTTTGCTATGAAACCAAGTGAATCAAGCTATAGCAATCCACCTGCAAAACAGAAAATGTGAAAATGGTGAAGTTGGTTAGAGGGGTTACAGTCTGCTTCCAAGGCTTGGGACAGTTTGTATGGATGGTAGGGAATGTGTTTGAACTGGTTTGGATGAAAATGCACGAGTGGATTGAGCTATGGGATTCAAACTGCAGCTTATGCCCTGTTTTTGCAGTTTTATGGTGTTTCTGTGAATGGAGAGATATGGAAGGTGATAGGCTCGTGTTTCAACTCAGTTATGTTATTTGGAAGGTGTACAACAACTTTGCTTAAGCTTGTCCTTGCTGAAATGAGAGTTGGTGTTAGTTATGCAAGTTTCTTCTCACTTAAGCAAGAAAGTATCAACTTGGTTTCTAGGCCAGTACAAAGCCTCTATCTATGCTGCACATTTGAGTCTTGATTAGTGGGATATGCCTATGCCTTTGTGCCTCAAAGATCTGCATTGTACCTCATAGATTGCAAAGTTGACATAAAGTAACACTTTACAAAAATGGATAATATGCTTTTTCTTATTAAGGCTTAATCTTGTATGCAATGCTTAAACACATAATGTAAGGCTTGAACACAAGGGGTTTGTATTAAATTTATGAGTGTGAATGAGATAAAGGACCTGTAATCCATCTTAGAACATGCTGAGTTCAAAATGCAAGGTTATGGACATGTAAATTGGTCATGAACAAAGTGAGTTTTTCCCAACTTGCCAAATTCGATTCTCCCTAACCATGAGGTTGTTTGATGAGTTCTTGGACATTTTGGAAAGCTTGTAATGTGTAATACAATCCATCTTTGTAATGAAAATTGAAATTCCAAGTGGAAGCATGTGAAAAGTTGTCATGAAGTTAGGCAAAAATCCTGCCTAAAATAGGTCAAAATTTCTCTAAGTTAGGGATGTTTTGCACCCTTGTTCCAAAAATCATAACTTGAGCTACAAGCTTCTTTTGAGGAAACTTTGTGAATCAAAGTTGTAGATTTTTCAATGTACTATAACTTTCATGTTTTGACTTTTGTTTGAATCCAAATGCATCTTGGTGGAAAAATGGGACAAAGTTAGGAAAAAATTAGGGATTTTCATAACTTAGAAAAATTCTAAGTTATGAAAATTCTTCATTTTAAACCCTAATTTGCAATTTTTGATTTCTTGATGAACAAGTTTCATAATTTGGCATGTTTTGATGAAAAATGAATCTTGACACTTGATTTTGACCAAAAAGTCAAAGTTTGACTTTTCAGTATACAGTCAAAAATTGATCAATTGACTGGAAAATTCATCTGTCAAGCTTGTGCATTTGGGATCTTTTGAATTTGTTGAACATGTCAAAACAATTCCATGGGGTCCTTGAGTCCATATATGAGCTTGGTTTGCCATTGGCTAGGTCAAACAGTCAAAAATTGCCTTTGTGCAGTCAAAACCCTAAAAATGACCATTTTGCCCTTTTGGTGATCTGATCAAATTTCTTGTGGAATTGTGATCCAAACTTGACCAAATGGTTCATATGAGTTTATAATGTTGATGTGGGTCAAATTTCATGGGGTTTGGCTGTCAATTGACCACAGTTGACTTTTCCCCAATACAGCTGATTTCTAGGTCAACTGTCCAATTGACTGGGCAAAGTTTGGAATCAAGACCTGAAACTTGGTATGGATAAACTTGTGAGTCCAAAATGAAGCATGAAAGTCATCTTAGGCATTTTAGGTCAAAACATCTTTGTGCAAACACAAACCCTAATTTGGGTCAACAGTGCAAGGAGGAGTCTTGAGCAGAGGAAACCCTAACTAGATCTTGAGCTCTAAGGGTATTGTGATGAGAAAATGTTGAGGAAATGGGAGGGAAAAATTTGGGGTACAACAGTTGCCCCTGTTCAATCTTCTTGCACCTGAAGAGTTAGATTGGCAGGTTTGCCTTTCGCGTCTCGAAGGTAAAAGGAGATTGGACACTAGAGTGCCCTTAAATTTGCACTCATCAGAACAATGGATATGAGAATGGGCTTAGAGATGCCATTTGGAGATGGGCTTAGAGATGCCATCTGAAGGGTGACAGAACCTTGTCGGAGATGGGCTTAAAGATGCCATCTGGAAGGTTTGTTGAACTGTAGTGTGACGAGTCCGAAGAATGAGGATCAAAAGGGTATCCGTGTCTGGAATGTACTTGAACTGCATCTAAGGACTGAGTTTGTATGAGCAGAAGAATGGCCTCAGTGTCTGGGGCGTACCTGAGCTGTAACTGTGTTTGAAGCGTAGAACGAATATCAGCATGACTGCCGTGTCTGGAGTGTATCTGTATTGTATCTGGGTAACAAAGAAGCATCTGTATGGAGCAACTGCGTGCTGGGGACAAATTCTGAATGAGTGACAGAATGGCAACCATGTTTGGAGCGTATCTGGACTGTATCTGAAGTTGAAAGTTGTATGAGTAGCAGAATGACTTCCGTGCCTGGAGTGTATCTGAAACTGTAACTAGGATTGAGATCCGTATGAATAATAGAATGACTTATGTGTTTGAAGTGTATCTGAAACTGTAACTGGGATCTAGATAAATGACATAATGACTTCTGTGGCGAACGCACTGGAGGGAATCAAGCTGTTGTTGTAAGGGTCAGAATGGTATCCGTGTTTGGAATGCATTGAACCTTGAGGTGGATAAATGAATCTGAATGAGAGATAGAATGGCTGCCGTGTCTGGAGCGTATCTAGTCTGTATCTGATTGCTGTAGTCCGAATGAGTAGTAGAATAACCGACGTGTCTGACGTGTATCCATACTGTATCTGACTTGAGATTCTGAATGAGTAATAGAATGACCGCCGTGTCTGGGGCGTATCCATACTGTATCTGAATAATTATTAATGATAGCCTTTTAATTTTGTCCTGTAAAGGGTGAAATGTTAGCTAAAACACAAAGTTATGTTGCATGACATGTATGATGCAAAATATGTTATATCAATGTTTATGATATGAATGTAGATGAATGCGTATGTAAGCCGAAGAGCTGTCTTGCTAAGGATAGATGAATCCTGGAGATAAAGAATCCTGATTGCTGCCAGGGAAAGTGAATCCTTGACTGCTGAAGGGGAAGACAAAATCTTAATTCATTTAATTAAAATTAAATATAAGGAAAATACTAAAACATGTTTTCCAAATCTTTTTATGCAGCATATTCACTCTTTATGACCTAAATATTTCGTGCACATGCTCAAGAGGCAAGATCTTCCAAAAATAGGATTGTTCAAGGCCTGAAACCTATCCTAACATATTGCTAGATCTTCCAGGAGTCTAGTAGCATCAAGAATCATCTCAAACGCGCAAGGAATTGAAGAATATAGGCCATACGGTTTGTCATCTTTTCCAGGAATACATAACATAATTCATGCATTATTAATCAGTTTTCTTGTTTGGTTTGCACTAATGAGGACCCTCTGAAGCTATTTGTACCATCCAATTGAATTATAGGCGCCTGAATCAGAATCCACCATGGACAACATCTAGGGTTTCTGAAGCTTGTAATTAGGGATTTCTGATTGAGGAAAAATTGGACAATGCCAGGACCATGGTTGAATTCGTCAAGGCCAGACGAATTCAACCAACCATTCGCGCTCAATTTATGTGGCTTCCTCTTCTAATCGCTATTATTCGTCATGTCACTTAGTGGGGGTTAAAAACCCCCGCTATCTAATTCATGTTTTTGCCGGAAAACGAAGAAGAAGCATAGGTGTCATCCTGTGGCTGGGACATTAAAAAACTGGCGCGTTTTCGTTTGACCTATACCAATAGTGCTTGTTTCTTTTATATTATTTGTTTGCCAATATTATAACAAAAGCGTTTGAGTGGTTCAGTGGTTGGGTGTACGTTTGGTGAGTGCTGGGACCTGGGTTCGATTCCCAGGTCCCCCATATTCTTCATAATTTTGTTTGTAATGCGTTCAGGTACAATTCCCTTCCAATGGTTCACCATGCAGCCTCACCATCTAGCTTGCCACGCGCCCAGAAGCCTCCATCCAATGGCCAGATCATGCACTTCACCATACACCCTCAGTCAACCATATGCAGACGCGCTGGAAAAGTCAAAGAGGCCCTGATTCAGTGGGCCAAAAATGCTCACAATAAACCTCCAAATTGGGTCAACCACCCCCCATGTTTGCATTTTCTTTCTCTCTTTTTATTCTTTTCTTTTATTTATTTTAATCATGTTAATTTTTTATTTAATTCCATAAAATTAATTTTCATAAAAAACACAAAAAAATCAGAAATCATTAAAAATAAAAATATGGTTATTTAGTTTTTAATTCTTTAAATGGTTTTTGTAAATAAATTCCAAATAATCAATTTAATTTAATTCTTTTTAACTTTAACATTTTTTCTTAAATAAATAAAATACATAAAAATTAGGTTTAGCATTTTCATTCTTTTTCTCAATAATTGAATTTTTCTTATTATAATTATTATTAGCTATTAATTAATTTTGTAAATATTCATGCAACTAAATAATTAGTAAATTAGGTTTAAACTTAAATATTTTTTTAATAATTAAAAACAATTTAGAATTAGGGTTTTATTTAATTCCAATTAATTTTCTTTATTTCCATTAAATACAAAAACATTAAAAATAACTTCTTTCCTTTAATCATTAATTAATCTAGTAATTTCAATTTAATTTCTTTAAAGGGTCCAACGCCCTCGCACCTTCGAATATAATTTCTTTTCGCGCGTTTGCTTCTATTTTTCATTTTTTATGTTATGTATTTGCCCCAAAGCTTTGTAATAGTAATTAGGACATTTACTTTCCGCACTTTTATTCAAATCGGGTCTTTGTTAATTTGGCGATGTATAGACCCGCGCCTTGTAATAGCGTAGGACTTTATTTTCTGCACTTTAATTTCCGCACCCCTAAACTGCTAATAATCACATGAAAGAATGTATGCCCAAATAAAAATCAAAGCGTAGCTCACCCAATACATGACAAGACAAATAATAACTGAAAATGACACACAATTCACACACCACTCCTAGGGTACGCCTCACTGTTGCCTTGCCCCTCGAAACGTGGTCGTCGAGTAAAGGACGTTTTAGCAAGTCCTTATGTCCATGAACATGGCATAAGGGTAGCTTCTAAGGTGTCCTACTATTGCTCCGGTGACCACACTGTTGCCTTGCCCCTCGAAACGTGGTCGTCGAGTATAGGACGTCTTAGTGAGTCCTTATGTCCATTGATCAAGTTGCCTCGAAACAAGTTGCCTCGAAACAAGTTGCCTCAGAATAGTTGCCTCGAAATGAAAAGATCAATGGCATAAGGGTAGCTTCTAAGGTGTCCTAACTGTTGCTTCGGTGACCACACTGTCCCTAAACTCGAATTGACCCGAACACCTCCAACGGTGGTGCTACCTACCTCTCAATGGTGGGATGGCACTACCTTAAGGACATTTACACAACCTAATTCCTTAGGGTAGGTAGATGACTCATAGATACTTGCTCCATTCAAAAACAAATCAAAACTCTTTTCACACCGACACTTTTCAAAAAGCTTTCAAAACAATTTTTCAAACACTCTTGAGGACTGATACAAGAGTCGATCTGAAATCTTTAAACGAAACTTTTTCAAACCCACTCACACTTTGAAAAGCAAACACTTTTGAAAACAAAATGAGCAAGTATCTAAGAGCCCATGGATAACCATGGATAGAAAGGGTGCTAACACCTTCCCTTTCTATAAATCTACCTCCCGAACCGAGAAACTATCTCATAAGGAATTTTGCTGTGCTTTTGTCCTGTCCATGTTGGAGAAAATAAAAGACGGTGGCGACTCTTGCTTCCGCGACATTTCGCGAACCAGCGTTAAACAGTCAGTTCCAGATCCACCGATCACAGAACTGGCGACTCTGCTGGGGACGCTGATAAAGTGAGGTGTACCTTAGGACTAAGATCACTTGTGTTTTCAATTGTTGTGCTTGTTTGCTTTATTATTGTGGGCTGCATTGGAGTTGCATAGATCCTAACCCGGATCTGGGGATACCCTGTTAGGTAGCATAAGCTGTGAGGGACCTGTCCGGCGTAGACCGATATGGGTGAAGCAGTGGCTACGTTGGTGTGGCACCTTGGTCTGTACCGATATCCCTTGTGTCACAACGAGGAGAATATGGGTCTTCTGAGGAGTCATTAAGCACCAACCGACCTTAGAACCTTAAATGACCCAACTTGGCCAATAGAACAGTAGCAGTATGCTACACCCGTTGAGGCTAAACTCTCGTGATGGTTCTGGCCGCAAGAAAAGATTACGATGCTGGAGTTATGACCGATGGAGGGTAGTCAGTGATATTGGGATCCTCTAGAACCCGGTTACTTTTGATAGGACAGGTATGAACCAACAAACTGAAAGAGGGTAATACCTAGACCTCATGCTGGCCTAAACTCTAAGGGCTTGTCTTGTGTGACTTGTGTGCCTTATCATGTTTACCTTTGTAAATATTTGTGGTGTGATTTATCATAACATCATGCCATCATGAACATTGCATGCATCCTGCATAAAGACTGACCATTTCAAAGACAAGAGGGTTTCACCTTTGCTCTGTTTTGTAGGACATCATGATGCCTATGCGAAGGAATACTATCCGGTTCAACTTTGTTCACCCACCTGAGTTGCTTGAAGAGTTGGTTAGTAGAATTCCAAATACTACTTCCTTCATCCAGAGGCATGGTTCTCTTCTCAGTTTAATCACTGCAAAGTGGGACCAACAATTGATGAGTGTCCTGACCCAGTTCTATGACCCTCTATACCAGTGCTTCACCTTTCAAGACTTCCAGCTGGTCCCTACCCTGGAAGAGTTCTCTGATTTACTTGGTATCCCTATCTTGGATCAGACTCCCTACACTGGCTGGGAAAAGAATCTTAGGCTTGAGGAGATTGCTGCAACTTTTCCTTTGACCCTCCAAGAGGTAATGGACAACTGGGTGACTAGAAGCGGAGTTAAGGGTTTCTTAGCCAAGTTCATGGTTGGTAAAGCTAACAGTTTCTGGAATGACCTGGACTTTAGGGCATATGAAGACATCCTGGCTCTCTTAATCTATGGTCTAGTCTTGTTCCCTAATCCTGACAACTTCATCAATGTCACTGCCATAAGGATCTTCATGTCTCAGAACCCTGTGCCCACTTTCTTGGGTGATATCTTGCAACAACTTTATGCTCGTACTGCCCGAAGACGAGGAACTCTGTGGTGTTGCATCCCTCTGTTGGTGAGGTGGTTTATTTTGCACCTCCCCAAGTTCGTGCTAAAGAACCAAGAAGGAAGAGGCTGGGCTCATAGGTTGATGTCTCTCACTGATAAGGACATCATTTGGACTCTCAGAGGTTTGGATGAGATAGCTGTTATTGATCGTTGCGGAGAATACCCCAATGTTCCTCTGATTGGTACCCAAGGAGGAATCTCTTATAATCCATGTCTAGCTCTCCGTCAGTTTGGAAGGGCCAGAAGAGCAGGACCTCATGAGATGCTGGTGCCTCACATCAGTTTTGAGTGTCAGGTGGATAGTGACGAGCTGCGTCGTAGGTTCATCAAGGCTTGGGACAGAATTCACAAAGCTGACCCACAAGATTTGGGGCCAAAGACTCCT
Source organism: Vicia faba (assembly GCA_948472305.1). Classification (NCBI taxonomy): domain Eukaryota; kingdom Viridiplantae; phylum Streptophyta; class Magnoliopsida; order Fabales; family Fabaceae; genus Vicia; species Vicia faba. The sequence goes on along the minus strand of OX451738.1, from coordinate 1,356,333,533 downwards.
CTACCTATGGAAGCCTACTACAAATGGGTCCGCATCCGTGCTCAGAAGTTAGGTATGCCATATGAAGCTGTCAGACCCGTCATTCTTGAGTATCCTGACAAAGATGGGGCTCCTCCAACTGTCCTCCCTCCTCAGATACCTACTGATTATGAGACATTAAAGAGGTCTTGGTCGCAACTGCGAGAAGAACGGGATTCTTATCGGGAAAAGTACAACGAGCAGGAATTGAAGATCCAGAAGCTGACAAAGCAGTTGGAGAATGAGCGAGCTCTGAATGACTACATCCGCACTGAGAAGAGGAGACCTTGGGATAAATGATAAACTTTGGGTGTTCTTTTACAGTTTTATTTCCCTTTTCAGTATTCCCATTTCTATGTAACACCTGAGGGCAACCTGTTGAAAAATTTGAATTTCAAAGTTGAATCTAATGAAGTGTGTTCCTTTTTGTTTACAAAGTTGATTCCCGATTGTCTTTGAAAACATAAATCATACGCATTCCATTCATCATGTGCATAGCAGGTACTCTTCTTTTCAGGTTGCTTACTGTTCTTCGTTGTTTATTTCAGCATCATGAACCTCGAATCATCTACCGAGAAGTCTATCAAGGCCCTTCAGGCGCAGAATGCACAATTTCAGGAGCTGATCATGGGTTTGGCCCAAGGACAGGCAGAACTGAAGGCCCTGCTGGTTCAGAAGAAGAAGAAGAAGAGAACTGTTCTTTTCAACACAGGCCGGAGGTTTGGTAACACTCTGCAGAATGAGGAAGCTGGTTCTTCTGTAGGCAAAGACAGTCCCCAGGGGGGAAGGGCTCCAAGTCCGGTGGTCTCTGACAATGAGACTGATTTTAATGAGGAATAATATCCTCCAGCTGAAGACAGATACAAGCAGTTGGAAGACCGTCTGAATGCCATGGAAATTCAACAAGTGCCTGGGTTGGATTTCGGAGACTTGGGTTTATCTTCTGGTGTGATCATCCCTCACAAGTTTAAAGCACCATCTTTCGCCAAGTATGACGGGGCGTCTTGCCCCAAATTACATCTCAGATCTTATGTGCGGAAGATTCAGCCGTATACAGTGGACAAGAACTTGTGGATCCACTTCTTCCAGGAGAGTCTTTCCGGGACTCATCTCGAATGGTTTTATCAGCTGGATGGAACCAAGGTTCGTAATTGGGAGGAGTTGGCTACTGCTTTTTACAAGCAGTATCAATATAATGCCGACCTTGCTCCTACGCGTACCCAACTCCAGGGTATGTCGCTAGGATCAGGCGAAGGTTTTAAAGAGTATGCGCAGAAGTGGAGGGACCTGGCTGGCAGGGTGCAACCACCGTTAACAGACCGTGAGCTAGTGGATATGTTCTTGGGGACCCTCTCCGGGCCATTCTTCAATCATCTTATCGGTAATTCGTCTGCAGGGTTCACAGACCTTATTCTGACTGGGGAAAGGATAGAGGCTGGAATGAAGTCAGGGAAGATTCAGAAGGGTGCGTCTTCAAGTGCTGAGAAGAAACCCTTTAAAAAGGAGGCCAATGCTGTGTACGGGCCTAGAAGGCAAGATAAACCAGATCGCCGCCAAACTATCAACGCGGTGGTGATTGCAAAGCCTGCTGCCCCTCCTCGGCAAACTAATCAACCAAGGGGTGAAAGACCCAGAAGAGAATTTACCCGGCTGAGTATGACCTTATCACAAATCTTGCCACAGTTGCTATCCACCAACTTGGTGACTGTCAGAGAGGCTCCAAAGGCTGTGAATACCGCCTCTCCTAAGTATAATCCAAATGCCCGCTGCGCATATCACTCCGATAGCCCGGGGCATTCTACTGATGACTGCTGGGCCCTGAGGAATAAGGTGCAAGACCTTATTGACGTGAAGGAGATACAATTTGAAGCGCCTGAGAGGCCAAATGTTGTGACTGCTCCTATGCCCCAGCATGGAGTAAATGCTGTTGATGAAGACTCGTATGCCGTTTCTGTGAATGATGTAGCTACTCCTCTGTTGACTGTTAAGAGGAACTTGCTTCTGGCCGGTTTATTTCCGGGTTGTAGCGAGGGTTGCCTTTTGTGTGTTGTTTCCCTTACCGGTTGTCCGTTGCTGAAGTTAGGCATCCAAAGCCTGATGGATAGCAAGGAGATTCTGTTCAGAAAGACCGCTGTTCCTTGTGTCCCCGTGGAAGAAGTATCCGTCGTTACGATTTTCAACAATCCGATCAAGGCTCCCCCGAGGAAGCCAGTTAAAATCATGACTGTTGCGCCCATTGTTATTACTGTTCCGGGGCCCCTCCCCTATGAATCTGATAAGGCTGTCCCATGGCACTATGGGGCAGATGTATATGTACTTGGAATCAAGCAAGAGTTCAATACCGGTACCAGCATCAGCAATATCACCGGTCCAGCTAAAGTAACCCGCAGTGGCAGGCTCTTCTCGCCTGACATTGCACCACCAGCTATTCAAAGGCCTCTCATAATAATGCCTGCAAGTGCGCCTATTTCCACTTCTGATCAAGTTGTTTCCCCCGCTGCCGAGTCATCTAATGCTCGGGGCAAAGGGATTGATGATGAGCCTGCCCGGATGGAGGCACCAAAGTCTGTGAATGTTGAAGCCTCCCAGCAAGAGATGGAGGAAATTCTCAAGATAATCAAGAAAAGTGACTTTAATGTCGTTGAACAGCTGGGGCACACACCCTCCAAAATCTCTATGCTCTCATTGCTGCTGTGCTCAGAGGCCCATGCTAAGGCCCTGATTTCATTTCTAAAGACGGCCCATGTGCCACAAGAGACCTCTGCAGACCAGTTTACTGATTGCGTAGCCAGTTTGACAGCTGACAATGGTTTGGGTTTCTCGGATGCTGACCTTACCGCCAAAGGAAAAAACCACAATGATGCCCTGCATGTCTCTATAGAATGCAGGGGCACTACTCTCGCTCACGTGTTGGTGGACACCGGTTCTTCCCTGAATGTGTTGCCCAAGAAGGCCTTAGACCGGTTGGATTGTGAGGGCCTGGAGTTGAAACCTAGCAACATCATTGTCAGAGCCTTTGACGGTTCTAAGAGGATGGTTCATGGAGAGGTAGACATTCCTATTCGTGTGGGTTCTCAAGTATTCGACTCAACTTTCTATGTGATGGATATTCGTCCATCTTATTTCTGTTTGCTGGGTCGACCTTGGATTCACAAAGCTGGGGCAGTGACCTCCACTCTCCACCAGAAGCTCAAGTACCCTGTCAGAGGGAAGATTGTCACTGTGCAGGGAGAGGAGGAATATATGGTGAGTCATCTGAATTCCTTCCGGTATATCGAGATGGACGGGGAGTTTATTGAGACCCCCTTTCAGCATTTTGAAGAGGTACCTCCAACATTGGCAGCAGCAGAAACAGTGGTTGAAGAGGACGTTCCCTTGAAGATGGCTTCCTTGAAGGACGCCCGGGCTGTAATCGAGAAAGGTGAATGTGCTAACTGGGGCAGGCTCCCTGATTTCACTCCTAAAACTGACAAGTTTGGACTGGGTTTCACTGCAGAGGCTCAGAGGGCTGTGCGCAAAGCTAGGATCGGGAGACCTCCTGTGCTCATCACCAATCCAGGAGTGAATGCTATTGGGGATGAAGACGAGGTGGAAGAATCAGAGTTCGATAGCTGGATCTACCCGACGACTGACGGTGGATTGAACAATTGGACCGCAAAAGATCATACACCTGTTACTTTTGTTACGCAGTAATGAATTCCTTTGTTTTTGTTATTTGTAATAAACAATAAACTGAAACTTTATGGCCCGGTGTCTTACCCGGGGCACCGTTGGCTTCATTTGTGAGGGCTCATAACTGTCATTTCCATATATCATGAATAAAGACCTTGGACGTTTTTCCGCATTTCAAATCTTATGCTCCCTTTCTTTCTTTCTTTCTTTCTTTATATATTGCAAAACAGCTATATTTACACACACTCACCTATACAGGTTTCAATCCACTCTGGATCTCACTGGTAACGACTCTGCTACTGCCAATTATGACTTCGAAAATCCGATCAACTTAGCCGAAGTTGAAGGTGAAGATGATTGCGAGGTGCCTGGTGAGCTTGCAAGACTGTTACTCCAGGAAGAGAGGGCAATTCAACCACATGAAGAGCCAGTGGAAACAATAAATCTGGGTACTGAGGCAGACAGAAAAGAAGTTAAGATCGGTGCCAATCTGGAGCTCAGCGTGAAGCAACGGTTGACTCAGATGTTACATGATTACGTGGAGATCTTTGCCTGGTCCTACGAAGACATGCCCGGGTTGGATACTGACATTGTGGTCCATCATTTGCCTACCAAGGAAGACTGCCCTCCGGTTAAGCAAAAGGTCCGCCGTATGCGTCCGAAGATGTCCGAGAAGATCAAAGCTGAGGTTATGAAGCAATTCGATGCCGGGTTTCTTGCAGTGACTTCTTACCCTCAGTGGGTTGCTAATGTGGTGCCGGTACCAAAGAAGGATGGTAAGGTCAGAATGTGTGTCGATTACAGGGATCTGAACAGGGCCAGCCCCAAGGATGACTTCCCCCTACCTCACATTGACGTTCTGGTTGACAATACTGCTCAGCACAAGGTGTTCTCCTTCATGGATGGTTTTTCAGGTTACAATCAAATCAAGATGGCTCTTGAAGACATGGAAAAGACTACCTTTGTTACTCAGTGGGGCACCTTCTGCTACAAGGTCATGCCATTCGGGTTGAAAAATGCTGGGCCAACCTACCAACGTGCCATGGTTGCTTTATTTCATGACATGATCCATCATGAGATTGAAGTGTATGTCGACGACATGATTGCAAGGTCCCAAACTGAGGAGGAACACCTTGACCATCTGCAGAAATTGTTTGACCTTCTGAAACTGTACAAGCTGAGGTTGAACCCGAACAAGTGTACCTTTGGGGTAAGATCTGTAAAATTGCTAGGCTTCGTCGTAAGTGACAAGGGTATTCAAGTGGATCCTGCCAAGGTTAAAGCCATTCAAGAGATGCCAGTTCCCAAGACAGAGAAAGAAGTCAGAGGCTTTCTAGGACGTCTGAATTACATTGCTCGATTCATCTCGCATCTAACTGCTACCTGTGAACCAATCTTCAAGCTGCTGAAGAAAGATCAGGTAGTACATTGGAATGATGAATGTCAGGCCGCTTTTGACAGAATCAAAGAGTATCTCCAAGAACCACCCATTCTTATGCCACCGGTTGAAGGGAGACCTCTAATATTATACCTGACAGTACTTGACAACTCAATGGGGTGTGTGCTGGGGCAGCATGACGAGTCTAGCCGAAAAGAGCACGCCATTTATTACCTTAGCAAAAAGTTTACCGATTGTGAGACCCGATACTCACTGCTCGAGAAAACTTGCTGCTCTTTGGTATGGGCTGCTCGCTGGCTGAGACAGTATATGCTGACTCACACTACTCTATTGATTTCAAAGATGGATCCAATAAAGTACATATTTGAAAAGCCTGCTCTATCTGGGAGAATAGCAAGATGGCAAATGATCTTGACGGAATACGACATCCAGTACACGACTCAGAAAGCCATCAAAGGAAGTGTATTGGCAGACCACTTGGCACATCAGGCAGTAGACGACTATCAGTCAATGAACTTTGAGTTTCCAGACGAGAGCATTATGATTGTGACTGATTGTGAAGTACCTGGACCGGATGAAGGACCTGAGGAAGGATCCCGATGGTCTATGCACTTTGACGGAGCCTCCAATGCTTTGGGTAACGGCATCGGCGCTGTAATCATATCCCCTCAAGGCACTCATACTCCACTCACTGCCCGGCTATGTTTCAACTGCACCAACAACATGGCGGAGTATGAGGCATGCATCATGGGTCTTCAAGCTGCGATTGACTTAAGGATCAAGTTTCTGAGTGTCTTAAGAGATTCCGCTCTCGTGATCAATCAGATCAAGGGCGAGTGGGATACGAAACATCCGAATCTTATTCCTTACAGAGAATGTGTGTTGACATTAATCCCCCATTTCACAGAGATAACTTTTGAACATTTCCCAAGAGAGGAGAATCAGCTGGCGGACGCGTTAGCTACGATGTCTTCCATGTTCAAAGTCAAATGGGACAATGAGGCTCCCCGGGTCATTATCTGGAAACTGGACGAACCGGCATACTGTTGTGATCTTGAGGCTGAGGTAGTGACTGAGAAACCTTGGTACCACGAGGTAAAGAGATACTTGGAAGCTCAGGAATACCCTGAAGGTGCGTCTGTCAATGATAAAAAGTTTCTGAGAAGGTTCGCAGCAAAATTCTTCCTTAGCAACGACATTCTGTACAAACGAAACCATGATTCTACCTTACTGCGTTGTGTGGATAAAGCTGAAGCAGAAAGGATCATGGCAGAGCTACATGAAGGTACCTTTGGGACACATCCCAGTGGACACACTATGGCAAAGAAGATCCTTCGGGCAGGATATTTCTGGTCCACAATGGAAGCTGATTGTTACCAACATTCTCAGACATGCCATAAATGCCAGATTTATGCAGATAAAGTGCATGTTCCTCCAGTCCCTCTGAATGTCTTGACTGCACCTTGGCCTTTTGCAATGTGGGGCATAGATATGATCGGCGAGATTAAACCTACAGCATCTAACGTGCATCGCTTCATCCTGGTGGCGATTGATTACTTTACAAAGTGGGTTGAAGCAGCCTCTTATGCCACTGTAACCAAGAACGTTGTGGCACGGTTCATACGGCACAACTTGATCTGTCGAAACGGCGTCCCAGAAAGGATCATTACGGACAATGGTACCAATCTTAACAACAAGATGATCGCTGAGCTCTGCGAACAATTCAAGATACAGCACCACAACTCTTCTCCTTACCGACCGAAGATGAATGGGGCTGTAGAAGCAGCAAATAAGAATATCAAAAAGATTGTGCAGAAGATGACAGTGACCTACAAAGATTGGCACGAGATGCTACCGTTTGCTCTACATGGGTACCGTACCTCAGCAAGGACGTCAACCGGGGCAACTCCCTTCTCCTTGGTCTACGGTATAGAGGCAGTCTTACCGGTCGAAGTGCAGATACCCTCTCTCCGGATAATGAAGGATGCAGATCTGAGCGAAGATGATTGGATCCAGACACGACTTGATCAGTTAAATCTAATCGACGAAAAGAGACTTGCTGCTATTTGTCATGGTAAGACGTATCAAAAACGGATGATCAGGGCATTTAACAAAAAGGTCAGACCACAAGAATATCAAGTTGGGGATCTGGTAATCAAGCGCATCATCCTTCCTCAGAGTGATCCAAGGGGCAAATGGACCCCTACGTACGAAGGGCCATTTGTGGTTAAACATGTGTTCTCAGGAGGAGCCATGATTCTAACTACCATGGACGGCGACGACCTTCCTCACCCTGCCAATGCAGACATAGTAAAAAGATACTACGCATGATAAAAGACCCGCTAGGTTGACATACCTAGGCAAAAATTAGGGCTTCCCGGCGAACCAAAAGGGTTCGGGCAAAATGAGGGATGAAATAAAAAAAATCTGTACACCCGGCAAGTCGAAAACCTGAAAAGGCGGCTTGGGCAAAAATGGGTATCCCGGTGGACTGAAAACCCGAAAGGGAGGTCCAGGCAAAAGTTAGGGATAAAGCGTAAAACTATGTCTCATTGGATCACTTTGCATCCAGAATTCGGTAGCAACTGTCAAGTTCAGACGGCATCGATCAATCAGCTTCATCTTCAGCTAGGTCATCAAGTGATGAGACGCTCAAAGACATAAGGGCGATAGCAGAGTTGGAACCCAGTGGGATTATTATTTTCACATAGCTATTTTGTTTTCCCTTTGTACATTTGTATAAACTCTTTTGTTCGGCGGCGTTCTCTTACTAGGACGTCAGCCTCTTGTACATAAAACGCCTATTTACAGGAAAATTCAAAAATCAATATAAATTCACTTTTCAGACAAATTGCCAATTGTTTTTTCCTTTTTCTGTTTTGTTTTACGAAGAACGTCCAAGGTTCAATTTGTGATATATGCATTTGACGCTAATTGCTAGCTCATAAATATTTGCATACAAAGCAAAGGATTAATTACAGGTAACATTAGAAACAGGGGCAATAATGTTGTCTAAGCGATCTAATTGTTCTGTCCATCAAGGTACCAAGGTAAGTTCAGTTGAAGATCATAGCCAAGATATCTTAAATTCCCCAGAGAGTGAGCCAGCAAGTCAATACACTCTCCCCTAAGCAAAGTTATACTATCAGCCTTGAGGAAGTTGGGTATCCTCCAGCAGATCTCAACATCCCTCAGCTCATTATACAGATATTCTTAACAAGCATCCCCGACAGTCTTCATCTAAGACTGTTCCCCGGCGGTATACCAGACATTCAGTGGATTCACTTCCAGTACATCTCAAAAGTTCCCCAGGAGAGTCCAGCATGGTTCAAGATTTCCCCAGGACAGTTTGAATCATCTCCCCAGCAGTAAGCTTATCCCCAGTAGGTTCTGGAAGCTTATCCCCTACAGAGCACGAACACGTCCCCCGGACTTTATTCAAAGGTTATTTCCCTACCAGGATATAACTGGGTTATCCTCAGCCAAAAGCCACGGAAAGATCGTCCTCGGCGAAGTCTTCTTATCCCCAGCAGAGTCTATTAACACTTCCAACATAACAACGGTATCCCCAGCGGAGTTATCATCAACATCTCAACAGAGTACCTCTCCTCCCACAGAGTACTATTCCCCAGCAAGGTAGCTAGAGTAATTTTTCCCCGCAGAGTAATCCATTCGCCAAGTTTATTCCCCAACGGAGTTATCTTCTCCTACCGGTATTCTTGCAACTATCATCCCCAGCGGAAACAACAAAGCACTATTCTCCAACATCAGCCCAGGATGTGACTTCCCGGCACCCGTCAAGGATTTACTTTCCTAGACAAAAACATACATTCATAAACATCACATACATCATAATACATGCATGAACGCATCGCACAATCTCATTTATGTTGAGAACATCATTGCTTGATCCATATCATGCATTGCATATGACTGACCTTTACCTTTCAGGAAAGACCTAGTTAAGTTCTCAGCTATATTCCAAGACTTTAGTCTGGTTCAGTTAAATCAATTCTAAGATTTCTCTGATTCTTATCCAGTCAAAGTTAATCCAAGACCTTCTCTGGTTCAGTCAGATCGACCCTAAGATCTCCCTGATTCTTATTCCAGTTGAAGATTCCAAGACCTTGCCTGGTTCATTTAAATCGACTCCTAAAGATTTTTCTAATGCCGATCCAGTCTAAGGCCTTCTCTGGTTCAGTCAGATCGACCCTAAGATCTCCCTGATTCTTATTCCAGTTGAAGATTCCAAGACCTTGCCTGGTTCAGTTAAATCGACTCCTAAAGATTTTTCTGATGCCGATCCAGTCAAAGGCCTTCTCTGGTTCAGTCAGATCGACCCTAAGATCTCCCTGATTCTTATTCCATGTTGAAGATTCCAAGACCTTGCCTGGTTCAGTTAAATCGACTCCTAAAGATTTTTCTGATGCCGATCCAGTCAAAGGCCTTCTCTGGTTCAGTCAGATCGAGCCTAAGATCTCCCTGATTCTTATTCCAGTTGAAGATTCCAAGACCTTGCCTGGTTCAGTTAAATTGACTCCTAAAGATTTTTCTGATGCCGATCCAGTCTAAGGCCTTCTCTGGTTCAGTCAGATCGACCCTAAGATCTCCCTGATTCTTATTCCAGTTGAAGATTCCAAGACCTTGCCTGGTTCAGTTAAATCGACTCCTAAAGATTTTTCTGATGCCGATCCAGTCTAAGGCCTCCTCTGGTTCAGTCAGATCGACCCTAAGATCTCCCTGATTCTTATTCCAGTTGAAGATATTCCAAGACCTTGCCTGGTTCAGTTAAATCGACCCTTAAATATTTTTCTGATGCCGATCCAGTCAAAGGCCTTCTCTGGTCCAGTTAAATCGATTCCTAAAGATTTTCCTGATAAAGACTCAGTAGAAGACATCCAAGATTCTCTCATCGTTACTGTTGAGATAGTAATCGCCCCAGGTTCTCTCATCGTTACTGTTGAGGTAGTAATCGCCCCAGGTTCTCTCAACGTTACTGTTGAGGTAGTAATCATCCAAGGTTCTCTCACCGTCCCGTTGAGGTAGTAACCATCCCTGATTCATTCATCACCTTTTGAAGCTCCAGACTCGATTCTTGTATCTCGCCAGGGCACGTCTGAAGAGGTTTAAGGATTCAATTCCTGTAACCATCCAGGACACATCTACATAAAAAGCTTGAAGATCAACTCCTGTAACAGGCCAGGTAATTATCTTTCTTTTTTCAGGTACGCAAATTCTCGCTAAGGAAACTCTTACGCGATCGACACCCAGATGGCATCTATAAGCCCATCCCCCTATCCATTAATCTCCAAATGGCATCTGTAAGCCCATTCCCACCATCATACTCTACATGTGAGCGCAAATTTCTGGGCACTCTAGTGTTCAATCATCTTCCACCTTCGGATTATGAAAGGCACGTCAGCCAATCTACATCCTCAGGTCTAAGAAGATTGAACAGGGGCAACTGTTGTACCCCAAAATTTGCCCTCCCATATTCTCCAAGATTTTCTAAGAGCATGTTTCAAAATCTCCCAAAGGTTGCACAGTCCAATAGCCTCCTAATAGTCAAAAATTAGGGTTTTGGTTCTGGCAAAGAAATTGAAGTTTCCAAAGGTCCAATCAAGTCCCACATGCCCATATACATTGTCAAGCATCCTCATGCCAGGTTTCAAGACTCACAACACAAAATTGCACAGTCAAAAACCCTAATTGCTCAACAGTCAACTATAGGGGCAAAATGGTCATTTGACAGTCAAAAGTCAAAATTTTTGGTCAACATCTTATTTTGAAGCCACAAACATCATTTTATCAATTCTTGATCATGATTCTCAAGGCATGGCTCAAGAAGTCTCAAGATGCAAGGGTTTCTATTTTTGGACAGTTGAAAAAGTCAACTGCAAATTGACCAAGGCATAACTTCCACATGGTTTATCAGAAAAATTCCATCCAAAGCTCATTTTGAAGAGAATGAAATTTCCTACAACTCATCTTCACACTTCAAGTCCAAGAAATGCTCTCACAAAAAGATATCAATCTCAACATTATAGGTCATTTTCAAAAGTCAACAAAAAGGCACTTTATGTCAAAGACCATAACTTGAGATTGGTAAATCAAAATGACATGGAACCAAAGGCATTGGTTAGAGGACTTCAAGACCTTTCCATAATGTCCAAGAACATGATCAAAGCTTAAAATTTAGCAAGATATGCCTTGTGGAAGTTGGGAAATTTTTGGGAATTTTGAAAAGTCAACTTTGCTTCAAATGCCTCAAAATTGCTAATGGGCCTCAATTTCTTCCAAGAATCATCACCCAAAAGCTATGCACGACCCATTGACCCAAAGGGGAGTTATTTTCTTATTTTTAATTGATTAATTGAGTTTTTAATCCTATTAATTCATTTAATTAAAATTAAATATAAGGAAAATACTAAAACATGTTTTCCAAATCTTTTTATGCATCATATTCACTCTTTATGACCTAAATATTTCGTGCACATGCTCAAGAGGCAAGATCTTCCAAAAATAGGATTGTTCAAGGCCTGAAACCTATCCTAACATATTGCTAGACCTTCCAGGAGTCTAGTAGCATCAAGAATCATCTCAAACGCGCAAGGAATTGAAGAATATAGGCCATACGGTTTGTCATCTTTTCCAGGAATACATAACATAATTCATGCATTATTAATCAGTTTTCTTGTTTGGTTTGCACTAATGAGGACCCTATGAAGCTATTGGTACCATCCAATTGAATTATAGGCGCCTGAATCAGAATCCACCATGGACAACATCTAGGGTTTCTGAAGCTTGTAATTAGGGATTTCTGATTGAGGAAAAATTGGACAATGCCAGGACCATGGTTGAATTCGTCAAGGCCAGACGAATTCAACCAACCATTCGCGCTCAATTTATGTGGCTTCCTCTTCTAATCGCTATTATTCGTCATGTCACTTAGTGGGGGTTAAAAACCCCCGCTATCTAATTCATGTTTTTGCAGGAAAACGAAGAAGAAGCATAGGTGTCATCCTGTGGCTGGAACATTCAAAAACTGGCGCGTTTTCGTTTGACCTATACCAATAGTGCTTGTTTCTTTTATATTATTTGTTTGCCAATATTATAACAAAAGCGTTTGAGTGGTTCAGTGGTTGGGTGTACGTTTGGTGAGTGCTGGGACCTGGGTTCGATTCCCAGGTCCCCCATATTCTTCATAATTTTGTTTGTAATGCGTTCAGGTACAATTCCCTTCCAATGGTTCACCATGCAGCCTCACCATCTAGCTTGCCACGCGCCCAGAAGCCTCCATCCAATGGCCAGATCATGCACTTCACCATACACCCTCAGTCAACCATATGCAGACGCGCTGGAAAAGTCAAAGGGGCCCTGATTCAGTGGGCCAAAAATGCTCACAATAAACCTCCAAATTGGGTCAACCACCCCCCATGTTTGCATTTTCTTTCTCTCTTTTTATTCTTTTCTTTTATTTATTTTAATCATGTTAATTGTTTATTTAATTCCATAAAATTAATTTTCATAAAAAACAAAAAAAAATCAGAAATCATTAAAAATAAAAATATGGTTATTTAGTTTTTAATTCTTTAAATGGTTTTTGTAAATAAATTCCAAATAATCAATTTAATTTAATTCTTTTTAACTTTAACATTTTTTCTTAAATAAATAAAATACATAAAAATTAGGTTTAGCATTTTCATTCTTTTTCTCAATAATTGAATTTTTCTTATTATAATTATTATTAGCTATTAATTAATTTTGTAAATATTCATGCAACTAAATAATTAGTAAATTAGGTTTAAACTTAAATATTTTTTTAATAATTAAAAACAATTTAGAATTAGGGTTTTATTTAATTCCAATTAATTTTCTTTATTTCCATTAAATACAAAAACATTAAAAATAACTTCTTTCCTTTAATCATTAATTAATCTAGTAATTTCAATTTAATTTCTTTAAAGGGTCCAACGCCCTCGCACCTTCGAATATAATTTCTTTTTGCGCGTTTGCTTCTATTTTTCATTTTTTATGTTATGTATTTGCCCCAAAGCTTTGTAATAGTAATTAGGACATTTACTTTCCGCACTTTTATTCAAATCGGGTCTTTGTTAATTTGGCGATGTATAGACCCGCGCCTTGTAATAGCGTAGGACTTTATTTTCTGCACTTTAATTTCCGCACCCCTAAACTGCTAATAATCACATGAAAGAATGTATGCCCAAATAAAAATCAAAGCATAGCTCACCCAATGCATGACAAGACAAATAATAACTGAAAATGACACACAATTCACACACCACTCCTAGGGTACGCCTCACTGTTGCCTTGCCCCTCGAAACGTGGTCGTCGAGTAAAGGACGTTTTAGCAAGTCCTTATGTCCATGAACGTGGCATAAGGGTAGCTTCTAAGGTGTCCTACTATTGCTCCGGTGACCACACTATTGCCTTGCCCCTCGAAACGTGGTCGTCGAGTATAGGACGTCTTAGTGAGTCCTTATGTCCATTGATCAAGTTGCCTCGAAACAAGTTGCCTCGAAACAAGTTGCCTCGGAATAGTTGCCTCAGAATGAAAAGATCAATGGCATAAGGGTAGCTTCTAAGGTGTCCTAACTGTTGCTTCGGTGACCACACTGTCCCTAAACTCGAATTGACCCGAACACCTCCAACGGTGGTGCTACCTACCTCTCAATGGTGGGATGGCACTACCTTAAGGACATTTACACAGCTTAATTCCTTAGGGTAGGTAGATGACTCATAGATACTTGCTCCATTCAAAAACAAATCAAAACTCTTTTCACACCGACACTTTTCAAAAAGCTTTCAAAACAATTTTTCAAACACTCTTGAGGACTGATACAAGAGTCGATCTGAAATCTTTAAACGAAACTTTTTCAAACCCACTCACACTTTGAAAAGCAAACACTTTTGAAAACACAATGAGCAAGTATCTAAGAGCCCATGGATAACCATGGATAGAAAGGGTGCTAACACCTTCCCTTTCTATAAATCTACCTCCCGAACCGAGAAACTATCTCATAAGAAATTTTGCTGTGCTTTTGTCCTGTCCATGTTGGAGAAAATAAAAGACGGTGGCGACTCTTGCTTCCGCGACATTTCGCGAACCAGCGTTAAACAGTCAGTTCCAGATCCACCGATCACAATGAGAACTTCTCATCTCAACTTGTCTCAACATAAGATAAGACTTCTTGCTCAACCTGTTCCTGTTAGCAAGTTAACATCTCCTACCTAACATATTGCTGCTATATTTTTTTTACTAAAATTAATGCCAATCCTAAAATTAGAGAATTAACAATCTCCCCTTTTGGAAAATTTTGGCTAAAACAAATAAATAAAATTACAACTCAATATTACAGAAATAAGAAAAACAATCCTTTAACAGTAGTCTTCAGCAACTACTAAACTCAACAGTACAACACCATGAAGTCAGTCTTCAGATAAGATGTTATGACATCTTGTTCAACATCTTCTTTGCAGTATTTTGAATGAGCCTCATTGCAGTATCAAACTCATCACCAAAGATCAGTACCTTCAAGAAAAGGAGTAGAAAGTCCTGAAGTCATTTGGTGTTCATGAGAAAGAAGATAACTGACACTCCCCCTTAAAACAAGAACTATTCCTTGTCATAGAAGATCAATGGTTGCTTAAGAGATTACTTAACCACTTTTTGATCAGCAGCCACACATTGACCTAGACAAAACAACCACCACTCTTGGTAACTCAGAACACATGTCACAATTGTGTTCATAAATCATATCACAAGTCACAAAGGAATGCACCAAACACAGGATATAAGTTCTTATTTGATATCTTTGTGACAGATATATTAAAGCAGCCTCTAGATTAATCAACCGAGCATCTTGAGCACTTTGATCTTCACATTTCTCCTTCTTTTTAGCCAAAACTTCTCAAAGGAAACCTTCACAACACCAGACCCAGGATAAATCCCATTATGATGATAAACACTTGTATGGTGAAAGAGGACAGGCGAACCCTCTATAAATAACTGAGGAATTACTCAGGAATTAACGATCTTTGAATACAACAATGATCGTGATCAAAGAAAACGTTATTTGAGGAGAAAACTGCTAAAATTAATGTGCATCGTCTAAGAACAACTTTGAACGTCTTTAATAGCTCTAGACAGTTAATGCTAAAAAGAAACCGTCCTAATACATGCACATGCATAGTCAAACACACCTTCTGACACGTGTTTGATCAAATTGTCCACCAAAACTCCTTTGTTGATCATACAGGAACCATGTTCTGAATAATATCCTGACATCCAGTCAGACACTGTCTTCTTTGCTTTCACATTGACCAACACATCTTCAACCACGTTGTCTTCCACTAGATTCTAAGTGTTCTCCTTTCACTTAGACTTAGAGACACACACCAAGACATCAGAATATCACATTTGTGACATCTCTCAATAATAAAGACCCTTAAAAAGTCCTTCACAAAATCTATAGAGAAAAATAAATTCTCTCAGACATAACCATTTAAGCACTAGAGAGATATTTGAATTCCTGATTTAAACACCCAGCTTCACATGGCTAAAACCAACCAGGCCTTGTCACGATCACCAATAACTTCATAATATCACAACATGTTGTCTGACATCACACCCTTATAAGAGGTATAAGATCACCACAAGTTTGAACAACACACAAACAATATATGTACCATTGCAGCAACAATCCAGAGACAAATACATGACCCCCCCTGTCATGAATAACCAATGCTCTAGATGAAGATGAAAACTTGAGCACTAGATGAAAACACATGAAAGAATTAATGCTTTCATGTTGAAGAACATCACTTTCTCACATATGTTAAACCCTGACTCCCTAAGTAGAGTCAAACCAGAGTCAGATACTCTCACTCCTTGAGAATACATCCAAGAACTCTATCTCATTCATAACACAAGGACATATATGATCACTGTCCTCTCATAACCATACTATGTATCATGATCTTTTGAATAGATAAGATGTCATGAATACTAGGTGTGAAGTTACTCACAATTTTCAAACCTTCTTAGTTTGCTTAAAAGCTTTACTAAGATCCAGATTATCAACACTCATCTGAAGTGACTTGCAACAGAAGAAAAACACCTCCTCAAAACACTCTGCTCAGACCTCGATATTTGTCAGCAGTCTTCCTCCTTTACATCCACTAGTAGTTGATAATACTAGTGTAGTCTTAAACAAAGTAGTTATGCTTTCACCAAGCATACTACTGTAGACAAGACTAGATTCTCCACATTCTAATCCACATAGTCAGAAATGCCACTTCTGACAATAATGCTTGAGCATCCAACTCCACATGCACAATCCCAAACGGTAAAAACAAAATAACCATAAATGATCTTGATGTTATAATATCACTTGGAACATCAGCTTCTTAATACAGAACCCAATAACATTGGTTCTTAAATTATCATTCAAAGAACTCATTATAAATATAAATTATTTACGAAGCTCCCAATAGAACACACGACCAATGCAGCTTACTCAAGTTATTCCAAACACTTGAATGCTATGGGGAGAAATAAACTCTCACATACTCTCTGAAACACAATGTTCAGAATGCAGAATTGCATAACTCCTCAAATAAATACTTAGTCTCCCGTCAAAGTATCCACCATCAGTCTCATGCACAACCTCCTTAAAAGATAATCAAATACTCATCTCTCGTCAAAGTAATTATCATAGGTCAGATAAGATTACCTTCTCACATAAGGCAAGATATTTGGTCTAACAATCTTTTTATGCACACATCTGGCACCAGTTGATGATATTCATTCACACTGTAAAATATTCCAGATTAGGTGTTGAAGCAGTAAAGCGGCAAACAAAAGTAAGTGTTTTTAGTTTTATCAAATCGTCTCCACATGGATTAGTGCTACTAAATTTTCGTTCGACAGTTTTTTGCGTTTATGAGTTTGGATTTGAATGGGTTTAAAGTAAATGCGGGAATTAAACATATGAACAAGAAAAAATATATATTCTTTGGAGAGAAAAACTTATCAAACATGAATTTACACTACTCAAAACAAACTTAAACCTATCAATTTGTCGCACTCAACATACAATACTCGTTAAAATCATCAAGCATCTTTCAAAATATTCCACAACAGAGGTTATGTCGAACGCAAAGTTGGAGACAACCGTATTAATCGCGTTGACAATCTCTCAGCACAACACAAATAACACGGAGGCATTAAGCTCTGATACCCACTGTGATTATTAGCTCTAAATCTATCTCTAGAATATAGAAACTAATAGATATCCATCCCTAATCAAGATTTGTGAGGTATATGTCTATAACAATCCAAACCCAAACATAAAGCAAATAGATTAAGGAAGAAATCAACAATGATTTATAAAGCAAGCTTTATACAACACCATGATCAACAAATATACATATGTTCATAGTAAATATACAAATATAACCCAACAAAATAGAGTTTACAAAAAGAGGAAAAATAGATAAACCAACACTTCTCGAGTTGTCAAGACGATTGGAGAGAATCCACCTCTGATTCGACAAGATGCAATCCAAATTGATGTTTCCTAATCTCTCTACAAAAAAACGGGTTTGATGGTGTTGGGACTAAAAAATACCCAACCCATAACCTAAAAATGTGTTTTTGCCCTACTTAATGAGTTTTGAAGTCGCAGGGCGCGCTAAGTGCGCACAGAGGGCGCTTAGAGCCAAACCTACTGTGTCAAAAAAATTCAACATTTGTTTTCATCATAACTTAAGAACCTTAACTCCAATTTACACACGGTTTGAAGAGTTGGAAAGCTTATTCAATTCCATATATAACAATTATTATATATCAACCAAATTGATGATTTTTCTCACCCTTTTTTGAGTCTTATTCTTTGATGAATTGCCAAAAATTGTATTCTTGAAGCTTAGCCTTTGGCCTTTATTACTCAATGCTCCAATTATGAATGAATACCAACAAAAGAGATGAAAAACTATCAAACGATACAATATTTACACAAAAACACGATTATACTCAATATACACAAATACACACATAATTTGAGGTTTATTCAAAGGATTACAACAAAATGAGTCGATAAGTGCCACTAAAATATACACAAATAAAACGAATATTTTACAATTATCAAACTCTCCTCAACTTAAAAAATTGTTTATCCTCAAACAAAGTCAAACAAACTTTAAGAACAAAAGTGATCAACCAAAGAATCATGAATGAACAAGTTTCAGAAAACAAAACAAATGTATGGTTCAACCAAAAATGCACACACAAAGTAAACACTTACCACAATCCTACAACGACAACATGAAAACAAAATGAATCCTAAGTACAAAAATTATGCCAAACAATCTAAAATAACACAAGCTAAATCATGAATCACAACTAGCAAAAATTCATCGAGGGGTGAAAAACACATAAATGTGAGAATTTGACACTCATCCAACAATCTTGCAAACAAAAGACTAAATTATGCATTCATCCAAAAATTCACATTGAACATACAAAGGCAAGAATCACAAGGGCTTTTCAAGATTGTAATGTGGCTTGGTTAACAAACAAGGGGAAATATCTAAAGGTAATTGAAACAAAAACTTGTCTAAACCTAATGGAGTGATCAATTCACAAAGACTCAAGCACAAAAATTACAATCAAACTTCTTCTTCTTTCCCAAATTGTCACACCAAACACAATACTTATTCAACATAACATTATTCTATTTGATACGCTTTTTGTTATTATGTTTCATAAATTTTCTCTTTTTTTTCTTTCTTTCTCTTTCACAATTTTTTTTCTTTTTCTATTTCACAACCTCATAGCAATCACAACAGAAGTAAGCAAACATTCCTCTCTCTAACTTGAATTCAAACAACATAAATGTGTGAATACTCACTACTTTCTAAGGCAAGGTAAAAATTCATACAAGGTTAAGGATTCAAGAAACAAAAAGAATCAAAATCCATACAAAAAAAAAAGAACTAAATACTTATAGAAAAACATCAAGTTCACACGAAACATGGATATTGACAAAGCTCAAAGGGGTACTAATGATCATACACTCACGAGGTAAATTGATTATTTGGCCAAGGTAGTTGTGCTCAAAATGAAACAAAATGCCTTGATCATTTTCATGCTTTCATGCAATCAACACAAACAAAAGATTAAACATAATGAAATTTAGTTAAAACAAGAATTGTGGCCTCCAACATATATGAATAATGGAAAGCTTTCTCACATTTGGGGATAAAAAAAAGAAACTAAAGTGATTCAATCAAAAAGCAAGTAATGTAAAAGAATGAATGACATGGAATTTGTACGAACAAAAAGTTTCATAAACATCTTATGCTATAGAAAGCAATAAACGAGTACCTTGAGTGTACCAACTTCAAAACAATATCATTACCATGCATCTACAAGTTGAAATGATCAACTTGGAAAATCACCTCAAACTTCCTCAAGCTACACAAAACAAGCTCTTGGACAAACACAAAAAATAATAAATTAAAACAACTACTATAAACAAACTAAAAGACCAAGTGAAATTGAATTAAACAAGTTGAAAAGTGAAGATTTGAGAATTTGAAGAACTGGTCCAATTTTAACTTGTTTAACCAATTTACCACACTACCTATACTAATACAATAAAAACAATAAAGAAACTAAAAACAATAAAACATGTTTGTTTTGAGTCGTAAGCTCGACGCCTGTTATTTATACACACATCTCCAAGTTGCCTATTTACATGGTTAGCACTCACCGATGACGAAACCTAACCAAACACCTTAGCAAACGTGAAGAGAAATAAAAATATACACTATATTCACAAGTATACAAACATGTAAAATTCACAAGTATGGTAAACATATACAAGTATCAATATAAACAATATGAACATTATGTGCAAAACTCAAAAACAAAGAAATTATCGCAATGCGATCCAATAAAAACACCAATCCCAGGAACAACGCCATTTTGCTGAAGCGGTAAAGCGAGAAGCAAAAGTAAGTATTTTTAGTTTTATCATATCGTCTCCACAAAGATTAGTGATACTGAATTTTCGTTCGACAATTTTTTGTGTTTATGAGTTTGGGTTTGAATGGGTTTAAAGTAAATGCGGGAATTAAACATATGAACAAGAAAAAAATACATTCTTTGGAGAGAAAAACTTATCAGGCATGGATTTACACTACTCAAAACAAACTTAAACATATCAATCAGTCGCACTAAACCTACAATACTCGTAAAAATGATCAAGTATCTCTCGAAATATTCCACAATAGAGGTTATGTCTAACACAAAGTTGGAGACAACAATATTACTCGCATTGACGATCTCTCAGCACAACACAAACAACACAGGGGCATTAAGCTCTGATACCCACAGTGATTATTAGCTCTAAATATATCTCTAGAATATAGAAACTAACATATATCTGTTGTACCAAAAATTTTTCCCTCTCACTTATCAAGAATTTGCTCACAAGATCTCCCTTGACCCAAGACTGCACTAGGGTTTGATCAGCTCAAGACACCTCCTTAAGCACTGATGACCAAAATTAGGGTTTGAGATTGCACATGTATTTTTGAACTTCTAATGCCCCATATGACTTTCATGGATCATTATGGATCCCCAAAATCACTCATGTCAAGTTTCAAGCCTTGGATCACATTTTTGCTCAGTCAATTGAGCAGTTGACCTAAAAATCAGTTGTACTGGGAAAAAAATCAACTATGGCCAATTTACAGTCAAAATTATTAATTTTTGATCCACATAAATATTTTAAACTCATATGTATCATTTGATCAAGTTTGGACCATAATTCCTCAAGAAATTTGATCAAATCTCCAAAAGGGCAAAATGGTCAAAATTAGGGTTTTGACTAGGAAAGGGCAATTTCTGGTTTTTGACCTAGCAAATGGTCAATTGATTTAAGGCATGATCTCAAGATTCCAATTGCATCATTTTTACCTAATGACATGGTTCAAAACATTGCAAGTCCATTGGATTGACAGATGAATTTTGCAGTCAACTGAACAAAAGTCAACTGTATATTGAAAAGTCAAACTTTGACTTTTTGGTCAAATTCAAGTGCCAAAGATCACAATTCATCAAAACATGTCAAAATATGAAACTTATTCATCAAGAAATCAAAAAGTCAAGATTTCATTTTGAAAAGTCAAAATTTCTAAACTTAGAAATTTTTCTAAGTGTTGGAAATTTCATGTTTTTTCATTATTTTGAGCAAACTTTTCACCATGATGCAAGATGATTCAAGAGAAACTTCCAACATGAAAGTTGTAGATCTCCATGAAATCTACAAGTTTTCTTTACACAACTCCTTCCAAAAATTCTTGGATCTCAAAGTTATAATTATATGAACATGTGGTCATGAAACTAAACACTTAGTGAAATTTTGCCCTAATTTGGTCAGGATTTTGACCTAACTTCATGGCACTTTTTCATATATTTACAAGGGTAATATTCAAAAGCAATTCAAAGATGGATTATAGAGAACATTGCAAGCTTTCCAAAATGTCCAAGAACTCCTTGAGATCATTCTTGAGTAGGGAGAATCGAAGAGATGAAATTAGGGTTTTGTCACTTGAATTACAAGTCATTTTTGATGAACACATGAACCAAATCCATGCTAGACTGCATAATATTTTCTTTGCAGGCCTCAAACTTGTTTTTCACTCCATAATTAAATGTTTACACGGCTGTTATGGCTTTGATCCAAGCAATTGAGCTATTGTCCAAGTTGCACTTCCATTTATGGCACAAAGTTAGCAATGCCATTCTTGTAAAGCAAGCTTTTTGCATAAAGTTCACATTGAGCCTCTAACTTGTTCCCTCTGATCACACTCCATCCACAAAGTTAGAAGCAAGCTTGTTTAAAGCATAACCATTCTATCTTAGCAAGTACAAGGCATGGAAACTTGTTTTATCAAAAAAATCACATGTTTAACTAAAACATGTAAATTTGAATTATGATCAACTAGAGCACTCCAAACTTGTTGCTTATAAATAGAGTCACTATTTGTGAGCTAGAACACGAGCTTGAGCACCCTGAAATACACCAAAACTCTCTAAAATCAGAAATTGCCCAAAAACTCCATTGTTGCATAGTTTCTGACCTTGAACATCAAACTCACATTTCCCTCGTGCATTTCTTGGCCTTTTAGTTTCTAAAGCTTCCTTACATCAAGTATAACTTATCCATGTACCTATTTCATTTCTGTAACATCATTTACCCCATCTCACATAACCAAAAACAGAGCATTGTACATTGACTTCTCCAAGTCATTTCAGCCACTCTCAACTCAAGCAAGCCATTGCATTAGCTTCCTAGGACCTCAAGGAAGCTAACCTGATCATCGCCATCACTTGAAACAAGCTCAAACTCCAAACAAGATTTCCAATTTTGAGGTAAGTTTTCTCAACTTGGAACTCTTCATACAGGCATCATCAAAAGTTTATTTGTGAATAAAACATGTAGATATCATTGCCCTGAAGCTAACCATGTCCTTAGTTTCCATTAATTTCGCTTGAGCTTAGAGAATTTTGAAACTGAAATCTCTGAAATTTTTAGGGTTCAGATTAGGGCCATTAAAATTCTTGCTTATCTTTGATCTATATTTTTAATACTTTACATTTCTGGATTCGTGAGAAAATTTGCTACAAGTTTCATGTTTATAGTTTTCATTTTTTATGAGAAATAAGCAAGTTACAGTTGGTCTGACTGGAGGTTGAAGATGAAGTCTTCAGAACACGTTTTGCCTTACATATTTATTGTTTCATTTGTATTAATGGATGTATAGCCACCCCAGTGTAGAAGCGCGTGCCCGTAACCTATGGGACCTGGGTTCGAGCCCCAGTGGTATCCTTTTCATTTTTCACATTTTCATTTTCTGATTTTAGTTTTTGGCAGGCGCTGGGCCATTTGGGCGTGGCTTGTTATTGTTTTTGCTTACTAACCTCCATATTGACTAATGGCACCCCCGACTCAAGTTTGTTTATTTATTTATTTATTTCATTTTTATTTTCTTAAATATATTTTCTAAATACTAAAAAATCATAAAATACAAAAAAATGATATATTTATATTTTGACTTAGTTTATTTTATTTTTTCTCACAAAAATATTTTTATTAATTATGCTTTATTTTTTTTTTACTTATTATCTTATAAATAAAATTAGGTTATTAGTTATTTTCTTTCATACTAATTTAAATGAATTATTTTTTATATAAAAAAGGACTAAAATAATTTATAATGCTATAAATATTTTCAAGATAAAAAACACCAAAAATACTTTTCTTAAAATTATTTTCTTTTGATTAATTAATAGAACTAGGTTTTCATTTAAAATCTTTTCTTAATAAATTTATATTTAATTAACTATTTTCTTTATTTAATTAGGTTAAGACAAAATCTTTTTTCATGAAAACCAAACAAAATTCATTTTCTTTACCTTTTTGCATCCTTGTACATTTATTCATTTTTATACTTTGTATTTATTTAATTCCTTGTATATTCATACCAATTCAATATGGTTGTAATAGACTAATTAAGTTTAAATTCTTGCAATCCTTATTTAAAAATTGTATACCACCCTCCCCATAAATGTTGTAATAGCGTAGTAACTTTAAATTTCGCAATTTATCGCTTTTATATAACATGCTAGTAATTAGGGTTTGCATGGAAAGACCAAAACTAATACTTAGAAAACCCTAATTCAAGACAAAAACAAGCATGAAAACAATACACTTGCACACAAGCACCCCTAGGGTTATTCCACTTGGTTGCTTTATACAAAATTCCCATATTACGCATGTAAGGTATCTTAACAAAAACAAGCAAATACAAGATCATAGTCCCTCGATGACGCTATCTAAGTTGCCTTACAAATGATCTCAGTCCCTAAAAAAGAATGCTAAGATACCTTGCAACATTTCTAATCATGGTTATACGATGACCCACGCCCGTCCCGTTTACATCCAAAGATAGGGTTGCTTACCAAATCAATGGTAAGACAACAATGTCAAAGGAAAAGAAAATGAACAAGAAAGACATCTGAGTAGGTAGATTGCTCCTAATTACTTGCTCCATTTCAAAACAAACATCCTTGCTATTTTCAAAAACAAACACCTACACTTTCAAAACATCTTACAAAACTTGAAAACATTTTCAAAAGATCAACATCTTTGTATACATTCTTACGAACGAGAATCATTACAAAGATTGCCTAAACAATGCCCCCTTTACAAAATACTTTCAAAAAACCACACAAAGCACAATTTCAAACAAAAGCAAGTGATCTAGCAAGTAACTAAGAGCCCATGGAAAACCATGGATGAAAAGGGTGCTAATACCTTCCCTTTTCATAATCTACCCCTCGAACTCAAGAAATAATCTCAAAGGTCTTTCCTGTGCTTTTTCACCTTTCCTTTTGGATAAAAGAAAAGTAGGTGGTGACTCTTGCTAACTGCAACATTTGCAATCAAATGCAAAACCTTCAAGTCAGTTCTTCCACCGTATCACAGAACTGGTGACTCTGCTGGGGAAAATTCTAAAAGTGGGGTTACCTTAGGGCTAGATCACATTTATTTGCTTTCATTGTTTAACTTGTTTGATTTACATTATGGTTCTTTGTTTGGGTTTGAATCCTCTACCCGGATTTGGGATACAATATAGGTAAGTAGCAATACATTGTGGAAACTGTGCGGGGTATACCAACATGGTCTAAGCAATAGCTATGTTAGTGCGACATATTTGTGGGTATCGGTAGCCTTTGAGTTAATCAAAGAGAATACGAGGCCACTGAGTGATGTCATAAAGCACTAATGAACTTCTAGAACCTTTACTTGACCAACTTGGCCTTTAGGATGTAGTGAGATGACCGGCTTTGGTGCAGTCCGAAGTTGGTAGATACTCGATACTACACTCATTGAGGTTTGGTTTCTTGGGATATTTCGGTCGCCATAAAGAGGCTTGTGCTGAAACAATGACCAAGAAAATAAACCAGTGATATTGAGCTCCTTATAACCCGGTTACTATTACTAGGACAGGTTGAGCCAACTAAACTTCAAGAGGGTACTTACCTATAAAACTCCATGCAAGCCTAAAGCTAGGGACTTGTTTGCTTTGTTTGTATACACATACTTGTACATAACATCATGAACATCATAACATCATACACATTCACTAACCATTTCAAGGATTTTGGGATTCATCTTTGTTCTTGTTTTGTAGGATATGGATTCTCTTCGCAGAAAAACTATTCAAGTCAACCTTGTGAGGATCCCTCCACAACTTAAGGAGTTAGCTTCAAGGATTCCCGAAAACTCTCCATTCACCGAGAGACATGGTCTCCTACTCAACTTGGTCACCTCCAACATAGATGAGGACATGATGAATGTGCTCTTTCAGTTCTTTGATCCTTTACACCATTGCTTCACATTTCCCGACCATCAACTTGTACCTACTTTGGAAGAATTCTCCCGACTCTTGAGGATTCCCATTATCAATCAACTACCTTTCAACAGTACGGAAAGAGACCCAAAGCTAAAAGAGATTTCTCAAGCTCTATAGTTGCACTCATCTGATGTCACAACTTATTGGGAAATAAGTGGTGGTGTCAAAGGTTTCCTAGCAAAGTTCTTGTTTGAGAAAGCCCAAAACTGTTGGAATTCTTTGGACCTGCAAGATTTTGAGGAAATTGTGGCTCTCCTCATCTATGGGATAGTTTTGTTTCCAAATCTTGACCAACTCATAGATGTGAACGCCGTCAAAATCTTCATATCCCGTAACCCGGTGCCTACATTGCTAGGGGATATCCTACACTCTTTTCACACTCGCACAATGAGGAAAAGAGGTGTCATTATGTGTTACACTCCTCTCTTGGAAAGATGGTTTATTTCACATCTTCCCCAATCTGTATTTAAGAACAAGCAAGGTTCAAGGTGGTCACAAAGGTTGATGATGCTCAAATATTCATACATTCATTGGTGCTCTCGAGCCATAGATAATGTTACTATTGTCGACCGTTGTGGAGAATTTCCTAATATCCCTTTACTTGGCATTAGGGGAGGTATCACCTACAACCCCTGCTTAGCCTTAAGACATTTTGGTTACGCCTGAAGGGATGGCCCGTACGAGATGCTGATTCAAGGTTTGGTATTTGACTACGACAATAATGATCAAGGTCTTCGCCAGAGATTTATCCGAGCTTGAAGGATGTTAAACAAGGCAGATAGCAAGACTTTGAGGCACAAGAATTCCATCCCTCTTAAGCCTTACTTCAAATGGGTATGAACTCGTGCTCAAAATCTGATGATGCCTTATTCTTCCATTCTCCCGGTAATTATTGAGCCTGTCATGGAAGGAGATGTTCCATACACTATCCTACATCCTGACATGCCCAACTCTCTTGAAGACCTACAAAGAGATTGGATACAACTCAAGGGGGAGAGAGATACCTTCGAAGCCCAATTCTACGCAAGTGAGAAGAAGGTTTTAGAACTCACTAGGCTACTTCATGAGGAGCAGACTCTGAATGCTTACATTGCAACAAAGAGGATGTGTACTACCTTTTTATCTTAGAGTTTCTTATATTTGTTTTGCCCAAGAAGGAATTGATGTACTTGAGCTTTAATCTATTAATATAACGTGTGTTTACTTTTTGTCTAAAACAAATTTGAATCTTAAGATCCTTGAAATCATTGCATACGCATTTATCATTCATCATAACATAAGCAGGTTTCTTGCAACAAGTCTCCTCATCTCTCTACTATTTATTTCAGTAAGATGGATCTCGAGCAAACATTGAAGGATCTCCAAGCTCAGAATGCACAGTTCCAACAGTTGTTCTTAACTCTGGCCAAAGGACAAGAAGAGTTGAAGACCTTGCTGGTTGAGGAAAAGAAAAAGAAGACGAAGAAAATAACCTAAATTCTGAACATGGGGAGAAGATTCCAAGGGCAGACAAGAAGGGCCTTAGACTTTGCTACGACATCTGGTGAGAAAGATAACCAAGATGGGAAAGGCAAGGAAACGGTTGTTCAGTCTGATTCAGAAGAGGAAGAGGAAGAAGAAGACTATTCTGAAGAACAATAACCTCTGGCTGACGACAAGTATAAGCTTCTAGAAGAGCGGTTGAGTGCAATGGAAATCCAAAAAGTGCTTGGATTGGACTTTGAGGAGTTGGGCTTAGTGTCGGGGATTGCCATTCCTCCAAAATTCAAAGCACCTGTGTTCGCCAAATATGACGGAGTCTCATGCCCCAAAATGCATCTCCGGTCCTATATAAGGAAGATCCAACTCCATACCTCTGACAAAGATTTATGGGTACACTTCTTCCAAGACAGTCTGTCTGGAACTCAACTTGATTGGTTTTATCAGCTAGAAAGAGCCAATGTTCATAACTGTGAAGATCTTGCTGCAGCCTTTTACAAACAATACCAATACAATGCAGATCTTGCGCCTACCCGTACTCAACTCCAGAGTATGGCCATGGTTTCAAATGAAGGCTTTAAGGACTATGCGCAAAAATGGAGAGATTTGACCGGAAGAGTTCAACCTCCTCTATCTGAAAGAGAGTTGGTAGACATGTTTTTGGGAACCTTGTTTGGTCCCTTTTTCAATCACTTAATCGGGAGTTCATCGACGGGTATTACTGAACTAATATTGACCGGGGAAAGGGTAGAAGCCGGGATAAAAAGTGGAAAGATTCAAAAAGATGCATCCTCTGCTGCTGTAAGGAAGGCATTTATCGGAAAGAAAGAAGTGGTTGCTGTTTATCCTCAGAGAAATCAAGATAGGGCCGAATGCCATCCAATGGTGGGGGATGTTATGATTCCTAAACCTACACCTGATCAACAAAGAAACAATCAACCGAGAATGGAAAGACCAGTCAGACAATTCACCAGAATTAATATGACAATATCTCAAGTATTGTCGCATTTGTTAAGATCCAACCTGGTGACCTTGAAAGAAGCTCCAAAGAACCCTAACACAACATCTCTTCACTATCATCCTAATGCCCGCTGTGCATACCACTCTGAGAGTCCCGACCATGACACTAACAACTGTTGGGCTCTAAATAACAAAGTACAAGACCTCCTTGAAGCCAAAGAGATTGAATTCGATGCGCCAGAAAAGCCCAATGTCATTTCTGCCCCTATGCCCAAACATGGCCATAATGCCAACGCCATTGAAGAAGATATGTTTGTTACTTCAGTTGATGAACTTATGACCCCACTTCTGATTATCAAAAAGAACTTATTGAATGCCAGTGTATTCCCAGACTGTGATGAAAGCTTCCATTTCTGTTTGTCCTCACCAACCAACTGTCCTTTGTTGAAAGTAGGCGTTTAGTGCCTAATAGATAACAAGGAAATTTTGTTCGAAAAGACTTCTGTTCCAACTGTTTCTTATAGTGATGTTTCCATCGTGACCATTTCCGACAATTCTTCCAGGGTCTCCACCAAAAGAGCCGTTAGAATTACATCAGTTCCAAAAGTAGCTCCTTTAATAATTACAATGCATGGACCAGTCCCGTATTTGTCAGACAAAACCGTACCATGGAATTATGGAGGGGATGTCTACTACCACGGTATCAAGCAGGATTGGCCAGCTGCCAAAGATTCAAGTTCCGAGAAAGTTAACTCTGATATCAGTAATATTGCTGGGACTAGCAAGATTACCTGAAGCGGAAGGATATTCTCTCCAGAAATTTCTCCCCCAAAAGCAGTTTTTGGACCCATAATCATTCCTGTTGTTGTTGCTCCTCCGAAGGTTATTCTCGATCCTACAATCATCTCCACTAATACTCTAACTGACAAAGCTGTTACAATCCCTGTTATCACTCCTACTGACATTCCTGCTGCCGAGTCAACCGAAATGCGAGGTAAAAATATTCTGATTGAGCCTGTCCGGACGAAGGCACAATCATTGGCTATCCCTGAGACCTCCCGAAAAGAGATGGAGGAAATTCTAAAGATCATAAAAAGAAGCGACTACAATGTAGTTGAGAAATTAGGGAAAACTCCATCTAAAATTTCCATGCTGGCTT
Organism: Vicia faba; assembly: GCA_948472305.1. Taxonomy (NCBI): domain Eukaryota; kingdom Viridiplantae; phylum Streptophyta; class Magnoliopsida; order Fabales; family Fabaceae; genus Vicia; species Vicia faba. The sequence goes on along the minus strand of OX451738.1, from coordinate 1,356,304,332 downwards.
TACTACTATGTTCCGAGGCGCACGCAAAAGCCTTGGTAAAATTCCTGAAAACTGCCCATGTACCCCAAGAAACGTCTGCCGATCAGTTCCAAGACTGTGTAGCCAGCTTGACTGTAGATAATGGTCTAGGTTTTTCGGATGCTGATTTAATGCCAAGAGGAAGGAAGCATAATGAGGCATTGCATGTCTCAGTGGAATGTAGGGGCATAACCTTGGCTCATGTTATGGTGGACACCGGATCATCTCTGAATGTATTTCCTAAAAAGGCTCTTGATAGGCTTGACTGCGAGGGATTGACATTGAAACCAAGAAATATAGTAGTGAGGGCTTTTGACGGCTCGAAAAGAATGATGCATAGGGAAGTGGATATCCCCATAAAGATTGGAACCCAAACATTTGATTCTTTTTATGTAATGGATATTCGCCCTTCATACTCCTGCTTGCTAGGACGACCATGGATTCACAATGCTGGTGCTGTTACTTCTACGTTACACCAAATGCTGAAGTATCCGATTCAAGGGAAGATTATCACTATTCATGGAGAAGAAGAGTATATGATCAACCATCTCAATTCCTTCAGATATATGGAGTTAGATGGTGAATTTATTGAAACTCCATTCCAACACTTTGAGGGGGTCCCGCAAGATGTGGCAGTAACCAAGGTTGTTCCCAAGATCACAAGGCCTCCACTCAAGATGTCATCTTTGAAGGATGCAAAAGCAGTAATAGAAGAAGGTGGGTGCACTATTTGGGGACAACTCCCAGATATCCCATACAAGTCTGACAAGTTTGGCCTAGGTTTCACTTCAGGTGCTCAGAAGACTGTACGCCGTGCTCGTGCCAGAGGACCACCCCTGAAGATCAACAACCGTGAAGTCAATGCGGTAGAGGATGATGAAGAGGGTTGAAACCTGGAGGATTGGATCTTCCCAACTGTCAGTGGAGGGCTCAGCAACTGGGAGGCTAGAGATTTTGTCCCGATCACTTTTATCCCACAGTAATTTCTCTTTACATTTTGTTGGATCTGTAATATTAAAACAATTCAAACTCTTAAAACCTTGTGTCTTACCCGAGGCACAATGTTCCATTTGTAAGGGTTATTATCTTATTTCCATATGACGTCAATGAATCATGGACGTTTTGCATACAAACTTTGTGCTCATTGTTTTTCTCTTTTACATTTTTCATTTCTTTCAAAGATAGTTATACCCTTACACATACTCACACTCACAATGCAGGTCTACATCCATTCGGGATCCCATAGATAACGATTCTGCTATGGCCTTTTGGGACTCTAAAGATCTAATCTACCAAGCTGAAGACGAAGGTGAGGAAGATTGTGAAGTACCAGGGGAACTTGCCAGATTGCTACAACAAGAAGAGAGAACCATTCAGCCCCACGAGGAACCCGTGGATACAATCAACCTATCTATCGAAGAAGACAAAAGAGAGGTCAAGGTGGGTGCCAATCTGGAACCCAGTGTCAAGGAGCGGTTGATTCAGTTGTTACACGAGTATGTTGAGGTCTTTGCCTGGTCGTATGAAGACATGCCAGGACTTGATGTAGATATTGTGGTACATCGTCTACCTACAAAAGAGGATTGCCCATTGGTAAAACAAAAGGTCCGTCGAATGCGACCAGATATGTCAGAAAAGATTAAAGCAGAAGTCATGAAACAATTCAATGATGGATTCTTGGCTGTCACCTCCTATCCGCAATGGGTTGCCAATGTCGTTCCCGTGCCCAAAAAATACGGCAAGGTACGGATGTGCGTGGACTAGAGATTTGAATAGGGCAAGCCCTAATGATGATTTCCCACTTCCCCACATCGACATCCTAGTTGACAATACTGCACAACACAAAGTGTTTTCCTTCATGGACGGTTTCTCAGGTTACAACCAAATCAAAATGGAGCCTGAGGACATGGAGAAGACAACCTTTGTCATACAATGGGGCATATTTTGCTATAAGGTGATGCCATTCGGACTGAAGAATGCTGGGGCAACCTATCAGCGTGCCATGGTAGCTCTATTTCACGACATGATACATCACGAAATAGATATCTATGTGGACGACATGATAGCTAGGTCTCAAACAGAAGAAGAGCATCTTGATCATTTACAGAAACTGTTTGAGAGACTAAAGAAATACAAGCTGAGGTTGAACCCAAATAAGTGCACATTTAGAGTAAGGTCTGGTAAACTCCTAGGCTTTGTCGTCAGCAATAAAGGTATTGAAGTAGATCCTACCAAGGTGAAATCTATACAAGAGATGCCTGTTCCTCGTACTGAGAAGGAAGTTAGAGGATTCTTGGGACGCTTGAACTACATTGCCAGATTCATTTCTCACCTGACAGCTACTTGTGAACCAATCTTCAAACTATTGAACAAAGATCAGGTAGTCAAATGGAATGATGAATGCCAAATTTCCTTTGACAAAATCAAAGAGTATTTACAAGAGCCTCCTGTTTTAATGCCACCAGTCGAGGGAAGACCATTGATCATGTATCTGACCGTTTTAGAAAACTCTATGGGGTGTGTGTTGGGGCAGCATGATGAGTCTGGCCGAAATGAGCACCCTATTTATTACCTGAGCAAAAAGTTTACCGACTGTGAAACAAGATATTCACTGCTCGAGAAAACTTGCTGCGCTCTGGCATGGGATGCTCGCCGGCTAAGACAGTATATGCTGACCGATACTACCTTATTGATATCTAAAATGGATCCAATAAAGTACATCTTTGAGAAACCTGCTCTCTCTGGGAGAATAGCGAGATGACAGATGATCCTGACAGAATATGACATACAATATACTACCCAAAAAGCAATAAAGGGCAGTGTACTAGCTGATCACCTTGCTCACCAAGCTGTGGAGGATTACCGGTCCATGAAGTTCGAATTCCTGGATGAAGACATCATGATGGTAAACAACTGTGAAGAACTCAGGCCATATGACGGACCTGGACAAGGATCCCGATGGACCCTGGTTTTTGATGAGGCATCCAACGCACTCGGAAATGGTATTGGTGCAGTACTCATATCTCCTGAAGGGTGTCATACTCCATTTGCTGCAAGACTCTGCTTCAACTGTACAAATAACATGGCGGAATACGAAGCGTGCATCTTTGGTCTCAAAGCTTCCATACATTTGGGGATCAAATCTTTGAATGTATTCGAAGATTCAGCTTTGGTCATTAGCAAGTTCAAATGGGAATGGGACACCAAACACCCTAACCTTATCCCCTAGAAAGAACATGTTTTGACATTGCTCCCACATTTTGAGAAGATTACCTTCGAGCATTTCCCGCGAGAAGAAAATCAGCTAGCAGACGCACTAACCACAATGTCATCTATGTTTAAACTTAAATGGGAGGACAAGGCTCCCCAGATCACCATTGAACGAAGGGATGAACTAGCACACTATCACGAGATTAATACTAAAGAAGTAGTGGACCAACCTTGGTTTCACGAAGTCAAGAGGTATCTCGAGGTTCAAGAATATCCTAAAGGAGCTTCAGTCAATGATAAGAAGTTCTTAAGGAGATTCTCTGCTAAATTCTTCCTTAGTAATGGCATTTTTTACAAATGCAACCATGACTCTGTGTTACTTCGGTGCATAGACAAGATTGAAGCTGAAAGAATCGTGGCTGAGTTACATGAAGGCACTTTTGACACTCATTCCAGTGGACATACGATGGCAAAGAAAATCCTACGGGCAGGCTATTATTGGTCTACCAAGGAAGTCGATTGCTATTAACACTCTCGAACCTGCCATACGTGTCAGATTTATGTTGACAAGGTGCACGTACCTCCAGTTCCTCTGAATGTCTTAACGGCTCCTTAGCCCTTTGCTATGTGGGGGATTGATATGATTGGGGAAATCAAGCCAACAGCCTCCAATGGACATCGCTTCATCCTAGTGGCCATTGACTATTTTACCAGGTGGGTGGAGGCAGCTTCTTTCGCTTCCGTTACCAAGAATGTTGTAGCCTGGTTCATTAAGCAAAATCTCATCTATCGGTACGGTATCCTGGAGAGGATCATTACAGACAATGGTACAAACTTGAACAATACTATGGTCACCGCTTTGTGTGAGTAATTCAAGATCCAGCATCACAACTCTTCCCTTTACCGGCCAAAGATGAATGGTGTTGTCGAAGCCGCGAATAAGAACATTAAAAAGATCATACAGAAAATGACAGTCACATACAAAGACTGGCACGAGATGCTACCATTCGCTCTCCACGGATATCGTACCATAGCTCGCACATCAACCGGGGCAACACCCTATTCTCTGGTTTACAACATGGAAGTTGTCTTGCCTATTGAGGTCCAGATACCCTCTCAGAATTATGAAGGATGCAAAGCTGAATGAAGATGATTGGATCCAGACTCGACTTGATCAACTAAACTTGATTGATGAGAAAAGGCTTACTGCTGTCTGTCATGGTCAAATATATCAAAAACGAATGGTCAAGGCTTTCAACAAAAAGGTCAGACGCCAAGTGTATCAAGTTGGGGATCTGGTGATCAAACGTATCATACTAACGCAAGGTGATCCCAGGGGAAAATGGACTCCTACATACGAAGGACCGTTTGTAATCAAAAACATATTCTCTGGTGGAGCAATGATCTTAACCACCATGGATGGCGACGACCTGCCACACCCTGCGAACGCAAACATAGTCAAAAGATACTACGCATAAGAGACCCGCTAGGTTAACACACTTAGGCAAAACAAGGGCATCCCGGCGGACCAAAAAGGTTCGGGCAAAAATTAGGGATAAAACAAAAAAATGTACACCTGGCAAGTTGAAAACCCGAAAGGGCGACTTGAGCAAAAAAGGGTTTCCCGGTGGACTGAAAACCCGAAAGGGCGGTCCAGGAAAAAGTTAGGGAATTAAAGCGTATGACTATGTCCCGTTGGATCACCTTACGGACAGCCTTTGGCTTCAACTGACAAACTCAAAGGTTATGATCAATCCAATCATTTTCAGATGAGGCAACAAATAGACAAGATGCTCAAAGATACGAAGGCTATAGCAGAATGGGAACCCCATGGGATTATTGCACATAGCTATCTTTTCTTTGTATTAAAATTTTCATTTTTTTACGACAACATTCTCTTACTAGAATGTTTGTCTCATTGTACAAAAATACTTACTCAAAGTCAATACAAAGATATCCCTTTGAAAGTGCAAAAACTATATGTTTTTCTTTACGCTTGCGTTTTGTTTACAAAAACGTCAAATGATTCATTGTTGAACATATGCATTTGAACATAATTATTGTTTACAAATAAACAAAATAAAAGACATTCACTGATGGATTTAAGAGATAGGGAAATCTCTCTAAGTTTATCTCCGTAAAATTCCCCACAATGTGCAGTTTAATCCCCAACGGAACAGAGCTTCTAGTTATTAATCCTCAGTAGAAGTCGTCAAATTTCTCAGGAATACCCAACCAAGCTTTTTCAAACAGTACACGACATTCCCCTTACAATAGAGTTTATTCCTCTAAAGTAGAAATTCATCAACACTTAGACTTCACAACATGAATACTTATACTCCATATCCTCAGCAGCAGTCAGGGATTTACTTTCCCCAATCCAACGACAGCGCAACAGATTAGCTCACATACGCACACATTGCATCCATATATCATAAGCAGTGATGACACAAATGAATTAAACATAACATTGCATATTAGCTAACATTTTATCTTTTTTAGGATAAGATTAATCAAAAGCTACCATTAGTAATGTTCAAAGTCTTCAGATACGCTCCAGACAACGGATGCCATTCTGATACTCATTCAGATTCAACTTCTCAGATACAGTTCATATACGCTTCAGACATGGATGTCATTCTGATACTCATACAGTTTTGACTTCTCAGATATAGTTCAGATACGCTTCATACACGGATGCGATTCTGATACTCATTCAGATTCAACTTCTCAGATACAGTTCAGATACGCTCCAGACACAGATGCCATTCTGATACTCATTCAGATTCAACTTTTCAGATACAGTTCAGATACGCTCCAGACACGGATGCCATTCTGATACTCATTTAGATCCAACTTTCAGATACAGTTCAGATACACTCCAAACACAGATGCCATCCTGATACCCATTCAGATTCAACTCTTAGATACAGTACAAATACGCTCCAAACACGGACGACAATCTAATACTCATTCAGTTTCAGCTTATAATTCAATAATCACTCTTGGATGGCATCTACACGCCCATCTCCAACAACTTTCTATCACCTCTCCAAATGGCATCTTTAAGCCCATTCCCTCTACCATCACATTGCCGAGTGCAAATTTTTGGGCACTCTAGTGTCCAATCATCTTCCACCTTCGAGTCACGAATGACAAAACATGCCAATCTAACTCTTCAGGCTTAAGAAGATTGAACAGGGGCAGTTGTTGTACCCCAAAATTTTCCCTCTCACTTATCAAGAATTTTCTCATAAGATCTCCCTTGACCCAAGACTGCACTAGGGTTTGATCAGCTCAAGACACCTCCTTAAGCACTGATGACCAAAATTAGGGTTTGAGATTTGTGATCGGTGGAAATAGAACTGACTGTTTAAAGCTGGTTTCGCGAAATGTCGCGGAAGCAAGAGTCGCCACCGTCTTTTATGTTCTCCAACATGGAAAGGACAAAAGCACAACAAAATTCCTTATGAGAATATTTCTCGGTTCGGGAGGTAGATTTATAGAAAGGGAAGGTGTTAGCACCCTTTCTATCCGTGGTTATCCACGGGCTCTTAGGTACTTGCTCTTATGTTTTCAAAAGATTTGTTTGCTTTTCAAGTGTGTGTGGGTTTTGAAAAAGTTCGTTTGAAAACTTCTAGGTAACTCTTGTATCAGTCCTCAAGAGTGTATGAAGTATTGTTTGAAAACTTTTTGAAAGTGTAAGGTGTGGAAAGTATTTTGTTTGTTTTGAAAATAGCAAGTACCCATGAGTCATCTACCTACCCTAAGGAATTAAGCTGTGTAAGAGTCCTTTAGATAGTGCTATCCCACCATTGAGAGGTAGGTAGCACCATCGTTGGAGTTGTTCGGGTCAATTCTATTATCGGGACAGTGTGGTCACCGAAGTAATGGTAGGATACCTTAGTGGTAACCCTAATGTCCTAGATCCTTTTTTATCCGAGGCAACCGTTTTGAGGCAACTGGATCTTTTGGACAGAAGGGTGACCTCTAAGACGTCCTATACTTGATGACCACGTTTCGAGGCAACGAGTGAAGCGTACCCTAGGAGTGGCATGTGCTTTGTGTGTTGTTTCTCAGTTAATGTTTTTGTACATGTTATTTGTGAGCTACGGGTTAATTTTATTTACATACATTCTTTCATGCATTTAACAGTTAGGGGGTGCGGAAAGTAAATTGCGGAAAGATAAATTCTACGGTATTACAAGGCGCGGGTCTATACATCGCCAAAAATACAAAGACCCGTTTTGATAAAAGTACGGAAAATAAAGAAAGCAATAAACCTAATTACTATTACATTCTTGAAGCAGTTACATAATAATTAAAATAAAATGCGCGAATAAAAATTAACCGGGAACGTTCTAAGGGTTTTGACCCTTTTAAGAAAAGAAATTGAATTTTTTGTCTTTTTTGAATTAAATGCAATTAATAACTAATGATTAAACTAATTAATTAATTTATTAAAAGAAAATATTTTTTGTGTTTTTTATGTTTTTATGAAATAAAATAAAATAATTAAAATTCTAGGTTAACCTAATTCTAAATTATTTTTATTGATTGTAAAGAAAAAAGAAATTAAAGTTGACCTAATTAAACTATTTTAGTTGTTAATATTTATTTACAAAAAAAAAATAATATGAAAATAATAATAATAATAATGTTAATTCTATTTTTGATTTTTTTGTAAAAAGTGTTAATTATGTTAATTGTCAATAAAAAGGAATAAGAAATAAAATAAAAAAGAAAATGACAAAATAATAAAAAAAAGAAGAGCAAACCCAAGGGGGGGTATGGGCCAGAATAGGGGGTGTTTTGATTGGAATTTGAGGCCCAATGAAGCTTTCAGCCACGTTGACTTCTTGGATTGCCTGCAGCATGCTTTGACTGAGCACATGGTATTCATCACTTTTTTATCCTTTGGATCTATGATCATGGCCACCTGGCGCTTGGATCTGTGAGGTTTATGGTGAGTCTTCTTTGGAATGCTGCACAGGAAAGCGTTAGAAAAAACAATATGGAATTATGGGGGGACCTGGGAATCAAACCCAGGTCCCAAGGGTCTATACACGTCCATCCAAACCACTGAGCCAAGCGCATTTGTTTGTAAACATAATAAGAAAAAAGGGATATATGAAATAAGCGCACTATATGCTGAATCAAGTGGAAACGCGCGCGCCAATTTGAACCTGCCAATCATGTATTGCCACGCCCTTCGTCTTCAACCTTTCCTGTAAAATATAAAAACACATAGCGGGGGTTTTAAACCCCCACAAAATGCAAGCATTTAAAAAATAGCGATTAGGCGCTCGTGCAATATAAATTGGGCGCGAGGTATGTTTCATGTTCGTCTCATCATGCTGAGTTTGACCATGTATGTCTTGAGGCTTAATTTTGTAGTATGAGAAAAACCCCAAATCATAAGCTTTGAAAACCTAGAACTCAACAATGGTATTTTGCGTTTTAAGGCACCATAATCCAATTAAGTCATATGGAAAGCTTCGTATGGACCCTGTGAGCACAATGCAATCAATAAAAAGTGTTAAAAACGTATGAATGGATGATTGTGATTTTGAGAAAGAATGTAAACCGTGTGACTTGTGTGGCACGAGTTCTTGAGGTTTTTGGCTTGTTCTTGGCTGCAAACGATTCCTGGGGATGTAAGGAACATGTTTGGATCAAAAGGGAGGTTTGAATTATGCTGCAAAGTGGTTTTCAGTTTCACACTTTTCCTTGGAATTTTGGAAATTTGTTTGGCCGTTTGAGAGAGTTCTAGGTCGTCCTCATGGTCTGGAGCCTTTGCATATATGTCTAGCAATGAGAATCAATCAAAATAATGAACCTTTAAGCCTTGCAATGAAGTTTGAGATTTTGCCATGACCACCATTAAACAACTTGCCATATTTGCTCCAAATTTGAATTTTATGCTTGAAATAGGTCTTACACGAAATTGGTATGTGTTTCATGATGCATCAAGGCTATTCAAAACACAAAATATCCCTTAATTAATTTCTTTGATTTTTATTTGAATTTTAAAGATTTAAAATGAATTAAATAAAATAAAATTAAATAAAAATAGAAAAATTAATTTTTAATCTTGAAATAAAACATGGGACACGTGGGTGGCATGGCATAGCTGAATCAAGTGGAAAAAGTGGGCCCTTTTTGTCAAAAAATGAAGTTTCAAGGATAGTTGACTTTGGCCATTTTACAAAAATTTCCCAATTCTCCAATGCATATATTGCTCAATTTTGATCATATGAACATGTTCTTTGACATTTTGGAAAGGTCTTGAAGTCCTCTAACCAATGCCTTTGGTCCCATGTCATTTTGATTTACCAATCTCAAGTTATGGTCTTTGACTTAAAGTGCCTTTTTGTTGACTTTTGAAAATGACCTATAATGTTGAAATTGATAAATTTTTGTGAGAGCATTTCTTGGATTTGGAATGTGAAGATGAGTTGTAGGAAATGTCTTCCCCTTCAAGATGAGCATTGGTTGGGATTTTTATGATGAACCATGAAAAAGTTATGCCTTGGTCAAGTTACAGTTGACTTTTCAACTGTCCAAAAATAGAAACTTTTGACACCTTGATGATTTTTGAGCCATTCTTGTGGAATCATGATCAAGACTTGATCAAATGATGATTGTGGCTTCAAAGTAATATGTTGACCAAAAATTTTGACTTTTGACTGCCAAATGACCATTTGCCCCTACAGTTGATTGTGAAGCAATTAGGGTTTTTGACTGTGCAACTTGACCTTGTGAGCCTTGAAACTTGACATGTAGGTGCTTGACAATGTATATGAGCATGTGAGACTTGATTTAGCCCTTGAAAACCTCAACTTCCTTGCAATAACCAAAACCCTAATTTGACTGGCTTTAGGAGAGTGGTTGACTGTGTGACTCCTTGAGTAGACTTGAGCAAATTGAGATGATGCTTGTCAAAACTTTGAAGAATAAGGGAGGGCAAATTTTGGGGTACAACAGTTGCCCCTGTTCAATCTTCTTAGACCTGAGGATGTAGATTGGCGCGCGTGCCTTTCGTGATCTGAAGGTGGAAGAGGGTTGAACACTAAAGTGCCCAGAAATTTGCACTCACATGGTAGAGTACCAGCAGTGTGATAGCGGGAATGGGCTTACAGATGCCATTTGGAGATATGATGGATATGAGGATGGGCTTATAGATGCCACCTGGAGATGTGACAGAACCTTGTCGGGAATGGGCTTATAGATGCCATTTGGAACTGTGATGGATAATTGTGGAGATGGGCTTATAGATGCCATCTAGGTGTCGATCGCGTAAGAGATTCCTTAGCGAGAACTTGCGTACCTGAGAAAGAAAGATAATTACCTGGCCTGTTACAGGGGTTGATCTTCAAACTCTTCATGCAGACATGCCCTGGCTGGATACAGGTATCGAATCTACAATTGGTTGCTCACAGATGTGCCCTGGCTGGATACAGGAATCGAATCTGGAACTAGTCATCAACGAATATGCCCTGGCTGGATACAGGAATCGAATCTTCAAACTCTTCAGACGTGCCCTGGATGGATACAGGAATCGAATTTGGGATTATTCGTCAACAGATATGCCCGGGCTGGATACAGGAATCGAATCTTCAAACTCTTCAGACGTGCCCTGACTGGATACAGGAATCGAATCTGGAAATAGTCGTCAACAGATATGCCCTGGCTAGATACAGGAATCGAATCTTCAAACTCTTCAGACGTGCCCTGGCTGGATACAGGAATCGAATCTGGAAATAGTCGTCAACAGATATGCCCTGGATGGATACAGGAATCGAATCTTCAAACTCTTCAGACGTGCCCTGGCTGGATACAGGAATCGAATCTGGAAATAGTCGTCAACAGATATGCCCTGGCTGGATACAGGAATCGAATCTTCAAACTCTTCAGACATGCCCTAGCTGGATACAGGAATCGAATCTGGAAATAGTCGTCAACAGATATGCCCTGGCTGGATACAGGAATCGAATCTTCAAACTCTTCAGACGTGCCCTGGCTGGATACAGGAATCGAATCTGGAATTAGTCGTCAACAGATATGCCCTGGCTGGATACAGGAATCGAATCTTCAAACTCTTCAGACGTGCCCTGGCTGGATACAGGAATCAAATCTGGGATTAGTCGTCAACAGATATGCCCTGGCTGGATACATGAATCGAATCTTCAAACTCTTCAGACGTGCCCTGGTTGGATACAGGAATCGAATCTGGGATTAGTCGTCAACAGATATGCCCTGGCTGGATACAGGAATCGAATCTTCAAACGCTTCAGACGTGCCCTGGCTGGATACAGGAATCGAATCTGGAAATAGTCGTCAACAGATATGCCCTGGCTGGATACAGGAATCAAATCTTCAAACTCTTCAGACGTGCCCTGACTGGATATAGGAATCGAATTTGGAAATAGTCGTCAACAGATATGCCCTGACTGGATACAAGAATCGAATCTTCAAACTCTTCAGACGTGCCCTGGCTGGATACAGGAATCGAATCTGGAATTAGTCGTCAACAGATATGCCCTGGCTAGATATAGGTATCGAATTTGGAATTGCGACAGTTGATAGTAATTATCTTTGGATTGACCTTTTTCCTGAAAAGGCAAAACATTAGCTGTATGCAGTGTCATGATGTATGAAATGCATGATGTCATGATGTTCTCAAAAATAGATGAGATTGTGTGATATGATGCGTATGTGCATGCACTGTGTATGTAGGTAGGATGTATGAAATGTGATATATTTATGGATGTATTTTTGTCTAGGAAAATAAATCCTTGACGAATGCCGGGAAGTTGAATCCTGGGCTGATGTTGGGGGGTAGCGTTCTTCGTTTCCGCTGGGGATGATAGTTGCAAGAATAAACCGGTAGGAGAAGATGACTCCGTTGGGGAATAAACTTGTTGAAGAGATTACTCTGCGGGGAATACTCTGGGAAGAGATACTTCGCTGAGGTTTGATGATAACTCCGCTGGAGATACCGTTGATAAGTTATGTTGGAAGATTTGATGAACTCCGCTGGGGGATAGGAAGAGCTTCGCTGGGGACGATCTTTCCGTGGTTATTAGCTGAGGATAACCCAGTTATAAGCCCTGGTGGGGAATAGCCTTTGAATAAAGCCGGGGAGACGCGTCCGTGCTCTGCAGAGGATAAGCTTCCAGAATCTACTGGGGATAAGCTTCCTACTGGGGAGACTGATTCAACTCTCCTGGGGAGACTTTTTGGATTGTACCGGGGAAGTGGCTCCACTGGGGTGTCTAGTATTTCGCCGGGGAACAATCTTAGATCAAGATTGTCGGGGATGCTTGCCTAGGAACATCTGTATGCTCCGCTGGGGAATATGGAGATCTTCTGGGGATACCCAACTTCCATAAGGCTGACTGTAGGCTAACTCTGCTTGGGGAGAGTGTTGCTGACTTGCTGGAGATATTGTGCCTTGTAGGGCTTATGGGAGACCAACTCTGCTTGAGGAGAGTATTGCTGATTCTGTCTTACTCTGCGGGGAGTGGAGGTATCTTGGTTACATCCTTCAGCCGAACCTACCTTGGTACCTTGGTGGACAGAGCAACTAGATTGCTTAGACAACTCATTATTGCCCCTGTTTCTGATGTCACCTGTAATTAGTCCTTTGTTTCGTATTCAAATATTTATGAGTTAGCAATTAGTGTCAAATGCATATATAAAAAATGTAACATTGGACGTTCTTTACAAAACAAAACAGAAAAAGGAAAAACAATTGGCAATTGGTCTGAAAAGTGAATTTGTATTGATTTTTGAATTTGCCTGTAAATAGGCGTTTATGTACAAGAGGCTGACGTTCTAGTAAGAGAACGCCGCCGAACAGAATAGAGTTTATACAATTTGTACAAAGGAAAACAAAACAGCTATGTGAAAAATCCCACTGGGTTCCAACTCTGCTATCGCCTTTATGCCCTCAAGCGTCTCATCACTTTGCTGCTTAGTTGAAGATGAAGCTGATTGATTGATGCCGTCTGAACCTGATAGTTGATACCGGATTCTGGATGCAAGGTGATCCAATGAGACATAGTATTACGCTTTAATCCCTAACTTTTTCCTGGACCGCCCTTTCGGGTTTTCAGTCTACCGGGATACCCATTTTTGCCCAAGCCGCCTTTTCAGGTTTTCGACTTGCCGGGTGTACAGATTTTTTCATTTCATCCCTTATTTTTTCCCGAACCCTTTTGGTTCGTCGGGAAGCCCTTATTTTTGCCTAGGTGTGTCAACCTAGTGGGTCTTTTGTTCATGCGTAGTATCTTTTTACTATGTCTGCATTGGCGGGGTGAGGAAGGTCGTCACCATCCATGGTGGTTAGAATCATGGCTCCTCCTGAGAAGACATGTTTAACCACAAATGGCCCTTCGTACGTAGGGGTTCATTTGCCCCTGGGATCACTTTGAGGAAGAATGATGCGCTTGATTACTAGGTCTCCGACTTGATACTCTTGTCGTCTGACCTTCTTGTTAAATGCCCTGATCATCCGTTTTTGGTACGTCTGACCATGACAAATAGCGGTGAGTCTTTTTTCGTCGATTAGGTTTAATTGATCAAGTCGAGTCTGGATCCAGTCATCTTCGTTCAAATCTGCATCCTTCATTATCCGTAGAGAGGGTATCTGGACTTCAATAGGCAAGACTTCCTCCATGCCATAGACCAAGGAAAAGGGGGTTTCCCCTGTTGACGTTCGTGCTGAGGTAAGGTACCCATGAAGAGCAAATGGTAACATCTCGTGCCAATCTTTGTACGTCACTGTCACCTTCTGCACAATCTTCTTGATATTTTTATTAGCTGCTTCTACAGCCCCATTCATCTTCGGCCGGTAGGGAGAAGAGTTGTGGTGCTGTATCTTGAATTGCTCGCAGAGCTCAGTGATCATCTTGTTGTTAAGATTGGTACCATTGTCCGTAATGATTCTTTCCGGGACACCGTATCGACAGATCAGGTTATGCCGAATGAACCGTGCCACGACGTTCTTGGTTATCGTAGCGTAGGAAGCTGCTTCAACCCACTTCGTGAAGTAATCAATTGCTACTAGGATGAAGCGATGCCCGTTGGATGCCGTAGGTCTGATCTCGCCGATCATATCAATGCCCCACATTGCAAAAGGCCAAGGTGCTGTCAAAATGTTCAGAGGAACTGGAGGAATGTGCACCTTATCAGCATAGATCTGGCATTTGTGACATGTCCGAGAATGTTGGTAACAATCAGCTTCCATTGTGGACCAGAAATATCCTGCCCGAAGGATCTTCTTTGCCATGGTATGTCCACTGGAATATGTTCCGAAGGTACCTTCATGTAGTTCTGCCATGATCTTTTCTACTTCAATCTTATCCACACAACGCAGTAAGGTTGAATCATGGTTTCGCTTGTAAATAATGCCGTTGCTGAGGAAGAACTTTGCTGCGAACCTTATCAGAAACTTCTTGTCGTTGACAGATGCGCCTTCAGGGTATTCTTGAGCTTCCAAGTACCTCTTCACCTCATGATACCAAGGTTTTTCAGTTACCTTTTCAACTTCAAGATCACAGATATATGCAGGTTTGTCCAATTTCCAGATAATGATCCGGGGAGCTTCGTTATCCCATTTGACTTTGAACATGGAAGACATCGTAGCCAGCACGTCCTCCAACTGATTCTCCTCTCTTGGGAAGTGTTCAAAAGTTATCTCTTCGAAATGGGGGATCAATGTCAACACATACTCTTTGTAAGGAGTAAGATTTGGGTGTTTCGTATCCCACTCGCCTTTGATCTGGTTGATCACGAGAGCGGAATCTCCGAAGACACTCAGAAACTTGATCCTTAAGTCAATTGCAGCTTGAAGACCCATAATGCATGCCTCATACTCTGCCATGTTGTTGGTGCAGTTGAAACATAGTCGGGCAGTGAGTGGAGTATGAGTGCCCGTAGGGGATATGATCACGGCGCCGATACCATTACCCAAAGCGTTTGAGGCTCCGTCAAAGTGCATAGACCATCGGGATCCTTCCTCAGGTCCTTCATCCGGTCCAGGTACTTCACAATCAGTCACTACCATGATATTCTCGTCGGGAAATTCAAAGTTCATGGACTGGTAGTCATCCACAGCCTGGTGTGCCAAATGGTCTGCCAATACACTTCCTTTGATGGCTTTCTGAGTTGTGTACTGGATGTCGTATTCTGTCAAGATCATTTGCCATCTTGCTATTCTTCTGGACAAGGCAGGCTTTTCGAATATGTACTTGATTGGATCCATTTTTGAAATCAACAGAGTGGTGTGAGTTAACATATACTGTCTCAGCTAGCGAGCAACCCATACCAAAGCGCAGCAAGTTTTCTCGAGCAGTGAGTATCAGGTCTCACAGTCGGTAAACTTTTTGCTAAGGTAATAAATGGCATGCTCTTTTCGGCCAGACTCGTCATGCTGCCCCAGCACACACCCCATTGAGTTGTCCAGTACTGTCAAGTATAAGATTAGAGGTCTTCCTTCAACCGGTGGCATAAGAATGGGTGGTTCTTGGAGATACTCTTTGATTCTGTCGAAAGCGGCCTGACATTCATCATTCCAACGTACTACCTGATCTTTCTTCAGCAGCTTGAAGATTGGTTCACAGGTAGCAGTTAGGTGCGAGATGAATCGGGCAATGTAATTCAGTCGTCCTAGAAAGCCTCTGACCTCTTTCTCTGTCTTGGGAGCTGGCATCTCTTGTATGGCTTTCACTTTGGCAGGGTCTACTTGAATACCCTTGTCACTTACGACGAAGCCTAGCAATTTTCCAGATCTCACCCCGAAGATGCACTTGTTCGGGTTCAACCTCAGCTTGTACAACTTCAGACGGTCAAACAGTTTCCGTAGATGGTCAAGGTGTTCCTCCTCAGTTTGGGACCTTGCAATCATATCGTCAACGTACACTTCGATCTCATGATGGATCATGTCATGAAACAAAGCAACCATGGCACGTTGGTAGGTTGCCCCAGCATTCTTCAACCCAAAAGGCATGACCTTATAGCAAAAGGTGCCCCACTGAGTAACAAAGGTGGCCTTCTCCATGTCTTCAGGAGCCATCTTGATTTGATTATAACCGGAGAACCCGTCCATGAAGGAGAATACCTTATGCTGAGCAGTGTTGTCAACCAGAACGTCGATGTGAGGCAGAGGGAAATCATCCTTAGGGCTTGCCCTGTTCAAATCCCTGTAATCAACACACATTCTGACCTTACCATCTTTCTTCGGCACTGGAACCATGTTGGCAACCCATTGAGGGTAAGAAGTTACTGCAAGAAAACCGGCGTCAAATTGTTTCATAACCTCAGCCTTGATTTTCTCGGACATCTCTGGACGCATACGGCGGACCTTCTGTTTAACCGGAGGGCAATCTTCCTTGGTAGGAAAGTGATGGACCACAATGTCAGTATCCAACCCAGGCATGTCTTCGTAAGACCAGGAAAAGATTTCCACATAATCATGCAGCATCTGAATCAACCGTTGTTTCACACTGAGCTCTAGATTGGCACCAATCTTGACTTCCTTTCTGTCTATCTCAGTACCCAGATTTACCGTTTCCACTGGATCTTCATGTGGCTGAATGACCCTCTCTTCCTGGAGTAACAGTCTTGCAAGCTCACCAGGCACTTCGCAATCATCTTCACCTTCGTCTTCGGCTAAGTTGATCGGATTTTCGAAGTCATAACTGGTAGTAGCAGGGTCGTTACCAGTGGGATCCAGAGTGGATTGGAACCTGCATAAGTGAGTGTGTGTAAATATAGCTGTTTTGCAATATATAAAGAAAGAAAGGGAGCGCAATATTTGAAATGTGAAAAACGTCCAATGCTTTTATTCATGATATATGAAAGTGACAAACAATAGCCCTCACAAATGACGCCACAGTGCCCCGGGTAAGACACCGGGCCATAAAGTTTAGTAATATTGTTTGTTACAACTTTAAAACAAAAGAGTTCATTACTGGGTGACAAAAGTAATAGGTGTAAAGTCTTTTGCAATCCAGTTGCTAGGTCCACCGTTGGTCGTCGGGTAGATCCAACTGTCGAATTCGGATTTGTCTGCTTCGTCCTCAATAGCATTCACTCCCGGGTTGGTGATGAGCACAGGAGGTCTTCCAATCCTTGCCTTGCGCACAACCTTCTGAGCTTCTGCAGTGAAACCCAAGCCAGATTTGTCAGTCTTTGGAGTGAAATCAGGAAGTCTGCCCCAGTTTGCGCACTCACCCTTCTCAATCACAGCCTGGGCATCCTTCAAGGAAGCCATCTTCAAAGGAGAGTCTTCTGCAGTCACTGTCTCTGCTGCTGCCAATGTCTGGGGCACCTCTTCAAAGTGTTGAAAGGGGGTCTCAATGAATTCCCCATCCATTTCTACGTATCAGAACGAGTTGAGGTGGCTGACCATGTATTCCTCTTCCCCTTGCACTGTTACGATCTTCCCCCTGACCGGGTATTTAAGCTTTTGATGCAGCGTGGAGGTCACAGCTTCTGCCTTGTGGATCCAAGGACGACCCAGCAAACAAGAGTAGGACGGTCGGATATCCATCACATAGAATTTTGAATCAAAGACTTGTGAACCAACCCTGATCGGGATGTCAACCTCACCATGTACCATCCTTTTGGACCCATCGAAGGCCCGGACAACAATGTTACTTGGTTTGAGCTCTAAACCCTCACAGTCCAGCCTGTCTAGAGCTTTCTTGGGTAGCACGTTTAATGAAGAACCAGTGTCAACCAGCACATGGGCAAGAGTAGTGCCCCTGCATTCAATGGAGACATGCAGGGCATCATTATGGTTCTTCCCCTTGGCCGTCAGATCAGCATCAGAGAAACCCAGACCATTATCAACAGTTAAGTTGGCCACACAGTCGGTGAATTGATCAGCAGACGTTTCTTGTGGTACGTGGGTCGTCTTCAGGAAAGAAATCAGGGCCTTGGCATGGGCCTCTGAACACAGCAACAATGATAGCATGGAGATTTTAGAGGGGGTGTGCCCCAGCTGTTCAACGACGTTGAAATCACTCTTCTTGATAATTTTGAGGATTTCTTCCATCTCTTGCTTGAAAGCCTCAACAGTGGTCTTCGGTGCCTCCGTCCAGGCAGGCACATCAGTAGCAATCCCCTTTCCCCGAGCGTCAGATGACTCGGCAACAAGGGTAGAAACTTGATCAGGGGGGGAAACAGGCACACTGGCAGGTGTGATGACAAGAGGCCTTTGAATGGCTGGAGGTGCAATGTCTGGTGAGAACAGTCTTCCACTACGAGTGACCTTAGCAGGCCCGGTGATGTTGGTGACACCGGTACTAGTATTGAACTCTTGTTTCACTCCCAGAACATAAACATCTGTCCCATAGTGCCACGGGACAGCTTTATCAGACTTGTAGGGGATGGGCCCTGGAACAGTGATGGTGATGGGTGCAACCTTGTGAACAGGCATAATTTTGATAGGCTTCTTTGAAGGAGCCTTGGAAGGGTTGTTGTAAATGGTGACAATTGAAACTTCTTCAACAGGGGCAGCAGGAACGGCAATCTTCTTGAACAATATCTCTTTACTATCCATCAGGTTTTGGACGCCTGACTTCAGCAAAGGACAACCGGCAGGTGAATTAGCACATAAATGGAAACCTTTACTACATCCCGGAAATAAACCAGCTAGGAACAGGTTCCTCTTGACGGTCAGCAGCGGAGTAGCAACATCATCCACAGAAGCTACATACAGGTCCTCCTCAACAGCGTTCACTCCATGTTGGGGCATGGGAGCGGTCACAACATTTGGCCTTTCGGGCGCCTCGAACTGTATTTCCTTGGCATCAATAAGGTCCTGAACCTTATTCCTTAGGGCCCAACAATCATCAGTAGAATGTCCTGGGCTATCAGAGTGATAAGCGCAACGGGCGTTGGGGTTGTACTTCGTAGACGCTGTGTTTACCACCTTTGGGGCTTCCTTGACAGTTACCAGGCTAGTTGACAGCAATTGCGGTAATATCTGAGAGAGAGTCATGCTGAGCCGAGTATACTGCCTTTTGGGCCTCTCAGCTCTTGGCTGGTTGTACTGCTGAGGAGCAGCAACAGGCTTAGAAATAACTACCGCGTTGACAGCTTGGCGGTGTTCTGGTTTGTTTTGCCTTCTGGGACCGTACACAGCACTGACTTCTTTCTTGAAGGGCTTCTTTTCAGTATTTGAGGAGGCACCCTTTTGTATCTTTCCTGATTTTATACCAGCTTCGATCCTTTCACCAGTCAGGATCAGGTCAGTAAACCCAGCAGAGGAATTACCAATGAGATGGTTGAAGAATGGACCAGATAGGGTCCCCAAGAACATGTCCACTAGTTCACGATCCTTCAACGGTGGCTGCACCCTGCCAGCCAGGTCTCTCCATTTCTGTGCGTACTCCTTAAAACCTTCACCCGTTCCTAGTGACATACCCTGGAGTTGGGTACGCGTGGGAGCGAGGTCGGAATTATATTGACACTGCTAGTCAAAAGCAGTGGCCAAATCCTCCCAGTTACAAATGTTGATTCCATCCAGCTGATAGAACCATTCGAGATGAGTCCCTGAAAGACTCTCATGGAAGAAATGGATCCATAAGTTCTTATCTGCATTGTAAGGCTGGATCTTCCTTACATAAGAGCGGAGGTGCAGTTTAGGACAAGAAGCCCCGTCGTACTTCACAAAGGCAGGCGCCTTGAACTTGTGTGGGATCACCACCCCAGAAGATAACCCCAAGTCTCCAAAATCCAACCCAGGCACCCGTTGGATCTCCATAGCATTTAACCTGTCCTCCAGTTGTTTGTACCGGTCCTCAGCAGGAGGGTACTGTTCATCATTGAAGTCTATCTCGGTGTCAGAGACCACAGGACTAGGGACCTCTCTCCCTTGGTGACTGCCTTCCCCCACAGATGGAGTAGTCCTCTCAACTTCATTCTGCAATGTATTCCCGAGTCTGCGCCCAGTGTTGAACAACACAGTCCTCTTCTTCTTTTTCTTCTTCAGGAGCAAAGCCTTCAGCTCTTGTTGTCCTTGGGCCAAGTTCATGACCATCTCCTGAAACTGGGCGTTCTGGGCCTGGAGGGCCTTGATAGCTTGCTCGGTAGTGAGTTCAGGATTCATGATGACTGAGTGCTGAAATAAACAGCGAAGAAGATTAAGCAACCTGTATAAAAAGGGTACCTGTGATGCATATGATGAATGAAATGCGTATGAATTATGTTTTCAAAGACAATCGGGAATCAACTTTGTAGACAAAAGGAACACACTTTATTAGATTTAAACTTTGGAATTTAAATTGTTCAACAAATTGCCCTTAGGCGTTACAGGAATGAAAATACTGAAAAGGAAATAAAAGCTGTAAAGGAAACATCCAAAGCCCATCAGTGCTCCCATGGCCTCCTCTTCTCAGTACGGATATAGTCATTCATAATCCGCTCGTTCTCCAATTGCTTGGTCAGCTTCTAGATCTTCCGTTCCTGTTCGTTGAACTTTTCCCGATAATAATCCCGCTCTTCCTGTAGTTGCGCCCAAGATCTCTTTAGGGTATCAACATCAATGGGTATCTGAGGAGGGAGAATAGTTGGAGGAACCCCGTCTCCATCAGGAACTTCAAGAATGATAGGCCTGACAGCTTCATATGGCATACCTAACTTCTGAGCCCGGATGCGGACCCATCTGTAATAGGGTTCCATTGGCAGAGAAGTCTTTGGTCCCAACTCATGTGGGTCAGCTTTGTGAATTCCGTCCCAAGCTTTGATGAATCTACGGCGCAGTTCGTCACTATCTACCTGAAACTCAAAACTGATGTGAGGCACCAACATCTCATGAGGCCCTGCTCTTATGGCTCTTCCAAACTGACGGAGAGCTAAACATGGATTATAAGAGATTCCGCCCTGAGTACCAATCAATGGAACATTAGGATATTCTCCGCAACAATCAATAACAGCCACCTCATCTAAACCTCTGAGAGTCCAAATGATGTCATTATCATTGAGAGACATTAACCTATGAGCCCAGCCTCTTCCTTCTTGGTTCTTCAGCACGAACTTGGGGAGGTGCAAAATAAACCACCTCACTAACAAAGGAGTACAACACCACAGAGTTCCTCGTCTTCGGGTAGTACGAGCATAGAGTTGTTGCATGATATCACCCAAGAGAGTGGGTACAGGGTTCCGAGACATGAAGATCCTTATGGCATTGATATTGACAAAGTTATCAGGATTTGGAAACAATACTAGACCATAGATTAAGAGAGCCAGAATGTCCTCGTACGCCCTGAAGTCTAAGTCATTCCAGAAACTATTAGCTTTACCAATCAGAAACTTAGCCAAGAAGCCCTTAACTCCGCTTCTAGTCACCCAGTTGTCCATTACCTCCTTGTTGGTCAAAGGAAGGGCTGCTGCAATCTCCTCAGGTCTAAGAGTCTTCTCCCAACCAGTGAAGGGAGTCTGATCCAAGATAGGGATGCCAAGCAAATCGGAGAATTCTTCCAGGGTAGGGACCAGCTGGAAGTCTTGAAAGGTGAAGCAACTGTACAAGAGATCATAAAACTGGGTCAAGACACTCATCAGTTGTTGGTCCCACTTTGAAGTGACCAAACCGAGAAGAGAACCATGCCTCCGGATGAAGGAAGCAGTGTTTGGAATTTTGTCAACCAACTCTTTCAGCAAATCAGGTGGGTGAACAAAGTTGAGCCGGATAGTGTTCCTTCGCACAGGCATCATGATGTCCTACAAAACAGAGCAAAGGTGAAACCCTCTTGTCTTTGAAATAGGTCAGTCCTTATGCAGGATGCATGCAATGGTATGATGTTATGATGTTATGATAAAGCACACCACAAATATTCACAAAGGCAAACATGATAAGGCACACAAGTCACACAAGACAGCCCTTAGGGTTTAGGCCAACATAAAGTTCAGGTACTACCCTCTTTCAGTTTGTTGGTTAAGACCTGTCCTATCAAAAGTAACCGGGTTCTAGATGATCCCAATATCACTGACTACCCTCAATCGGTCATAACTCCAGCGTCGCAATCTTTTCTTGCGGCCAGAACCATCGCGAGAGTTTAGCCTCAATGGGTGTAGCATACTGCTACTGTTCTATGGCCAAGTTGGGTCAAATTAGGGTTCTAAGGTTGGTTGGTGCTTAATGACTCCTCAGAAGACCCATATTCTCCTCGTTGCAACACAAGGGATATCGGTACAGACCAAGGTGCCACACCAACGTAGCCACTGTTTCACCCGTGTCGGTCTACGCCGGACAAGTTCCTCACAGCTTATGCTACCTAAAAGGGTATCCCCAGATCCGAGTTAGGATCTATGAAACTCCAAGACAATGCCCCCAATAATAAAGCAAACAAAACATTCAATTGAAAACATAAGTATGATCTATCCTAAGGTACACCTCACTTTATATGTGTCCCCAGCAGAGTCGCCAGTTCTGTGATCGGTGGAAATAGAACTGACTGTTTAAAGCTGGTTTTGCGAAATGTCACGGAAGCAAGAGTCGCCACCGTCTTTTATATTCTCCAACATGGAAAGGACAAAAGCACATCAAAATTCCTTATGAGAATATTTCTCGGTTCGGGAGGTAGATTTATAGAAAGGGAAGGTGTTAGCACCCTTTCTATCCGTGGTTATCCACGGGCTCTTAGGTACTTGCTCTTATGTTTTCAAAAGATTTGTTTGCTTTTCAAGTGTGTGTGGGTTTTGAAAAAGTTCGTTTGAAAACTTCTAGGTAACTCTTGTATCAGTCCTCAAGAGTGTATGAAGTATTGTTTGAAAACTTTTTGAAAGTGTAAGGTGTGGAAAGTATTTTGTTTGTTTTGAAAAGAGCAAGTACCCATGAGTCATCTACCTACCCTAAGGAATTAAGCTGTGTAAGAGTCCTTTAGATAGTGCTATCCCACCATTGAGAGGTAGGTAGCACCATCGTTGGAGTTGTTCGGGTCAATTCTATTATCGGGACAGTGTGGTCACCGAAGCAATGGTAGGATACCTTAGTGGTAACCCTAATGTCCTAGATCCTTTTTTATCCGAGGCAACCGTTTCGAGGCAACTGGATCTTTTGGACAGAAGGGTGACCTCTAAGACGTCATATACTTGATGACCACGTTTCGAGGCAACGAGTGAAGCGTACCCTAGGAGTGGCATGTGCTTTGTGTGTTGTTTTTCAGTTAATGTTTTTGTACATGTTATTTGTGAGCTACGGGTTAATTTTATTTACATACATTCTTTCATGCATTTAACAGTTAGGGGGTGCGGAAAGTAAATTGTGAAAAGATAAATTCTACGCTATTACAAGGCGCAGGTCTATACATCGCCAAAAATACAAAGACCCGTTTTGATAAAAGTACAGAAAATAAATAAAGCAATAAACCTAATTACTATTACATTCTTGAAGCAGTTACATAATAATCAAAATAAAATGCGCGAATAAAAATTAACCGGGAATGTTCTAAGGGTTTTGACCCTTTTAAGAAAAGAAATTGAATTTTTTGTCTTTTTTGAATTAAATACAATTAATAACTAATGATTAAACTAATTAATTAATTTATTAAAAGAAAATATTTTTTGTGTTTTTTATGTTTTTATGAAATAAAATAAAAGAATTAAAATTCTAGGTTAACCTAATTCTAAATTATTTTTATTGATTGTAAAGAAAAAAGAAATTAAAGTTTACCTAATTAAACTATTTTAGTTGTTAATATTTATTTACAAAAAAAAAATATGAAAATAATAATAATAATAATGTTAATTCTATTTTTGATTTTTTTGTAAAAAGTGTTAATTATGTTAATTGTCAATAAAAAGGAATAAGAAATAAAATAAAAAAGAAAATGACAAAATAATAATAAAAAAAAGAGCAAACCCAAGGGGGGGTATGGGCCAGAATAGGGGGTGTTTTGATTGGAATTTGAGGCCCAATGAAGCTTTCAGCCACGTTGACTTCTTGGATTGCCTGCAGCATGCTTTGACTGAGCACATGGTATTCATCACTTTTTTATCCTTTGGATCTATGATCATGGCCACCTGGCGCTTGGATCTGTGAGGTTTATGGTGAGTCTTCTTTGGAATGCTGCACAGGAAAGCGTTAGAAAAAACAATATGGAATTATGGGGGGACCTGGGAATCGAACCCAGGTCCCAAGGGTCTATACACGTCCATCCAAACCACTGAGCCAAGCGCATTTGTTTGTAAACATAATAAGAAAAAAGGAATATATGAAATAAGCGCACTATATGCTGAATCAAGTGGAAACGCGCGCGCCAATTTGAACCTGCCAATCATGTATTGCCACGCCCTTCGTCTTCAACCTTTCTTGTAAAATATAAAAACACATAGCGGGGGTTTTAAACCCCCACAAAATGAAAGCATTTAAAAAATAGCGATTAGGCGCTCGTGCAATATAAATTGGGCGCGAGGTATGTTTCATGTTCGTCTCATCATGCTGAGTTTGACCATGTATGTCTTGAGGCTTAATTTTGTAGTATGAGAAAAACCCCAAATCATAAGCTTTGAAAACCTAGAACTCAACAATGGTATTTTGCGTTTTAAGGCACCATAATCCAATTAAGTCATATGGAAAGCTTCGTATGGACCCTGTGAGCACAATGCAATCAATAAAAAGTGTTAAAAACGTATGAATGGATGATTGTGATTTTGAGAAAGAATGTAAACCGTGTGACTTGTGTGGCACGAGTTCTTGAGGTTTTTGGCTTGTTCTTGGCTGCAAACGATTCCTGGGGATGTAAGGAACGTGTTTGGATCAAAAGGGAGGTTTGAATTATGCTGCAAAGTGGTTTTCAGTTTCACACTTTTCCTTGGAATTTTGGAAATTTGTTTGGCCGTTTGAGAGAGTTCTAGGTCGTCCTCATGGTCTGGAGCCTTTGCATATATGTCTAGCAATGAGAATCAATCAAAATAATGAACCTTTAAGCCTTGCAATGAAGTTTGAGATTTTGCCATGACCACCATTAAACAACTTGCCATATTTGCTCCAAATTTGAATTTTATGCTTGAAATAGGTCTTACACGAAATTGGTATGTGTTTCATGATGCATCAAGGCTATTCAAAACACAAAATATCCCTTAATTAATTTCTTTGATTTTTATTTGAATTTTAAAGATTTAAAATGAATTAAATCAAATAAAATTAAATAAAAATAGAAAAATTAATTTTTAATCTTGAAATAAAACATGGGACACGTGGGTGGCATGGCATAGCCGAATCAAGTGGAAAAAGTGGGCCATTTTTGTCAAAAAATGAAGTTTCAAGGATAGTTGACTTTGGCCATTTCACAAAAATTTCCCAACTTCTCCAATGCATATATTGCTCAATTGTGATCATATGAACATGTTCTTGGACATTTTGGAAAGGTCTTGAAGTCCTCTAACCAATGCCTTTGGTCCCACGTCATTTTGATTTACCAATCTCAAGTTATGGTCTTTGACTTAAAGTGCCTTTTTGTTGACTTTTGAAAATGACCTATAATGTTGAAATTGATAACTTTTTGTGAGAGCATTTCTTGGATTTGGAATGTGAAGATGAGTTGTAGGAAATGTCTTCCCCTTCAAGATGAGCATTGGTTGGGATTTTTCTGATGAACCATGAAAAAGTTATGCCTTGGTCAAGTTACATTTGACTTTTTAGCTGTCCAAAAATAGAAACTTTTGACACCTTGATGATTTTTGAGCCATTCTTGTGGAATCATGATCAAGACTTGATCAAATGATGATTGTGGCTTCAAAATAAGATGTTGACCAAAAATTTTGACTTTTGACTTCCAAATGACCATTTTGCCCCTACAGTTGATTGTGAAGCAATTAGGGTTTTTGACTGTGCAACTTGACCTTGTGAGCCTTGAAACTTGACATGTAGGTGCTTGATAATGTATATGAGCATGTGGGACTTGATTGAGCCCTTGAAAACCTCAACTTCCTTGCAAGAACCAAAACCCTAATTTGACTGGCTTTAGGAGAGTGGTTGAATGTGTGACTCCTTGAGTAGACTTGAGCAAATTGAGATGATGCTTGTCAAAACTTTGAAGAATATGGGAGGGCAAATTTTGGGGTACAACAAGATTTCACATGGATTTTTGAACTTCTAATGCCCTATGTGACTTTAATGGATCATTATGGACCGCCAAGATCACTCATGTCAAGTTTCAAGCCTTGGATCACATTTTTGCTCAGTTAATTGAGCAGTTGACCTAAAAATCAATTGTATTGGGAAAAAAGTCAACTATGGCCAATTTACAGTCAAAATTCTTAATTTTTGGTCCACATCAACATTTTAGACTCATATGTATCATTTGATCAAGTTTGGACCACAATTCCTCATGAAATTTGATCAAATCTCCAAAAGAGCAAAATGGTCAAAATTAGGGATTTGACTGGAAAAGGGCAATTTCTGGTTTTTGACCTAGCAAATGGTCAATTGATTTATGGCATGATCTCAAGAGTCCAATTGCATCATTTTGACCTAATTACATGGTTCAAAACATTGCAAGTCCATTGGATTGACAGATAAATTTTGCAGTCAACTGATCAAAAGTCAATTGTATATTGAAAAGTCAAACTTTGACTTTTTGGTCAAATTCAAGTGCCAAAGATCATAATTCATCAAAACATGTCAAAATATGAAAATTATTCATCTAGAAATCAAAAAGTAAAGATTTCATTTTAAAAAGTCAAAATTTCTAAACTTAGAAATTTTTCTAAGTGTTGGAAATTTCATGTTTTTTCATAACTTTGAGCATAATTTTGACCATGATGCAAGATGATTCAAGAGAAACTTCCAACATGAAAGTTGTAGATCTCCATAAAATCTACAAACTTTGCTTTACACAACTCCTTCCAAAAATTCTTGGATCTCAAGTTATAATTTTATGAACATGTGGTCATGAAACTAAACACTTAGTGAAATTTTGCCCTGATTTGGTCAGGATTTTGACCTAACTTCATGGAACTTTTTCATATAGTTCCAAGGGGAATATTCAAAAGAAATTCAAAGATGGATTGCAGAGCACATTTCAAGTTTTCCAAAATGTCAAAGAACTCCTTGAGATCATTCTTGAGTAGGGAGAATCGAAGAGATGAAATTAGGGTTTTGTCACTTGAATTACAAGTCATTTTTTATGAACACATGAACCAAATCCATGCTAGGCTGCATAATCTTTGCTTTGCAGGCCTCGAACTTGTTTGTCACTCCATAATCAAATGTTTACACAGCTGTTAGGGCTTTGATCCAAGCAATTAAGCTATTGTCCAAGTTGCACTTCCATTTATGGCACAAAGTTAACAACGCCATTCTTGTAAAGCAAGATTTTTGCATAAAGTTCACATTGAGCCTCTAACTTGTTCCCTCTGATCACACTCCATCCAGAAAGTCACAAGCAAGATTGTTTAAAGCATAACCACTCAATCTTAGCAAGTACAAGGCATGGAAACTTATTTTATCAAAAAAATCACATGTTTAACTAAAACATGTAAATTTGAATTATGATCAAATAGAGCACTCCAAACTTGTTGCTTATAAATAGAGTCACTATTTGTGAGCTAGAACACGAGCTTGAGCACCCTGAAATACACCAAAACTCTTTCAAATCAGAAATTGCCCAAAAACCCCATTGTTGCACAGTTTCTGACCTTGAACATGAAACTCACATTTCCCTCGTGTGTTTCTTAGCCTTGCCTTTTAGTTTCTAAAGCTTCCTTACATCAAGTGTAACTTATCCCTGTACCTATTTCATTTCTGTAACATCATTTACCCCATCTTCCATAACCAAAAACAAAGCATTGTACATTGACTTCTCCAAGTCATTTCAGCCACTCTCAACTCAAGCAAACCATTGCATTAGCTTCCTAGGACCTCAAGGAAGCTAACCTAATCATCACCATCACTTGAAACAAGCTCAAACTCCAAACAAGATTTCCAGTTTTGAGGTAAGTTTTCTAAACTTGGAACTCTTCATACAGGCATCATCAATAGTTTATTTGTGAATAAAACATGTAGATAACATTTCCCTGAAGCTAACCATGTCCTTAGTTTCCATTAATTTTGCTTGAGCTTAGAGAATTTTGAAACTGAAATCTCTGAAATTTTTAGGGTTCAGATTAGGGCCATTAAAATTCTTGCTTATATTTGATCTATAGTTTTAATACTTTACATTTCTGGAATCGTGAGAAAATTTGCTACAAGTTTCATGTTTACAGTTTTCATTTTTGATGAGAAATAAGTAAGTTACAGTTGGTCTGGCTGGAGGTTGAAGATGAAGTCTTCAGAACACGTTTTGCCTTACATATTTATTGTTTCATTTTTATTAACGGATGTATAGCCACCCCAGTGGTAGAAGCGCGCGCCTGTAACCTATGGGACCCGGGTTCGAGCCCCAGTGGTACCCTTTTCATTTTTCACATTTTCATTTTCTAATTTTTGTTAGTTTTTGGCAGGCGCTGGGCCCTTTGGGTCTGGCTTGTTATTGTTTTTGCTTACTAACCTCCCTATTGACTAATGGCACCCCTGGCCCAAGTTTGTTTATTTTTTTATTTATTTCATTTTTATTTTTCTTAAATATATTTTCTAAATACTAAAAAAATCATAAAATACAAAAAAATGATATATTTATATTTTGACTTAGTTTATTTTATTTTTTCTCACAAAAATATTTTTATTAATTATACTTTATTTATTTATTTTACTTATTATCTTATAAATAAAATTAGGTTATTAGTTATTTTCTTTCATACTAATTTAAATGCATTATTTTTTATATAAAAAAGGACTAAAATAATTTATAATGCTATAAATATTTTCAAGATAAAATAACACCAAAAATACTTTTCTTAAAATTATTTTCTTTTGATTAATTAATAGAAGTAGGTTTTCATTTAAAATATTTTCTTAATAAATTCATACTTAATTAACTATTTTCTTTATTTAATTAGGTTAAGACAAAATCTTTTTTCATGAAAACCAAACAAAATTCATTTTCTTTACATTTTTGCATCTTGTTACATTTATTCATTTTTATACTTTGTATTTATTTAATTTCTTGTATATTCATACCAATTCAATATGGTTGTAATAGACTAATTAGGTTTAAATTCTTTCAATCCCCATTTATAAATTGTATACCCCCCTCCCCACAAATGTTGTAATAGCGTAGTAACTTTAAATTTCACAATTTATCGCTTTTATATAACATGCTAGTAATTAGGGTTTGCATGGAAAGACTAAAACCAATACTTAGAAAACCCTAATTCAAGACAAAAACAAGCATGAAAACAATTCACTTGCCCACAAGCACCCCTAGGGCTATTCCACTTGGTTGCCTTATACAAAATGGCCATATTACGTATGTAAGGTATCTTAACAAAAATAAGCAAATACAAGATCATAGGAAAAGAAAATTAACAAGAAAGACATTTGAGTAGGTAGATTGCTCCTAATTAATTGCTCCATTTCAAAACAAACATCCTTGCTATTTTCAAAAATAAACAACTACACTTTCAAAACATCTTACAAAACTTGAAAATATTTTCAAAAGATCAACATCTTTGTATACATTCTTACGAACGAGAATCATTACAAAGATTGCCTAAACAATGGCCTCTTTACAAATTACTTTCAAAAAAACCACACAAAGCACAATTTCAAACAAAAGCAAGTGATCTAGCAAGTAACTAAGAGCCCATGGAAAACCATGGATGAAAAGGGTGCTAATACCTTCCCTTTTTATAATCTACCCCCCGAACTCAAGAAATAATTTCAAAGGTCTTTCCTGTGCTTTTTCACCTTTCCTTTTGGATAAAAAAAGTTGGTGGCGACTCTTGCTAACCGCAACATTTGTGATCAAACGCAAAACCTTCAAGTTTGTTCTCCCACCGTATCACAATATCCATCCCTAATCAATATTTGTGAGGTATACATCTATAATAATCCAAATCCAAACATAAAGCAAAAAGATTAAGGAAGAAATCAAAAATGATTTGTAAAGCAAGCTTTATACAACGCCATAATCAAAAAATATACATATATTCATAGTAAATAGGGTTAAATATATTTTTGATCCTTACAAATATCTCAAATTTCATTTTTAATCCCTATTAAAAAAATGACAAATTTTAGTCCCTAAAAATTTTTTGTTCATCCAGATTTAGTCCCTGCTATTTTCTAAAATTTTAAAAACTGTTTAATTACCCTTAAACTTTTAAATTTTTTAATAATATTTTTCATATGTGTTTAGAATACTATAAAATGTATCTTTATCAAATTTTAGAATTTTTTAAAATGAGAAGAATAAAATATGATTTTTTTAATTTTCAAAAGATATTGATAAAAATAATGAAAATCTCGACTAAGAAATCAAATTTTGAATTTCTTTTTTTTCAAGGAACTTTTTATAACGTTCTAAAAATATCTACAAAATAATCATTCAAAAATACACATTGGTTTAACAACAAGGACTAAAACTATGTGCATAATAATTTTGTAGGGACTAAAACATGTCATTATTTTCATAAGGACTAAAAATGAAATTTGAGATATTTATAGGGACCAAAAACATATTTGACCCAAGTAAATATACAAACATAACCCAAAAAATAGAGTTTACAAAAAGAGGAAAAAGATATAAACCAACACTTCTCGAGTTGTCAAGACGATTGATGGGAATCCACCTCTGGTTCGACAAGAAGCAACCTAAATTGATGTTTTCTAAGCTCTCTACCAAAAAATGGGTTTGAAGGTGTTGGGGTTCAAAAATACCCAACCCATAACCTAAAATGTTTTTTCCCTATTTAATGATTTTTAAAGTTGCATGGCGTGCTAAGTGCGCATAAAGGGCGCTTAGCGCCAAACTTGTTACGTCGAAATTTTTCAACATTTGTTTTCATCATAACTTGAGAACTGTAACTTCGATTTATGCATGGATTAAAGCATTATAAAGGTTATTCAACAACCTATCTAACAATTATTAAATATCAACAAAATTGATGATTTTTCTCATCCTTGTTTTGAGCCTTATTCTTTGATGAATTGCCAAAAATTGCATTCTTAAAGTTTAGCTTTTGGCCTTTATTACTCAATGCTCCAGTTATGAATGAATACCTACAAAAGAGATGAAAAACCATCAAACGATACAATACTTACACAAAAACACGATTATACTCAATATGTACAAATACACACTATGATACGGTGGGAGAGAACTGACTGTTTTTGGAATGGTGGTTCGCGTTTTGCGTTTGTTTTTGCAAAATGTCGCGGTAAGCAAGAGTCGCCACCGTCTTTTATTTTATCCAACAAGGAAAGGAAAAAAGCACAGAAAAATTCTTTTTCCAGATGTTTCTCGGTTCCGGGGGGTAGATTATAGAAAGGGAAGGTGTTAGCACCCTTTCTATCCGTGGTTATCCACGGGCTCTTAGGTACTTGCTCAAAGTGTTTTCAAAATTTTCTTTTCTTTGTGTTTGTGGGTTTGAAAGGAGTTTTTGTTTTGAAGAAAGTGTAAGTGCGAAAAGTTTTGTTTTGTTTTTGAGAGAGCAAGTACTTAGGAACCATCTACCTACTCGAAAAAGGAATTAATCTGTACAAATATCCTTTAGACAATGCTATCCCACTATTGATGAATAGGTAGCATCGTCGTTGGAGTTTTAAGGGTCAATTCGATTAAGGGACGTGTGGTCACTAAAGCAACGTTAGGATGCCTTAGCGGTAACCCTAATATCTTAGATCATTTCTCTGAGGCAACCGTTTTGAGGCAACTATGACCTTTGGACAAGAGGGCGGCCTCTAAAACTTCCTATACTCAATGACCACGTTCGAAGGCAACCAAGTGAGGTGTACCCTAAGAGTGCGCATGTGCGAGTGTGTTATTTCGATTAACTTTATCTTTGTACATGTCATGGGTGAGCTATGTTGATTTTAAGTTCATACATTTGATCTTGTCATGCATTCCCTATTATTAAACATCTAACAGTGTATAGTTGCAGAATTTAAATTGCGGAAATTAAATCTAAACTATTACAAGGCGTCGGGTATTTACATCGCCAAAAGCAACCCTTTAATTTAAAGTGCGGAAACTAAAAGAAAGCGATAAAAATAATTAAAGTCCTATTTAAAGCTATTACATTCCGGGAAACAATTACATCAATATGGAAAAATAGATCGCGTGCGGAAAAATTAAATCGGGCGCATTTTTAGGGTTTTGACCCATTTTTGAAAAGAAAGCGTTTTTTTTGTTATTTTTTGAATTAAGAAGAAATTAAATTAGGTTAAACATTTAAATTAAATGAGCTAATTAATTAATTAATGAAAATAATATTTTTTTGGATTTTTAAAGAAATAAAATAAATTGGATTAATGTTAATAAAACCTAATTATCTAAATTGATTTTAAGTATTGCAAAAATATTACAAGTTAAACCTAATTAAAACTAAAATTAATTAATTTAATATTTATTTACAAAAATAAAGTCATGAATTTAATTTTAATAAATAAAATATATTTTTTATTTTTTTTATTTTATTAAGAAAAAGATTAATTAGTTAGTGATAATAAAAATAATAAACAAAACAAATAAATAAATGAAAATAAAAAAAAGCAATATAAATAACCAAATGGGGGGGGGGGTTGGGCCCAAATCAGGAGGTGAGACTAGCATTTTTTTGAGGCCCATGTACGTTGGCCTGCTTTGACTTTTGCCATTCCACGCGTGTGCATTGACTGGGGAATAGGGTGGACTTGCAATCTTGGCCACCAGATCTGGCCTAGGGCCATCTGGCACGCATCTGGGTGATGGTGTATGATAGGCCTTAATTGCTGAAAAGCGCTTGAATACCTGAAACAAAATAATAATATGCAATATGGTGGACCTGAGATTCGAACCCAGGTCCCATTAGATTTCACATGCTCGCCTGGCCACTGCGCCACTATGTTTTTATTGTAAGTGGAATAAGCGTTAATTATAATATGGAAAACAAATTATTATGCCAGAATTATAAAAAAAAAGCGCAAAAGTTTTGAATGGGCCAGTTGGAGAAGGACACGTCTTCGTCTTCCCCACTGAGACATGGTTCTTTTACATGCGGATTTTTATCTGCAGCTAAATCCAAAGCTTGCTTCTAAAATTAATTCTAGGCTGTAAAAATGCAATCCAAGACCATGGTTCGCTTCGTCTCTCCCTCCTGAGCATGGATATGTCCATTATTTGCCTTGATTTTTCCTAAAACTAAAACGCCCAAAAAACAAACTTCCAAACCCTAGGTTCGGGTATGGCATTACAGGCTATAAAAATACAATTGAATATTGCAGAAAGTTTAGAAATCATACAAGGATCAAGAATATGTCCATGGTTTGTCAAAAAGATGCAAGAATGAGAGGTTGCGATTTCAAACGCAGGGTCGTGTTTAGGGAGACTTACAACGCATTTTGGGGAGGGAGAGTGCTTGCTTTTGATTCCTTTAGACTCAATGGATGTCCAGCAAGAGGTATATGTTGAGATTTGACCTTGAATCTGCCTCTAGAATGGATTTCAGTTTCAAGCTTTTTTAGAGTTTTTTCAAGTTTGGTATTGGTGATTATGCAGCCTCTAGGTTACAATTCTCGTCCCTTTGCCTTGTATAAGTATAATGGAATGCATTAGGTCAAATATTGGGCTTTGAATCCTTATGCATTGATGATTGAAGATATGATTTTATTCTCCATTGAAAAAGCTTCCAAATTTGTCAAAAACCAATATTTTGTTCATGATATGGCTTGATTCAGATTTGATTGTGTCCATGATGATATTTAAGACTGAAGATAGGAAACGTGTGTAGTGTGACAAGATCAAATCAAGTGGAAAAAAGTGGGCCCATTTGACAAAATTTGAAGTTTTGGGGATAGTTGACTTTTGGCAATTTTGGAAAAATGCCCAACTTCAACAATGCATAACTTCTTCAATTTTGAACTTTTGGAGGTCTTATAGGACTTTTTAAAAACCTTGAGATGTCCTCTAACCAACCCTTTTGGTCTCATCTCATTTTGATGTTCCATTCTCAAGTTATAAGCTTTGGTAAAAAAGGTGTTTTTGTTGACTTTCAAAAATGACCTATAATGTCCAAATTTGTAACTTTTTGTGAGTGCATTTCTTGATCTTGGGGTGTGAATATGGATTGTAGGAAATTGCATCCTTTTCAAAATTAGCTTTGGATGGGTCATTTATCATAAAGTATGAGAAAGTTATGCTTGGTCAAAGTTGAGTTGACCTTTCCTACAAAACCCTAATTTAGCAACTTTTGAATCTTGATGAATCTTGAGCAATCCTTGATGAATCATGATCAAACCTTGATAAAATTATGAATTATCCTTCAAAATGAGAATGTTGACAAAAAATCTTGAAGTTTGACTATTTGTAGGTCACAGTTGACTTTTGCTCTAACACAGTCGATTTTTGGACCCTTTGAGCAATTGACTGACCAAACTTCCTCTGCAAGGCTTGAAATTTGACATGGATAAACTTGAGAATATATTAGAACATTTGGAATCACTTGAGGTCATTTTGATGTAAGGAACTTGAAGCAACACAAAACCCTAATTTGAGATTGATTGCCTTAGGAGATAGCTTGAATGTCCAACTCTTGAGCAATCTTGAGCCACTTGGTGATTTTTCTTGCAATACCTTGAGAAATATGGGAGGGAAAATTTTGAGGTACAACAGCTTCCCCTGTTCAATCTTCTTAAACCTGAGGATATAGATTGGCTTTCGGGCCTTTCGTGATCCGAAGGTGGAAGATGATTGAACACCAGAGTGCCCAAAAATTTGCGCTCGCATGAAGTGGTATCAGCATGGTGATGTCGGGAATGGGCTTACAGATGCCATTTGGAGTTTGTTGATAGATGGTCTGAACTTCAACTAGAATATGAATCAGGGAGATCTTATCGGTGATCTGACTGAACCAGAGGAGGTTTTGTCTTCTTTGACTGGATTGGCATCAGAAAAATCTTTAGGAATCGATTTAACTGGTTTTGTCTCTTTTGACTGGATTGGCCTCAGAAAAATCTTTAGGAATCAATTTAAGTAGTTTTGTCTTCTTTGACTGGATTGGCCTCAGAAAAATCTTTAGGAATCGATTTAACTGGTTTTGTCTTCTTTGACTGGATTGGCATTAGAAAAATCTTTAGGAATCGATTTAACTAGACCAGAGGAGGTGTTGTCTTTTTTGACGGGATTGGCATCAGAAAAATCTTTAGGAATCGATTTAACTGGTTTTGTCTCTTTTGACTGGATTGGCCTCAGAAAAATCTTTAGGAATCGATTTAACTGGTTTTGTCTCTTTTGACTGGATTGGCCTCAGAAAAATCTTTAGGAATCGATTTAACTGGTTTGGCCTCAGAAAAATCTTTATGAATCGATTTAACTGGTTTTGTATCTTTTGACTGGATTGGCCTCAGAAAAATCTTTAGGAATCGATTTAACTAGTTTTGTCTCTTTTGACTGGATTGGCCTCAGAAAAATCTTTAGGAATCGATTTAACTGGTTTTGTCTCTTTTGACTGGATTGGCCTCAGAAAAATCTTTAGGAATCGATTTAACTGGTTTTGTCTCTTTTGACTGGTTTGGCCTCAGAAAAATCTTTAGGAATCGATTTAACTGGTCTTGTCTCCTTTGACTGGGTTGGCCTCAGAAAAATCTTTAGGAATCGATTTAACTGGCCTTGTCTCCTTTGACATAGCTGAGAACTTTAACTGCATCTTTCCTGAAAGGTAAAGGTCAGTCATATGCAATGCATGAGATGGATCAAGCAATTATGTTCTCAACATAAATGATATTGTATTATATGATGTGTATATACATGTATCATGATGTATGGAAATGTAATGTTTTAGCTGGGGAAAATAAATCTCGGAGCTGTTGGAGAATATAGTTGAATTCTTCGTTTCCGCTGGGGATGGTGAACGAAGGTGACTGCGAGAATAAACCTGCAGGAGAAGATAACTCTGTTGGGGAATAAACTGATGAGGAGATTACTCTGTGGGGAAGAGACGCCCTGCTGAGGCTTCCACTGATAAACTCTGCTGGGGATGGATTACAGTTGCCGGTGATATTGGATCTGTTGAGGGTTGAATTCCTGCTTGTGAAAGGAAAGAACTTCGCTGGGGATGATCTTTCAGTTGTAACTTGCTGGGGATATCCCTGTTAGACTCTTGTGGGGATAATCCTTTGAATTTGGTTGGGGAGATTTATTTTATACTCCGCTGGGGATAAACTTCCAGAGTTTACTGGGGATGATGATTAAACTCTGTTGGGGAAGCTTTTTTTAGACCGTGCTGGGAAAATTTTGACTCCACTGGGGGTATCTTGTATTCTACCGGGGAACATTCTTATAGTCCTTTGAGGAATATTAAGACTGTCGGGGATACTCTTATACTTGCTGAGGAATATTCTTACACTCCGCTGGGGAATATTAAGACCCTTTTAGTGCTGATGGTAGACTAACTCTGCTTGGGGAAAGTATTGTTGATTCGCTCATAGTTGCAAGTCTCAGCTGGGAGAGCTGTCTTTACTGCCTTATTCTGCGGGGAGTGAAGGTATCTTAGCCATATTCTTCAGCTGAATCTACCTTTGTACCTGGTGGACAGAGCAACTATACAGCTTGGACAATTCTTATTGCCCCTGTTTCTGATATTACCAGTAATTCATCTTTCGTTTCGCATGTAGATATTTATGAGAAGCAATTAATGTCAAATGCATATATCAAAAATGAACATTGGACGTTCTTTGCAAAACAAAACAGATAAAGGAACAACAGTTTGGAATTTCTTTGAAAATGAATTGTATTGATTTTGAAGTTTGGCCTGTAAATAGGCGTTTTTGTACAAGAGGCTGACGTCCTAGTAAGAGAACGCTGCCGAATAAAATTTACACAATTTGTGAAAAGAAAACAAAACAACTATGTGAATAATCCCACTGGGTTCCAACTCTGCTATTGCCTTTATGTCCTCGAGCATCTCATCACTTTCCTGTTGGTTGAAGGTAGATCAGATTGATCAGTGTCATCCGAGCTTGACAGTCGATACCGAAGTCTGGATGCAAGGTGATCCAATGAGACATAGTGTTACGCTTTTGATCCCTAATTTTTTCCTGGACCGCCCTTTCGGGTTTTCGGTCCACCGGGATACCCTTTTTTGCTCAAGCCGCCTTTTCAGGTTTTCGACTTGCCGGGTGTACAATTTTTTTTATTTTCATCCCTTATTTTTGCCCGAACCCTTTTGGTTCGCCGGGAAGCCCTTATTTTTTACTAGGCCAGTCAACCTAACAGGTTTTTGATTATGCGTAGTATCTTTTCACTATGTCTGCATTGACGGGGTGAGGAAGGTCGTCACCATCCATGGTGGTTAGAATCATAGCCCCTCCTGAGAAAATGTTAACCACAAATGGCCCTTCGTAAGTAGGGGTCCATTTGCCCCTGGGATCACCTTGAGGTAGAATAATGCGCTTGATTACCAGATCCCCAACTTGATACTATTATCGTCTGACTTTCTTGTTAAATGCTTTGATCATCCGTTTTTGATACGTTTGACCATGACAAATAGCAGTAAGTCTCTTTTCGTTGATTAGGTTCAGTTGATCAAGCCGGGTCTGAATCCAGTCATCTTCACTCAAACCTGCATCCTTCCTGATCCGAAGAGAGGGTATATGAACTTCAATGGGCAAGACTGCCTCCATGCCATAAACCAAGGAATAGGGTATTGCCCCTGTTGACGTTCGTGCTGAGGTACGGTACCCATGAAGAGCAAACGGTAACATCTCGTGCCAATCTTTGTATGTCATTGTCATCTTCTGCACAATCTTCTTAATGTTCTTATTAGCCGCTTCGACATCCCCATTCATCTTCGGCCGGTAGGGAGAAGAGTTGTGATGCTGTATCTTGAATTGATCGCAGAGCTCAGTGATCATCTTGTTGTTGATATTGGTACCATTGTCCGTAATGATCCTCTCTAGTACACCGTATCGACAAATTAGATTGTGCCGAATGAACCGTGCCACGACGTTCTTGGTTACAGTAGCAAAGGAAGCTGCTTCAACCCACTTTGTAAAGTAATCAATTGCTACCAGGATGAAACGATACCCGTTGGATGCCGTAGGTCTGATCTCGCTGATCATATCAATGCCCCACATTGCAAAAGGCCAAGGTGCTGTCAAAATGTTTAGAGGAACTGGAGGTATGTGCACCTTATCAGCATAGACTTGGCACTTGTGACATGTCCGAGAATGTTGATAACAGTCGGCTTCCATAGTGGACCAATAATACCCTGCTCGTAGGATCTTCTTCGCCATGGTATGTCCGCTGGAATGAGTTCCAAAAGTTCCTTCATGTAGCTCCACCATGATCCTTTCTTCTTCATTCTTATCCACACAACGCAGTAGGGTCGAATCATGGTTACGCTTGTACAAAATGTCATTGCTGATGAAGAACTTCGCCGCAAACCTTCTCATAAACTTCTTGTCATTAACAGATGCGCCCTCGGCGTATTCTTGAGCTTCAAGATACCTCTTCACTTCATGAAACCAGGGTTTATCTGCTACATCTTCAATTTCAATATCATAGCAAGGTGCAGGTTCGTCCAATCTTTCAATGATGATCCGAGGAGCTTCATTGTCCCAATTGACTTTGAACATAGAAGACATTGTAGCTAGCGCGTCCGCCAAATGATTCTCCTCTCTAGGGAAGTGTTCAAAGGTTATCTCCTTGAAATGGGGAAGCAACGTCAACACATACTCCTTGTAAGGAATAAGATTTGGGTGTTTCGTATCCCACTCGGCTTTGATCTGACTGATCACGAGAGCGGAATCTCCGAAGACACTTAGAAACTTAATCCTTAGGTTCACTGCTGCTCTAAGGCCCATGATGCACACTTCATACTCCGCCATGTTGTTGGTGCAATTGAAACATAGTCGGGCGGTAAACGGAGTAAGAGATCTGTTGTACCCCAAAATTTTCCCTCCCATTTCCTCAAACATGTTCTCATCACAAAAACCTTGAAGATCAAGATCCAGTTAGGGTTTCCTCTGCTCAAGACTTCTCCTTGCACTGTTGGATCAAATTAGGGTTTGTATTTGCACAAAGATGTTTTGACCTAAAATGCCTAAGATGACTTTCATGTTTCATGTTGGACTCCCAAGTTTATCCATACCAAGTTTCAAGTCTTGATTCCAAATTTTGCCCAGTCAATTGGACAGTTGACCTAGAAATCAACTGTATTGGGGAAAAAGTCAACTGTGGCCAATTGACAGTCAAATCTCATGAAATTTGATCCACATCAACATTATGAACTCATATGAACCATTTGATCAAGTTTGGATCACAATTCTCCAAGAAATTTGATCAGATCATCAAAAGGGCAAAATGGTCATTTTTAGGGTTTTGACTGCACAAAGGCAATTTTTGACTGTTTGACCTAGCCAATGGCCAACCAAGATCACATATAGACTCAAAGACCCCATGGAATTATCTTGATATGCTCAACAAACTCAAAAGATCCCAAGTACACAAGATTGACAGTTGAATTTCCCAGTCAATTGATCAATTTTGACTGTATACTGAAAAGTCAAACTTTGACTTTTTGGTCAAAATCAAGAGTCAAGATTCATTTTTCATCAAAACATGCCAAATCATGAAACTTGTTCACCAAGAAATCACAAATTGCAAATTAGGGTTAGAAAATGGAATTTTTCATGACTTAGAATTTTTCTAAGTTATGAAAAACCCTAATTTTTTCCCAACTTTGCCCCACCTTTTCACCAAGATCCATTTGGATTCAAACAAAAGTCAAAACATGAAAGTTGTAGCTTGTTGCATAATCTACAACTTTGATTCACAAAGTTTTCTCATTTGAAGCTTGTATCTCAAGTTACAATTTTTTGAATAAGGGCACTAAACCATTTTTAACTTAGTAGAATTTTAACCTATTTTGACAAGGTTTTCTACCCCACTTCAAGGCCATTTTCCATACACTTCCACTTGGAATTTCAATTTGCATTTCAAAGATGGATTGTAGTACACATTCCAAGCTTTCCAAATGTCCAAGAACTCATCAAACAACCTCATAACTTGAGAGATTCGAATTTCACAAGTTGGCAAAAATTCACTTTTTGTTCTTAACCAAAATATGTTCATAATCTTGCAATTTGAACTCAGCATGCTTTAGGCTAGATTACAGGTCCTTAAACCAAGTTACACTCAAGAATTAAATGCAAAACCAATGTGCCAAGTTTTTATTCTAAGCATTTGGACATTACATGATGAACTAACCCTAAACTAGATAAAGTAAACTTTCCATTTTTGCAAAAGCTTGCTTTATGTCAATTGGTAAATCAAAGAGGTACAGATCAAATCTCTCTAGCATAAGATTATGAGCATAACACTCTGATCAATGAGGGATTATGCAGCACATTAGGAGGCCCCCTACATGCCTAGAAAGCCAAGTTGCATTTTGTTGCTTAAGTGTGAAGAAAGTCCCATAACTTGTAACAACTTCCATCTCAGCATTAGAACACAAGAACAAACTTATCAAACATACTCAAGGCATCATAACCAAGCTGTGACACGAGCCATTTTCCCCTAAAACACTCTCCATCTCAGAAACACCATCAAACTGCTCAAACAGAGCAGGCCTTGCAGATTGAGTGCCATCTCTCAATCCCTTCAAGCTTTCTGGCCCAAACTTGTTCCTCTACCTTCCTTACAACATATGCAAGCTAACCAAAAGCAGAAGCCTGACCTGTAATCCCTCTAACAGCTTCCACCATTTTCATTTTTTCCTTTTGCAGTTGAAGTTCCACAGCTTGATACAAGAAGTTTCAAGACAAAGTAAACATTGGAATAGCATCCCTGGACCTCAAGGGAGCTTTTCCAATCATCACCTTGCACTGAAAGCTCCTCATTCTCCAGATAGAAGTTCAACTGAATAGGTAAAACTTTGAACTCGTATCTCTCTTATTATGCATCCTTAGTCTTAAGTTTGTGAAGAAACAAGGTTCTACTCATAGCCCTGAACATGTACATATCTTTACATTTCATTTCTTTTGCCTGAGTTGGGAGAATTTAAGCTTTGAAAATGGCAGAAAAATTAGGTTAGGATTTGGGGGAGAAGAAATTCCCCCTCATCTTAGAGAGTTAGGTCAAGTTCTATACATGGTTAGAATCGTCTCTTCATGCTGAACATTTGTTGTGTTATGAGTTTTTGCTAAAAAGCCAGGAATCGAGAGTTGGACATTGAAGAACAGGGCGCGCGCATTTTCAAACTTTGTGCTGGAGGTTGAAGACAGTGGCATTGGGCTGGGCTTGCTTTGTGTTTTCCTTTTCACACCCCATAATTACTCATGAACCCCCTGAGCCCATTTGCTTCATTTTTTAATATTTTTGACTTTTTCTTTTTTTATTTGACTCATTTATTTTTTTCTCAACATGTTAAAATTTTGAAAACATTTTTCTCATCATTTTTTGATTTTATTTGGTATTTATTTGATTTTTCTTTAGTTTACACATAAATATATATATATATATATATTATTATTTAGGATAAATAGAAAAATATGTAAAAACACTTCTATTTTTGTTTTTATTTTATATTATCCTCTGAAAATATTTTATATAAAAAAATACTATTTTCTAAAAAATTTGAATATTATTATTACTTGTATATAATACATATTTAAAATAATATAAGTATACATATATATATATATATATATATATATATATATATATATATATATATATATATATATATATATATATATATATATATATATATATATATATATATATATATATATATATATATATATATATATATATATATATATATATATATATATATATATATATATATATATATATATATATATATATATATATATATATATATATATATATATATATATATATATATATATATATATATATATATATATATATATTAATATACTTAGAGTAAAAATACCAAAAAAATGTACATATTTTATTTTTTAACATTTAATACTAAAAAATGCCTTTTTTACAAATATACCATGTTTTATTTTATTTTTGTATGTAATTAATAAATATTATGTGAATTAATTAATTAATATACATTTTGATTAAAATTAGGGTTTTTGCCCTAAAAGTTGAAAATACTCAAAATTAATACCTTTCTATTTTCTTATTTTATTTTACATAAACCATACTTTTTTCATACATATAAAAAGTTCCCTTTTTGCATTTTTTGCATATTTATTTAATTTCTATTTAATTATGTAATTTATTTACTTTGCGAATATTCAAAAATGATGTAATAGCTTAGATTTAAATTCTTGTCTAAATATCCCCCATTTGTAAATTTGTACCCCCTCCCTATATTATTATGTTGTAATAGCGTAGGAATTTAAATTTCGCACTTTATACGCTTTCTAATTATGCCATGTTAGAATTAGGGTTTGCATGCGAAAAACGACAAAAAATAGTTTGACCTAATAAAGATAAATGAGCATGAAAATGGACACACAAATCACACTTTCACCCCTAGGGTATTCCACTTTGTTGCCTTCAAATAATTGGGCCATATTGCATGTTAGGTCTCTTTGGGCAAAACAAACACAAATCAAATGATCATAGTCCCTCGATGACGCTTTCAAAATGTTGCCTAAACAAATGATCAAGTCCCTTAAGAAAATTGCCTAAAGATACTTAGCACCATTGCAACTATGGTCTAAACAATGACCCGCGCCCGTCCCTTTCACATCCTAACATGAGATTGTCCACCAAATGCAATGGTGGAACAAACTTGTTAAAAGGGTTAAAACATAGCAATAATCTTTGAGAAATTTAGGAGTGGACAACCTCTTAGTTACTTGAATCAAAACTTGCAAAACAAAACACTTGCCTATTTTCTAAAACCACACCTCACGATACTTTCAAAACAACTTTAAAAAACAAATGAAAACCTTTTCAAAAGACATACACCTTTGTATACATCCCAACATGGATCATTACAAAGGTTGCCACCACATTGGCCTCTTTTCAAAACATTTTTCAAACCCACACACAAAGCACCATTTCAAACAATTGAAAACAAAAGGCAAGTGATTTAAGCAAGTAACTAAGAGCCCATGGATAACCATGGATATAAAGGGTGCTAATACCTTCCCTTTCTATAATCTACTCCCCGAACCCAAGAAAACATCTCAAAGGTTTTTGCTGTGCTTTTTAACCTTTCCTTAGGATAAAATAAAAAGTCGGCGGCGACTCTTGCTCAACCGAAACATTTGCGAAAACAAACGCAAAACCTCAAGTCAGTTCTCCCAC
Organism: Vicia faba; assembly: GCA_948472305.1. Lineage (NCBI taxonomy): Eukaryota > Viridiplantae > Streptophyta > Magnoliopsida > Fabales > Fabaceae > Vicia > Vicia faba. The sequence goes on along the minus strand of OX451738.1, from coordinate 1,356,260,770 downwards.
CGTATCACAAGATCCTTTAGGAGATATGATCACAGCGCCAATACCATTGCCCAAAGCGTTCGAAGCTCCATCAAAGTACATAGACCATCGGGATTCTTCCTCAGGTCCTTCATCCGGTCCAGGTGTCTCACAATCAGTTACCAACATGATATTCTCGTCCGGAAATTCAAAGTTCATAGACTGGTAATCATCCACTGCCTGATGTGCCAAATGGTCCGCCAACACACTTCCCTTAATTGCCTTTTGGGTCGTATATTAGATGTCGTACTCAGTCAAGATCATCTGCCATCTTGCTATTTTTCCGGACAAGGCAGGCTTCTCGAAGATATACTTGATTGGATCCATCTTTGATATCAACAGAGTAGTGTGAGTCAACATATACCGTCTCAGCCGGCGAGCAGCCCATGCCAAAGCACAGCAAGTTTTCTCGAGCAGCGAGTATCGGGTCTCGCAGTCGGTAAACTTTTTGCTAAGGTAATAAATGGCATGCTCTTTTCGGCCAGACTCGTCATGCTGCCCCAGCACACACCCCATTGAGTTGTCAAGTACTGTCAAGTATAAGATCAAAGGTCTCCCTTCAACTGGTGGCATCAAAATATGAGGCTCTTGGAGATACTCTTTGATTCTTTCGAAAGCGGCCTGGCATTCATCGTTCCAACGTACTACTTGATCTTTCTTCAATAGCTTGAAGATTGGCTTACAAGTAGCAGTCAGGTGTGAGATGAATCAGGCAATGTAGTTCAGTCGTCCCAGGAAGCCTCTGACTTCTTTCTCTGTTCTGGGAGCTGGCATCTCCTGTATAGCTTTCACTTTTGCAGGATCCACTTGAATACCTTTGTCGCTTACGACGAAACCCAGTAGCTTACCAGATCTCACCCCGAAGGTGCACTTGTTCGGGTTTAACCTCAGCTTGTACAACTTCAACCTGTCAAACAGCTTCTGCAGATGATCATGGTGCTCTTCCTCAGTCTGGGACCTTGCGATCATATCATCGACATATACCTCGATCTCATGATGGATCATATCATGAAATAAAGCAATCATGGCACGCTGATACGTTGCCCTAGCATTTTTCAACCCAAAAGGCATGACCTTGTAGCAAAAGGTACCCTATTGAGTAACAAAGGTTGTCTTCTCCATGTCTTCGGGAGCTATCTTGATCTGATTATAACCGGAGAAACCATCCATAAAGGAGAATACCTTATGTTGAGCAGTGTTGTCAACCAGGACATCGATATGAGGTAGAGGGAAATCATCTTTGGGACTTGCCCTGTTCAGATCCCTATAATCAACACACATCCACACTTTACCATCCTTCTTCGGCACTGGAACCACGTTGGCAACCCACTGAGGGTAAGAAGTAACTGCTAGAAAACCGGCGTCAAACTGTTTCATAACTTCAGCCTTGATTTTCTTAGATATCTCTGGGCGCATCCGGCGGACCTTCTGTTTCACGGGAGGACAGTCTTCCTTGGTAGGCAGGCGATGAACCACAATGTCGGTATCCAAACTAGGCATATCTTCGTAAGACCAGGCAAAGATCTCAACATAGTCATGTAGCATCTGAATCAACTGTTGCTTCACACTAACTTCCAGGCTTGCACCAATCTTGCCTTCCTTCTTGTCTATATTAGTACCCAGATTCACTGATTCCACAGGCTCTTCGTGCGGCTGAATAGCCCTCTCTTCCTGAAGTAACAGTCTTGCAAGTTCACCCGGCACTTCGCAATCATCTTCACCTTCGTCTTCGGCTAAGTTGATCGAATTTTCGAAGTCATAACTGGCAGTAGCAGAGTCGTTACCAGTGAGATCCAGAGTGGATGTGGACCTGTATATGTGAGTGTGTGTAAAATAGCTGTTTTGCAATATATAATAAAGAAAAACAAGGAGCGCAAAATTTGAAATGCAAGAACGTCCAATGCTTTTATTAATGATATATGAAAATGACACACATAAAGCCCTCACAAATGAAGCCACGGTGCCCCGGGTAAGACACCGGGCCATAAAGTTTAAAATATTGTCGGTTACATATTCAAAACAAAAAGTTTCATTACTGGGTAATAAGAGTAATAGGGATGAAGTCCTTTGCTGTCCAGTTGCATTGTCCATCGTCGGTCGTAGGATAGATCCAGCTGTCGAATTCAGACTCTTCCACATCGTCTTCAATGGCATTCACTCCCGAGTTGCTGATGAATACGGGAGGTCTTCCGATCCGTGCATTCCGAACAACCCTTTGAGCTTCTGCAATGAAACCCAAACCAAACTTGTTAGTCTTCTATGTAAAATCAGGGAGTCGGCCCCAATTTGTACACTTACCCTTCTCAACAACAGCCCGAGCATCCTTGAAGGAAGCCATCTTCATAGGAGGATCTTCAACAACGGTCTCAGCTGACGCCAGCATCTGGGGAACCTCTTCAAAATGTTGGAACGGGGTCTCAATGAACTCCCCATCCATCTCTACATATCAGAACGAGTTGAGGTGGCTAACCATGTACTCTTCCTCTCCTTGTACTGTTACAATCTTCCCTTTGACCGGGTACTTCAGCTTCTGGTGGAGTGTTGAGGTTACAGCCCCAGCTTTATGGATCCATGGACGACCCAACAAACAAGAATAAGATGGCCGAATGTCCATCACATAGAACATTGAGTTGAAGACCTAAGAACCAACCTTGATCGGGATATCAACCTCTCCATGTACCATTCTTTTAGACCCATCAAAGGCCCTGACGATAATGTTGCTTGGTTTCAGCTCCAACCCTTCACAATCCAACCTGTCTAGAGCTTTTTTTGGCAAAACGTTCAATGAGGAACCAATATTCACCAATACATGTGCAAGAGTAGTGCCCCTGCATTCAATGGAGACATGCAGGGCATCATTGTGATTCTTCCCCTTAACAGTCAAGTCGGCGTTCGAGAAACCCAACCCATTATCAGCAGTTTAAATTGGCCACGCAATCTGTAAACTGATCAGCTGAAGTTTCTTGGGGTACGTGAGCAGTCTTCAAAAAGGTAATCAGAGCCTTGGCATGGGCTTCTAAGCATAACAACAGTGATAACATAGAAATCTTGGACGGGGTTTGCCCCAGCTGTTCAACTACGTTATAATCACTCTTTTTGATAATCTTCAGAATCTCTTCCATCTCTTATTTGGAAGCTTCAACAGTAATCGTCTTTGGTGCCTCCGTATGGGCAGGCACATCAATGGTGATCCCTTTGCCCCGAGTGTCAGATGACTCGGCGACAGGGGTAAGAATAGGAACTTGAACTGGAATGGTAGCAGGTACACTGGCAGGTGTAATGACAATAGGTCTTCGGGCAGTTGGTGAAGAGATATCAGGTGAGAAAAGTCTTCCACTGCGGGTGACTTTAGCAGGACCAACAATGTTGCTGACGTTAGTATCAACATCCAACTCTTGCTTAACTCCATGAAAATAAACATCAGCCCCATAGTGCCAAGGGACAGCTTTATCAGAGGTGTAGGTGTGATCGGTGGGAATGAGAACTGACTGTTTTGGAATGTTGGTTCGCGTTTTGCGTTTGTTTTCGCAAAATGTCGCGGTAAGCAAGAGTCGCCATCGTCTTTTATTTTATCCAATAAGGAAAGGACAAAAGCACAGAAAAATTCCTTTTCGAGATATTTCTCGGGTTCAGGAGGTAGATTATAGAAAGGGAAGGTGTTAGCACCCTTTCTATCCGTGTTTATCCACGGGCTCTTAGGTACTTGCTCATTGTGTTTTCAAAAATTGCTTTTCTTTGTGTTTGTGGGTTTGAAAGAAGTTTTTTGTTTGAAAGGAGTGTAAGTGCGAAAAGTTTTTGTTTTGTTTTAAAAGGAGCAAGTACTTAAGAATATCTACCTACTCAAAAAGGAATTAAACTGTGCAAATGTCCTTTAGACAGTGCTATCCCACTATTGAGGAGTAGGTAGCACCATCGTTGGAGTTTTCGGGTCAATTCGATTAAGGGACATGTGGTCACTAAAGCAACGTTAGGACGCCTTAGCGGTAACCCTAATGTCTTAGATCATTTTATCCGAGGCAACCGTTTTGAGGCAACTATGATCTTTGGACAAGAGGGCGACCTCTAAAACTTCCTATACTCAATGACCACGTTCGAGGTAACCAAGTGAGGTGTACCCTAAGTGTGGCATGTGCAAGTGTGTTAGTTCGGTTAATTTTTATCTGTACATGTCATGGGTGAGCTATTGTTGATTTTAAGTTAAAGATTGATCTTGTCATGCATTGCCTATTTATCAAACATCTAACAGTTAATATTGTGCAGAAATTAAATTGCGGGAAATTAAATCTTAGCTATTACAAGGTGTCGGGTATTTACATCGCCAAAGACAAACCCTTTAATTTAAATTGCGGAAAAATAAAAGAAAGCAATAAATAAATAAAGTCCTACTTTAAAAACTATTATATTCCCGAAGCAATTATATTATTGGATAAAAATAATACGCGTGCGAGAAAATTAAATCGGATCATTTTTAGGGTTTTGACCCTTTTTATTAAAGAAAGCATATTTTTATTATTTTGAATTAAATGGAAATTAAATCTAAGTTAATTAATTAATTAAATAGAAAATATATTTTGGGTTTTTTATATTTAAGGAAATAAAAATAAAATGATTAAAATTATTAAAAACCTAATATTCTAATTTGATTTTAATTTATTGCAAAATATTAAAATTATACCTAATTAGAAACTAAATTAATTAAATTATTTATTTACAAAAATAATGAAATAGTGAAATTAATAAAAATATTATTTTTTAGGTTTTCTGATTTTATGAGAAAAATTATTGGGTTAGTAATTAATTAAAAATAATAAAATAAAACAAGTAAAATAAATAAATATGAAAGGAAAGAAATGACCAAGGGGGGTGCTGGGCCTGATTGGTGGTGAATCTGGAAATTCTCTAGGCCCAAAACGTCCAAGCCTGTTTGACCTTTGCCCTCCAATGTATGCTTGTTGACCAGGGACCATGGTGGACCTGCAATTCTAGCCTTTGGATCTGGCTTGAAGGCCACCTGGCCTTTGAGATCAGGGGGAGCATGATAGTCCACGCTTGCTAAGCCCCATGCAATTGCCTGAAAAAAAATTGTAACAAATATTGGGGGACCTGGGATTCGAACCCAGGTCCCAGTGGACTTTGACATGCCTCCCTTGCCAACTCAACCATGCTGTCTTTTTGTTAATGGGATAAGCAGTAAATATAATATGTGAAAACAATTAACTATGCTGGAATTAAAAAAAACGTGCTAAACACATTTGAACTGGCCAATGGAAACAAGCCACGTTATTATCTTCTCCAAATATCCCTGGTTATTTACCTGCGGATTTTTATCCGCAGGAAGATCCGTAGCTCTCTCCCAAAACTCGTTCTAGGCCATAGAAATACCATCCAAGAACATGGATGTGATCGTCTCTGCCTCCTGAGTATCCCTATAACCATTACTTGACCCAATTTTTCCTGTAATTCAAACGCCTAAAAACAACACAAGAAAAACCCTAGGTTCGGGCACATGATTATAGGCCATGAAAACGAAATTGAATAATGCAGAAATGTTCTAAATCAAACAATAAACACAAATATGCCAAGATTTCAATGAAAGGATGCAAGAATCAGAGGTTTGGATTTCGTGTTCAGAGGCATATTCGTGAGTACTTACAATGAGTTACAGGGAAGAAGAAGGCCTGGTTTTTGTTCCAATCGCTTCAGGGGATGGCAGTCAAGCACACTACGTTGAGATTTTGGGTTGAATTGACCTCCAAAAAGAATTCGATCTCCACTTTTTCCAAGGTTTTTTCAATTCTGAGTTGGCCGTTTCTGTAGTCCTTAGGGCGTGTTCTTGATCTCTATGGCTTGTGTGTACATAAGGGAATGAATTAGGTTAATCACTTGTGCCTTAATCCATGAGTATTGAAGAATCAAGATTTGATTTGATCACCATTAACAAGTTTCCATATTTGCATCAAATCTGAGATTTTGTGCATGTTTTGACTAGGCATGAGTTTGAATGAGTGTCTCATGATATTTGCAAGCTGTAATGATCACAAGAATCTCATTCCATTAATATTTGGATTTTATTTGAATTAATATTGATTTAAAATGAATTAAATCAATAAAAATTAAATAAAATAGAAAAATAAATGATTGGTCATGAAATTATAGATGGGACACGTGTGTGGTGTGATAAGACCAAATCAAGTGGAAAAAAGTGGGCCCTTTTGTCAAAAATTGGAGTTTGGAGGATAGTTGACTTTTGGCAATTTTGGAAAAATGCGCAACTTCAACAATGCATAACTTCTTCAATTTTGAACTTTTGGAAGGGTTCTTGGACTTTTTAGAAACCTTGAGATGTCCTCTAACCAACCTCTTTGGTATCATCTCATTTTGATATTCCATGCTCAGGTTATAAGCTTTGGAAACAAGGTGTTTTTGTTGACTTTCAAAAATGACCTATAATGTCCAAATTTGTAAATTTTTGTGAGTGCATTTCTTAATCTTGGGGTGTGAAGATGGATTGTAGGAAATTTCATCTTATTCAAAATGAGCTTTGGATGGGTCATTTCGCATAAAGTATGAGAAAGTTATGCTTGGTCAAAGTTGAGTTGACTTTTCCTACAAAACCCTAATTTATCAACTTTTGAATCTTGATGAATCTTGAGAAATCCTTGATGAATCATGATCAACCCTTGATAAAATGATGAATTATCCTTCAAAATGAGAATTTTGACAAAAAATCTTGAGGTTTGACTGTATTTAGGTCACAGTTGACTTTTGCCCTAGCACAATCGATTTTTGGACCTCTTGAGTAATTGACTGACCAAACTTCCTCTGCAAGGCTTGAAATTTGAAATGGATGAACTTGAGAACATGTTAGGACATTTTGGAGCATTTGAGACCATTTGGATATGAGGACCTTGATGCAACACAAAACCCTAATTTTGAATTGACTGCCTTAGGAGGTGATTTGACTGTCCAACTCTTGAGCCATCTTGAACAACTTGAGATTATTATTGACATGTCTTGAGAAATATGGGAGGGCAAATTTTGGGGTACAACAGTTACCCCTGTTCAATCTTCTTAAATCTGAGGGTATAGATTGGCGTTCGGGCCTTTCGTGATCCGAAGGTGGAAGATGATTGAACACTAGAGTGCCCAGAAATTTGCACTCGCATGAAGTAGTATTAGCATTGTGATGTCGGGAATGGGCTTACAGATTCCATTTAGAGATTGATGATGGGAGATGGGCTTTAAGATGCCGTCCGAAGGAGTGTCGATCGCGTAAGAGATTCCTTAGCGAGAGCTTGTGTGCCTGTTGTTGAGGGGGATTCCGCTGGGGAATGTTGTTCTCTGTCTTAGGAGAAATAGAACTTTAGGAGTTTCGGTCGTCCGTTATTCTACTGGGGAGTCATCTCTGTTGAAGAGGTAAGAGTGAACTACTATCTGGTCGTAACCCAGGCTTCATAGTGATAAGACCGACTGCTATCTGGTCGTAATCCAGGCTTTTCAGTGACTTACTGGGGAGATGATATTAAACTTGCTATCCGGTCGTAATCCAGGCTTTTGCAATTTCTCACTTCTTATCTGGTCGAAATCCAGGCTTTAGAATAAATCAAGTGGTTATCCGGTCGCATCCGGGTTTCAACTTGAAATTAGGGCACACTAATATCCGGCCAACTCCGGGCTTCTTAGTAACTGTCTGTGTAAACTACTATTTGGTCAGAATCCAAGCTTCACAATGCCTTCTACCGCTATCTGGTCGTAATCCAGGCTTCACGATGTGTTATACCATTATCTGGTCGAATCCAGGCTTCATGGTGTCACGTACTACTATCTGGTCGAATCTAATCTTCACAATACCTCACTTCTTATCTGGTCGAAATCCAGGCTTCAGAACAAATCAAGTGGTTATCCGGTCGCATCCAGGCTTCCCTTTGACTGTTGGGTTTACTAGTATCCGGTTGAATCCGGGCTTCATAGTAACTGGCTGGGTAAACTGTTATTTGGTCGTAATCCAAGCTTCATAGTGTCCCTTAACGCTATCTGGTCGTAATCCAGGCTTTACGATGTATCATACCACTATCTGGTCGAAACCCAGGCTTCGTAGTACTCTTGGTTGCTATCTGGTCGTAATCCAGGCTTTACAACATCTTCTACCATTATCTGGTCGTAATCCAGGCTTCATGGTCTGGTATTGCTTTCTGGTCGTAATCCAGGCTTCACAATAACTTGCTGAGCTATTATCCGGTTGTGATCCGGGCTTCACGGCTTGTGTTTATGATATACCACTATCTGGTCGAATCCAGGCTTCATGGTGCTTACTGAGCTGCTATCCGGTCGTAACCCGGGCTTCACGGCTCACTGGGGAATAAACTATTATCCAGTCGTTCTCTGGGCTTCATAGCTTGCTTTTGAGAGATTTCACTATCTGGTCGTAATCCAGGCTTCGCGGTAGTCTGATATTGTTATCCGGTCGTACCCGGGCTTCACCATATGCTGTAGAAATCAAGATACTATCCGGTCGTACCCGGGCTTCATAACTTGAATTTTGATTGTATCTTTCCTGAAAGGTAAAGGTTAGTTGTATGTAATGCATGATATGTATCAGGCAATGATGTTCTCAACATAAATGAGATTGTATGACATGATGCGTATATGCATGTAGCATGATGTATGGACATGTAATGTTTTAGCTGGGGAAAATAAATCCCGTAGCTGCTGGAGAATAAAGTTGAATTCTTCGTTTCCGCTGGGGATGGTGAACGAAGGTGATTGTGAGAATAAGCCTGCAGGAGAAAGGAACTCCGTTGGGGTATAAACTGATGAAGAGATTACTCTGAGGGGAAATACTCTGTGGGAAAGGGATATTCTGTTGAAGATTTTAACGATAAACTCCGCTGGGGATTCTGTTGATAAGCTCTGTCGGGGATTTTAATGATGAACTCCGCTGGGGATAGATTACCATTGCTGGTGATACAGAATCGGTTGAGGATTGAACTCCTGTTTGGGGAAAGAAAGAATTTCGCTGGGGGTGATCTTTTAGTTGCAACTTGTTGAGGATAACCCAGTTAGACTCCTGTGGGGATAACCCTCTGAATTTGGCTGGGGAGATTTATTTTTGTACTTCGCTGGGGATAAGCTTCCAGAATCTACTGGGGAAGATGATTCAACTTTGTTGGGAAAGCCTTTTTAGACTGCGCTGAGGAAATGGCTCCACTGGGGGTATCTTTTACTTCGTCGGGGAACATTCTTATACTCAGTTTGAGGAATATTAAGACTGCCGGGGGTATTCTTATACTTGCTAGGGAATATCTTTATACTCCATTGAAGAATATTAAGACCTTCTGGGGATACCAAACCTTTTTAGGGCTGATGGTAGACTAACTCTGCTTGGGGAGAGTATTGCTGATTCGTTCATAGTTGCAAGTCTCAGCTGAGAGCTTCTATTACTGTCTTACTCTGCGGAGAGTGAAGGTATCATAACCATATTCTTCAGCTGGATCTACCTTGTACCTGGTGGATGAAGCGACTACACAGCTTTAGACATTTCTTATGCCCCCTGTTTCTGATATTACCAGTAATTCATCTTTCGTTTCGCATGTAAATATTTATGATCAGCAATTAATGTCAAATGCATATATAAAAAATGAACATTGGACGTTCTTTGCAAAACAAAACAGATAAAGGAAAAACAGCTTGAAATTTCTGAAAATGAATTTGTATTGATTTTGAAGTTTGGCCTGAAAATAAGCATTTTTGTACAAGAGGCTGACGTCCTAGTAACAGAACGCCTCCGAACAAATAGAATTTATACAATTTGTGAAAAGGAAACAAAACAGCTATGTGAATAATCCCACTGGGTTCCAACTCTGCTATTGCCTTTATATCTTCAAGCATCTCATCACTTTGCTGCTTAGTTGAAGATGAATCTAATTGATCAGTGCCGCCCGGGCTTGATAGTCGATACCGAAGTCTGGATGCAGGGTGATCCAATGAGAGATAGTATTACACTTTAATCCCTAACTTTTGCCTGGACCGCCCTTTCGGGTTTTCAGTCCACCGGAATACCCATTTTGCCCAAGCCGCCTTTTCAGGTTTTCGACTTGCCGGGTGTACAGATTTTTTCTTTTTCATCCCTTATTTTTGCCCGAACCCTTTTGGTTCGCCAGGAAGCCCTTATTTTTGCCTAGGCCAGTCAACCTAGCGGGTCTTTGGTTATGCGTATTATCTTTTTACTATGTCTGCATTGACGGGGTGAGGAAGGTCGCCACCATCCATGGTGGTTAGAATCATATCTCCTCCTGAGAAAATGTTCTTAACCACAAATGGCCCTTCGTAAGTAGGGGTCCATTTGCCCCTGGGATCACCTTGAGGTAAGATAATGCGTTTGATTACCAGGTCCCCAACTTGATACTCTTGTCGTCTAACTTTCTTGTTAAATGCCTTGATCATCCGTTTTTGATACGTCTGACCATGACAAATAGCAGTAAGTCTCTTTTTGTCGATTAGGTTCAGTTGATCAAGTCGGGTCTGAATCCAGTCATCTTCGCTTAAACCTGCATCCTTCATGATCCGAAGAGAGGGTATCTGAACTTCAATAGGCAAGACTGCCTCCATGCCATAAACCAAGGAATAGGGTGTTGCCCCTGTTGACGTCTGTGCTGAGGTACGGTACCCGTGAAGAGCAAATGGTAACAACTCGTGCCAGTCTTTGTATGTCACTGTCATCTTCTGCACAATCTTCTTAATGTTTTTATTAGCCGTTTCTACAGCTCCATTCATCTTCGACCGATAGGGAGAAGAGTTATGATGGTGTATCTTGAATTGCTCGTAGAGCTCGGTGATCATCTTGTTGTTGAGATTGGTACCGTTGTCTGTAATGATCCTCTCTGGTACACCGTATCGACAGATCAAATTGTGCCGAATGAACCGTGCCACGAAGTTCTTGGTTACGGTAGCAAATGAAGCTGCTTCAACCCACTTCATACAGTAATCAATAGCTACCAGGATGAAATGATGCCCATTGGATGCCGTAGGTCTGATCTCGCCGATCATATCAATGCCCCACATTGCAAAAGGCCAAGGCGCTGTCAAGATGTTCAGAGGAACTGGAGGTATGTGCATGTTATCAACATAGACCTGGCACTTGTGACATGTCCGAGAATGCTGATAACAGTCAACTTCCATTGTGGACCAGTAGTATCCTGCCCGGAGGATTTTCTTTTCCATGGTATGTCCACTGGAATGGGTTCGGAAGGTACCTTCATGTAATTCTGCCATGATCCTTCCTGCTTCATTTTTATCCACACAACGAAGCAAGGTTGAATCATGGTTATGCTTGTAAAGAATGAAATTGTTGATGAAGAACTTCGCCGCGAACCTCCTCAGAAACTTCTTGTCATTAACAGATGCACCCTCGGGGTACTCCTGAGCTTCAAGGTACCTCTTCACCTCATGATACCCGGGCTTTTTTGTTACCTCTTCAGTCTCAAGATCACAGTAATGTGCAGGTTCGTCCAATCTTTCAATAATGATCCGAGGAGCCTCGTTGTCCCAATTGACTTTGAACATAGAAGACATCGTAGCTAGCGCGTCCGCCAACTGATTCTCCTCTATTGGGAAGTGTTCAAAGGTTATCTCCTCAAAATGGGGAAGCAACGTCAATACATACTCCTTGTAAGGAATAAGATTTGGGTGTTTCGTATCCCACTCGCCTTTGATCTGACTGATCACGAGAGCGGAATCTCCGAAGACACTTAGAAACTTAATCCTTAGGTCAATTGCAGCTCGAAGACCCATGATGCATGCTTCATACTCCGCCATGTTGTTGGTGCAGTTGAAACATAGTCAGGCGGTGAACGGAGTATGAGAGCCTTTAGGAGATATGATCACGGCGCCAATGCCATTACCCAAAGCATTCGAAGCTCCATCAAAGTACATAGACCATCGGGATCCTTCCTCAGGTCCTTCATCCGGTCCAGGTGTCTCACAATCAATTATCAACATGATATTCTCGTCCGGGAATTCAAAGTTCATAGACTGGTAATCATCCACTGCCTGATGTGACAAATGGTCTGCCAATACACTTCCCTTAATTGCCTTTTGGGTCGTGTACTGGATGTCATACTCAGTCAAGATCATCTGCCATCTTGCTATTCTTCCGGATAAGGCAGGCTTCTCGAAGATATACTTGATTGGATCCATCTTTGATATCAACAGAGTAGTGTGAGTCAACATATACTGTCTCAGCCGGCGAGCAACCCATGCCAAAGCGCAGCAAGTTTTCTCGAGCAATGAGTATCAGGTCTCACAGTCTGTAAACTTTTTGCTAAGGTAATAAATAGCATGCTCTTTTCGGCCAGACTCGTCATGTTGACCCAGCACACACCCCATTGAGTTATCGAGCACTGTCAAGTATAAGATCAGAGGTCTCCCTTCAACTGGTGGCATCAGGATGGGTGGCTCCTGGAGATACTCTTTGATTCTTTCGAAAGCGGCCTGACATTCATCATTCCAACGTACCACTTGATCTTTCTTCAGTAGCTTGAAGATTGGCTCACAAGTAGCAGTTAGGTGCGAGATGAATCGGGCAATGTAGTTCAGTCGTCCCAGAAAGCCTCTGACTTCTTTATCTGTCTTGGGAGCTGGCATCTCTTGTATGGCTTTCACTTTGGCAGGATCCACTTGAATACCTTTGTCGCTCACGATGAAACCCAGTAGCTTACCAGATCTCACCCCGAAGGTGCACTTGTTCGGGTTCAACCTTAACTTGTACAACTTCAACCTGTCAAACATCTTTTGGAGATGGTCAAGGTGTTCTTCCTCGGTATGGGACCTTGCAATCATATCGTCAACGTATACTTTAATCTCATGATGGATCATGTCATGAAACAAAGCAACCATGGCACGCTGATATGTTGCCCCAACATTCTTCAGTCCAAAAGGCATGACCTTATAGCAAAAGGTACCCCACTGAGTAACAAAAGTTGTCTTCTCCATGTCTTCGGGAGCCATTTTTATCTGATTATAACCAGAGAAACCATCCATAAAGGAGAAGACCTTGTGCTGAGCAGTATTGTCAACCAGAACGTCGATATGAGGTAGAGGGAAATCATCCTTGGGGCTCGCCCTGTTCAGATCCCTGTAGTCAACACACATTCGGACCTTACCATCTTTCTTCGGTACTGGAACCACATTGGCGACCCACTCAGGGTAAGAAGTCACTGCTATAAAACCGGCGTCAAATTGTTTCATAACTTCAGCCTTGATTTTCTCAGACATCTCTGGGCGCATACGGCGAACCTTCTGTTTCACTAGAGGACAGTCTTCCTTGGTAGGTAGGCGATGAACCACAATGTCAGTATCCAACCCAGGCATATCTTCGTAAGACCAAGCAAAGATTTCAACGTAGTCATGCAGCATCTGAATCAACCGTTGTTTCTCACTAAGCTCCAGATTTGCACCGATCTTGACTTCCTTCTTGTCTGCCTCAGTACCCAGATTCACTGTTTCCACTTGCTCTTCATGTGGCTGAATGACCCTCTCTTCCTGGAGTAGCAGTCTTGCAAGTTCACCAGGCACTTCGCAATCATCTTCACCCTCGTCTTCGGCTAAGTTGATCGGATTTTCGAAGTCATAACTGGCAGTAGCAGAGCCGTTACCAGTGAGATCCAGAGTGGATGTGGACCTGTATATGTGAGTGTGTGTAAATAGCTGTTTCCCAATATATAATAAAGAAAGACAAGGAGCACAAGATTTGAAATGCAAGAACGTTCAATGCTTTTATTAATGTCATATGAAAATGACACACAAAAGCCCTCATAAATGAAGCCACGGTGCCCCGGGTAAGACACCGGGCCATAAAGTTTCAAAACATTGTCTATTACAAATTCAAAACAAAAGTTTCATTACTGGGTAACAAAAGTAATAGGGATGAAGTCCTTTGCTGTCCAGTTGCTTGGTCCACCGCTGGTCGTAGGATAGATCTAACTATCGAATTCAGACTCTTCTACATCCTCTTCAATGGCATTCACTCCCGAGTTGCTGATGAACACAGGAGGTCTTCCGATCCTTGCACTTCGAACAACCCTTTGAGCTTCTGCAGTGAAACCCAAACCAAACTTGTTAGTCTTCTGTGTAAAATCAGGGAGTCGGCCCCAATTTGCACACTCACCCTTCTCAATAACAGCCCGAGCATCTTTTAAGGAAGCCATCTTCATGGGAGAATCTTCAACCACAGTCTCAGCTGATGCCAGTGTCTGGGGAACCTCTTCAAAGTGCTGAAATGGGGTCTCAATGAACTCCCCATCCATCTCTACGTATCTGAACGAGTTGAGGTGGCTGACCATGTACTCTTCCTCCCCTTGTACTGTCACAATCTTCCCTTTGACCGTGTACTTCAACTTCTGGTGGAGCGTTGAGGTTACGGCCCCAACTTTATGGATCCATGGACGACCCAACAAACAAGAGTAGGATGGCCGAATGTCCATCACATAGAACGTAGAATTGAAGACCTGAGAACCAACTTTAATTGGAATATCAACTTCATCGTGCACCACCCTTTTAGACCCATCAAAGGCCCTGACAACAATGTTACTTGGTTTTAGCTCCAACCCTTCACAATCCAACCGGTCTAGAGCTTTTTTGGGCAAGACGTTCAGTGAGGAACCAGTATCAACCAATACATGTGCAAGAGTAGTGCCCCTGCATTCAATAGAGACATGCAAGGCATCGTTATGATTTTTCCCCTTGGCAGTCAAATCTGCATCGGAGAACCCCAAACCATTATCAGCAGTCAAATTGGCCACACAATCGGTAAACTGGTCAGCTGATGTCTCTTGTGGCACGTGGGCGGTTTTTAGGAAGGTAATCAGGGCCTTGGCATGGGCCTCTGAGCACAGTAATAGTGACAACATAGAAATATTGTAATCACTCTTCTTAATAATCTTCAGAATCTCTTCCATCTCCTGTTTGGAAGCTTCAACAGTAATTGTCTTCGGTGCCTCCGTCTGGGAAGGCACATCAGTGGTGATCCCTTTTCCCCAAGCGTCAGATGACTCGGCGACAGGGGTAGAAATAGGAACTTGATCAGGAATGGCAGTAGGTACACTTGCAGGTGTAATGGCAACAGGTCTTCAGACAATTGGTGGAATAATATCAGGCGAGAAAAGTCTACCGCTGCGGGTGACTTTAGCAGGTCCAGTAATGTTGCTGACGTCAGTATCAGCATCCAACTCCTGCTTAACTCCATGAACATAAACATCAGCCCCATAGTACCAAGGGACAGCTTTGTCAGAGGTATAGGGGATGGGCCCCGGAATAGTGATAATCACAGGTGCGATTTTCGGAATAGATGTAATTCTAACAGGCTTCCTCGAGGGAGCCTTGGAAGAATTGTCGAAAATGGTAATGATGGCGACTTCTTCAGTAGGAATGGAAGGAACAGCAGTCTTCTCAAACAAAATCTCCTTACTATCCATCAGGTTTTGGATACCTGACTTCAGGAATGGGCAACCGGTAGGTAAAACAGAACACATATGGCAACCCTCGTCACAACCCGGAAATAAACCGGCTAGCAACAAGTTCTTCTTGACAGTCATTAGAGGGATAATAATTTCATCCACAGAAACTACAAACAAGTCTTCCTCTACAGCATTTACTCCATGTTTGGGCATGGGAGCAGTCACAACATTAGGCCTCTCGTGCACCTCGAACTCAATCTCCTTTGCATCAATTAAGTCTTGTATCTTGTTCTTCAAAGCCCAACAATCATCTGTATTATGCCCCGGGATATCGGAGTGATAAGCGCAGCGGGCGTTAGGGTTATACCTTGGTGATGTTGTATTTGAATTCTTTGGGGGTTCCCTTTGAGTCACCAGATTAGTCTTTAGCAACTGTGGCAGAATCTGAGATAAGGTCATGCTGAGACGAGTGAATTGCCTCTTAGGTCTCTCGTCCTTTTGTTGATTGTTGTATTGAGGAGCACCAGTAGGTTTTGAAATAACAACCGCATTGACAGCTTGGCGGTGTTCAGGTTTACTCTGTCTTCTTGCACTGTAGACAGCACTGGACTCTTTCTTAAACGGCTTCTTCTCGATGCTCGATGAGGCACCCTTCTGTATCTTCCCAGCCTTAATACCGGCCTCAATCCTCTCACCAGTCAAAATAAGATCTGTAAACCCAGCCGAAGAGCTTCCAATCAGATGGTTAAAGAATGGACCAGACAGGGTCCCCAGAAACATGTCAACAAGCTCACGATCATCCAAAGGTGGTTGCACCCTTCCGACAAGGTCTCTCCACTTCTGAGCATACTCTTTAAATCTTTCACCCGTTCCTATTGACATACCCTGGAGTTGGGTATGCGTAGGGTCGAGGTCGGAGTTGTACTGATACTGCCCATAGAATGCAGTAGCCAAATCTTCCCAGTTGCAGATACTGGCTCCGTCCAACTGATAGAACCACTCAAGCTGAGTCCCTGAGAGACTGTCTTGAAAGAAATGGATCCATAAGTTCTTATTAGTAGTGTAAGGCTGGATCTTCCTCACATATGATCAGAGGTGCAGCTTCGGACAGGAAACTCCGTCATACTTGGCAATGGCTGGTGCCTTGAATTTATGGGGAATCACCACCCCAGATGATAGACCTAGATCTCCGAAGTCCAGACCGGGCACCTTCTAAATTTCCATAGCGTTCAAACGGTCTTCCAGCTGTTTGTACTTATCCTCAGCAGGAGGATACTGTTCTTCATCATAGTCCGTCTCGTTGTCGGAGACCACAGGGCTAGGAGCCCTCCTTTCTTATGGACTATCTTTCCCTCCAGATGAGGTGTTCAGATCAACTTCATCCCGTAGCCTGTTTCCAAACCTAGGACCAGTGTTGAACAGGATGGTCCTCTTCTTCTTCTTCTTCTTCTTCTTCTTCTTCTTTTTCTCCTTCAGAATCAAGGTCTTCAGGTCCTGCTGACCTTTAGCTAGATTCATGAACAACTCTTGAAATTGGGCATTCTGGGCCTGGAGGGCCTTGATAGCTTGCTCAGTTGAAGGTTCAGTAGACATGATGATTGCTGAAATAAACAGCGAAGAAGATAAGAGACCTGTAAAAGGGTACCTGTTTATGAAGTGCATGGGATGAAATGCGTATGATTTATGATTTCAAAGACAATCGGGATTCAATTTTGTAAACAAGAAAGGAAACACACTTTATTAGATTTAAACTTCAAAATTTAAATTGTTCAACAAATTGCCCTTAAGGCGTTACAAGAATGGAAATACTGAAAAGTAAACAAAAACTATAAAGGAAATCATCAAAGGTCCATCAATGCTCCCATGGTCTCTTCTTCTCAGTGCGGACATAGTCATTCAAAATCTGCTCATTCTCCCATGCCTAGTCAGCTTCTGGATCTTTTGCTGTTGCTCGTTGAACTTCTCTCGGTAAGAATCCCGTTCATCCCTCAACTACATCCAAGACCTCTTCAGTGCCCCAATATCAGTGGGCATATAAGGGTGGAGAATGGTTGGAAGAACCCCGTCTTCATTAGCAACTTCAAGAGTGACAGGCCGGACAACTTCATATGGCATACCTAGCTTCTGGGCACGAATGCGGACCCATCTAAGATATGGCTCCATTGGCAGAGAAGTCTTTGGGCCCAGCTCATGTGGATCTGATTGGTGAACTATGTCCCAAGCCCTTATGAATCTACGACGTAGCTCGTCGCTATCTCCCTGAAAATCAAAGATGATATGAGGCATCAACATCTCATGAGGCCCTTCTCTTCTGGATCTTCCAAACTGACGGAGAGCTAAGCATGGGTTGTAAGAAATTCCTCCATGGGTTCCTATCAACGGGACATTAGGATACTCTCCACAGCGATCAATGACAGTCACCTTATCCATACCTTTGAGAGTCCAGATAATGTCATTATGAGAAAGAGACATCACCCTATAAGCCCAGCCCATTCCTTCTTTGTTCTTCAGCACTGACTTAGGGAGGTGCGAAATAAACCACCTCGACAATAAAGGAGCACAACACATCAAGGTTCCCTGCTTTCGGGCAGTACGAGCATGGAGCTGATGAAGAATGTCACCCAAGAGAGTGGGTACAGGATTTTGAGAGATGAAGATATTTATGGCATTGATATCAACAAAAGTGTCAGGATTCGGAAACAATACCAAGCCATAAATCAGAAGAGCCAGAATATCCTCGAACACCTTAAAGTCTAAGTTGTCCCAGAAGTAGTTAGCCTTGCCAACCAAGAACTTAGTTAGAAAACCCTTAGCTCCACTTCTAGTCTCCCAGTTAGCCATTACCTCCTCTTTGGTCAAGTGAAGGGCTGCAACAATCTCTTCAGGCCTAAGAGTCTTTTCCCAACCAGTAAATGGGGTCTGCTCCAGAACAGAGATACCGAGCAGCTCAGAGAACTCTTCTAGGGTAGGAACCAGCTGATAGTCTTGAAAAGTGAAGCAATGGTACAACGGATCATAAAATTGGACCAGGACACTCATCATTTGTTCGTCCAATTTGGAGGTGACCAAACTGAGAAGAGAACCATGCCTCCTGATGAAGGAAGTAGTGTCTGGCATCCTGACAACCAACTCTTTAAGCAAGGTAGGGACTTGGACAAAGTTGATCCGGATAGTATTCTTACGCATGGGCATCATGATGACCTACAAAACAGAGCAAAGATGAAACCCTCTTGTCTTTGAAATAGGTTAGTCCTTATGCAAGATGCATGCAATGTTATGATGTCATGATGTCATGATAAAGGCACACCACAAATATTCACAAAAGGCAAACATGGTAAAGGCACACAAGTCACACTGAGAGCCCTTAGATTTCAGGCTGGCATGGAGCTTAGGTACTACCCTCTTTCAGTTGAGTGGGTTTAAACCTGCCCTAAAAATAGTAACCGGGTTCTAGAGGATCTCAATATCACTGACTACCCTCAATCGGTCATAATTCCAGTTTAGCAACCTTTTCTTGCGGCCGGAATCATCGCGAGAGTTTAGTCTCAATGAGTGTAGCATACTGCTACTGTTCTATGGCCAAGTTGGTCAATTTAAGGTTCTAAGGTCAGTTGGTGCTTAATGACTCCTTAGAAGACCCATATTCTCCTCGTTCCAACACAAGGGATATCAGTACAGACTAAGGTGCCACACCAACGTAGCTACTGCTTCATCCGTATCGGTCTACGCCGTACAGATCCCTCACAGTTTATTGCTACTTACCTAAAGGGTATCCCCATATCTGGGTTAGGATCTATAGAACTCCGATACAAGCCCACAAAATTAAAGCATACAAAGCATACAATTGAAAACATAATGATCTAATCCTAAGGTACACCTCACTTATAAATATATCCCCAGCAGAGTCGCCAGTTCTGTGATCGGTGGGAATGAGAACTGACTGTTTTGGAATGCTGGTTCGCGTTTTGCGTTTGTTTTCGCAAAATTTCGCGGTAAGCAAGAGTCGCCATCGTCTTTTATTTTATCCAACAAGGAAAGGACAAAAGCACAGAAAAATTCCTTTTTGAGATATTTCTCGGGTTCGGTAGGTAGATTATAGAAAGGGAAGGTGTTAGCACCCTTTCTATCCGTGGTTATCCACGGACTCTTAGGTACTTGCTCATTGTGTTTTCAAAAATTGTTTTTCTTTGTGTTTGTGGGTTTGAAAGAAGTTTTTTGTTTGAAAGAAGTTTTTTGTTTGAAAGAAGTGTAAGTGCGAAAAGTTTTTGTTTTGTTTTAAAAGGAGCAAGTAATTAAGAACATCTACCTACTCAAAAAGGAATTAAACTGTGCAAATGTCCTTTAGACAGTGCTATCCCACTATTGAGGAGTAGGTAGCACCATCGTTGGAGTTTTCAGGTCAATTCGATTAAGGGACATGTGGTCACTAAAGCAACGTTAGGACGCCTTAGCGGTAACCCTAATGTCTTAGATCATTTTATCCGAGGCAACCGTTTCGAGGCAACTATGATCTTTGGACAAGAGGGCGACCTCTAAAACTTCCTATACTCAATGACCACGTTCGAGGCAACCAAGTGAGGTGTATCCTAAGAATGGCATGTGCAAGTGTGTTAGTTCGGTTAATTTTTATCTATACATGTCATGGGTGAGCTATTGTTGATTTTAAGTTAAAGATTGATCTTGTCATGCATTGCCTATTTATCAAACATCTAACAGTTAATATTGTGCGGAAATTAAATTGCGGGAAATTAAATCTAAGCTATTACAAGGCGTCGGGTATTTACATCGCCAAAGACAAACCCTTTAATTTAAATTGCGGAAAAATAAAAGAAACTGATAAATAAATAAAGTCCTAATTTAAAAACTATTACATTCCCGAAGCAATTACATTATTGGATAAAAATAATACGCGTGCGAGAAAATTAAATCGGAGCATTTTTAGGGTTTTGACCCTTTTTATTAAAGAAAGCATATTTTTGTTATTTTGAATTAAATGGAAATTAAATCTAAGTTAATTAATTAATTAAATAGAAAATATATTTTGGGTTTTTTATATTTAAGGAAATAAAAATAAAATGATTAAAATTATTAAAAAACTAATATTCTAATTTGATTTTAATTTATTGCAAAATATTAAAATTATACCTAATTAGAAACTAAATTAATTAAATTATTTATTTACAAAAATAATGAAATAGTGAAATTAATAAAAATATTATTTTTTAGGTTTTCTGATTTTATGAGAAAAATTATTGGGTTAGTAATTAATTAAAAATAATAAAATAAAACAAGTAAAATAAATAAAATATAAAAGGAAAGAAATGACCAAGGGGGGTGCTGGGCCTGATTGGTGGTGAATCTGGAAATTCTCCAGGCCCAAAACGTCCAAGCATGTTTGACCTTTGCCCTCCAATGTATGCTTGTTGACCAGGGACCATGGTGGACCTGCAATTCTGGCCTTTGGATCTGGCTTGAAGGCCACCTGGCCTTTGATATCAGGGGGAGCATGATAGTCCACGCTTGTTGAGCCCCATGCAATTGCCTAAAAAAAATTGTAACAAATATTGGGGGACTTGGGATTCGAACCCAGGTCCCAGTGGACTTTGACACGCCTCCCTTGCCAACTCAACCATGTTGTCTTTTTGTTAATGGGATAAGCAGTAAATATAATATGTGAAAACAATTAACTATGCTGGAATTAAAAAAAAACGCGCTAAACACATTTGAACTGGCCAATGGAAACAAGCCACGTTATCATCTTCTCCAAATATCCCTGGTTATTTACCTGCGGATTTTTATCCGCAGGAAGATCCGTAGCTCTCTCCCAAAACTCGCTCTAGGCCATATAAATACCATCCAAGAACATGGATGTGATCGTCTCTATCTTCTGAGTATCCCTATAACCATTACTTGACCCAATTTTTCCTGTAATTCAAACGCCTAAAAACAACACAAGAAAAACCCTAGGTTCGGGCACATGATTATAGGCCATGAAAATGAAATTGAATAATGCAGAAATGTTCTAAATCAAACAACAAACACAAATATGCCAAGATTTCAATAAAAGGATGCAAGAATCAGAGGTTTGGATTTCGTGTTCAGAGGCATATTCGTGAGTACTTACAGTGTGTTACAGGGAAGAAGAAGGTCTGGTTTTTGTTCCAATCGCTTCAGGGGATGGTAGTCAAGCACACTACGTTGAGATTTTGGGTTGAATTGACCTCCAAACAAGAATTCAATCTCCACTTTTTCCAAGGTTTTTTCAATTCTGAGTTGGCCGTTTCTGCAGTCCTTAGGGCATGTTCTTGATCTCTATGGCTTGTGTCTACATAAGGGAATGAATTAGGTTAATCACTTGGGCCTTAATCCATGAGTATTGAAGAATCAAGATTTGATTTGATCACCATTAACAAGTTTCCATATTTGCATCAAATCTGAGATTTTGTGCATGTTTTGACTTGGCACGAGTTTGACTAAGTGTCTCATGATATTTGCAAGCTGTAATGATCACAAGAATCTCATTCCATTAATTTTTGGATTTTATTTGAATTAATATTGATTTAAAATGAATTAAATCAATAAAAATTAAATAAAATAGAAAAATAAATGATTTGTCATGAAATTAAATATGGGACACGTGTTTGGTGTGATAAGAGCAAATCAATTGGAAAAAAGTGGGCCCTTTTGTCAAAAATTGGAGTTTGGAGGATAGTTGACTTTTGGCAATTTTGGAAAAATGCCCAACTTCAACAATTCATAACTTCTTAAATTTTGAACTTTTGGAAGGGTTCTTGGGCTTTTTATAAACCTTGAGATGTCCTCTAACCAACCGTTTTGGTCTCATCTCACTTTGATATTCCATGCTCAGGTTATAAGCTTTGGCAAAAAAGGTGTTTTTGTTGACTTTCAAAAATGACCTATAATGTCCAAATTTGTAACTTTTTGTGAGTTCATTTCTTGATCTTGGGGTGTGAAGATGGATTGTAGGAAATTGCATATTCTTCAAAATGAGGTTTGGATGGGTCATTTCTAATAAAGTATGAGAAAGTTATGCTTGGTCAAAGTTGAGTTGACTTTTCCTACAAAACCCTAATTTAGCAACTTTTGAATCTTGATGAATCTTGAGCAATCCTTGATGAATCATGATCAACCCTTGATCAAATGATGAATTATACTTCAAAATGAGAATGTTGAAAAAAAATCTTGAGGTTTGACTGTATTTAGGTCACAGTTGACTTTTGCCCTAGCACAGTCGATTTTTGGACCTCTTGAGCAATTAACTGACCAAACTTCCTCTGCAAGGCTTGAAATTTGACATGGATGAACTTGATAACATTTTAGGACATTGGGGAGCATTTAAGACCATTTGGATATGAGGACCTTGATGCAACACAAAACCCTAATTTTGAATTGACTGCCTTATGAGGTGATTTGACTGTCCAACTCTTGAGCCATCTTGAATAACTTGAGATTATTCTCGACATGTCTTGAGAAATATGGGAGGGAAAATTTTGGGGTACAACAGTAGGGGATGGGCCCCGGAACAGTGATGATCACAGGTGCGATTCTCAGAACAGATGTAATTCTAACATGCTTCCTCGAGGGAGCCTTGGAAGAATTGTCGAAAATGGTAATGATGGTAACTTCTTCAGTATGAATTAAAGGAACAACAGTCTTCTCGAACAGAATTTCTTTACTATCCATCAGGCGTTGGACACCTGATTTCAAAAGATGGCAACTGGTCGGTAGAACAGAACACATACAACAACCTTCGTCACAACCCGGAAATAAACTGGCTAGCAAAAGGTTCTTCTTTACAATCATCAAAGGGGTAGCAATATCATTTACAGAAACCACAAATGAGTCTTCATCTATAGCATTTACTCCATGCTTAGGCATAGGAGCAGTCACAACATTAGGCCTTTCAGGCGCCTCAAACTCAATCTCCTTCGCATCAATTAAGTCCTGTATCTTATTCTTCAAAGTCCAACAATCATCTGTATTATGCCCCGGGATATCAGAGTGATAAGCACAACGGGCATTAGGGTTATACCTTGGTGACGTTGTATTTGGATTCTTTGGGGCTTCCTTTAGAATCAACAGATTGATCTTTAGCAACTGTGGTAGAATCTGAGATAAGGTCATGCTGAGACGGGTGAATTGCCTTCGAGGTCTCTCGTCCTTTTGTTGATTATTATGCTGAGGAGCACCAGCAGGTTTTGAAATAACAACCGCATTAACAGCTTGGCGGTGTTCAGGTCTATTCTGTCTTCTCGAACTGTAGACATAACTGGATTCTTTCTTAAAGGGCTTCTTCTCGGTGCTTGACGAGGAACCCTTCTGTATCTTACCAGCCTTAATACCAGCCTCAATCCTCTCACCGTTCAAAATAAGCTCTGTAAACCCAGACGAAGAGCTTCCAATCAGGTGGTTGAAAAATGGACCAAACAAGGTCCCCAAAAACATATCCACAAGCTCCCGATCAGCCAATGGTGGTTGTACTCTTCCGGCGAGGTCCCTCCACTTCTGAGCATAATCTTTGAATCCTTCACCTGTACCCATTGACATACCCTGGAGTTGGGTACACGTGGGAGCGAGATCAGAGTTATACTGGTATTGCCTGTAGAAAGCAGTAGCCAAATCTTCCCAACTGCGGATACTGGCCCCGCCCAACTGGTAGAACCACTCAAGCTGAGTCCCTGAGAGACTGTCTTGAAATAAATGGATCCATAGGTTCTTATCAGCGGTGTACGGCTAAATCTTCCTCACATATGACCGGAGGTGCAACTTCGGACAAGAAACTCCGTCATACTTAGCAAAGGCTGGTGCCTTGAACTTGTGGGGAATCACTACCCCAGATGATAGGCCTAGATCACCAAAATCCAGACCAGGCACTTTCTGAACTTCCATAGCATTCAACCGGTCTTCCAGTTGCTTGTATCTATCCTCAGCAGAAGGATACTGTTCTCTATCGAAGTCCGTCTCGTTGTCGGAGACCACAGGGCTAAGAGCCCTCCTTTCCTCTTGACTATCTTTCCCTCCAGATGAGGCGGTCAGATCAACTTCATTCTGTAGCCTGTTTCCAAACATGTGCCCCGTGTTAAACAGGATTGTCTTCTTCTTCTTCTTCTTCTCTTTCAGAATCAGGGTCTTCAGGTCTTGCTGACCCTTAGCTAGATTCATGAACAACTCTTGAAATTGGGCATTCTGGGCCTGGAGGGCCAAGATGGCTTGCTCAGTTGAAGGTTCAGCAGACATGATGAGTGCTGAAATAAACAGCGAAGAAGATAAGAGACCTGTAATGGGTACCTGTTATGGAGTGCATGGGATGAAATACGTATGATTATGATTTCAAAGACAATCGGGAGATTCAAATTTGTAAACAAGAAAGGAAACACACTTTATTAGATAAACTTTGGAATTCAAATTGTTCAAATGATGCCCTCAGGGCGTTACAAGAATGGAAATACTGAAAAGTAAATAAAAACTAGAAAAGAAACAATTAAAGGTCCATCAGTGCTCCCATGGTCTCTTCTTTTCAGTGCGGACATAGTCGTTGAGAATCCGCTCGTTCTCCAACTGCCTGGTCAGCCTCTGGATCTTCTGCTCTTGCTCGTTGAACTTCTCTCGGTAAGCATCTCGTTCCTCTCTCAACTGCATCCAAGATCTCTTCAGTGCCCCAATGTCAGTGGGCATATGAGGATGGAGGATGGTTGGAAGAACCCCTTCTTCATTAGCAACTTTAACAATGATAGGCCAGACAACTTCATATGGCATACCCAACTTTTGGATACGGATGCGGACCCATCTGAGATATGGCTCCATCGGAAGAGAAGTCTTTGGACCCAACTCGTGTGGATCAGATCTGTGAACTCTATCCCAAGCCTTTATGAATCTGCGACGTTGCTCGTCGCTATCTCCTTTAAAATCAAAGATAATACTAGGCATTAGCATCTCATGAGGTCCTTCTCTTCTGGCACGCCCAAACTGACGTAAGGCTAAGCACGAATTGTAAGAAATTCCTCCATGGGTTCCTAACAGTGGAACATTGGGATACTCCCCACAACGATCAATGATATCCTCTTCATCCATACCCTTGAGAGTCCAGATAATGTCATTATGAGATAGAGACATAACCCTATAAGCCCAGCCCATGCCTTCTTTATTCTTCAACACTGACTTGGGGAGGTGCGAAATAAACCACCTCGCCAATAAAGGAGCACAGCACATCAAGGTTCCCCGCTTTCGGGCCGTACGAGCATAAAGCTGATTAAGGATGTCACCCAAGAGAGTGGGTACAGGGTTGCGAGATATGAAGATCTTTACCGCATTAACATCAACAAAGGAGTCAGAGTTCGGAAACAATACCAAGCCATATATCAGAAGAGCCAGAATATCCTCGAATGCCTTGAAGTCTAGGCTATCCCAGAAATAGTTAGCCTTACCAACCAAAAACTTAGTCAGAAAGCCCTTTGCTCCACTTCTAGTCTCCCAATTAGCCATCACCTCATTCTTTATCAAATGAAGGGCTGCAACAATCTCTTCGGGCCTAAGAACCTTTTCCCAATCAGTAAACGAGGCCTGCTCCAGAATAGAGATGCCGAGCAGATCAGAGAACTCTTCTAAGGTTGGAACCAACTGGTAGTCTTGAAAAGTAAAGCAATGGTACAGCGGATCATAGAATTGGACCAGAATACTCATCATCTGCTCGTCCAATTTGGAGGTGACCAAACTGAGAAGATAACCATGTCTTCTGAGGAAAGAGGTAGTATCAGGCATCTTTGCAATCAACTCTTTGATCACAGTGGTAACTTGGACAAAGTTGATCCGGATGGTATTCCTACGCATAGGCATTATGATGACCTACAAAACAGAGCAAAGATGAATCCCTCATGTCTTTGAAATAGGTTAGTCCAATGCAAGATGTATGCAATGTTATGATGTCATGATGTCATGATAAAAGACACATCACAAGTATCCACAAATAGCAAACATGGTAAAGGCACACAAGTCACACAGAGAGCCCTTAGATTTCAGGCTGGCAAGGAGTTTAGGTACTACCCTCTTTCAGTTCAGTTGGTTTAAACCTGTCCTAAAAATAGTAACCGGGTTCTAGAGGATCTCAATATCACTGACTACCCTCGATCAGTCATAATTCCAGTTTAGCAACCTTTTCTTGTGGCCGGAATCATCGCGAGAGTTTAGTCTCAATGAGTGTAGCATAGTGCTACTGTTTTATGGCCAAGTTGGTCAATTTAAAGGTGCTAAGGTCAGCTGGTGCTTAATGACCCCTTAGATGACCCATATTCTCCTCGTTCCAACACAAGGGATATCGGTACAATCTAAAGTGCCACACCAACGTAGCTACTGCTTCAACCGTATCGGTCTACGCCGTACAGTTCCCTCACAGTTTATTGCTACTTACCTAAAGGGTACCCCCAGATCCAGGTTAGGATCTATAGAAACTCCGATACAAGCCCACAAATATAAATCATACAAAGCATACAATTGAAAACACAATGATCTAATCCTAAGGTACACCCCACTTATAATATTCCCCAGCAGAGTCGCCAGTTCTGTGATACGGTGGGAGAGAACTGACTGTTTTTGGAATGCTGATTCGCGTTTTGCGTTTGTTTTTGCAAAATGTCGCGGTAAGCAAGAGTCACCATCGTCTTTTATTTTATCCAACAAGGAAAGGAAAAAAGCACAGAAAAATTCCTTTTTCGAGATGTTTCTCGGGTCCGGGGGGTAGATTATAGAAAGGGAAGGTGTTAGCACCCTTTCTATCAGTGGTTATCCACGGGCTCTTAGGTACTTGCTCAAAGTGTTTTCAAAATTTGCTTTTCTTTGTGTTTGTGGGTTTGAAAGGAGTTTTTGTTTTGAAGAAAGTGTAAGTGCGAAAAGTTTTGTTTTGTTTTTGAGAGAGAAAGTACTTAGGAACCATCTACCTACTCGAAAAAGGAATTAATTTGTACAAATGTCCTTTAGACAATGCTATCCCAGTATTGATGAATAGGTAGCATCGTCGTTGGAGTTTTAAGGGTCAATTCGATTAAGGGACGTGTGGTCACTAAAGCAACGTTAGGATGCCTTAGCGGTAACCCTAATATCTTAGATCATTTCTCCGAGGCAACCGTTTCGAGGCAACTATGATCTTTGGACAAGAGGGCGACCTCTAAAACTTCCTATACTCAATGACCACGTTCGAAGGCAACCAAGTGAGGTGTACCCTAAGAGTGCGCATGTGCGAGTGTGTTATTTCGATTAACTTTATCTTTGTACATGTCATGGGTGAGCTATGTTGATTTTAAGTTCATACATTCGATCTTGTCATGCATTCCCTATTATCAAACATCTAACAGTGTATAGTTGCGGAATTTAAATTGCGGAAATTAAATCTAAACTATTACAAAGCGTCGGGTATTTACATCGCCAAAAGCAACCCTTTAATTTAAAGTGCGGAAACTAATAGAAAGCGATAAAAATAATTAATGTCCTATTTAAAGCTATTACATTCCGGGAAACAATTACATCAATATGGAAAAATAGATCGCGTGCGGAAAAATTAAATCGGGCGCATTTTTAGGGTTTTGACCCATTTTTGAAAAGAAAGCATTTTTTTGTTATTTTTTGAATTAAGAAGAAATTAAATTAGGTTAAACATTTAAATTAAATGAGCTAATTAATTAATTAATGAAAATAATATTTTTTTTTGGATTTTTGGATATTTAAAGAAATAAAATAAATTGGATTAGTGTTAATAAAACCTAATTATCTAAATTGATTTTAAATATTGCAAAAATATTACAAGTTAAACCTAATTAAAACTAAAATTAATTAATTTAATATTTATTTACAAAAATAAAGTCATGAATTTAATTTTAATAAATAAAATATATTTTTTGTTTTTTTGATTTTATTAAGAAAAAGATTAATTAGTTAGTGATAATAAAAATAATAAACAAAACAAATAAATAAATGAAAATAAAAAAAAAAAAGCAATAGAAATAACCCAATGGGGGGGTTTGGGCCCAAATCAGGAGGTGAGACTAGCATTTTTTTGAGGCCCATGTACGTTGGCCTACTTTGACTTTTGCCATTCCACGCGTGTGCATTGACTGGGGAATAGGGTGGACTTGCAATCTTGGCCACCAGATCTGGCCTAGGGCCATCTGGCAGGCATCTGGATGATGGTGTATGATAGGCCTTAATTGCTGAAAAGCGCTTGAATACCTGAAACAAAATAATAATATGCAATATGGTGGACCTGGGATTCGAACCCAAGTCCCATTGGATTTCACATGCTCGCCAGGCCACTGCGCCACTATGTTTTTATTGTAAGTGGAATAAGCGTTAATTATAATATGGAAAACAAATTATTATGCCAGAATTATAAAAAAAAAAGCGTGAAAGTTTTGAATGGGCCAGTTGGAGAAGGACACGTCTTCGTCTTCCCCACTGAGACCTGGTTCTTTTATCTGCGGATTTTTATCCGCAGCTAAATCCAAAGCTTGCTTCTAAAATTAATTCTAGGCTGTAAAAATGCAATCCAAGACCATGGTTCGCTTCGTCTCTCCCTCCTGAGCATGGATATGTCCATTATTTGCCTTGATTTTTCCTGAAACTAAAACGCCCAAAAAACAAACTTCCAAACCCTAGGTTCAGGTATCGCATTACAAGCCATAAAAATACAATTGAGTATTGAAGAAAGTTTAAAAATCATACAAGGATCAAGAATATGTCCATGGTTTGTCAAAAAGATGCAAGAATGAGAGGTTGCGATTTCAAACACAGGGTCGTGTTTAGGGAGACTTACAGCGCACTTTGGGGAGGGAGAGTGCTTGCTTTTGATTCCTTTAGACTCAATGGATGTCCAGCAAGAGGTCTACGTTGAGATTTGACCTTGAATATGCCTCTAGAATGGATTTTAGTTTCAAGCTTTTTTGAGTTTTTTTCAAGTTTGGTATTGGTGATTATGCAGCCTCTAGGTTACAATTCTCGTCCCTTTGCCTTGTATAAGTATAATGGAATGCATTAGGTCAAATATTGGGCTTTGAATCCTTATGCATTGATGATTGAAGATATGCTTTTATTCTCCATTGAAAAAGCTTCCAAATTTGTCAAAAACCAATATTTTTTTCATGATATGGCTTGATTCAGATTTGATTGTGTCCATGATGATATTTAAGACTGAAGATAGGACACGTGTGTAGTGTGACAAGATCAAATCAAGTGGAAAAAAGTGGGCCCATTTGACAAAATTTGAAGTTTTGGGGATAGTTGACTTTTGGCAATCTTGGAAAAATGCCCAACTTCAACAATGCATAACTTCTTCAATTTTTAACTTTTGGAGGTGTTCTAGGACTTTTTAGAAACCTTGATATTTCCTATAACCAACCCTTTTGGTATCATCTAATTTTTATGTTCCATTCTCAAGTTATAAGCTTTGGCAAAAAAGGTGTTTTTGTTGACTTTCAAAAATGACCTATAATGTCCAAATTTTTAACTTTTTGTGAGTGCATTTCTTGATCTTGGGGTGTGAATATGGATTGTAGGAAATTTCATCCTTTTCAAAATGAGATTTGGATGGGTCATTTCTCATAAAGTATGAGAAAGTTATGCTTGGTCAAAGTTGAGTTGATGTTTCCTGCAAAACCCTAATTTAGCAACTTTTGAATCTTGATGAATCTTGAGCAATCCTTGATGAATCATGATCAACCCTTGATAAAATGATGAATTATCCTTAAAAATGAGAATGTTGACAAAAAATCTTGAAGTTTTACTATTTGTAGGTCACAGTTGACTTTTGCCCTAGCACAATCGATTTTTGGACCCTTTGAGCAATTGACTGACCAAACTTCCTCTGCAAGGCTTGAAATTTGACATGGTTGAACTTGAGAATATATTAGAATATTGGGAAGCACTTGAGGTCATTTTGATGTAAGGACCTTGAAGCAACACAAAACCCTAATTTGAGATTGACTGCCTTAGGAGATAGCTTGACTGTCCAACTCTTGAGCAATCTTGAGCCACTTGGTGATTTTTCTTGCAATACCTTGAGAAATATGGGAGGGAAAATTTTGGGGTACAACACACACATACACTTTGAGGTTTATTCAAAGGATTACAACAACATGAGTTGATAAATACCACTAAAATATACACAAATAAAACGAATGTTTTGCACTTATCATTAGGACAATGGATTGACCTTAAACTCCACTCTGGATAAAAACACATTCCTTGGATGAAGGAATAAAATACACTTTAAGACAATGTTCCAACATCAGATCCGACATCAGTCTCAAACACATGGATTTCACCATTAACTATGGTCTGGAGACACCATAGTAATCCATAACTCTTGCAATGGATAAGGGATGATCAACCATCAGTAGCTGACCAACCTTTAAACTCAGACCAATACATGTAGAGAATGTACACCTCAAGAAGATTTGTTCTTATAAGTACAATGTTCAGACCTCCTATCTGACTTTGAGGTGTTGGATGTCATCCTTCTGCACCTAAAGAGGAGATTCTCTCTAACAGGTATCTGGAGCAAACTTCAATAATAATGGAATTTACTGGTCATCACGAAATAGACGGTTCAAAATAAGTATGCTTCTTCAACACATAAGGATTCCCTTCAATTCTTGCAAAACATTTATTCCATTATGTGTGGATACCGCATAACTAAACCCTAGCATAGATAGGAACTTCCCATAGATACCAGGGAACTATAACCATTTGGTCTAATAACTCCTCCTTTCTTCAAACAAACTGAAATGTCCATCCTAAATGATTTAGATGACACTCCATAGTGCAAATAACAATCAAACACAAAATTCTAGTTGACACAACTCTAATGAAGACAATCCTTGAAAGACCTTTCCAAAAAAACAGAACAAGAGTTCCATGCTATCATAGACTTGATAAGAGTACCAAGTTAGAGTAAACAACCTCCATCCTATTTATGAAAAGTACCACCAAACATATTGAGAAAAATAAATTCTCAATACAAAGATGTCAAGACATTATGTCTGACATTTCTTTAATTTCTTCTAGCTTTAGGTTAAGGACCCCCCTTACTAACTGCTAAAAATGCCTTGAGAATCATACAGTAGCTACACAACCAGTGGTTAATCAATTACCTCCCTCAAACAAGTTTTCTTCTATGGCCATAAACAAGATTCCATAAATTTGTCTCATTTGATCAGAATGATATTCCAGATGTCTGGAGAGAATGTCCTTGACATTTGAGCTTAACATCCACATATAAAGGATCTAGAAGAGATACCTTTATCAAGCCTCCACGGGAAAACAAATCACAACCTCTGCTCTCTACTTCAATTAGATCAGAAATCTACCAAAATGGATGAATGATGTTGATGATATTTGAAATCCTAATTTCATATAATACATCCTCTCCCTCTTCATCTTATTCCTTTCTTACTTATGCTACATGTTATTAGAGAATAATCTACATATCATTTCTCTAAAGATATGGTACATAGATTGCTATTGACCAACCTCAAAATAGGTGCGACTTCTACATAAGTCCACTTACGATTGCTTAACATAGCACTAAATTTTGTCCCAATTCGAGAAATAATCATTCGTGGCCCAAACCTATGTTTGCAAGCCCAAGTATGTTTAAATTGAAACCTTTGATCCAATAACCTTGAGGTTCATTGTTAGGAGGCTTTAGTCTTATCAATCCTCTAATGAACCTTCATAAACTTTGGTCTAAGAGAATCATTTAAACATCGTTGATCATATGGTGTCGCCTCGAGAATTTTAAATGAGTGATATAATTGACAAAAAGAAAATGAAACTTGTTATTGAAAGGCTTTGATTTTATCAATCTTCTAATGATTTTTTAAATGCAATATTCAAGATGGTCATTCAACTAACCTCTAATTTCTAACTCATTAACAGTTGACTTTCATTTTATGCTTTTACTTTACGACTTTACTTTTACGCACCATTTATTTTAGCATTTTCATTTCATTCTATTTTCATCTTTTCTCACTTGAGCATTTATCTTTATGTCATTTTTATTTTGCTCACTTGAGCTTTCATTTTCTTTTTGAAGATACATAATAACCAACTTGAACAATAAAAAGCTTTAAGGTTACTTGGAATATTTGGTTACTATCCTTGGCATGATGGAGTTATGGACTTCTTGGACTTAGGATTAAAGACCTTAACTACCCTTAGGACTTTGTGACTTCTATTGTTATTTTGCCTAGAGTTCTTGGGGTTTATCCCAAGATATTGGGTTGATTTTCTTTATGTGCAGGTTATTCTGATTATATGCTTTGTCTGCGATTGGGAATTCATCTGTATACAGCCGTTACTATGCCCAATTTTTGCAAAGACTTAATGCATTTGAAGTTTGGTATTCTTAAGAGGTTTATTATCTTTGCTTGTTTTGGTCTAAAATCCAAAGAATGAGAATTCTACATTGATTCATTGTGTCAAGTGTTGGCTTCTTGTTGGTTAGACGATTCTTTTCCCTAGCTTTTACCTTATGCTTTAGGATAGTCCCTTCATCTCCTCCCATCTTCTTTAATTTCAAAAATCTTCTCCCTCCTTTTCAAAACTATTCTTGTTTCATAAACTTGAACCGCTTTCACAATAAACTTGGACTTAGGTCCATGCATTTTCAAAAACATTTTTCTTAATCAAACTTTAAACAACTTAATAATACTTTGACATTTTTGTGAGAAGACTAAAAGTCAATCAATCTCATTCAAACTATTTTTCCACTTTGGCTTTTTACTTTAAACTTTTCTCAAAAGGTTAGACTTTTGTCAATCCTTGTAGTGATGCAAGCTACTATACTTCTACGATATGTAGTGAAGTGAGATATTTTCCACTTGGGTGTTGAGTGATGCTTTGTTGATTTTAAAATCCAAGTCATATCCTCTACTTTGATATGATGCAAATTTTCCTTTCTCATAATCGTGGGTAGTAAGTATTTTCTACCACTCGGATACGACGATGATGTCTCGTCTCTTAAAATTAACCAACACACTTGTGTTTTAAAATTTTTAAAGGTGAACTATGAGTACCCTGATCCCCTATTGCACGGAATATGGTACATAGGCACTAAAGATTCACAACCGCGGCGGGTGAAAAAATTGTAAAAAACATTTCTTTTCTCATCTCCACCATCTACTTTTTTATACAATGCTTAGAGCCAAGATACACAAATTTTCAGAGAGGTTTCTGCGGAGTATTGTAGATGTTTAGGGTGCTAATATCTTCCCTTTGCATAACCAACCCCCATACCTAGATTCTCTCCCCCTCTTTTTTGGGTTATTCTCTCTTTTCTCATTCTCTGGAAACAATAAAGCGCGATGGCTATTTTTATTTGATTTGTATGAGTCAAGTCAATCCAATGGCTTAGTCTCAACATTTCTACCGCTACACTATGACGAATACTTCCAAAGTTGAGGGGGGTTTCTGGGTGCTTGGTCGAGGAAGGATTTTCTGTATCACTGACTTGTTCCCTGCTTTCCTCTTCGTGCTCGCCAATTTGGATAGGATGTCTGCACGGGCGTTATGCTCGCAGGGAACACGTTGCACATCCATGAATTTGAATTTCTTTTTCCTCTCCTGGACCAGGGTCCAATATTCAGCGAGTTAGTTATTTTTTACCTGATATTCCCCCAGACTTGGGACACAACCAGCTGAGAGTCGGTGAAGATATTTACTTCCTCAGCTCCTAGATCTTCGGCCAGGTGTAAGCCTGCCATGAAGGCCTTGTATTCAACCTGGTTGTTCGAGGTTGGGAAAGATAATACGATGGAGACTTCTATTAAGGTTCCTTTTTCTTTTTCTTCTATTAGGATGTTTTGCATTTGATCGCAAATGTTGCGGTTAGCAAGAGTCACCACCGAATTTTCTTTTATCCAAAAGGAAAGGTGGAAAAGAACAGGAAAGACCTTTGATATTATTTCTTGAGTTCTGGGGGTAGATTATGAAAAGGGAAGGTATTAGCATCCTTTTCATCCATAGTTATCTATGGGCTCTTAGTTTCTTGCTAGATCACTTACTTTTGTTTGAAAATATGCTTTGTGGTGGTTTTTGAAAGTATTTTGAAAAGGCGCCTTCGTTTAGGAAAACTTTATAATGGTTCTCGTTCGCAAGAACGTATACAAAGTGTTGGACTTTTGAAAATGTTTTAAGTTTTGAAAGTGTTTGGTGTTTGTTTTGAAAATGAGCAAGGATGTTTGTTTTGAAAGTGAGCAAGCAACTAGGAACAATCTACCTACTCAAAAGTCTTTTGTTCATTTATTCATTTCCTTTGATATTTCTATCTTACCATTGATTGGTAAGAAGCCTTATCTTTGGATGTAGAGGGACGGGCGTGGGTCATCATATAGTCATGATAGCAATGTTGTAATATATCTTAGCATTTCTCTTTGAGGGACTAAGATCATTTGAAAGGCAACATTTATAGCGTCATCGAGGGACTATGATCTTGTATTTTTTATTATTTTTCTAAGATATCCCACATGCATAACATGACCATTTTTGTAAGGCTACAAGTGGAGTTAACCTTAAGGGTGCATGTGTGAATAGTGTATTTGATTTGCATGTATTTAATCTTTGATTAGGGTTATCTACTTGTTGATTTTTATCTTTCCACACAAACCCTAATTACTAGCATTTATATGAAAGTGTTAAATTACGGAAAATAAAATTACTACGCTATTACATCATTAGGGGATGGGGTATACAAATTTACAAATGGGGATTGCAAAAAATTAAACCTAATTATCTATTACAACCATATTGAATAAAGTACAAGAAATGAATAAATATAATGTGCAAGAATGTAAATGAAAAGGAAATGATTTTTGTTTGGTTTTTTGAGAAAAGGGTTTTAACCTAATTATCTAAAAGAAAATAATTAATTAAATTAAACCTAAACTAATTAAGAAAAGAAATTAAATTAGAAAGCATTTTTTAGGGTTTTTTGAGAAAAGGTTTTTAGTTTAATAAAAATAATATGGAAATTAATTAATTAAAAGAAACCTAAGTTCTAAGTTAATTTTAAATAAAAAGAAAATAACTAAACCTAAATCTAATTATTTAATCT
Source organism: Vicia faba (assembly GCA_948472305.1). Classification (NCBI taxonomy): domain Eukaryota; kingdom Viridiplantae; phylum Streptophyta; class Magnoliopsida; order Fabales; family Fabaceae; genus Vicia; species Vicia faba. The sequence continues at coordinate 1,356,225,184 of OX451738.1, read as the reverse complement.
ATTAAGAAAAATAATTAAATTTGCATAAGAAAATATTTTTGTCTTTTGTTTTATAAAGAAAATAAAAATATAAGTATGTAAATAATGAAGAAAAATATATTTTTGGATTTTTTATTGATAAAAATAATAATAATAATGATAATAATAATAATAATAAAAATAATAAATAAAAATAAAATAAAATAAAAAATAAAAGTAAAAGTCAGCGGGGTTTGAAATGGGATTTGGGAGTTTATTAGAAAAAAATAGTTTTTTGTTTGAGTTTGGCCCATTAATATTTTTTTGTGATCAGAAAAATGAAATAAAAAAAAGGTTAGGCATGTGTTGTGATGAGCAGGAAGGGGGTGTGGTGCAGCAAAAAATTGGAAAAGCCCATTTGGAGGCCCAGCGCGCTGGTTTGAAACAAAGAAGAGAAAATGTTGAAAAATAATAAAAAGTGGCGGCGCTGGGGCTTGAACCCAAGCCCTGAACATGAAACGCGCGCTGCCTTACCACTGGGGTGGCTATACATCCGTTAATATAAGCAAAAAAATAAATATATAATACAAAATCAGTCCTAGAAATGACTTCATCTTCAACCTCCAGCCATGGTTCCTATAACTCAGTCATCTCTCATCCATTCACAAAATTCCAACATCAAACTTGTTAGAAATTTCAACACGATTCTGAATATGTGAATAACTTAAAATAATTCTCAAAGATGAACATGAATTTCTAAAAGTACCAAATTCTGACCTAACTTTTTTTCAGAGATTCAAACCTAAAATTCTCTAAGCTCAATAAATATAAATGAAAACTATGAATATGTACAGCTTCAGGGCAATGATATCTACATTTTATCTTCTCAAATCAGAATCAAATGATTCTTGTATGAAGAGATAGAAGTTCAGAAAAAATACCTCAAAACTGGAAATCGTGAAATGAGTTTGAGCTGCTTTCAAGGAGTTGTGATGATCAGGTTAGCTTCCTTAAGTTCCCATGAAGCTAATGCAATGCTTACTTGATGCTGGGAGTGCTTGAATCGTGCTAGAGAAGTCAAGGTGTAAGCTCTGTTTTTTAGTTATGGAAGTTGATGAAGATGGTGTTACAGTTGTGTAACAGGGTGTGGGATTGTTTGTAGATGATGTTTAAGAACTTTTGGAAGTGAAAAGCCAAGAAACGCACGAGTGGATTCTGAGTTTGGAGATTTTGGTCAGAATGTGCAACAATGGAGGTTTGTTATGCAGTTCTGAGTTTGGGAGAGTTTGAGGGCTTGTGCATTCGTGTATTTTCTTGCAAATAACTTGTATAGTTATAAGAAAAAGGTTAGAGGACTTAAGGTTGACAAATTTGTGGGATATAGGGTTATGGCTATGTTACTTGATTTTGAAGAAAAGTGGAAAACATGGTTTCAAGGCATAGTACAAGCATGGCCTGAGTTTATGGGAGGCTCTAGACATGTTTCTTTTGTCTTTAACATTGCTTGTACTCAGATGAAACAAGTTGGGAGCTCTATGCATTGACTTTTGCAGTAAAGCTTGCTTTTCCAAAATGGAAGTGTTACCTTTATGCCATAAATGGAATAACCATTTGGACAATGCCTCAAATGCTTGGATCAAAGATCTAACAGTTGTATAAAGATTTAATTATGGAGTGAAAGGTAATTTATAAGCCTGCAAAGTGAGATTTGTACAACATGCTTGAAGATTGGATCAAGTGTTCTTCACAAATTTTTCTTGCAAAACAAGAATGAAACTCTAACTTCGTGGCTTCGATTCGCTTAGCACAAACATGATCTCAATAAGTTCTTGGACACTTTGGAAAGCTTGTAACATCCCCTATGTTGTACCCCAATTTTCCCCCCTAAGATCCCTTCATCATATCAAGTTGATTCATTCACAATAAGATCACATTAGGATTCTTGGTTCCCCTCCCTATATTTAGCTTTGCTCTTTGAGGAATCACCAAGCACCTTGACTTGTGATCTTTTGTGATCATGAAATTTTTTCCTATTAATTAATAAAATGCAATGTTGGTTTGTCTTGCTTGTCACTAATATAGGTAAGGGCAATGATATTTAGCAAGTTGCTCCATGGGTTCATGAGTTTATTTCCATGCCCTAGTCAATAAAGCTTGATAATTTCAAGCCTCACCATTGGATTTGTTTTGGAATAAATGACATGGCAAGGTTATTTTGGTTCACCATATTTCAAGGTGATCAAATTTGATTCAAAAGTACAAGGGGTTGATTGGAGAAGTTGTCATGCTTGGACAAGGCTTTGTTCTCATTGGTCACAAATGCATATTTCTCTCAATTCTCAAGATATGGAAGTGGTTTTGGTGGATATGAGTTATCATTATCATCCTCAACAACTTATATTTACAAAGCATTTGTGTTGGCACAAGAAAGTTGTTCAAAATTGTCAAAGTTCCTCAAGGCATTTTTCTTGATCTAGGAGCTAGGGTTTTGAACTTCAAAGAAGTATATCTTGCTCATATTTTGGTATTTTTGAGTGATTCCAAAGACATCCTTCTCTTCAAATGGTTATCAACAAATCACTTCAAAAGTTCCAAGGAGTTTTCATGTGGAAGAAACTTGATGAAGAAGAAAGATTACAAGTCCTCCAGATGAATCCCCAATTTTCCATGTGTGACTTCAAATGATCATAACTTGGTCAATTTTTATTACCTTTTGCCCATTATTTTTCCACAATTATCTTGAGGATGTGAACTTTATTCCTTCTTTTATGTGCAAAGTGAGAAAATGTATGGAAGTTTCCTTAAGGATACAAAAGATTATAGGTCATTTCATGATTTTTTGCCAACTTCAACAATTCATAACTCTCTCAATTTTTGGAGATTTTGAATGGTTCAAGTTCCAAAATGTCATTCAAGAAGTCTATTTCATGCCATCTTTTTTGGTCAAGAGCAAATTCCAAGAGGAAGGCTATGTTTAGATGCAAAACATTATAGGTCACTTTTGAAGAAAAATTTGAAATATTTCGAAGTATGGAAAGTCAACCATTTTTCTCCAACTTTGATTCAATGCAACTTTCAGCTCAAGCATCCATTTGATCCCATTCTTTTTCCATTGCAAAGCTTATAACCTCATCTTTATAAAGCATCAAGAATCATGCCCTAAGACCCCTTGAGCTGAGAATTTCATGATTTTAAAGTTGGTAACTTGGAACTGAAGTTTCATTTCAAGTCAGAATTTGAAATCTTTGTTTTGGCTTCTAATCACAAGTTTTCCACGCGTTTATGCCTCTAAACATGTTTAATGAAGTTCCGGAATTGATTAGCACCAAAACACACGTTTTTGATGAGTTTTGATCAATTTAGAAGTCACACTTTTCTTGTTTGCAACTTCACACGATTTCTCTCCAAACTTCATCATTTCACACGCTTGAACATTCCATTTGATTCCCTATAAATAGAGGGTCATCCCCCATTCATTTTATCAAGCTTGGATAGCCAGAATCGCCCTGCCAAACTTGTTCCATAACTCAAAATTCAGCAACTTCGAAATCCATTCTCAAGCCTTTTTTAATCCAATTTTTCCATCAATTCACCTTCCTTGATCTTCCCTGAAGCTAACCATATAACATTCAAGAATTGTGCCCTATATTGCTCCATAGAAGTCCAGTTCCAGAGCTCTGTAACTCAACTTCAATAGGTAGATTCCTTCATCAATTCTTCAAAACTTTGATATCATTGTGATGCTCTCATTTCCCTGGTTCTAGTCACAACACTTGTTTTTACTGGAAACACGTTTTGACCATGAAATTTCAAATCTCTTTTCAAAACTTTCCTTCCAAATTATTTGAGCTACAGTTTATATAAATTTGTCGCGAATGTGTGGTTGTCTTCGTCTTGAAGAGACAAAGCGAATGGCATAGGTCTCGTGCTCTAATTTTACATATTGAGCAACCTGGTTTTGGGACTGGCTGGAAGTTGAAGTTGACCAACGTGTCATCTTCCAACCAATGAAGGCACGCCATCTGTGTTTTTCAAAAATCTGATTAAATTAATGATCATATGCATTATTCACTAAAGTCCATAACATGCACAGTGCGCCAAGTCCACTTGATTTGTTTACTAACGCATTTTGACATTGATCAGATGACCCATATTATTTTTATTTTTATTTTATTTTCTGATTTTTATATTTAATTGTTTTAAACTTCAAAAAATCATAGAAAATTAACTTTTAGTCCAAAAAATCTGAAAAAATAATGAAAAATATTTTTGATTATTCTCTTTCTGATTTTTATTTTTTCACAATTTAATTTTGTGTTTTGGTATTTTTTTATAAATTTTCACTTTATTTGAATTGTTTTAAATGTTTAAAAATACTTTTATGCATTTTTAAATCCTAAAAAAATTATGGAATGATCCAATGATATTGTGACAAATATTGGTGACCTCACTTATTTTTTATTTCTGACTTTGGTATTTTTTATCATTTTTAATTTATTTTACTCATTTCTTTTAATTTTAAAAAATAGTTTCTGACTTTAAAAAATTACCAAAAAATTTATAAAATCATTTGAGTCCTTTTCTGATTTTTCTATGGACTTACTTTTTATTTCTTGATCAATTTGAACATAGTTGATATTTTTCTCTTTTATTTCTATTTTAAAACATTTTTTTTAAAACCTTTTTTGTATATATTAAATGTAATATTATTTTGTAACTATTTTCTGGCTGATCTTGGGTTAAATTTTTTATCATGAACTTTATTAACATCATTGGATTCATGGTGTTGAGTCTAACTCCACAAAAATGGATGAATGATTTTAATAATAGTTTGATTAAATTTAATTCAAAAGTGGTTTGTATATTCTCTCCCACCCCTCTTCATCTCATCCCTTTCTTATTGCACTAAGTGTTATTGGAGCATGATCTCTATATCATGTCTCAAAATAAATGGTGCATAGATTGCTATTGACCGGCCTCAAAATAGGTGCGACTTCTATATAAGTCCACTTACGATTGCTTAACATAGCGCTAAATTTTGGCCCGATTCGAATAAATGATCATTCGTGGCCCAAACTTATGTTTGCAAGCCCAAGTATGTTAATTTGATCTCTTTGATCCAATAACCTTGAGATTCATTGTGTGGAGGCTTTGGTTCTACCAATCCTCTAATGAATCTACAACACCTTTGGTCAATGCGGATCACTTAAACATCGTTGATCATTAAATGGTACTCATGAGAATTCCAAATGGATGATATACTTGACAAAAAGCAAATGCAACTTATTGTGTGGAGGCTTTGGTTCTACCAATCCTCTAATGAGTTCCAAATGCAAGTTTCAAGATGATCATCCAACTAACCACTAATCACTAATAATTGACTTTATCCTTTATTTTTATTATATTCCCCCTTTTATTTTTATGCACTATTTACTTTTAGCATTTACATTTCATACCATTTTCATCTTTGCTCATTTGAGTATTTACTTTCTTGTCATTTTTATTTTTGCTCACTTGAGCTTTACTTTTCTTTTTCAAAACACCTAATAATCAACATAAACCCTAAAAATCTTTAATGATACTTGGACTATTTGGTTACTATCCTTGGCATTATGGAGCATTGGACTTTTTGGACTTAGGATTAGAAACCTTGGTCTATGATTAGAGACCTTGTGACCTTATCTGATTATTTTGACTGGAGCTCTTGAGGTTTACCTCAAGACATTGGGTTGTTTGTTTGTTTTGTGTGCAGGTTATTATGATTACGCTTTTTGTTTGTAATCTGGAATTCACCCGTATATAATCGTTACTCTGCCCAATTTTTGTGAAGACTTAATACACTTGAAGTTTGGTTCTTTCAAGAGATCTAGTATCATTGCTTGTTTGGTTTCAATCTAAAGAATGGGAATTCTATCTTGGCTTATTGTGTCAAGTATTGGCTCCTTGTTGGTTAGATGGTTCTTATTCCTAGATTTTACCTTATTGTTTAGGATAGTCCATTCTTCTCCTCCCATCTTCTTTAATTTCAAAAAAATTCTCTCTCCTTTTGAAAAACTCTTCTTGTTTTTTTTTAAACTTGAACCACTTTCATAATAAACTTGGACTTAGGTCCATGAATTTTCAAAACTTTTTCATAAATAAACTTCAATAAACTTAATAATACTTTGACATTTTTTTTGTGAGAAGACTAAAAGTCAATCAATCTCATTTCAAACCATTTTGCCACTTTGGCTTTTATCTTTAAACTTTTCTCAAAAAGATTAGACTCTTGTCAATCCTTGTAGTGATGCAAACAACTATACTTCTATAATATATAGTGAAGAGAGATATTTCCCACTTGGGTGTTGAGTGAGGCATTGTTGATTTTAAAATCCAAGCCATATCCTCCACTTTGAGATGATGCAAATTCTCCTTTCTCATGATTGTGGGTAGTAGGTATGTTTTTCACACGGACAATGATGATGATGTTTTATCTCATAAAAATTAAACCAACACACTTACATTTTAAAATTTCTAAAAGAGGAACTACGTGTACACTGATCCCCTATTACACGGAAGGTGGTACGTAGGCACTAAAGGTTCACAACCACGGCGGGTGCAAAAACCATAAAAATATATTTATTTTCTCACCTTCACCATCCATTTTTTATACAACATTTTTATAGCCAAAATATACAGATTTTACAAAGAGATTCCTGCGGAGTATCGTAGATGTTTAGGGTGCTAATACCTTCCCTTTGCATAACCAACCCCCTTACCTTGAATCTTTCCCCCTTTTTTGGGTTATTCGCTCTTTTCCCATTCCTTTAGAAACAATAAAGTGCGGTGGCGATTTTATTTTGATTTGTACAAGTCTAGTCAATCCCATGGCTTAGTCTTAAACATTTTTACCGCTGCAGAAAAAATGGCGACTTCACTGGGGAAAGATTGACCTCTTGCTGGTCCATCCCTAAGTTGGTTGAGCCTATCCTTGTTTATATCTGTGTATGTGCTATTGTTGTTTATGTGTTATATGTTGTATATATGTTTATCTGGATTTTCCTGGTTTTCAGGATGCTTGGTGATTACTTATAAGTCCTATACCTGGACTTGGGCAAACTTTAAGATAGGACTGGCGGTATAGTCATGTTAACTTTGAGGGAGTAATCCCAAAAAAGGAGGCATGAGATCCCTCACTCAGTGGAGGCCCCTTTGACTGTAGTGTCATTTACCGAGTAATCGGGAAGACGTGCTGCTTTCGACCTAGGAGCCTGCTGAAACTGAGAACCGTAGAATACCAAACCCATCTTGGCCTTTTAGGTGTAGTGCGGAAGCTATGACGGAGTAATCCGAAAATAGTTGTCATGTGATACTACACTCGGACGAGTTTTTCTTGAGAATATTACTAATTACCGAGTTAATTGGGAAGTTGGTAATATCTGAAGGAAGGATGTAGACTCTGGGAACCTTTAGAACCTTGTTCAGCAGGTGATAACTTTTAGACCAATACCTTATGGGTAGTACCTTCGACCTCATGCTCGTGACGTTGAACCTATAAACCCTATATGTGTGATCTTATGTGTGATTGCTGCATCATGGATCCATGCATCCATAAGCATCTTTTGAAGAGATGTTATTTCAATGGATTTAAAAATTGACCATTTGTGAATATCTCAGGTACTTTTTAACCATGGATTCTGGAAAGAGAAAGACCGGGAAGACGGTTTCAAGGATCCCAAGATAGATGAGTTGATCAGTCTAATCCCTGAGATCGAGTGTTCTGTAGACTTTTGAAAGAAGTATGGATCCATCATTCCTCTCATGAAGCTGAAGATGAAGGAGGGTATTCTCTCGACCTTGGTCCAGTTCTATAATCCGATGTATCATTGCTTTACTTTTCCCGACTATCAGTTGATGCCTACACTGAAGGACTATTCTTATCTGTTGGATTTACCCGTTACCGATCGTGTTCCTTTTACTGGTTTGGAGGGTGGGCCAAAACACATGAGATTGCTGCTTTGATTCATCTGGGGAAGTCTGAGGTGGAAGCCCATGTGACTACCAAAGGAGGGATTAGAGGATTATCAGCTCAGTTCTTATTGGAGAAAGCTCGCTACTTTGCCAGGATGAAGAGTACAGTCGCTTTTGAGGCCATCTTTGCTCTACTTTCTTACGTGTTATTCTTATTTCCTAATGTGGACATGTTTGTTGATATTAATGATATCAGGATCTTCATGATCGGAAACCCAGTTCCTACCTTGTTGGGTGATGCTTATTACTCTATTCATCTTCAGAATTCTTATCATGGGGGTGATTATCTATTGCATGCCCCTGTTGTACCGATGGTTTATCTCTCATATGCCCTAGTCTAATGCTTTTTGGAATGTCAAGAAGGAACCCCGTTGGGCTCCTAAGATCATGGCACTTACTCACTCGGATATTGATTGGTATCATTGAGCTTACCAGGATATGGAGATTATTGACAGTTGTGGTAGTTTTCCCAATGTACCTCTTCTTGGTACAAAGGGAGGAATTAACTATAACCATATTCTTGCAGGACAACAACTCGGTTATCCGATAAGGGATAAACTAAATAGTATTCATTTGAGTAGTTTATTTCTGAAGAAGGGAGAACACCATAGGGAAGCTAGGGAGAAGATTGTGAAGGCCTGGCGTCACATTCATAAGAAAAGTAGGAAGGATTTGGGACCTAGGGGTGTTGTTTCTTTGGAGTCATATCTTCAGTGGGTCCAAACAAGAGCTATTCAGTTGAAGATGCCGTATTCCCGGGAAACACCTATGCCTGACTTGTTTGTGAAGAACACTCCTCCCTTATTAGATGATCTAGAAGAGATGCAACTTGCTTTGGTCAAGATGCAACATGAAAAGGATGCTTGGAAGAACAAGTGCCAAACTTTAGAGAATTCCTATAGAGCAGACTTGAAGGAGAAAGACGACTTGATTGAGATCCTTGAGAGTCGAGCAGTAGAGACTATGGATAGGCAAGGGGATTTATTTTCTCCTAAGCCTCAATCAGATGCTAATTACTCACTTCCTGATTCAGGTGATTGGAAGGAGGTTGCCACCAGTATGTGGAATAAAACCAGAGGTTGAAGGCTCAGATTTCCAGGATCACAGGGAAGCACCAGCGTATAGAGTAATCTCTATCAGTTTTACTTCTCAGGGTTTTAGATTTTATTTTCATCTTGTACTTGGGATCATTGAAACTTGTAATCCATTTTAGAGTTGTTATAATGAAAATTTTCAGTATTTCAAATGCGTTATTACTTTCATATTTGCAATATGTGCATAAATTTTAAATCCCTTGAAATATTAAATAATAAAATAAAATCATGTGCATTGTATATCATGCATCATATTGCACATATTTCTTGCATTTGTTATACATATCCAGGTGTCTTACCAAGCTTCTTTACTTTGTTCAGCAAGCTGACTCACCACTACAACACTCGGGCTAATTTCAGAAAGAAGATGGACAACTTAGAACAAGAGAATCGTGAGCTACGCGAGGAGGTTTCTACTTTGAAGGCCGACATGGCCAATCTTACTTCTCTGATGGAATCTCTGGTGGATGCTCAGAATCAGCCATCGAGTGTCCAACCTCAACCAACAAGTGCAACTACTGAAGCTCCGACTATTCCCATATCTGCTACTCTAGCTGTTGTTCAAAACCGCATGTCTCTAGGTTATCCATGGGGAATGCCAGAGAATTTTTTACCTGAAGGTTTCAATCTTGGTCCTCAAGATACTCCAATTGTTCAGACCATTGTTACTCCAGCACCTCCTGTGGTGCATACTGCTCCTGCTGCACCTCCTTCGGTGAATATGGTTTTGTTTGTTAATGTTGATATGTGTCGTCCTTTCCCTCCACCGAGTGAAGACTTGGGTCTTTATGACAGAATGGATGATTTTCAAGAGCAGTTTGACAAGATGCAAAGAGAGATGAAGGCCCTCAGGGGAAAAGAGCTATTTGGGCAGAATGTGAATGAGTTATGCTTGGTTCCGAATGTTAAGATACCTGCTAAGTTTAAGGTCCCAGAGTTTGAGAAGTACAAGTGCAACACTTGCCCTCGTGCTCATATGGTGATGTATGTAAGGAGAATGTCTACCCATACGGATGATCAACGTCTGCTGATTCACTTTTTTCAGGATAGTTTGACCGGTGCTGCACTGAAGTGATATATGAGCTTGGACAATGTAAACATCCATACTTTCAATGATTTGGGAGAAGCATTCATCAAACAATACAAGTATAACATGGACATGGCGTCTGACTGTGATCAACTCAAGGCCATGGTTCATAAAGACAGGGAATCGTTCAAAGAAAATGCACAAAGATAGCGTGAGGTAGCCGCCCAAGTGATTCCTCCCATGGAAGAGAAGGAGATGACTAAGATTTTCTTGAAAACGCTAGGGGCTTTCTACTATGAGAGGATGGTAGCAAGTGCTCCAAGTAACTTTACTTAAATGGTAGGAATGGGTATCCGCTTAGAAGAGGTTGTAAGAGAGGGCCGTTTAATGAGAAGTGAAAGCTCTGGAGGTGCGAAGAAGCCATCTTATGGGTTTACCAAGAAAAAGGAAGGGGTGCAAATGCTGTTATGCAAGAGAGAATGGTTAATACTCCTATAAGGAATTATCAGCGTCATCAGCAAGTCGCCTCAGTTACTCCAGTTGTGGGTGCAGCTCCAACTACTGTTTCTTATCAGAGACCGTCCCAGTAGGGGAATCAAGGGTATAATCAGAGAAGGGAGAGTTATGACCCTATTCATATGAGCTATATAGAGTTACTACTGGCATTGATTCAGAAGAAGTTGGTTCATACCCGACCACCTCCCGTTGTACCATCACCATTGCCTTGGTATTACAAGGCAGACCAAACATGTGCTTTTCATCAGGGAGCACCAGGGCATAATGTTGAGAATTATTATCCTTTGAAGACTAAGGTGCAGAAATTGGTGAAGTCTGGTATTCTATCTTTTAAGGATGTGGGACCTAATGTGAAAGATAATCCTCTACCCAAGCATGGAGGAGTAAATGATGTGAATATGGTGGCCGGTTGTTTAGGCGACTTTCAGATTTTTTATATTAATCTGGTTAGGGGAGATTTGGTGAAAATGCATACAGACCTCTGTGAATTTAGCTACTACATGCATGACCATTCCGATTGTGCTATTTGCAGTATAAACATACAAGGTTGCGATAAGATAAAGGTTGATTTACAAGAGATGATGGATGAGGGCCTCATCTACATAATCAGGCCTAGGGCAGAGTATGAAGAGGAGGTGAATATGGTTTCTGGATGTCCTGGAGAATTCAGAATTTTTGATGTAAAGTATATGAATGAGGACCTTATGCAATTTCATGCTAATTTCTGCCATATGGCTGGTCAGGTAGAACACCAGTATGGATCTTGCCGAATTTTCTGTCGGGACTCTCGAGGATGTTCAATCATGAAGAAGGGTGTTCAGTTGTTGTTAGATAATGGAGTTATCAAGGTTACAGGTCAAAGGGATGATTACCATGAAGTTGATTTGATTGAGGTTTGCTTGACTGAAGAAGAGTAGGATGAAGAGTATGCCTCTGCAGATGAGTATTTCTCCTCAGATAAGGATTTGTTTTCCAAAAATGACTCAACAATGACTGATCGTGTTGAAGAAGGGTTAAACGTCATTGTACCTTGTTTTGGGGCACCCGTCCATCTTGAAGTTGAATATTATAGCAAGCCAGTTGTTACCCCATTGGTGATTAGTTTGCCGGGTCCTATCCCCTACAAGTCAGATAAGGCTATGCTCTACAAATACAACATTACAATCTTAGAGGATGGAGTAGAAGTTCCCATCCAACCAATGCCTAATGTTGGGAATATTGCTGAAAATAGAAGAGTGACCCGCAACGGTCATGTGTTTGCACCAATTGTTCGAGGAGATGTTAGTGTTGGAAAGAAAATTGCTGAGAATGTTGAACACAAGAAGGCTATAGGTGAGACTAGTGGAGCTACGTTAGAGAAAGAAATGGATGATATTTTAAAGATAATCAAGATGAGCGACTACAGAATTGTAGATCAACTACTGCAGACCCCTTCAAAAATATATATCTTAGCTTTATTGATGAACTCATCTGCTCACAGAGAATCCTTGATGAGGGTATTGGACCAAGCTTTTGTGTAGAGTGATATGCCAATAGACCAATTCAGCAGCGTAATAGGGAACATTACGTCATGTAATAATTTGAGTTTCTGCAATGATGAATTACCAGATGAAGGAAGGAATCACAACCTGGCTCTCCACATATCTATGAATTGCAAGAATGATTCACTATCCAATATGCTGATTGATAATGGATCCGCTTTGAACATTATACCGAGGAGCACTCTTATGAAGTTGAAATATCAAGGAACGCTTATGCGCCCGAGCGACATCATTGTGAAAGCGTTTGATGGATCAAGGAAATATGTTATTGGGGAAGTGGACTTTCCTATTCATATAGGACCACATTTGTTTCAGATAACTTTCCAGGTCATGGATATTGTACCCGCTTATAGCTGTTTGCTAGGAAGGCCATGGATACATGAGGCAGGGGCTGTCACTTCAACTTTACACTAGAAACTAAAATTTGTACGTGAAGGGAAAGTGGTAATCATAAATGGGGAACAGGCATTATTGATATCTCATTTGTCCTCTTTCAGCATTGTGGAGGCGGATGAAGCTGCTGTTGGAACCCAGTTCCAAGCCTTATCCATTGACAACATAAGAGGGAATGAGAATTCCATGGTTTCGCTTAAGGATGCGCAGCAAGTTGTGCGAAAGGGTCATAGCAAGGTATGGGGACAGATTGTGGATCCACCTGTGAACAAGAACAGAGCCGGCTTGGGGTTCTCTTTGAAGAATGACAAAGGTAAGAGCATGAAGCCGAAGTCTGCTGCGAGCAAGTATCAAGACATCTTCCGTAGCGGGGGTTATCTTTATCCAACTGTTTCCAGGATTAATGCCATTGTGGAAGATGAAGCAGAGTAGGAAATGCCGAGTTATATGACGCACAGAGTTAGGGTTCAGAACTGGATCACCATTGATGTTCCCTCTTGCATACATGTTTCAAAGTAATTTGTTTTGTTAATCTTTTTGAAAAGCTTTCACTCTGCCCAAGGTGGAAGTATTAATATTGTAGGGCTTATCTGTTTGCTGTGACTTTTAAAATCAATAATAAAAGTTGTCTTTGTTTCCCAAATTGTGTCTTTATTTTCTGCTTTTTTCTTGGAAAATGGTAATCAGAAAAAACCCTTCAAAATAAATAATAACTGAAATTCAATCTACATGATCACTTGTTATATGTGTCAGTTTCTAAAAGCAATCATAAATCATATGTGCAGATTAATTAAAAAAACAGTTGAATACAATGACCCTGCACCCGCTCCCAACTTTGAATGTCATGTGTATGGGGCCGAAGAAGAAGATTATGATGAGATTCTAGAAGAGGTCTCACAGTTTCTTAAGCACAAGGAAAATACCATTCAACCATATAAAGAGCCATTGGAAGTGATCAATTTGGGTTCAGAAGAAGATCTGAAGGAAGTCAAGATTAGATCATTGCTGCATCTTGATGTGAAGAGCAGGTTGGTTGAGCTATTGAAAGAGTATGTGGATATTTTTGCTTGGTCTTATCAAGATATGCCTGGTCTAGATACAGATATTGTAGAGCACCGTTTGCCGTTGAAGCCAGAGTGTCCGCCAATCAAACAGAAGTTGAGAAGAACTCACCTAAATATGGCAGTGAAGATCAAAGAGGAGGTTCTAAAGCAAATTAATGCTGGTTTTCTTGTGACGTCAGTGTATCCTCAATGGATTACCAATATTGTCCCAGTACCGAAAAAAGATGGAAAAGTTCGCATGTGCGTAGATTACAGAGATCTAAATAAAGCTAGTCCAAAATATGATTTTTCATTGCCACGCATTGATATGTTAGTCGATAGCACAACAATATTCAAAGTATTCTCATTCATGGATGGATTTTCCAGGTATAATCAAATAAGAATGGCTCCGGAGGACATGGAAAAAACAATGTTTATCACACCCTGGGGAACATTCTATTACAGAGTGATGCCCTTCGGGTTGAAGAACGCTGGTGCAACATACTAGAGGGCTATGACAACCCTATTCCATGATCTGATGCACAAGGAAATAGAAGTATATGTTGATGATATGATTGCTAAATCCCAGATGGAAGAAGGGCATGTAGAAGATTTGTTGAAGTTGTTCCAGCGTTTGAGGAAGTATCGTCTCTGCTTGAATCCAAATAAATGCACCTTCGGTGTTCAATCAGGAAAATTGTTGGGTTTCATTGTTATCCAGAAAGGAATTGAAGTTGACCTTGATAAAATCAAAGCAATTCAAGAGATGCCAGCACTAAGAACTGAAAAACAAGTCAGAGGGTTCCTCGTGCGTTTGAATTATATTTCAAGATTCATTTCCCACATGACTGCAACCTGTGAACCGATCTTTAAGTTGTTAAAGAAAGATCAAGGTTGTGTATGGACGGATAACTGCCAAATGGCGTTTGAAAGTATTAAATAATATCTGCTTGAACCTCATATCTTGCTCCCTCCTGTCGAAGGAAGACCGTTGATTATGTATCTGACAGTGTTAGATAAATCCATGGGTTGTATTCTGGGACAACAGGATGAAACAGGGAAGAAAGAGTTCTCCATTTATTATCTCAGTAAAAAGTTCACTGATTGTGAGTCATGGTATTCCATGCTGGAAAAGACATGTTGTGCTTTGGCCTGGGCGGCAAAGCGTTTGCGGTAGTATATGTTGAATCACACTACTTGGTTGATCTCCAAAGTGGATCCAATCAAGTACATTTTTGAAAAGCCTGCTCTTCCTGGGAGAATTACTCGCTGGCAGATTTTGCTATCTGAATATGATATCAAATATCGCACTCAAAAAGCTATTAAAAGCAGTGTGTTGGCAGATTATCTTGCTCACCAACCAGTGGAGGATCATCAATCTGTAGAGTATGAATTCCCCAATGAGGATGTGATGTTCCTGAAAGTGAAAGATTGTGATGAACCATTGCTTGAGGAAGGTCCTGACCCTGAATCTCGTTGGAGTATGATATTTGATGGAGCTGTGAATGCTTATGGTAAAGGAACTGGTGTTGTGATTGTCACTCCACATGGATCGCACATTCCTTTTACTGCAAGGTTGAAATTTGATTGTACTAATAATATGGCAGAATATGAGGCTTGCATCATGGGTCTCGAAGAAGCTATTGACCTCAGAATTAAAATTCTAGATGTGTATGGTGATTCAGCTTTGGTAATAAACTAGATTAAAGGAGAATGAGATACTCGTCACCCCGGCTTAATCCCTTACAAAGATTATGATAGAAGGTTATTACTCTTCTTTAATAAAGTTGAATTCCATCATATTCCAAGAGATGAAAATCAAATGGCGGATGCTCTGGCAACTCCGGCTTCTATGTATCAAGTAAATACTTGGAATGATATACCTCAAATTATGGTTCGGCGACTGGATAGACCCGCTCATGTGTTTACAACAGAGGAGGTAGCAGATGAGAAGCCTTGGTATTATGATATCAAGCATTTTCTCCAGACTACGGAATACCCGATTGGTGCATCGAATAAAGATAGAAAGACATTGAGAAGATTGCCAGGCAGTTTCTTCCTCAGTGAAAATATGTTGTATAAAAGAAATTATGACATGGTCTTGCTCATATGCATGGATAGACACGAAGCAGGCATGTTGATGCATGAGGTTCATGAAGGTTCATTTGGCACTCATGCCAATGGACATTCGATGGCTAAAAGGATGCTAAGGGTAGGTCACCATTGGCTGACAATGGAATCTGATTGTTATAAATTTGCAAAGAAGTGTCATAAATTCCAGATTTATGCGGACAAGTTTCACGTGCCTCCGAGACTTCTCAATGTGATCTCTTCCCCATGGCCTTTCTCTATGTGGGGTATTGACATGATCAGGATGATAGAACCCAAAGCTTTGAATGGGCACCATTTTATCTTGGTAGCAATTGATTACTTCACCAAGTGGGTGGAGGCTGCTTCATATGCCAATGTTACTAAGCAGGTGGTTGTGCGCTTCATCAAGAATAACCTTATATGTCGATATGGTGTGCCGGGCAAAATTATCACAGACAATGATGTTAGAACAAAGTTTGAATCTACTACCCTAAGTTTAAGTTTTGATGATAACAAAATGAAAAGATATATTAATTATGTGATTCATGTAAGAATTAGTTGCTACCTAAAAATTACTTTCTGTTTTACAGAAACTCTGATGGGTATCAGCATGAGAACATCCTCATCAGCATTAGAAAATTGGATATCAACATCAGCATCAGAAGTTGCTATATCAGATACCAGAATCAGAAGAACAACTCACGCTTATGCTGAAGCTTGATGAACAGATCTGCGCTCAACACTCTGAACTCTGATAAAGACAACAACAGTTTATCAGCACTTAAGCAGCGTCAGAATGAGCCAAAGCCAGAACACGCTTAAGTGGCAACGGTATTGTGCATTCAAGATGAGTTATTACCAACGGCATCATTCCAGACAAGATCTGCTTAATAAGGAAAGATTATTATTGGCATTGAAACAGAATTATGGCTCCAACGTTCACTAATTCCAATGCTATATAAACAAGTCAATGAAGATTGAATTGGCTAATTCTCTACATCAATTTACACGCCTAAAAGCTAATCATCATCTTCCTTACTCTCAGTTTGCTAAAAGCTCCAAAATTCCTTACTCAATTATTTTAGCAATCTAGTTTCCATAAGCTTAAGTTGTGTAGTATCACAGTTGTGATAAACAGTTTTGTAGAAAACATTCACACACCTAGATTTCAATTCTTTGTAAGAAAGTAATTCCTTGACAAACCGGTTTGTGGTTTGCATCAAGAAGGCTTTAGCAATTGTTAAAGCAGATTGTAATATTCAGTTGAATATAGTGGATTAAGACCTCGTTGGAGAGAGGCGAAATCACCTTGACGGGTGGACTGGAGTAGTTTGAGATCAAACGAACCAGGATAAAAATATCGTGTTCATTGCATTGATTTTTTGTTTTACAATTCAACCCCCCTTCTTGTGTTTTTCACTTCTTCAATTGGTATCAGAGCGCCTGGTTCTGAGCTAAAACACTTAACCGTGTCAGTACAAGATCCAGCGTCAGAAAAACACAATGGCAGGAACTTATTCACACACCAGCAATGACAACAACGAAGACAGAGACAGATTCAGCGGCAAACCTCCAGTCTTTGATGGAGAAAATTTTGATTACTGGAAAGACAGAATTGAAAGCTTCTTTCTGGCACATGATGCTGATCTGTGGGACATGGTGACAGATGGATACACGCACCCTGTGAATGCAAGCGGTCAGAAGATTGATAGGAAATCAATGTCTGACCAACAAAAGCGTGACTTCAAAAATCACCACAAGGCCAGAACCATCCTTCTCAGCGCCATCTCTTATGCTGAATATGAAAAGATCTCTAACAGAGACACAACAAAGAACATGTTTGACTCACTCAGAATGACGCATGAGGGCAACGTTCAGGTCAAAGAAACTAAAGCTCTTGCGCTCATTCAGAAGTATGAGGCATTCAAAATGGAAGAAAGTGAATCCATTGAAACAATGTTCTCAAGATTCCAAATTCTGGTGGCTGGTCTCAAGGTTCTGGACAAAGGATACTCTACTGCTGATCACGTCAAGAAGATCATCAGAAGCTTACCAAAGCAGTGGAGGCCAATGGTTACAGCTCTGAAGCTAGCAAAAGATCTCAACAAAATTTCTCTGGAGGAACTTATCAGCTCCCTCAGAAGTCATGAGATAGAGCTAGAAGCTGATGAACCTCAGAAGCAAGGTAAGCCTTTAGCATTAAAATCTAACAAAAAATCTGAGTCTAAAGTTTTCCAGGTAGTTGAAGAAACATCTGATGGATCCTCATCAGAAGAAGACGAACTTTCTCTCCTCTCCAGAAGAGTGAATCAACTGTGGAAGCAGAGGCAAAGGAAGTTCAGGAATCCTAGAAGATCTGATCAGAACGAGTCTTCTTCCAGATACAGAAGGACAGATTCTTCCTCTGGATACAGAAGATCTGAAGGCTCCTCAGGAAGCAGAAAGCCAAACACCAAGGACATCATCTGCTATGAGTGCAATGAGCAAGGACACTACAAGAGTGATTGTCCAAAGCTTCAGAGGGAAAAGCCCAAAAAGAAGTTTGGAAGAGAAAAGAAGAAAAGTCTCATGGCTACATGGGATGACTCTGACTCGTCTGAAGCTGACTCAGAATCAGATGATGAGAGAGCAAACATAGCTCTCATGGCCAATATTTCAGAAGATAGTGAAGCTTCTGAATCAGACTCAGAATCAGATACTGAAGAGGTATTTCCTGACTTTGCAATTAATTTTACTAAGGCTGAACTTGCTGAAAGCCTTAACGAAATTCTGGAAAGGTACCAGCAGATTAGAGTTAAATTCAGAAACCTGAAAAGGAATCTTGAATCTGACTCTGATAAGACTGAGAGTCTTAAATTGGAAAATTCTGAGCTGAGAAATAAAATTTCAAAATTAGAAAATACTTTACAAAACTCTCAGAAGGAACCAATTTCTAAAACTCCCAGCAGCGCTGATGAGATCATCAAGGAGTATGATCACAATTTCCAGAAGTTCCTTGCTAAAAGCATAGATAGAATCAAAATGGCTTCAATGATATATGGAGTTAGCAGAAACGGAAGGAATGGAATAGGATACCAAGGTAAGGTTCCTACACCAAAGAATGTCATGGATTTAACCATTAAACACACTCCTCTGAACTCACATTTTGTGTATGGTCACACACATGATATTAAATACACTAGCAGTAAGTATTCCGTGAAACCAAAATTCAACCTGAGTTTTGGTAAATCTAACAAATCAGGACCCAAGAAAATCTGGGTACCTAAGGATAAAATAATACATGTTGCAGATATCTTTAGCAGCAAATCAGAAACACCAGTCATTGTACCTAGACTCTGGCTGCTCGCGACACATGACGGGAAGAAGGCATATGTTCCAAAGCCTGGAACTTAAGCCTGGAGGCCACGTTGGCTTTGGAGGCAATCAGAGGGGAAAGATCATTGGCTCTGGAACTGTAGGTAATGGAAATCTTCCCTCTATAAATAATGTTCTGCTAGTAGATGGATTAATGCATAATCTGTTATCCATAAGTCAATTAAGTGATAACGGTTATGATATAATCTTTAATCAAAAATCATGTAAAGCTGTTAGTCAGAAAGATGGGAATATCCTGTTTAATGGAAAGAGGAAAAACAACATTTACAAAATCAAACTTTCTGAACTGAAAAGTCAGAATGTAAAGTGTCTTCTGTCTGTTAACAACGAGCAATGGATCTGGCACAGAAGATTGGGACATGTTAGTATGAGAAGAATATCTCAGATTAACAAACTCAATCTGGTCAGAGGACTTCCTAATTTGAAGTTCAATTCAAATGCTCTGTGTGAAGCATGTCAGAAAGGCAAGTTTGCAAAACCTTCTTTCAAATCTAAAAATGTTGTTTCTACCTCTAAGCCATTAGAACTTCTGCACATTGACTTATTTGGACCAGTTAAAACTGCTTCAGTCAGTGGCAAGAAGTATGGGTTAGTAATCGTAGATGACTATAGCAGATGGACATGGGTAAAGTTCTTAAGACACAAGGACGAGTCACACTCTATGTTTGTTACCTTCTGTAACCAAGTTCAGAATGAAAAGGATCTTAGAATCGTTAAAGTCAGAAGTGATCATAGTGGAGAGTTTGAAAACAAAGACTTTGAGTCATTTTTTAATGACAGAGGCATTCTGCATGATTTCTCTTGTCCTAGAACTCCCCAACAAAATGGAGTTGTAGAACGAAAGAACAGAACATTGCAAGAAATGGCCAGAACCATGATCAATGAGACAAACGTTGCTAAGATCTTCTGGGCAGAGGCAATAAACACAGCGTGCTACATTCAGAATAGAATCTCAATAAGACCTATTCTTGAAAAGACTCCATATGAATTGTGGAAGAACAGAAAGCCCAACAATTCATATTTTCATCCATTTGGATGTACCTGTTTTATGTTAAATACAAAGAATTATTTGAACAAGTTTGACTCTAAAGCACAGAAGTGTATTATGTTAGGATACTCTGAACGCTCAAGAGGGTACAGAGCATACAATACAGAAACACAGATTGTGGAAGAATCAATCAGTGTTCGTTTTGATGATAAGCTTGACTCTGAAAAGTCAAAGCAGAATGAAGTTTTTGCAGGTATGGAAATTGAATTTACAGGTTCTGAAGACAAGTCATCAGAAGCTCTCAACACAGACACTCCTTCAACATCTGAAAGGAGCACTGCTAGAAATCCTACAACAGCTGCTGATCAACCTCAGAAGAGACTACCCAGAAGCAGCTTGGATCACCCAGAAGAAACTATCTTAAGAAGAAAGGAAGATCAAATCAGAACAAGAGCAAGCTTCAGAAACTCTGAAGAAACCCTCATGGGACTTGTGTCTCTGATTGAACCTTCTTCTATTGATGAAGCACTTCTGGACAACGACTGGATTCTAGCAATGCAAGAAGAGATGAATCAATTCACCAGAAATGACGTATGGGATCTTGTTCCCAGACCAAAAGGATTCAACGTCATTGGAACAAGATGGGTGTTCAGAAACAAGCTTAATGAACAAGGTGAAGTCATCAGAAACAAAGCACGACTGGTAGCACAAGGTTATAGTCAGCAAGAGGGAATAGACTATACAGAAACCTTTGCTCCAGTCGCCAGGTTAGAATCTATCAGACTTTTAGTTTCATTTGTTGTTAATAGAGGCATCACTCTGTATCAGATGGATGTCAAGAGTGCATTCTTAAATGGGTATATAGAAGAAGAGGTTTATGTGCACCAACCCCCTGGCTTTGAAAATACAAAACATCCAGAACATATTTTCAAACTAAAAAAGTCACTATATGGTCTGAAACAAGCTCCCAGAGCTTGGTATGAAAGACTAAGTAACTTTCTGTTAGAAAATGAATTCACCAGAGGGAAGGTGGACACTACCTTATTCTGTAAGTCAGTTAAGAATGACATCTTAGTCTGTCAAATTTATGTTGATGATATTATTTTTGGATCTACTAATCCTTCTCTTGGAAGAAAATTTGCTAAGTGTATGCAGGCAGAATTTGAGATGAGCCTCATGGGGGAACTGAAATTCTTTCTAGGAATTCAGATCAATCAAACTCCAGAGGGAACTTACATTCATCAGAGCAAATATATCAGAGATCTTCTGAAGAAATTTGACCTCTCGGAATGTAAGCCATCAAAGATTCCAATGCATCCCACGTGCATTCTGGAAAGAGAAGAGGTAAGCAAAAAGGTAGAACAGAAGGTCTACAGAGGTATGATTGGTTCTCTCCTTTATCTGACAGCTTCAAGACCTGATATCTTATTCAGCGTATGTATTTGTGCTAGATTCCAATCAGATCCTAGAGAATCTCACTTAACAGCTGTTAAGCGAATTTTCAAGTATCTGAAAGGTACTACTAATCTGGGTTTATTTTATAGAAAATCTAGTGATTACAGCTTAGTAGGCTACTGCGATGCTGACTTTGCTGGAGACAGAGTAGAGCGTAAAAGTACTTCTGGAAGCTGCCAGTTTCTGGGAGACAATCTGATCTCTTGGTCCAGCAAAAGGCAATCCACAATTGCGCTATCAACAGCAGAAGCTGAGTACATAGCAGCAGCAGGATGTAGCACACAAATGCTCTGGATGAAAAGTCAGCTTGAAGACTTCCAGATTTTTGAGAGTAACATCCCTATACTCTGTGACAATACTTCTGCTATTTGCTTAAGTAAGAATCCCATTTTACATTCTAGAGCTAAGCATATAGAAATAAAACATCACTTCATTAGGGACTACATTCAGAAAGGAATTTTGAACTTACAATTTATAGATACAGACCATCAATGGGCTGACATCTTCACTAAACCCCTTTCTGAAGATAGGTTCAATTTCATTCTGAAACATCTCAGCATGAAAATCTGCCCATAGTGAAAATGCTTTGATTCTATACATTTATCTTCATAATGTATTTGTTTTACTGTGAACTTCTGATCAATCTCTTTTCAGAAAGATAGAACATGCAGATTGTATCAGATGCTATTCTTAAAGATCTGAGCGTTTCAGCTAAAGGATAGACGTGCTGCTCACTAAATCAAACAAGTGTCATACAATCATCAGCAAATCTCTGAAGCAGAACGCGTGCACGCTTCTGAGAAGGCAAAACGCTGATTGGGTGCATTGAGACACATGTCTGGTAACCGTTTCAAGTATCTTTCTCAAATCCCCCAAAATCAGCAAGCATTAAATGAAAGTAATCATGTTTTTAAAACGTAATCATGATTTTATTTCTCTTTCTTGAAACTGTTTACACTTTCAAAAAAAAATTTAAAATCTATTTAAACTCATTAACATCTCACATTAATCTTTTACCGTTTCTTTCAATCTCACAAATACTTTCTCTGCATTTTCCTTGTGTGTTCATCTCTCTCAAAAGAAACCATTTTTCAGTTTTCTCAGAAAAACCCTAAGTGTGAACATGGCAACCTCCAACAATGTTTCTGCAGGTTCTCAGAAGAAGCCTTCATCTGAACAGTACCAAGTTCCATTCAGAACACTCCTTACACCAGTGAAGAATTTAGAAGTGCTGTCTGAACTGATTATTGACTTCTCCAGTCTGAAAGAAAATGGTTTTGACTTGACAGAAGAAGTTAGGGCACAGAAATGGGAGAGATATTTTGACAGGTTGGTTGGACCAACATTCCCAGTCTTGGTCAAGGAGTTCTAGATTCATGCGTCCTCATCAACGCATAAGGTCACCTCCTACATAATGGGAAAGAAGATTGTGATCACTGAGGATCACATAGCAAAATTGATTGGTTACAGTGGCGATGGCGTCCGCTGTATTGATATGGCTGAAAGATGCTCTGACGTTGGTGTCATAGCAGAACAGATTTTCACCCTTGGGGTGCCCAGCAGCAAAATCAGAGACTTAAAGGATCACCACAGAGTATGGGCGAAGATCATTCTGGGGTGCTTTAATCACAGGAAGCCAACAAGCTCCCCTGATTATATAAATATAGATCAGCAGTTTCTGATCCATTTTATTAATCAGAAGGTAAAAATCAACTTGGCTCATCTTCTGTTTAATCACCTCAGGACCAACGTCAAGGAGACCAGGGAAGAAGAAAGAACAAAGAGGGATTGGATACCCTTTGGCAGGTTAATATCAGATATTCTGACTGAGAATAGGCTGATAGAACACCTCACAGAAGCTCAAGAATTAAGTACTATTGAACCAACTGTTGGCAAGCCTCTGAACGCCAAGAATCTGAAGAAAATGAAACTGATAGAGAATATCAGAAAGGAGCCCAGCGTTACTCCTCTTGCTGACATCACCAGAAGAAGAGTCCCTCTGGATGACTTTCCATTATTTTCTGATATAGAATCTAAACCAGTGGTGGTTCTCAGATACTTGGACGCTTGCAAGGCTGATGGTACAGATCCCAAACTGAATATCAAAGATCTGCACCAACCTCAACCAGAAGTTTCACTGAAGAAGACGACGAAAAGGAAGGCCACTTCAGAAGGATCATCCCAGCAGACCCCCAAGAAAAGAGGTAATTTATCTGCTGCTCCTGTTTTAAATTCTTCTGCTATTCCAACATCAATCCCAACTCCAGCTTCACATGAAATTCCAATCCCCATACCAACTATTGATGAAACCGAACCAGAAGATGACCCTTCTGAGTCACTGACTCTCAGAAGACCCCGCACCAAACATCCAAAACCCACAACTTCAACAGCATCAGAACTTGACAAAGTTCTGTCTGACATTGATCAACGTGTTTCTGATCACCTCTCAAATAATCCAAACACTGAACCAGAAATTGCCCACTCTCCTCAACCAGAACAACCTCTCTCACCCATACTAGAAGAACCACAAATTCCTGAACAACCAGAAATTCCATCTCCTTCTCCACAACCAGCAATTCCTCCTCCCTCTCCTCAACCAGAAATTCATCCACCATCACCTCAACCATCACCTCCTCCATCACCTCCTCAACCTGAGTTTCATCATTCTGAAACTCCATCACCTGAACCTCATTCTCCTCAATCCTCTGAGCCACAACCCTTGGCAATTCAGCTTCCATGTGGAACAACTGTAACCATGGCCCACCTGCCATCCTCGCCAGAAACTACCCCTCCAAATACTCCAAAAACTCCACACAGTCCAATTATTATTTCTGACTCTCCCACTCCATCTCCCAAACAAACATCTCCCAAACAAACTACAGAAGACCCCAGCAGGACCTTCATCGATTTAACAATCCTTGACCGTCTTGCTGATCTCAAACATAAAATAGCCATTCCAAAACCAAAATAGCCAGATGTTGGCTCTGGCATTGTGAATTTTGAAACAGGTTTGCAGCAGTGGATTGCTTCTCTGAAGCAAGTTTGCCCTAGAATGATTGATCCTGCTGCCTCAGACCAGCTCTGGACACGTTTCAGAATATGGGTACGTGCTGAAGCCCTCAAATTGCAAGACATCAATTATGAGCAGGCACAACAGAACTTCAGCAAGCTGCTGAAGGAAGTTGAAAGTCAGCTGCCACAGGAAGACGTGCTCCTTCTGGATAGTGAGCCATGGTCTGAGAAGCGTCCAACTTCAAAAGTGCACCCAGAAGAATATCAGACCACTCAAGCTGAAGTTAGACAAGCTGAAGATGTTGCAGAAAGCTCTCAGAAGCTCCCTACTTCTGATGTTTCTCAAGCTGCCTTGAACAGGCAGACTCTGGAAGAGCTAAAGCTGAATGATATTCGTCTGCAGCAAAGAATGGATGAAAATGATCAGAAGATGAAGGAAAGGATGGACGTGCAAGACAGCAAGATAGATACAGTAGTCAGCATGGTGCACAAGCAGACTGAAACTGCTGATCAGATTAAGGCAATGCTGGAGACTCTGTTCACACGCTTTCCTCCCCAACCTTAGTTTTTCATTCATGATATTTTCAATGTTTTCTTTGCATATCTTTTGTACTGTTTTGTATGGCTCTGAATATTTTAATATAACAAGTTTTTCTGCTCTGATCGTTTTAGCACATCACTTACACTTTTTGATTGCTGACAAAAAGGGGGAGAACAAGAATGATATTTTTCAATAACGGATTACTGAGACAAAAAGTCTCAAACATTCTAACACTCTGGCATACTTGAATGTGTTCTGTTTTTGCATAAGTCTACAGGTACAAGAATGCTCTCTGATACACTGAAGCTCTGAAGCTCTGATATTCTGATCTGAAGTTCTGATAGTCAAAGCTCTGATATTCTGATCTGAAGCTCTAACATTCTGATGTCCAAAAATTCAATAAAGATATGATCCTGAAGAACTCTTGGAATTAAGAAGGGAAGTAATAAATTCAGGGGGAGTATCTCTGATCCCAACTCTGATATCTCTTTATCCCTTATCTTTGATAACTTCCTATTTAATTCTGATGCAACTTATCATTTAGTTATCTCTGATACTTTTCACGCCATTTTCAAATTAAAAAATATCTAGTTTTTGTCATCATCAAAAAGGGGGAGATTGTTAGAACAAAGTTTGAATCTACTACCATAAGTTTAAGTTTTGATGATAACAAAATGAAAAGATATATTAATTATGTGATTCATGTAAGAACTAGTTTCTACCTAAAAATTACTTTCTGTTTTACAGAAACTCTGATGGGTATCAGCATGAGAACATCCTCATCAACATCAGAAAATTGGATATCAACATCAGCATCAGAAGTTGCTATATCAGATACCAGAATCAGAAGAACAACTCACGCTTATGCTGAAGCTTGATGAACAGATCTGCGCTCAACACTCTGAACTCTGATAAAGACAACAACAGTTCATCAGCACTTAAGCAGCGTCAGAATGAGCCAAAGCCAGAACACGCTTAAGTGGCAACAGTACTGTGCATTCAAGATGAGTTATTACCATTGGCATCATTCCAGACAAGATCTGCTTAATAAGGAAAGATTATTATTGGCATTGAAACAGAATTATGGCTCCAACGTTCACTAATTCCAATGCTATATAAACAAGTCAATGAAGATTGAATTGGCTAATGCTCTACATCAATTTACACGCCTAAAAGCTAATCATCATCTTCCTTACTCTCAGTTTGCTAAAAGCTCCAAAATTCCTTACTCAATTATTTTAGCAATCTAGTTTCCATAAGCTTAAGTTGTGTAGTATCACAGTTGTGATAAACAGTTTTGTAGAAAACATTCACACACCTAGATTTCAATTCTTTGTAAGAAAGTAATTCCTTGACAAACCGGTTTGTGGTTTGCATCAAGAAGGCTTTAGCAGTTGTTAAAGCAGATTGTAATATTCAGTTGAATATAGTGGATTAAGACCTCGTTGGAGAGAGGCGAAATCACCTTGACGGGTGGACTGGAGTAGTTTGAGATCAAACGAACCAGGATAAAAATATCGTGTTCATTGCATTGATTTTCAGTTTTACAATTCAACCCCCCTTCTTGTGTTTTTCACTTCTTCAAATGACTCGAATTTGAACAATAAAATGATGACAGAACTGTGTGAAGAATTCAAGATTGTCCATCACAATTCATCTCCGTACAGGCCAAAGATGAATGGGGTTGTTGAAGCTGCTAATAAGAATATCAAGAAGATTATCCAGAAAATGGTTGTTACTTATAAGGATTGGAATGGAATGCTCCCTTTTGCTTTGCATGGATATCGAACATCTGTCCGCACTTCAACAGGAGCAACCCCGTTCTCCTGGTGTATGGAATGGAAACGGTACTCCCAGTCGAGGTTGAGATTCCCTCTTTGCGTGTGATAATGGAAACCAAGTTGACTAAGGCTGAATGGGTCCAAAACCGATTTGACCAATTGAATTTGATCGGGGAGAAGAGAATGACAGCTTTGTGTCATGGACAGTTATATCAGAGAAGAATGAAGAAAGCTTTCGATAAAAAGGTCAAACCTCGTGAATTCAGAGAAGGTGACCTCGTGCTCAGGAAGATCATGTCTTTCAACACTGATTCTAGGGGCAAGTGGACTCCCAACTTTGAAGGCCCGTATGTTGTCAAGAAAGCCTTCTCTTGTGGTGCATTAATTATTGAAACTATGGATGGCGAGGAGTTCCCACGTCCCATGAATGCTGATGGGGTTAAGAAATACTTCGCCTAAAGAAGCAAAAGAATAGCTCGCTAAGTTGAAAACCCTAAAGGGCGGCTTAGGCAAAAAAGAGCGTCTCGGTAGGCCAAAAACCCGAAAGGGCGGTATAGGCAAAAGTTAGAGACATAAACAGAATAAATTTCCCGCTAAGTTGAAAACCCGCAAGGGCAGCTTAGGAAAAAGTTAGGGACTTTCTTGGCAAGTAACTGCATCATGCAAGATCTGATCATTGAAGCAACAATCTTCTCGAATCCACATCATACTTTAATAGAAGCTGCTGCTCAGGATTTAAAAAATTGTTAGAGGGGATAGTGGTCATTGTATCTCAATGTATCTTTTCCATTATATATTACCATTTTCCAAACTTTGTAATCATTTATGGAGTCTCGCCGTTCGCAGACTACCATCCTATTAATAAATTTTAAGTTGTTACCCAACTCTTTGTGTTTCTTATTTTATTTAGCTTGCAAAGACTCCATTTATTATTGATAATAACTTTAAAAGCAAAAAGATTAAATAACAAAATCAAATTTTCAAAAAGAATTTACAATTTGCTTTTACTTTAGAATTTGTGATGCGAAAAAAAACAACAACAACAAAAATGGTGATCCCAGGAATAGACAAATTTGATCTACTTGGTATGGTAGTCTAAATGATCTGGACTGCAAGTGCACAGTCTTATCGTATAGTTTTAAAGATTATCGAACCCAAAGGACCAAAAGTCAAACGTATCGTTATCTAGCGTTATAGTGTAAATCTAAGGCTACAAATATTTGGTTTAGATTAGGGGAACTAAAAGTAAGTTTGAATCTAGTTAAATAATCAGAGGGGGTAAATAACCAGTATGTAATGATCGGGCTTCGGGAATTAGTAACCTATTTGGTAACTTGCAGTTTCTAACAATTCTCAGTAGAAATTTATGAGTTTAAAAACCCTCGTCTCACACTGTCGTGGTTGTTGATTTAGGTTATGTAATTAAAGTCCTAACGTATGCTCCCTCTATCCCGTCAGAGTTAGAAACATTCTTTTGAAAAAAAAATAAACTCTAATTCGCTTTAAAGTGCTCTCGCTGTTTTTAAAGCCAATGCCTAGTTAGTACGTCCAATTAAAGATCCTCAAGCTCTCGCTTTATTGAACCTAACTTCTATTCGTTTTTTACTCTCGTAACAAAACAATTCATCATTAAAAACAAAGTAATTTCATCCAGAAAATAGTTTAACAATTAAACAACCAATAGTATTACTAAATTCCCTCAGTTTTATGATCTTACATACCGGTATAGAAATCTAGCCTAGCATATTATAAAACTCAATCACGGAATAATAAAAGCCAGACAACAAAGTAAACATGGTTATCGAATTAAAGGCAAATAATAATTTATTAAAATAATAACCTGGAAATAAATTGACTAGAGACTGATAAAAATTTGTCCGGCTCTAAAGGAAGCACTCCTCCACAGGTTGGTAGGTTTTGCTTTGATACGGAATAGGAACAATTGCAAAAATAAAATAATAAACTTAAATAACAATTCTGGAGGTCTTGAAATAAAATACTGGGAAATATATTTCTGGTGTAGAAATCAATTGCTTAAAACGGGTTGGGAAAATAAAACTGCTAAGGAAAATAATAGCTAAGGA
The DNA here is from genome assembly GCA_948472305.1 of Vicia faba. Taxonomy (NCBI): domain Eukaryota; kingdom Viridiplantae; phylum Streptophyta; class Magnoliopsida; order Fabales; family Fabaceae; genus Vicia; species Vicia faba. The sequence goes on along the minus strand of OX451738.1, from coordinate 1,356,196,275 downwards.
AAACTAATTCTGGAAAGTAGTAGCTCTGTAAAATATGCACGAAGAACAAAAGGGCAGTAACCGCGTGAACCTCCTTCAGTGCATGAGGTCTACTATTTATATACATCTCGAGTAACTGTTCGTGAGGATTTGTTGAAGATATTATAGGGCTGCTGAATCTCCGCGTATCTGACTTGGTGGAAGCATTTAACACACTTTCGTTGCAAGCTCTTAGGGACGTGGGAAAAATAATAGGGGATGTGACATTCGTCAAAAGGATTAGTGACGTTCGTCACTTACTTTGTCAATGCATGTCGTTCGTCAAGCTTGCCTTTCCGGTCGTCACACTTGTTGACTTGCGCGCTCCTTCTTTTGGGCTTGGGCTTGTTGTTGACTTTTATTGTAGCCTTTTTTTCTTCTTTTTCTTCCTTTTTTCTTCTTTCTCTCATTATTAATTTGATACCTGCAAAATAGCAAAATACCGGCATAATACCAACTACAAAGTGATTTAATTTAGAATAAAAATGGAAAATAATTTAGTTAAATAAAGCTAAATATGCAATATATTTATGTGTTATCAAACTCCCCCATACTTGAATCTTTGCTTGTCCTCAAGCAAGTGCTCAGTATGATGTTTGTTGAACAATGGCCAGGTGCAAATGTATGATACAAATCAACTTGTACACGGTTGCATGGTGTTTTTGTTAGAGAATCAAAAGCTCAATCTATACTCCAGCACTACGGTAACAACACTAGACAACCCCGTCTTACGTAAACCAATTGAAGATGCTATTATAGCTCACCCCAAGTAATCGTCTTGTTTTACCCATTTTCATTCGAGCACAATCACATTAAGCCCTTTATCCTAACACGTACATAGAAGAATAGCCGGTTAGTGGTTATGATCTTTTTAGCATAGTGGTTTCTGGCACAATAATGTGGCAACCTTCCTTTTTTTACCCATTTTCATGATGCGGGGGATCAAACCGTAGTCTGCCCTACCAAGTTCAGTACCAGACGCCTCTGAACCACCTATAATGGATTTTATGTTACTTCGTAGGGCTTACATTCGTTGGATTAAACGATCGGATGAGGATCGCCCAATTTAATAGGTGCATTTCCTGTAACATTTTCTAAATAAATAACCGAGATCATCCACTTATATTCATCGAATTTCTGCGTAGTTTGTGTTTAAGATGGTGTTGACTGCTAGATAAACTACTCAGGATTACTTCAAAACTAAAGCTCTGCGTTTCGGAATAATAGGTACTTTAACTAGTCTATTAAATTCTGGGGTTGTAGAGTGTCAAGACGGTAGTGATTTTGTCAAATCTTGCGAAAGTTTAAAAAAATTAAAAGGTAGCAACCTATATACTCGTCGAGTGAGTCAAGTTATGTATTAAATCGGAAAAAAAAATTGTTGGGGCTCAATAAAGTGAGGGAATCGGAAAAACAACACAAAATATTGCATAAAAAGAAGGGAGAAGATAAAAATAAAAATTTATTGGAAAAAGTGGAAATACTTCCTCCCCCATACTTAAATCATATAATGTCCTCAATGTATTGGAAAAGGAAAGTGAAAAACTAAATACTCATTCTTCCTCGCCTAGGCCACAGAATCTACCACGCATCCTTGGTCTAGATCTTCTACGCGCTTGCTCACCCCTTCTGGAAGATTCTGCTTCATATCTTTGACCCTCCACACGGGAAGCAACTTCATGCAAACCTTCAACATGGAGTGTCAAAGCCCGCATGTCTTCTGTCATCCCTGCGGTGAATTTTATCATACTTTGGTCTTGCTAGTGAGCATAATCATGTTGATCTCTTTGCATCTGTTGTACGAGATGCATCATTTCCTCTTGACGCGTCTCGATGCTCTGGTAGTGCTGGTTAGACAATTGATTCTGCTGCAGTATTGCAGCATAGATGGCATCTAGTGTGGCAGGTGGATTGGCATTTTGTGGCTCTTGGGCTTCGGGGGGTTGAACGTTAGGTTGAGGTGCTTAATGTTATAATTCTTGTTCCATTTTGTCGACAACATCATTATTGGCTTCGCCTTGTTTTCCTTGTGCATTAACACCAGGCTCGAGGGCGTTGAGGTTGTATAACCAATTTTTTGCAATGCTTAAGTTCGTAGTATTTGGATTTGGCAAAATGACACTACGAACTTCATTATTCCTCACCATTAGATAATAACCTCCTGCTTCTCTTACCTTAATAAGGAGACCGGCTCGACAGTTGTTAATGTCCAAGAACACTGCTGACAGAGAGCGTAGATTTAGGACTCTCTCTCCCAGGTTCAGGTGAACTGCTATTGCGGTGACGATACCTCCAATACAGAAGGGCACAGTCCCGTCTCTTGTTACAAGATTTTGAATGTGAGCCATCAGGAAGGTGCTTGGGTTCAGACGGAGGTTTAGCGCGAAGGCGCAATGGAGAGCATATAACTCCTTGGTGTTGACCTTGTTGTTGTTGGTTCTTCCAAAAATAGTGTTGGCCAGGGTGCGATGAAGGTAGCGAATGTTCGGATTATGGATGTGAGAGGAGTAACGCGCTTCGGGAGAGACATTATGCTCACTGGATATTCTCTCCCATAATTCATATGACGTTCTATTCCAATCCAATTTATGGGGAATTCGGTATTGCACATTGTCTCCACGAGGGAAACGAAACATGTCGCTCAAAGCATCCTGGTTCATTGTATATTCCTGGTTGAACATACGAAATGAGGCTGCTCCAAAAAGATTTGCATCAGCGTCGGTAGGAGTGATGTAGAAGTAGGAGCTTAAGAACTCCAAAGTTAGAGCCTCGTAGGTGGGTAAGCCCATCGTGCTTACAAATCCCAGGCATGTTTTATTTAGCAAACCTTGCATACTGTCATACAACCATAAATTGCATAAACAGTCGTTGTCGACATATCGTGTGGGTGTCAATCCTCGCTGATAAAACTTCCGGTATCTTTCCTGTTGGAGTTCACCAGATTCGCCTTGTCGGAACACGAGATGAGTCATGTCGGGTTCTCCTCGATTGAGTTGATTTCAACGAGCGACCATGGTATATTTGACAAAGACGATAAGGGAAGGTGTTTGTGTAGTGCAAAGAAGGTAGTGAATGGTGGTGATATTAGGATGATAGAAGAAGTGGTTTAAATAGGTGGATATTATGAGTGGGCAATGAATGGTTTTTTTTGGTTTTGAAAGTGGGAGGTTATAGGAATTATAAGGAATGAATGAGTGGTAATGGTGGTAGATAATGGGAATTATGGGGTTTAAATAATGGAATATGGAAGTTATGGAGATAAAAAAAATTTAAATGGTGTGGTCTTGTAGTCAAACTATGTGGTCACGAGATCTAAGAGCGTGGGAGGCAAGGCTGGTGGTCGTCACTTGCGTAGCAGGGCATGGGAGGCAAGGCTGACGAAAGTCAGACAAAGTTGTCAATTATCACATGCATGGCAGGACTGGCTGACGGTCGTCACGTCTAGCTTGACGGTCGGCAGTTTTCTAGGAAAAATGTGACAAACGTCACATCTGGCTAGACAGTCGGTAATGGATGCATGCAATTTCATTGGACCACTACTGATACTTATACATATAATATTAATAATTGTACTTTAAAGCATACATATGATAATAACAGTAGGTATAATGAAGGTAATAAGATCTTAATAGCGTTAATTAACCAAAAACATTAAAAATGGGAATAATAGGAAATAATGTTATTGGGTAAAGAACTGGTAAAAAAGAAAAAAAATGAAATAATAGAGGATTCGAAAACGAGAAAACAAAACAGTAATGGCAAACAATAATGTTTCCTGCCCCAAACTTAAATAGACAGTTCCCTCACTGTCTTAAGAAAAAGGAACAGAAAAAATAAAAATAGCAGGGTATATCTAGCCACGACGTGGGCCTCCAGGAGGTGCATTAACAGAATAGTAGTGCTGATATAGATGATCAAAATGTTCTGTTATGATATCCATGAAACCATGAAAGTCCGAACGCAAAGTGGTGAATTCTCCGTGTAAACTTTCAATCTGTGTCTCCAAATTAGCAACAGTGGTAGTAAAATCAGGAGGCGGAGGTCCAGCATTAGCCGGAATAGTAACAACAGTAGACACAGGAGAAGCATCTGGTGTAACTTCATGACGAACAGGGGAAGGAAGATCATAATAATGAGGAGGAGTCTCAGGGTCAAAATCATCGGAGATCTCATACGATTGAGGTGTTTCGGGTGAGGTAGGGGCAGATGGGGGATCCAAGTCAAAAAGCCAGTTATCTCTGTTATGAACACTCGTTATAGGATTAGGTAAAACAAATTGGTGGACAATGTTATGGTTAATGAGCAAGTCAAACTGAAGCTTTCCAAGGTTTCCTATAAGGTGAGTGTTGAAACAGAAACGGATGTTCATGGGTCGAATTCCTCCATAGGGGTTTAATCCTAGGAGCGGTTGTCTCATTCCGATAGCATTTGCAATCATTGTAACTAGGCCTCCTATAAGGATAGGTGTATGAGCGGTCTCTATAATGCGAACAAAATTGGCTAACATGAAGGTAGCCGCATTGACAGGACGGTTTTGTGAAGCACAAAAAAAAATGAAAAGCTCATCACGGGACACCAAAGAAATGTTTTGCTCTATTCCAAACAGGGTGTGGGCCCGGATTTTGTGGAAATATCTTATAGAAAGGTTATGGATGCTGTTAGAATGCATATCATCAGGCTCAGGATGGTTGTTACCAGTTATGCTACCCCATAAGTAATTAAGCTCATGGTTAGAGAGGATATCCTCTTGGGCGGCAGTAAAGACATCAGGGCCACTAGGGAAACCTAAAAGGTTAGCAAACTCACTATTTTTATAACGGAAATCAATGCTAAACAGTCTAAACTGGATCAGGCTACGGTTAAACCCTAGTCCATGGTTAGGCACATAATTCAAAGAACTAAGGAACTCTAGGGTAATCCTACGATATAAACTGAATCTCCTCCGAATAGGGGATGTATCCCAACCTATCTGGTTCAGCAAGTATAAGACACTTTCTCTAATGCCTAGGGCGGTCATAGCACGGTCATCAGCATAGATGGTGGGGGTCATCTCTTTATCGACCAAGTCCTCAAACCTCCTCATTTGATCTTTTCCCCTGAAAGTAATACTCATATAATCTACTCTTGTCGTTTTGAGAGTTAGTCACTAGCTAAAAAAAGTAAATTAGCCTGAAAAGTAAGTAGATTATAGAAACATCCAGTTAGCATCGGCCAAATGCCTTTTAGAGTAAAAAAATAAGAAAAATAAGAAAATGATAATAAGGAAAGAAAGATGAGAATAAATAAAACATTTTATAAAAAAATGAAAAGTTAAAGAAAAATATAAAGATAAAACTGTGGGTTGTCTCCCACAAAGCGCTTTGTTTTATGTCGCAAGCTCGACACATTTTCAATTATGAATTAGTCGTTTGGTTCAGCCGGTGGCTGTAGAAGCTTTAGGGTGGCTGAGTAATATTTGTTTTTGATATGATGGTAATGCTTCAAACGTTGCCCATTTACAATAAATGGGTCACTAGAATTACTCTTAATTTCTACGGCGCCACTTGGGAAAACCTTAGTGACTTCGAAAGGGCCAGACCACCTAGAGCGTAGTTTTCCGGGAAAAAGTTTAAGTCGGGAGTTAAATAGGAGTACTACATCTCCCTCGTTGAATTCTCGCCTAGAAATGCGCTTATCGTGCCATTTTTTTGTTCTTTCTTTGTAGATCTTGACATTTTTGTAAGCGTCTAGTCGAAGCTCTTCTAGTTCGTTGATATCTAGGATTCTGTTTCCTACGGCGGCAGAGTAATTTAAATTTAGGGTTTTAATAGCCCAATAAGTCTTATGCTATAGTTCCACCATAAGATGACATGATTTTCCATAGACTAACTTGAAAGGTGTGGTCCCTATGGGCGTTTTAAAAGTTGTCCTATATGCCCACAACGCTTTGTGTAACTTAGAGGACCAATCTTTTCTAGATGTGACAACAGTTTTCTCAAGTATTTGCTTAATTTCTCTATTTGAGACTTCTACTTGGCCACTCGTTGGTGGGTGGTATGGTGTTGCTACGCGGTGTTTAATTCCATATTTCACTAAGAGTTTTTCGAAGATTTTGGAGATGAAGTGGGAGCCTCCGTCACTGATGACGAGTCTCGGCACATCGAACCTTGGAAAGATTATGTTCTTGAAAAGATTGATTACTACTCGTGTGTCATTTGTTGGAGAGGTTATAGCCTCGATCCATTTGGATACGTAATCGACAGCTACGAGTATGTATTTGTTACCAAAAGAAGATGGGAAGGGTCCCATGAAGTCAATTCCCCATACATCGAAGATTTCGACTTCTAGAATACCTTTCTGAGGAATTTCATCGCGTCTGGAGATGTTGCCAGTGCGTTAGAAACGGTCGCAGTTTAAAACAACGATGTGCATATCTTTCCATAGATTAGGCCAAAAGAAACCAGATTGTAGGATTTTCTCACAAGTTTTTGATGTACTTAAATGCCCTCCATAAGGTGCAGCATGACAGTGGTTTATAATACTTTTGATTTCTTCCTCAGGCACGCAACGACGAAAAATCCCATCAGAACCTCTTTTAAAGAGGAGGGGGTCATCCCAGTAGTATTGTTTAAGGTCGTGGAAGAACTTCTTATTTTGTTGGTACGTTAGGTCAGGTGGAAGGACACCGGCAGCGAGGTAATTTACGAAATCAGCATACCATGGTGCAACGGAGTGAGCTAATGCCACTTTTACCAGATAGTTGGTTTCAGGACTTGAGGCCTCTATTTCTAAAGGATATTTGGCTTGATAATGTTCAACCTCATTGTTTTCTAGCTGAGCTATAAGTCTCTCATATGGGGAATCGTCGTTAATTGGTATTTGTTCAGTCTTCAGATTTTCAAGCCTAGAAAGATGATCTGCTACGATGTTTTTGGTTCCCTTTTTGTCTTTGATTTCCAAATCAAATTCCTGTAGTAATAGGATCCATCTCAATAGTCTAGGTTTGGCATCTTTCATAGTTAGGAGGTATCTAATAGCGGCGTGATCGGTGTAGATGATAATTTTGGCTCCCACCAAGTATGAACGGAATTTATCTAATGCAAACACAATTGTTAAAAGTTCCTTTTTCGTCGTAGCATAATTCATTTGGGCTTCATCAAGGGTTCTACTCGCATAGTATATTACATGGAGTTTTTTTTCTTTTCGCTGTCCTAGAACGACACCTACAACATAATCACTTGCATCGCATATTATCTTGAACGGTTCGCTCCAATCTGGAGACTGCATAATTGGCGCAGAGATTAGTGCTTGTTTAAGCGTTTGAAACGCTTCGGAACATTTATCATCAAAGATGAATTCAGTGTCTTTCATCAGTAACTCAGTTAGTGGCTTGGTTATTTTAGAGAAATCTTTGATGAAACGTCGGTAAAAACCGGCGTGTCCTAGAAAACTTCTTATTTCTCGAACAGTTTTAGGAGGTTGAAGGTTTTTTATCACTTCTATTTTTGCTTTATCTACCTCGATTCCTCTGTCGGACACAATGTGTCCAAGTACAATCCCTTGTCGGACCATGAAATGGCGTTTTTCCCAATTGAGAACAAGATTGACGCTCACGCATCGTTTGAGTACCATTTCAAGGTTTGCTAAGCATTCTTCAAAACTTTCTCCACAGACGGAGAAGTCATCCATAAATACTTCCATCATTCCATCCAGGAAATCGGCAAGGATCGCCATCATGCATCTCTGGAAGGTTGCGGGTGCATTGCAAAGTCCAAAAGGCATTCGTCTATAAGCAAATGTACCATAGGGGCATGTAAATGTGGTTTTTTCTTGGTCATCGAGGTGGATAGGGATTTGGAAAAATCCCGAATAACCATATAAGTAACATAAATGGGAATATCTGGCCAAACGCTCGAGCATTTGATCTATGAAAGGTAGAGGAAAATGATCCTTGTGAGTGGCTTTGTTTAGCTTCCTATAGTCGATGCACATTCTCCATCCAGTTTGAGTGCGTTGGGCTACATATTCGCCTTTTTCGTTGGTGACTATGGTGACTCCTCCTTTCTTAGGTACGACATGTATAGAACTGACCCACTTACTTTCGGATATAGGATATATGATTCCGGCTTCCAACAACTTACAAATTTCCTTCTTAACTACATCGCTTAGAATAGGATTGATTCGTCTTTGGTGCTCTCTAGAGGTTTTGCAGTCTTCCTCGAGCATAATGTGATGTGTACAGATAGAAGGACTTATTCCTTTTAGATCCCATATGTTATAGCATAGAGCGGTTGGATATTTCCTCAGGACATTAAGTAATTTTTCGGTTTCGTTTCGTCCTAAGTCAGCATTGACTATGACGGATCGTTTACATTCTTCATCCAGTAATTCATACCTTAGATCATTTGGTAATGTTTTAAGTTCTATAGCAGGTTTCTTGAGGTCAGGCATGGGGTCAGGAGTCAGTGCTAGGCATTCACTTAGGTGGTTGTCCTGGTGTTCCCCACTCCAGTTGTCGTCTTCAAAAATAGGTGGTATTGGAATTCTTAGGATTTCAGTATCCTTTGTTGGTTCTGACTTTATTTCCTTCACACATTCATCGATGATGTCAAGAAAACAACATGTGTCGCTTATTGCAGGGGTTTTAAGTAATTGAGAAAGAATGAATTCAGTTTTCTCTTTTCCGACTTCAAAAGTCAATTTCCCTCGTTTCACATCAATGATGGCGCCAGCGGTGGCTAAGAGCGGTCTTCCTAATATGATGGGAATGTTTGAGTCTTCTTGAATGTCCATTATAATGAAATCTGTGGGAATATAGAATTGACCTATTCTAACGAGGATGTTTTCTAGCATACCCACTGGGTATTTCACAGATCGATCAGCTAGTTGTAGGGACATCCTAGTTGGTCGCGGTTCTCTTAGTTGCAGCTTTTCATAGATTGAAAGGGGCGTCAAGCTCACAGTAGCTCCTAAATCGCAGATTGCTTTGTATATTACGAATTTCCCTATCACACAGGGTATGGAGAAACTACCAGGGTCTTTCAGCTTAGGTGGCATATTGTTCTGGATAATAGCGCTACATTCCGCAGTAAGCATCACTGTCTCATTATCCTCGAGTTTCTTTTTATTAGACAATATTTCTTTAAGAAATTTGGCATAAGATGGCATTTGTGTTGTGGCTTCTGTAAATGGTATTGTTATGTTTAATTGTTTCAGGAGCTCCACAAATTTCTTGAATTGTCCTTCGATTTTAGATTTGGCTAATCTCTGAGGGAATGGGATAGGTGGCTTATATGGTGGTGGGGGTACGTATGGTTTTGCCTTTTCAGCTTCGTCTCAGACTATGATTTTTGACTCGATATTTTTATTCAGTTTGTCATTTCTTTTTTCCTTTTTGGTTTCATTTTCATTTTGTTGAGACATCGACTTAGTTGAGATTCTCGGATCTACCGGTCTGTCTAATTCAGTCCCACTTCTTAATGTAATGGCATTAGCATGACCTTTCGGGTTAAGTTGTGGTTGACCAGGAAACACCCCAGCTGGAGCGACAGTTGTTGCTTGTTGTTGGGCTACTTGAGAAATCTGGGTTTCTAACATTTTGTTATGTGTAGCCAAGGCATCTACTTTGGTTGCTAATTGTTTTACTAATTCAGAGGTGTGTACGTTTTGGTTTATAAATTCCTTATTTTGTTGTGTTTGAGCAGCAACAAAGTTTTCCATCATTATCTCAAGGTTGGACTTACGGGGTGCTTGAGGTGCAGCTTGAGGTGCCTTTTGGAAACCAGGAGGTGCTTGAGGGGCGTATAACGCATTGTTATTCTTATAGGAAAAGTTAGGATGATTCTTCCAACCTTGGTTATAGGTATTAGAATACGGGTTTCCTTGAGCATAGTTCATCTGGTCAGGGGGTATCCCAGCTAGCAATTGGCATTCAGAAACGATATGTCCAGGTATTCCACACAAGTCACAGTTTCGAACTACGACAGCCATGGTGGCTGCGGGGGTTGGGGTTATTGCTAAACTCTCAATCTTTTGAGTCAGGGCGTCAACCTTAGCATTGACGTGGTCTATGCCACTGAATTCGTGAAATCCTCGTGTGGAGGCTCATTCTCCTCACCATTGATAATGATTTTGCACCATGTTTTCAATTAGTTGATAAGCTTCATTATAGGGTTTGTCCATTAGAGCACCACCAGCGGCAACGTCTAGAGATAGTTTGGTGTTATATAGGATACCACCATAGAAGGTGTGGATGATTAGTCATGGTTCAAGTCTATGATGTGGGCAAAGTCTCAGCATGTCCTTATATCTCTCCCAAGCTTCGAAAAGTGATTCGTCGTCTTTTTGCGTAAATCCGTTGATTTGGCCTCTTAGCATTACAGTTTTGCTTGGTGGAAAATATCTTGCTAAGAAGACTTTCTTCAATTCGTCCCATGTAGTTATGGAGTTTGAAGGTAAGGATTAGAGCCACGCTCTGGCTCTATCTCTTAAAGAAAAGGGAAAAAGACGTAATCAAATTGCTTCGGGATTAACACCATTAGCTTTTACTGTGTCGGCGTATTGTACGAACACAGATAAATGGAGATTTGGATCGTCCGTAGGGCCTCCAGAGAATTGATTTTGTTGCACGGCTTGCAACAATGAAGGTTTAAGCTCAAAGTTATTCGCCTCGATGGCAGGAGGAGAAATACTCAAGTGCGGTTCAGCTCGAGAAGGAGCAGCGTACTCCTTAAGAGGTCGATTACCTAGTTCAGCCATGTCTAGTTTCGGAGTTGGTTCTTCAGGAATGAGAATTGGAATTAGAGCTACTTCGGGAAGATCGAGGGTTCGACGTCTTATATTAACAAAATGTTCAATTTTGTTAATTCGTTGTACTAATTCCCCTCCTTGTAAACGAGTATTTGGCATACAATCGTTCCAAGAAAGGAAAAATGTTGCCCTAGTCTATACGGTGCAACAGCAGAATTACGGTATTGACTAAATTGGTCCCCACTGATGCCACACAAATATGTGATATTTCTGGCTTGATATACACCAAATATTTCTCATACTTTTGTTTAAATTAAATTATTTTATAAGTATTATGCAGGTATTTTTCTATTTTTGCAGATATGCACCGAGCCGAACACTTTTGAAGAAATGAAGAAAAAAGGGTGCAAAAAAGTAGTAAAAAGGCCTAAGGAGAAGAAACCAGCCCAAAATCCCATCACACATGTGAGCACGTGGCCCACAAGTAAGAAAGCCCTGACGATCGTCAAGGGGACGTGACGAACGTCACGCACCATGAAGACCAAGTGACGATATTCATTTGAGTGTGACGAACGTCACAGCCCATTACTCCACTTTCTCTTCATCCAACAGGCAGAAGCGCGTTCAAGGGTTAATCCAACGATGTCCTACATTTTCTCGCCGACTCAGTCAAAGGAGCAACGAACGTGACAAATTGAATGGCCTATTATTTCTCAAAGAAGGAAGTAAACTGTTCCTATATTTTCGAGAGCAACGGATCAAGCAAGCACTATAAATAGAGCCTGAGACCACAGTAGAAAGGGTTCTTCTTTTTGGCAAGAAAGTTTAGAGATTTTATTGAGCGAATATTATTTTCAGCAGAATATTATTTTCAGCAGCATTCTTTTCAGCATTATTTATTTTCCCAGTTATTTCTTTCCAGCATTATTCTTTTCAGTTTTATTTTCTTCTGTACGGTTAAATATATCCTCTGATCGAAGCAAAGCCTACAATTTGTGCAGGAGTGCTTCTGTCTTCAGAGTTATTGCCAGGTTTATGTTTACAAATTCTTATTGTTTATTAATTAATATAATTATGCTTATTTGTGTTTGCCCTTTAAATTATTCTGCGATTTGGTTTAATATTATGTCAGGCTAGAAATCTTATACCGATATGTAAAGTCAATCAACCGAGGGAACGAGTAGCTTAGTCGGGACTATTTTTACTACGAAACTTTCTTTTCTGGCCTAAGTTACTATTTTTCAAATCATTAAATTGTTTTGTTACGGAAGTAAAAAAACAGATAGAGGTTAGGGTCAACAAAGCGGAAGTTTGAGATCTTTTAACTGGACAGTAGTAATTAGGCATTGGCTTAAAATACAGCGGAAGCACTTTAAAGTTAATTAAGATTTTGTTTAGTTTCCAAAAAGTGTTTTTAACTCCTGCGGGATGGCGGAAGCGTACGTTAGGACTTAACTGCATAGCCTAGATCAACAAAACGACAGTGTGAGACGAGGATTTTTAAACTAGATAGGTTTTACTGAAAACTGTTTTGAAAATATAAAGACGCCCGACGGGTTGCTAGTTCCCGAGGTACGACTGTTGCATGCTGGTAATTAAGCTCATTGATTATTAAAATACAAATTAATTTAGTAATTAGTTTCCCCTACAACCCAAATCAAATATTCATTAGCTTTAGATTTACAAAGTAACAATAGAAGACGGTAGATCGATTCATCAGTCTCTGTGGTTCGATATCTTTTAAAACTACTCGACAAGACTGTGCACTTGCAGTCCGAATCATTGGATACATAAGTACAAATCCCACGATCACCCACAACGGCGCTAAAAAATTGATCTACTTGGTATGGTAGCCTAAGTGATCGGGAATTCAAGTGCACAGTCTTATCGCGTAGTTTTAAATACTATCGAACCCAAATGACCAAAAGTCAAACGTATCGTTATCTAGCGTTACAGTGTAAATCTAAGGCTAAAATATTTGGTTTAGATTAGGGGAACTAAAAGTAAGTTTGAATCTAGTTAAATAATCAGAGGGGGTAAACAACCAGTATGTAATGATCGGGCTTCGGGAATTAGTAACCTATTTGGTAACTTGCAGTTTCTAACAATTCTCAGTAGAAATTTATCAGTTTAAAAACCCTCGTCTCACACTGTCGTGGTTGTTGATTTAGGTTATGAAATTTAAGTCCTAACGTATGCTCTCTCTATCCCGTCAGAGTTAGAAACATTCTTTTGAAAACAAATAAACTCAAATTCTCTTTAAATCGCTCTCGCTATTTTTAAAGCCAATGCCTAGTTACTACGTCTAGTTAAAGACCCTCAAGCTCTCGCTTTATTGAACCTAACTTCTATTAATTTTTTACTCTCGTAACAAAACGGTTCATCATTAAAAATAAAGTAATTTAGTCTAGAAAATAGTTCAACAATTAAACAACCAATAGTATTACCAAATTCCCTCAGTTTTATGATCTTACATACCGGTATAGAAATCTAGCCTAGCATATTATAAAACTCAATCACAGAATAATAAAAGCCAGACAACAAAGTAAACATGGTTATCAAATTAAAGGCAAATAATAATTTATTAAAATAAAAACCTGGAAATAAATTGACTGGAGACTGATAAAAATTCGTCCGGCTCTAAAGGAAGCACTCCTCCACAGGTTGGTAGGTTTTGCTTCGATACGGAATAGGAACAATTGCGAAAATAAAATAATAAACTTAAATAACAATTCTGGAGGTCTTGAAATAAACTACTGGGCAATAGATTTCCGATGTAGAAATCTATTGCTTAAAACGGGTTAGGAAAATAAAACTGCTAAGGAAAATAATAGTTAAGGAAAAATAATTCTGGAAAGTAGTAGCTCTGTGAAATATGCACGAAGAACAAAAGGGCAGTAACCGCGTGAACCTCCTTCAGTGCTTGAGGTCTACTATTTATATAGATCTCGAGTAACTGTTCATGAGGATTTGTTGGAGATATTATAGGGCTACTGAATCTCTGCGTATCTGACTTGGTGGAAGCAGTTAACACACTTTCGTTGCAAGCTTTTAGGGACGTGGGCAAAATAAAATGGGATGTGATGTTCGTCAAAAGGATTAGTGACGTTCATCACTTACTTGGTCAATGCATGTTGTTCGTCAAGCTTGCCTTGTCGATCGTCACGCTTGTTGACTTGCGCGCTCCTTCTTTTGGGCTTGGGCTTGTTGTTGACTTTTATTGTAGCCTTTTTTTTCTTTTTCTTCCTTTTTCTTCTTTCTCTCATGATTAATTTGATACCTGCAAAATAGCAAAATACCGGCATAATACCAACTGTAAAGTGATTTAATTTAGAATAAAAATGGAAAATAATTTAGTTAAATAAAGCTAAATATGCAATATATTTATGTGTTATCAAAACTCCGGTTGTTTTAAGAAGTTTTTGTTCCCCTCGGGAAAGTTTACTCAGGATGACTCGCCGTATTGGGTTCGAGACTCTGGTATCCTCGGTCAAGTTTGGATTCATTTCTCCTCCTTGTCTGAGTTTTCATGATGTAAAGTTTTAATCCTAGATTTCCCCAGTGAAGTTTTCATTTGGTCTAATGGAAGTTCTTTTTCCAAAGAAGTCGGTACCATAATCACTCTTAAAGAACGCAGGTCCCCAGTTTCTCTAGTGAAGAACGTATTGTGGTTTTCCCTTTAAGGATGTGGTGATTAACCTCCCCAATGAAATGGACCTGAATTCTCCAATGAATGTTTTGATGATTTGGTATCCATCTACTTTACTTGAGATTGGTTTTGCAATCCCCAGTATGAGCGTTACTCTTGAAAACATTTGTTTCCCTTGTGAAGCCTGAAGAAGGATGTTCTATCCCTTTATTTGTACTATTATGCCACTTTGTTTTGTTTACTTCCGGATTATGTTTCTCCTTAGTAAAACTAAAGTAGGTAGTAGGTTATGTTTCCTCAGCTGGCATTCACCTTTTTTTGGAATGATCATCTTGGATGTGATTTAGCCGAGTGTTTTTTATGCTCGAGTTGGTTTTTCCTGGTTACTCCCAGTGTTGTATATCTATTTTGTCAGCATACGCATGATAACACTCATACATTCTTACATACGTCATGCATAGCTAAAGTTGGAAAATCATTGTTCATTAAAATTTGTTAATATTTTTGTTGACATATCACCCTGTTTTGTAGAGTTACATTGTTCTCTCTTCAATAGAGTGTTGGCCTTAAGCAGAAAGCATATATTCTTTCAATTTCCCCACCGAGTTATCCCTCGTGGAAGATTTTTACTTTAGCCTTCCTGTACAGCTGTTTGTTTAGATGGATTTGGTTTTCCCTCTTGAGTTTATTTCTTAAAGGATGTATTTTAGTTGATTGTTTCATTCTAGTTTATTTCTGATTTGAATCTTTGGTTTCCCAACAATATTATTTACTTTGGATTTCTGAAAGCTTCGAGTTTTGGTTTGTGCATTTATTTTGCACGAGAAGACTTTATCTCCTCAGCAGGAATATCGTGGCATTTCCCCAGGAAGTCATATTTCATTCCCCATGAAGCCATATTGTTCTCCCTATAAAGTCATTTCTTTTTACAATCCTCCATGACAACAAATGACAGGTCTCTTTATTTGAGCAACTTGTGCTTCCCTGTAAAAGTCGACGTAACAGTTTTTTTTTGCTATCTTCTCTTTGAGTTAATAATTTCCAGCCCGTTGCCCAAATTACCCCAGTGGATGATAAGAATTTCAATATTGCAGAGACAATTCATTGAGAAATTTTTACAAGTGGTAGTCACTTTATTTGAGACAACTTATATATTACCCTTTCCAGGAAGAGTGCCCCGGTTAAAGAAGAAGTTGAGACCCGTTCTAGGCGAAATACCATAATTTTGGGGAAACTTGTTATCTTTTTGCTACCTTCAGTGAACGTTGATAGTTCATCGTTAGTGAACGGTGGTGCTATGATATATTCTCTCTCTACCTTCAGTGAAATTTGGTAGATCACCATCAGTGAAAGATGGTGTTTGTTATCTTTTTTCTACCTTCAGTGAATGTTGATAGTTTATCGTCAGTGAACGGCGGTGCTATGATATATTCTCTTTCTACCTTCAGTGAAAGTTGGTAGGTCATTGGCAGTGAACGTCGATGATTGTTATCTTTTTTCTACCCTCAGTGAACATTGGTAGTTCATCGTCAGTGAACGGCGGTGCTATGATATATTCTCTCTCTACCTTTAGTGAAAGTTGGTAGATCACCATCAGTGAAATTTGGTGTTTGTTATCTTTTTTCTACCCTCAGTGAATGTTGGTAGTTCATCGTCAGTGAACGGCGGTGCTATGATATATTCTCTTCCTACCTTCAGTGAAAGTTGGTAGGTCATCGGTAGTGAAAGTCGATGATTGTTATCTTTTTTCTACCCTCAATGAACGTTGGTAGTTCATCGTCAGTGAACAGCGGTGCTATGATATATTATCTTCCTACCTTCAGTGAAAGTTGGTAGGTCATCAGCAGTGAAAGTCGATGATTGTTATCTTTTTTCTACCCTCTGTGAACGTTGGTAGTTCATCGTTAGTGAACGACGGTGCTATGATATATTCTCTTCCTACCTTCAGTGAAAGTTTGTAGGTCATCGACAGTGAACGTCGATGATTGTTATCTTTTTTCTACCCTCAGTGAATGTTGGTAGTT
The DNA here is from genome assembly GCA_948472305.1 of Vicia faba. NCBI lineage: Eukaryota > Viridiplantae > Streptophyta > Magnoliopsida > Fabales > Fabaceae > Vicia > Vicia faba. The sequence continues at coordinate 1,356,179,856 of OX451738.1, read as the reverse complement.
CGTTATTAGTGAACGATGATGTTATGATATATTCTCTCTCTACCTTCAGTAAAAGTTGGTAGATCACCATCAGTGAACGTCGGTGTTGTTATTTCTTTTCTCTCTACCTTCAGTGAATGTTGGTAGCTTTACCTCCAGTAAGAGTTGGTGTATCCTTTGACCATTTTACCATCCTCTCTGATTCAGGTCTTTTCGATCCACCAGTGATTTACTTTCCTGGTTGGGTTCCTCTCTTGTTTCTTTATTTTTTGTTACATCCCCAGTGGTGTTTTGCGTCCCTTTGCAGTTGTCCATGTGCACTCATACTCATAAGCATTGCATGGCATCTTAGGGCCAAAAATAGGGTTTTTTTTTATATTTAAGTATCTTCGATCGCGTCGACATGAAGATTCTTAACCTTCGTATCTCCGGAGAGAAGAAACTTAAATAAGGGCAGCTGTTGTACCCTAATTTTTCCCCCTAAAATCCCTTCATCATACCATGTTGATTCATTCGCAATAAGATCACATTAGTATTCTTGGTTCCCCTCCCTATATTTAGCTTTTCTCTTTGAGGAATCACCAAGCACCTTGACTTGTGTTCTTTTGTGATCATGAATATTTTTGTCTTGATTTCTCCTCTTAATTAATAAAATGCAATATTGGTTTGTCTTGCTTGTTACTAATATAGGTAAGGGCAATGAGATTTAGCAAGTTGCTCCATGGGTTCATGAGTTTATTTCCATGCCCTAGTCAATAAATCTTGAGAATTTCAAGCATCACCATTAGATTTGTTTTGGAACAAATGGCATGGCAAGGCTATTTTGGTTCACCACATTTCAAGGTTATCAAATTTGATTCAAAAGTACAAGGGGTTGATTGGAGAAGTTGTCATGCTTGGACAAGGCTTTGTTCCCATTGGTCACAAATGCACATTTCTCTCAATTCTCAAGATATGGAAGTGGTTTTGGTGGCTATGAGTTCTCATTATCATCCTTAACAACTTATATTTACAAATCATTTGTGTTGGTACAAGAAGTTTGTTCAAAGTTGTCAAAGTTCCTCAAGGCATTTTTCTTGATCTAGGAGCTAGGGTTTTGAACTTAAAATAAGTATATCTTGCTCATATTTTGGTATTTTTGAGTGATTCCAAATAAATCCTTCTCTTTAAAGGGTTATCAACAAATCACTTCAAAAGTTCCAAGGAGTTTTCATGTGGAAAAAATTTTATGAAGAAGAAAGATTACAAGTCCTCCAGATGAATCCCCAATTTTCCATGTGTGACTTCAAATGATCATAACTTGGTCAATTTTTATCACCTTGATCCCATTATTTTTCCACAGTGATCTTGAGGATGTGAACTTTATGCCTTATTTTATGTGCAAAGTGAGAAAATGGATGGAAGTTGCCTTAAGGATACAAAAGATTATAGGTCATTTCATGATTTTTTGCCAACTTCAATAATTCATAACTCTATCAATTTTTGGAGATTTTGAATGGTTCAAGTCCCAAAATGTCATTCAAGAGGTCTATTTCATGCCATCTTTTTTGGTCAAGAGAAAATTCGAAGAGGAAGTCCATGTTTCGATGCAAAACATTATAGGTCACTTTTGAAGAAAAATTTAAAATATTTCTAAGTATGGAAAGTCAACCCTTTTTCTCCAACTTTGACTCAATGCAACTTTTAGCTCAAGCATCCATTTGATCCATTCTTTTTCCATTTCAAAGCTTGTAACCTCATCTTTCTAAAGTATCAAGAATCATGCCCTAAGACCCCTTGAGCTGAGAATGCCATGATTTTGAAGTTGGTAACTTGGAACTGAAGTTTCATCTCAAGTCATAATTTGAAATCTTTGTTTTGGCTTCTAATCACAATTTTTCAACGCATTTATGCCTCTAAACATGTTTAATGAAGTTCCAGAATTGATTAGCATAACAAAACGCGCGTTTTGGATGAGTTTTGATCAATTTAGAAGTCACACTTTTCTTGTTTGCAACGTCACACGATTTACCTCCAAACTTCATCATTTCACACGCTTGGACATTCCATTTGATTCCCTATAAATAGAGGGTCATCCCCCATTCATTTCCTCAAGCTTGGATATCCAGAATCACCCTGCCTAACTTGTTCCATAACTCAAAATTCAGCAACTTCGAAATTAATTCTCAAGCCTTTTTCAATCCAATTTTTCCATCAATTCACCTTCCTTGATCTTCCCCAAAACTAACCATATAATTACATTCAAGAATCGTGCCCTATATTGCTCCATAGAAGTCCAATTTCAGAGCTCTGCAACTCAACTTCAATAGGTAGATTCCTTCATTAATTCTTCAAAACTTTGATATCATTGTGATGCTCTCATTGCCCTGGTTCTAGTTGCAACACTTGTTTTTTACTGGAAACACGTTTTGACCATGAAATTTCAAATCCCTTTTCAAAAATTTCCTTCCAAATTGCTTGAGCTACAGTTTATATAAATTTGTCGCGAAGGTGTGATTGTCTTCGTCTTAAAGAGACGAAGCGAATGACATAGGTCTCGTGCTCTAATTTTATAGATTGAGCAACCTGGTTTTGGAATTGGCTGGAGGTTGAAGATGACCAACGTGTTATCTTCCAATCAATGAAGGCGCGTCATCTGTGTTTTTCAAAAATCTGATTTAATTAATGATCCTATGCATTATTAACTAAAGTCTATAACATGCACAACACACTAGGTCCCCTTGATCTGTTTACTAACGCGTTTTGACATTGATCAGATGATCCATATTTCTTTTTTTTTCTTTTCTGATTTTTATATTTAATTGTTTTAAACTTCAAAAAATCATAGAAAATTCATTTTTAGTCCAAAATATCTGAAAAAATTATGAAAAATATTTTTGATTATTCTCTTTCTGATTATTATTTTTTCACAATATAATTTTTTGTTTTGGTATTTTTTATAAATTTTCACTTTATTTGAATTGTTTTAAATGTTTAAAAATACTTTTATGCATTTTTAAATTCAGAAAAAATTATGGAATGATCCAATGATATTGTGGCAAATATTGATGACCTCACTTATTTTTTATTTCTGACTTTGCTATTTTTTATCATTTTTAGTTTATTTTACTCATTTCTTTTAATTTTAAAAAATAGTTTCTGAATTTAAAAAATTACCAAAAAATTTATAAAATCATTTTAGTCCTTTTCTGATTTTTCTATGGACTTACTTTTTATTTCTTGATCAATTTGAACATAGTTGATATTGTTTTCTTTTATTTCTATTTTAAAATATATTTTTTTAAACCTTTTTTGTATATATTAAATGTAATATTATTTTGGGACTATTTTCTGGCTGATCTTTGGTTAAACTTTTGATCATGAACTTTATTAACATCATTGGATCCATGGTGTTGAGTCTAACTCCACAAAAATAGATGAATGATTTTAATAATAGTTTGATTAAATTTAATTCAAAAGTGGTTTGTATATTATCTCCCATCCCTCTTCATCTCATCCCTTTCTTATTGCACTAAGTGTTATTGGAGCATGATCTCTATATCATGTCTCAAAACAAATTGTGTATAGATTGCTATTGACCGGCCTCAAAATAGGTGCGACTTCTATATAAGTCCACTTACGATTGCTTAACATAGCGCTAAATTTTGTCCAGATTCGAATAAATGATTATTCATGGCTCAAACTTATGTTTGCGAGCCCAAGTATGTTAATTTGATCTCTTTGATCCAATAACCTTGAGATTAATTGTGTGGAGGCTTTGGTTCTACCAATCCTCTAATGGATCTACAACACCTTTGGTCAACGCGAATCACTTAAACATCGTTGATCATTAAATGTTACTCATGAGGATTCCAAATGGATGATATACTTGACAAAAAGCAAATGCAACTTGTCGTGTGGAGGCTTTGATTCTACCAATCCTCTAATGAGTTCAAAATGCAAGTTTCAAGATGATCATCCAACTAACCACTAATCACTAATAATTTAATTTATCCTTTATTTTTATTATATGCCCCCTTTTATTTTTATGCACTATTTACTTTTAGCATTTATGTTTCATGTCATTTTCATCTTTGCTCATTTGAGTATTTACTTTCTTGTCATTTTTATTTTTGCTCACTTGAGCTTTACTTTTCTTTTTCAAAACACCTAATAATCAACATAAACCCTAAAAATCTTTAATGATACTTGGACTATTTGGTTACTATCCTTGGCATTATGGAGCATTGGACTTTTTGGACTTAGGATTAGAAACATTGGCCTATTATTGGAGACCTTGTGACCTTATCTGATTATTTTGACTGGAGCTCTTGAGGTTTACCTCAAGGCATTGGGTTGTTTGTTTTGTGTGCGGGATATTGTGATTACACTCTTTGTTTGTAATCTGGAATTCACCCGTATACAACTGTTACTCTGCCCAATTTTTGTGAAGACTTAATACACTTGAAGTTTGGTTCTTTCAAGAGGTCTAGTATCATTGCTTGTTTGGTTTCAATCCAAAGAATGAGAATTCTATCTTGGCTCATTGTGTCAAGTATTGGCTCCTTGTTGGTTAGATGGTTCTTATCCCTAGATTTTACCTTATGCTTTAGGATAGTTCCTTCTTCTCCTCCCATCTTCTCTAATTTCAAAACAATTCTCTCTCCTTTTGAAAACCTCTTCTTGTTTTTTTTTTAACTTGAACCACTTTCATAATAAACTTGGACTTAGGTCCATGCATTTTCAAAACATTTTCATAAATAAACTTCAATAAACTTAATAATACTTTGACATTTTTTTGTGAGAATACTAAAAGTCAATCAATCTCATTTCAAACCATTTTTCCACTCCGGCTTTTATCTTTAAACTTTTCTCAAAAAGATTGGACTCTTGTCAATCCTTGTAGTGATGCAAAAAACTATACTTCTACAATATGTAGTGAAGAGAGATATTTTCCACTTGGGTGTTGAGTGAGGCATTGTTGATTTTAAAATCCAAGCCATATCCTCCACTTTGAGATGATGCAAATTCTCCTTTCTCATGATTGTGGGTAGTAGGTATGTTTTCCACACGGACAATGACAATGATGTTTTATCTCATAAAAATTAAACCAACGCACTTACATTTTAAAATTTCTAAAAGAGGAACTACGTGTACACTGATCCCCTATTGCACGGAAGGTGGTACATAGGCACTAAAGGTTCGCAACCGCGGCGGGTGAAAAAACCATAAAAATATATTTCTTTTCTCACCCCCACCATCCATTTTTTATAAAACATTTTTATAGCCAAAATATACAGATTTTACAAAGAGGTTCCTGCGGAGTACCGTAGATGTTTAGGGTGCTAATACCTTCCCTTTTCATAACCAACCCCCTTACCTTGAATCTTTCCCCCTTTTTTGGGTTATTTGGTCTTTTCCCATTCCTTTGGAAACAATAAAGTGTGGTGGCAATTTTATTTTGATTTGTACAAGTCTAGTCAATCTCATGGCTTAGTCTTAAACATTTCTACCGCTACACCCTACAACCTTCATGTTGGACATTTTTGAAAATTGAATTTGGAACTAGGTGAAAAATTGCCATGAAGTTAGGTCAAAATCCTGCCTAACTAGGCAAAATTTCACTAAGTCTTTTAAGTTTCATGAACATGTCTTCACAAAATCATAACTTGAAATACAAGCATTTCTAGAAAAATTTATGCCCTTAAATGTTTTAGATCTCATTGAGATATACAATTTTCATGTTGGAAGTTTCCTTTGAATCATCTTGCATCATGGTGGAAATTTGGCTCAAAGTTATGAAAAAAGTGAACTTTTCAACACTTAGAAAAAATTCTAAATCTTGGAAATTTGACTTTTCAAAGATGAACTTTGACTTTTCAATTCCTTGATGAACAAGTTTCATATTTTGACAGGGCTTGATGAATTGTAATCTTTAAAACTTGATTTTGATCAAAAAGTCAAAGTTTGACTTTTCAGTGTACATTTGACTTTTCATCAGTTGACTGAAATTCAACTATCAATCAATTGATCTTGAGAAATGTTTTGAGCCATGCCATTAGGTCAAAATGATTTACTTGAATCCTTGAGATCATGTCTTAAACCAATAAGTCATTGGTTAGGTCAAAAGTCAAAAATTGCACATTCTCAGTCAAAACCCTAATTTTGACCATTTTGCCCCTTTTGATGATCTGATCAAATTTCTTGAGGAATTGTGATCCAAACTTGATCAACTGACATATATGAGTTCATGATATTTATATGGATAAACAATTATGAATTTTGACTGTAAATTGACCACATTTGACTTTTTCCCCAATACAGTTGATTTTAGGTCAACTGATCAATTGACTGAGCAAAAATCTTATCCAAGCCTTGAAACTTGACATGAGCAATCTTAAGGGTCCAAAATGATTCATGAAAGTCAATTGAAGCTTATAAAGTTCAATTATACTTGTACAAACTCAAACCCCTAATTTGAGTCATCAGTGCTTGAGGAGGTGTCTTGAGCTGATCAAACTTTGTGTAATCTTGAATCAATGGAGATCTTGTGAGATATTTCTTGAGAAATGAGAGGGAAAATTTTGGGGTACAACACCAGCGCCGCTTCCTGTCAAACTGGAGGTGCCATCGACGAAGATTGTCCACCGACGTGCTCTGTCCGGGCATGCGGGCGAGGTCATTTAAGTCACAAAGCCGGTCAATGCTTGAGCCTTGAGGGCTTTCCTGCCCTCATACTAGATATAGAATTTGAATAGTTCTAAGGACCACCTCAGCATTCTACCTGCCATGTCAGATTTTCCGAGCAGTTGCTTTATTGGTTGATCTGTTCGAACGACTATGGTATGTGCCAGTAAATAGTGTCAGAGTCTCCTTATCGTGTTAACAAGGGCTAGGGCCACCTTTTCAATTTGTTGATATCTCATTTATGGGCCTTGCAAGGCCTTTCTCGTGAAATAGATTGGTCTCTGTCCTTATGGGGTTTCTCTGATTAGCGTCGCGCTTATTGCCTTAGAGACGACGACCAGATAGAGATAAAGGATTTCATCCTTCTCTGGTCGAGAAAGGACAGGCGGTTGCGATAACACTTGTTTTAAGTGGGTGAGGACTTGCTCGCATTCGGGCGTCCACTCAAAGGAAACTTCCTTGTGGAGGAGCTTGAAAAGGGGAAGTGCGTGCTGGGCAGATTTTGCCACGAATCGAGAGAGAGAGAGAGAGAGAGAGAGAGAGAGAGAGAGAGAAGTGAGCATGTCAGTCAAGATTTGGATGGACTTTTTTGAAGTGGGTGTTGGAAATTCACAAAACGCTCGGCATTTTTAGGGGTTTGCCTCGATGCCTCATTCTATTAGGTAGAATCTAAGGAACTTGCCACGCGCACACTAAAGGTACAATTTTCTGGGTTAAATCGCATCTGACACTTTCTGGCATGCTCGAACACTTTCGTTAAGTGGAGGGCATGGTCGACATCTTCCGTGGATTTGACGATCATGTCATCCATGTAGACGTCGAGCATATCTCCTCTTTCGTTGCGGAAGACTTTGTTCATCATGCACTGATATGTAGCTTCCGCATTTTTCAGGCTGAAAGGCATTATGTTATAGTAATAGTTTCCCGAATCGGTCATGAAAGCGTTATATTTTTTGTCCGTTTTCGCCATTGGAATCTGGTTATAACCGGAACATGCATCCATAAATGATAACAGTTTAAAACCGACCGAGTTGTCGACCAGTTTGTCAATATTGGGGAGGGGATAAGCATCTTTAGGGGAAGCCCGATTGAGATCGGTATAATTAATGCACATGCACCATTTTCCATTAGATTTTTTCACGAGAACTACATTTTAGAGACATGTTGTGTATTGGGCTATAGAAATAAAATATGCCTCTAGGAGGTCTTTTACAGCTAGTCCGACAGGCTCCATTTTTTGGGGGACTGTTTTCTCCTACGCTGGGCGACTTCCTGAAGGGAAGGATCTATGGTCAGGTGATGGCATGCGATTTCTGGTCCAGGAATCTCGACCGCGCTCCAGACAAATAAATCAGCATTCTCCTTTAGGCAAGCTTTAAGTTGCCTCTTTACCAAGTCAGGGAGATCAGCTCCGATCTTCACTCCTCTGGTGGGGTCGTTCCCGAGGGGGACGAGTTCAAAGTCTCCGTTCGGGATGGGCCGTGCGGGGTCTGAGAGTTCCTCGCTAACTGTAGATGGGGTTGAACCTTCTTCTTTGATCATGGGTTCTTTCCCCTTCTTTATCTGTTTTGCACGATCCTCTTTGGAGAAGCGACTATCACGATCGATGGTGTCGACCCTCGGCAGAGGCCTGGCTTCCTCGGAGCTGGAGGGCAGTGCGACGCCGACGGTCGTTCGATGTTGAATGTTGATGAGACTGAGGTATCTGGCTGAGGCTTCAAAATATCTTCTCGCTGCTTGGATGTCCCCATGTAGGGTGGTGACCAAATCATTGGCAGTGTAGTACTTCATCTTGATGTGCACGGTGGAGGATACCACGATTAGTTTGGAGAGAGTGGGTCTCCCGAAGATGCATTGGTAGAAAGACGGGCAAACTACTACCAGAAATTGGGTCTTGATGGCTCTGGTTGTCACTCCTCTTCTAAAGGTAACGATTAGCTCGACATATTCCCAGGGTTTCGTGTTGTCCCCAATGAATCCCCGAAGATTCGATCCTATGTATGGGGTCAGATAAATTTCATTCAGATGTAGGGTAGCGAACAACTGGGTGTACATAATGTATACTTAGCTACCTTGATCGACCAGGATGCGCCGAACGTCGAAGTTTGCCATGCAAGCCTTTATAAGTAGTGGGATGGTAGAGTTAAAGGCCTCGCCCGGTAGTTCCTCCCCGTAGGAAGCGATGGGATGAGAGATTCCTCAAAACTTGTCAAATGTGGCATCCATGTCGAAATTAGCTTCGATGAATTGTTTGAATCTTCTTTTCACGGATCCCAGCGTATACCTGTTGAATCCCCTGCCGGAGGTGGCCATAGCAGTGGGGAATGACTCCCAAGGTATGTGAGAGGAGAAATATAATGGAACGCTCCCCATGTCTGGGAGGTAGATATATTCTGGCCGCGAGATGCTCATGGCGATTGGTATGGTGCTGATGTCGGGGGACTCCTTCCCCTCTTTGATGATTTTAGCTTCTGGAGCCTCTTCACGGGCACCCTCTTTCTTCTTGTATTGCTTGAGGTACCCATCTCAAATTAGTATATCGGTTGCATCCTTGAGATGGATGCAATCCTCATTGTTTTGCATGTGGCTTTTATGGAACCTGCAGTATTTGTTCTTGTTAGTTCCTGGTTTGGAAGGCGTTTGTCGGGGAAAGCGTACCCCATCCTGTTTGAATTTGGAATTAGCGCATTCATACAGAATACACTCCCTCGAAGTAGTTAGAGGGGCGTGGTCATGAAAACGATTGACAGACCCTTGTAGTCTTTGGAATCTTGGGATCTATCCTCCCGTTTCTTTTCTCCCCGACGGGATGTTGAGGGCTCGTCACTTCTTGAGGACTTGGAACTTTCTCCGTGCCTTGACTCTCTAGTGATGTTGGCGGCTTCTTTCTCCTTGTATTGAATGTATGCTTGATCCTTGAGAAGGAGGGAGTCGAGCGTGGTCGGTGATTCGATACCCACTGCCTTAGCAAAGTCGCTGTAGGGACGGAGCCCGCACTCAAGAAGGTATTTCTTCACGATTTCAGTTGTGGAGACCTTTGTTGCTTCCTTGTTGAAGCGCTCTGTGTATCCCTGCAGAGAATCATCTCTTCCCTGGATGATTTCTTTGAGTGAAGCCTCTGACTTTGGGTGTCGAAGGGAGGCGGTGAAGTTCCTCGAGAACATCCTCTTCAGTTGCTTCCAGGAGGTTATAGATTCATCTAGGAGACTCTTGTACCGAGACATTGCTCCTTTCCTGAGGGTGGTCGGGAACAGTCTGCATTTGATGTTGCCCCTGACCCCTTGGTAATCGAGGAGGGCGTCGATGTTTTCTATGTTCTCATCAGGATCGGTTGTACCATCATATGTTCCCAGTGGGGGTGGCTTCTCCATGCCGATTGGGAGCTGGGCCTCTTCAATCTCTCTTGATAACAGCTCACGAGGCTCATCATCATCGCTTTCTACGGTAGATGGAGATGGGGAGCGATAATTCCTTCCTCGTCGGGTGTCGTGGTCTCGTTGGGGAGAAGGACTCCTTCGTAAATGTCTAGGCTTGGGTGATGGTGATCGACCGCAGTCAACTTGTCGATCGCTCTTCTTCTTCTTGGATGATGGTGAGTCTTGGTCTTTCGTGGGAGGTGTGCGGTTGCATTTCTTGAAGAAAGAAACATTGTTCCCCTTCTTTCTTGGTGGATGGCCACATCTAGGTGGAGATGCACTGGGGTAATCTCGTTGTCGGGGTCTCTGAGGAGGAGATTTTGACTGCTTCTTCTCCTAGGGCCCTATCTTTTTATTCTGGTGCAGGATAAGGGCGCTGGTCTGGTTGATGGCAACAAGCAATGTTGCAACGGACGATCAGCATTGTGAGGAATGAGAACTAGTTACAGGACCTCTGGAAGTTCCTCGATGGGGATCTTGGGATGTTACTCGTCTAAGAATTGCTAATCGTCGCGCTGGGCATCTACAGAATCTGGGGATGCAATCCGACCTTCGCGGAATCCAAGGTTATCCTCGAGGTGAGGATGTTCTTGACTTCCTTCAATCTTGTGCACTGGGGAAAATGCAGCCTTTCCAGATGGGTGGTGATCATCACGGTCATCCATGATTGTTGAATGAAGAGGATCTTTGGTTTTCAGACTTCGAGGAATAGAAAATAGGGAAGATAGTTTCCCACAGACGGCGCCATTGATCTTACTGATTGATCAGAACCTGCAAGATAGCCAAATGATGATCTTCTGTCGGGTTGGAATGATGAGGAGGAAAAAAGGGGGTTGTACCTGTAAGGTACTTTGATGATCAAGTAAGTGTGGGAGCAAATAGATACAAGCAAAGTATTAGGGTTTTAGTGGGGAATAGTAAATATTCGATACCTGACCCTCACATATGTGAGGGTTTATATAATGCCCCTGGCGCATGGCCATTGGTTCCTGTAACACGGTGGGAGAACTGACTTGGTTGTTTTGCGTTTGATCGCAAATGTTGCGGTTAGCAAGAGTTGCCACCGACTTTTCTTTTATCCAAAAGGAAAGGCTGAAAAGAACAGGAAAGACCTTTGAGATGTTTTCTTGAGTTCGGGGGGTAGATTATGAAAAGGGAAGGTATTAGCACCCTTTCCATGCATGGTTTTCCATGGGCTCTTAGTTACTTGCTAGATCACTTGCTTTTGTTTGAAAATGTGTTTTGTGTGATTTTTGAAAGTATTTTTAAAATGTGACATCGTTTAGGCAAACTTTGTAATGATTCTCGTTCGTAAGAATGTATACAAATGGGTTGATCTTTTAAAAAAATTTTAAGTTTGAAAGGTGTTTTTGAAAGTGTTGGTATTTGTTTTGAAAATAGCAAGGATGTTTTGGTTTTGAAATTGAGCAAGCAACTAGGAATAATCTTCCTACTCAAAAGTCTTTCACGTTTATTTCCTCTTTCCTTTGACATTGTTATCTTACCATTGATTTGGTAAGTAACCATATATTTGGATGTAAAAGGGATGGAAAGGGTCAACGTATAGCCATGATTAGCAGTGTTGTAAGATATCTTAGCATTTTCTTTAAGGGACTAAGATCATTTTTGAAAGGCAACTTTGATAGCGTCATCGAGGGACTGTGATCTTGTATTTTTTGATTGTTTTTGCTAAGATATCTCACATGCATAATATGGCCATTTTATAAGGCAGAAAAGTGGGTTTACCCTAAGGGTGCAAGTGTGCAAATGTATTGGTTTACATGCTTGATTTGTCTTGATTAGGGTTTGCTATTTGTTGGTTTTAATCTTTCCCTACAAACCCTAATTACTAGCATTTGTATATAAAGCGTTAAATAGCGGAAAATAAAAATACTAAGCTATTACAAACATTAGGGGGATGGGTTGTACAAATTTACAAATGGAGATTGCAAGAAATTAAAGTCCTAATTATCTATTACAACCATATTGAAATAATATACAAGAAATGTAAAATGGACTTGTTTTGTTTTTGTTAAGAAATAAGTTTACTTAAGAAAATATTTTGATCTTTTTTTGTTCTCAAAGAAATAAAATAAAACATGTGAATGTGAAATATTTTTGGTGTTTTTGGTTATTTAAAAGCTAAAATAAAATAAAAGAGAGAGAAGGGAGTCAGAATCAGCACATTGCTGAAACGTGAAGGAACAAAAGTTGTGAATTTGATATGCTGCAAAAGAGAAAATGTTAGCGAGAAAGTGGAGGGTCAGAAGTTCTGGGCCTGGGTACACCAAGTTCTGAGGTTGAGGGGTTCATAAGCTATAGCGTAGCTGGGAACATAGAAGTTCACATATCTCTAGCAAGTTAGAAATTTTGTTTGTTTGAGAGAGTGAAGTGATTATGCTGTTAGGTGAGGATATCTAGAAGTTCTGATCTATGAGTATCATCTGAAAGATAAATGGGTAAAAATGTCAATAAATAAACCTAAAAAGATCCTTCTGGGGTTAGAACCTAGGACCCTTAGCACTTATGTCTTATGCGTACGCTTTCTACCACTGGGTTGGCTGTACATCCGGTATTAGAAGCAAAAACGTAAATATATAACACAAAGTAGGTTCTGATGATGAACTTTGTCTCCTTCTCTACACTAATCAGAGCATCTGCAGCTTAGTCATCTCTCAACAAAACAGAAAATGCACACATAGCAGTTATGGAAGGTTTCATCATGGATTCAGAAACATAAAAATATCAGGACTGTGAATCAGAAACAAGCATGTATCTGCTAATCCTAATTTCCTTAAGAAGTTATGAACTGATATTCTTCCTACTTAGGCAGGAAAATACATGAAACCTCAGAATATGTACAGCATCAGAATCAGGATGTCTACATTGTATTTTGAACATACAAGTCTCACAATGCTTAAGTGATATGATGAGTGTTAGCAGAAACTTACCTTGTAGCTGGAAAATGTTATGTGAGCTGGAGCCTGATTCTGATTGCTTGTAAAGTTCGGATCTGCTTCCTCACGTACTCAGCAGACTGGAACAACCTTTAACTTGGGTTATGAATGGCGTATGGATGATTTGGTCAAGAAAGACTTGACGGAAATTGGAGTTTGAATGCAAGAATCAAAAACCAACAGGTTTTGTATTCGTGTTTGTAGTTTCGGATTCCTGGAAATTTTAGCAAGGTTTCAAAGCTTTTTCTTTTCAATTTTTCGACCCTTTCAAAGTTGCAAATGAAGTTCAATTTATAGGCAAAGATTTAGTAGCTTAGAGAAGTCAAGGGCACAACCCTCATATGATAGGGCGCTGACTTGTTCTTGAAGCAAGTTTAAACAAGTATGGTTCAAGGCACAAAGTAAGGTGGTTAGCAGCATTTATCCGTGCCTAAGCTGGATTCATAAGCATGAATTAAGGAAAAGTATCCTCAGAAGCAAAAGCAAAGCAATGGGCCCAGCATATATTTGTACAAAAGTTTGCTTTTCAAGGATAACAAAGGTACTTATATATCACACATGGGGAAATCCTTTGGATAAAGACTCAAAAGTGGTTGTGAGCATTAAATGATGATGAGATTTATCAAATCAGAAATCTTTGCCATGAGATTATGCATCATAGCTTAATTCTGGGCCAGAAGTTCAGCATCAGCGCAACTTAGAACAAACATCCAACTTTTGATCCTTGAATCTCTTTGCTCCAGCATGTTCTGAGCGAGTTCTCAGACTTTCCAGAAATCTTAAGACATTATTTGTAGGCCCTTTTTGAATTACTCTTGCAACTTCTGACTGAACCTATGTGAAAACTAGCCCAGAAGTTGTAGACAATTTCTGACTTGAAAATGCTCAGAATTTACTAAGTGTTTAAGTTTCAGGGACATGACTTTGAAGATGTATAACTTGAAATCCCAACATTTCTAGAAGAAGTTTTGTTCTGCAATATTTTAGGTCTTATTGAGATCAAAAACTCTTGTGTTATAAGTTCTTCCAGAATCAGCTTGCATCATGGTGAAAATCTGGCCAGAAGTTCTGAGCTTGTCATATTTCTTAAACACTTAGAAAAATTCTAAGTATTTAGAATTTTGACTTTATCAACATGAATCTTGACTTATGATTTTATTGATGAATAAGTTTCATGTTTTGACATGTTTTTATGAATTGTGATCTTTGACACTTGATTTTGACCAAAAAGTCAAAGTTTGACTTTTCAGGATACAGTTGACTTTTGATCAGTTGACTGAAAATCAACTATCAATCCAATTGATCTTGAGCAATGTTTTGAGTCATGTAATTAGGTCAAAATGATGCAATTGAACTCTTGAGATCATGCCTCAAACCAATTAACCATTTGCTAGGTCAAAAATCAGAAATTGCCCTTTCTAAGTCAAAACCCTAATTGTGACCATTTTGCCCTTTTGATGATTTGATCAAATTTCTTGAGGAATTATGGTCCAAACTTGATCAAATGATACATATGAGTTTATAATGTTGATATGGATAAAAAATTATGAAGTTTGACTGTAAATTGGTCACAATTGACTTTTTCCCAAATATAGTTGATTTTAGGTCAACTACTCAATTGATTGAGCAAAAATGTGATCCAAGGCTTGAAACTTGACATGAGTAATCTTAGGGGTCCACAATGATCCATGAAAGTCATATGAGGCATTAAAAGTTCAATTATCCTTGTGCAATCTCAAACCCTAATTTTAGTCATCGGTGCTTAAGGAGGTGTCTTGAGCTGATCAACCCTTGTGCAGTCTTGAACCAAAGGAGATCTTGTTAAAAATATAAATGAGAGAGCAAATTTTGGGGTACAACAGATGCCCCTGTTCAATCTTCTTAAACCTGAAGAGTTAGATTGGCGGATCCTCCATTCGTGACTTGAAGGTGGAAGATGATTTGGACACTAGAGTGCCCAAAAATTTGCACTTGATGATGTAGTGGTTGATTGTGTAGGGAATGAGCTTAAAGATGCCATTAGAAGGTGATTTATGGAAACTAGATTAAGTATAAACTTGACTTCCACTGGAAAAGAATCAGAATAAATCTTGGAACTACTTATCTGAACCAGAGAAACTGTCTGTGGGAAAGAAATCGGGATAAACCGTTGAGAGATTTGAACTGAACCAGCAGTGGTCTGGAGACGAATCAGAATAAAACTTGGAGCGACTTATCTGAACTAGAGGATACATTTGTGGGAAAGAATCATAATAAACCGTTGAGAGATTTAAGCTGAATCGGTAGGGATCTGGAGAAGAATCAGAATAAATCGTTGGGAGATTTAAACTGAACCAGCAGTCTTGAATATTCTTTAACTGGAGAGAATCAGAGTAAATCTTTGAGAGATTTATCTGAACTAGAAGAAACATTTGCGGAAAAGAGTCATAATAAACCGTTGAGAGATTTAAGCTGAACCGATAGGGATCTAAAGAAGAATCAGAATAAATCGTTGGGAGATTTAAACTGAACCAACAGTCTTGAATATTCTTTAACTGGGGAGAATCAGAGTAAATCTTTGGGAGATTTATCTAAACCAGAAGAAGTTTTGTATGTTGTTTGACTGGGGATAATCAGAATAAATCTTGGAGCGATTTATCTGAACCAGAAGTGTCCCTTTTGGAAAGTATCAGGATAAATCGTTGAGGGGTTTGAACTGAACCAAAAGAGATCTTGAATATTCTTTAATCGGAAAGAATCAGAGTAAATCTTTGAGCGATTTATCTGAACCAGAGAAAGTGTCTGTGGGAAAGAATCAGAATAAAATCGTTGAGAGATTTATCTGAACCCGAAGTGTTCCTTTGGAAAGTATCAGGATAAACCGTTGAGGGGTTTAAACTGAACCAAAAGAGATCTTGAATATTCTTTAACTGGAAAGAATCTGAGTAAATCTTTGAGCGATTTATCTGAACCAGAGAAAGCGTCTTCGGGAAAGAATCAGAATAAATCATTGAGAGATTTAAACTGAACCGGCAGGGGTCTGGAGAAGAATCAGAACAAATCATTGAGAGATTTATTTGAACCAGAGAAGACGTCTGCGGGAAAGAATCAGAATAAAACGTTGAGAGATTTAAAACTGAACCGGCAGGGGTCTGAAGAAAATATCTGTTATGTAGATGGTTGACCAATCCCTTCTTGGGAATTGATCTGTATTTGACTTGTTGAAAATTTGACGATAATTTTCTGTTCATTGATCTTTCCTGAAAAGATGAAAGGTTAGTTGTATGCAATGTCATGATGTATGAAATGCATGATACAAAGATGTTCTCAAAATAAATGATATTGTGTCGTATGTATTTATGTTTTCAATGCTATGACGTATAGATGTAATGTATGGACACATTAACTATTATGCCGCAGTATTGCTGGAGTCAGGGAAAATAAATCCTTGAGCATTGCTGAGAATGAGGAGTGCAAGTCTTCATGTTTTGAAGTTGAAGTGTCGATGAGCTTCCATTTGTTAGAAATAAACTATATTGTGTAAGGGAAACACCATGTATTACTTGTAGACCTCGTGAAATCCTACTGGGGAATCCTGAGAAACTGGGCGACTTTCATTGGGGAATCTTAGAAGCGGTAACTGGAAGCTTTATTCCATCTGGGATGTGAGAGAGCTTGATATCATTAAGCTGCATATTGGAGGTATGTTAGCGATCTTGTAGTGGGATGTCCCGTTTTCCGCTCTTGCTGGAAAAGTATCTGCGGTGAACTTTATGGAATAGTCTAAAAATATCATCCTATTTCTTAAAGCCATTAGTGATTGTCTTTCTATTTTCTGTTCCCTTTTTTTGTTCATTTGTAAACAGTAGTCATGTTCAAAAATAAATCATTGGATGTTTTCGCAAACAAAACAACAGAAAAATAAAAACATATAGTTTTGCACTTTCAAAGGGATATCTTTGTATTAACTTGAAAAAGTATTTTTGTATAATGAGACGAGCATTCTAGTAAGAGAATATCGTCGTAAAAAATGAAAATTGATACAAATAAAAGATAGCCATGTGAAATGATCCCATGGGGTTCCCATTCTGATATACCCTTCGTGTCTCTGAGCGTCTTGTCCACTTGCTGCATTGTCCGAAGTTGATTGGATTGTGTGATCGGTGGAAATAGAACTGACTGTTTTTGGAATGCTGGTTCGCGTTTGTGTTTAGCAAAATGTCGCTGTAAGCAAGAGTCGCCACCGTATTTTATTTTCTCCAACAAGGAAAGGACAAAAGCACAGCAAAATTCCTTTTCGAGATGTTTCTCGGTTCGGGAGGTAGATTATAGAAAGGGAAGGTGTTAGCACCCTTTCTATCCGTGGTTATCCACGGGCTCTCAGGTACTTGCTCACTATGTTTTCAAAAATGTTTTGCTTTTCTCGTGTTTGTGGGTTTTGAAAAAGTTTGTTTGAAAACTTCGTTTTAACTCTTGTATCAGTCCTCAAGAGTGTAGGAAGTATTGTTTGAAAAAATTTTGCTTGAAAAGTGTAAGTGCGAAAAGTGTTTTTTGTTTTGAAATAGCAAGTACCTTAGAACCTCTACCTACTCAAAAGAAATTAAGCTATGTAAATGTCCTTTAGACAGTACTATCCCACTATTGAGAAGTAGGTAGCACTGTCGTTGGAGTTTTTCGGGTCAATTCGATTATAGGGACATGTGGTCACTAAAGCAATAGTAGGACGCCTTAGCGGTAACCCTAATGTCCTAGATCCTTTTTATCCGAGGCAACCGTTTCGAGGCAACTTGGATCTTTAGACAGGAGGGCGACCTCTAAAACACTCTATACTCAATGACCACGTCGAGGCAACCAAGTGAGGCGTACCCTAAGAGTGGCATGTGCAAATGTGTCAATTTCATGTTAATGTTATCTTTGTACAAGTTATGGTGAGCTACGGGTTGATTTTAATTTCAGAGATAAGTCTTGTCACGCATAGCCTAGTTAACATACATCTAACAGTTAAATATTGCGGAAAGTAAATCTACGCTATTACAAGGCGTCGGGTATTTACATCGCCAAAAACAAACCCTTGGAAAAAGTAAATTGCGAGAAATAAAAGAAAGCGATAAAAAGTCCTAATTAAAGCTATTACATCCTCGGAGCAATTACATAAATAATGGATCAAAAATAATGTGCGCGAGAAAAATTGAATCATAGAAGTTCTTAGGGTTTTGACCCTTTTTGAGAAAGAAAGAGTTTTGTCCTTTTTGCATTTAATTAAATTAAACCTAAAACTAATTAATTAATTAAAAGCAATATTTTTGGTTTTTTAATGTTTTAATGAAATAAATAAAAAATAGTCAAAAGTTAGTAAAAACCCTAATTCTAATTTATTTTAAATTATTGTGAAAAAGTTAAAATTAAACCTAATTAAACTAAATTAGTTATATTAGTATTTATTTACAAAAAGAAAGTGAAATTAATAAATAATAAAAATAATAAAAAATATTACATTTTTAGTTTTCTGAATTTATTATGAAAAAATATTAATTAAGTTAATTAAGTAATAATAATAATTATAATTAATAGTAAAATAATTAAATAAAGAAGAAAAAAAAAGAATTAAAAGAAGAATAAACCAAGGGGGGGTGCTGGCCCATTTGGGAGGTGATTCTGGAATTTTGTGGCCCATTAACCTCAAGCATGCTTTGACTTTCTGGCTCCTCCATGCGCATGGTTGACTGGGAGTATGATGATCCTTCCATCTGAGCCCTTGAATTGGAGGATGGAGACACATGGCGCGTGGATATGTGAAGCACATGGTGGACGTTACTTTGGAATCTACACAAGAATATGTAAAGAAAAATAATATAAGCGTTTTGGGGGGACATGGGATTCGAACCCAGGTCTCAGTGTTCATTGGTCCATCACTCAACCACTACACCACCTGCACCTTTTTGTTATTCAAATAATATGCAATTATTATATTAAGAAACAATCAAATATGCTGTAACAAAAAAACACGCGCGCTTATTTTCAAACGAGCCAATAGGACATCAACGCGTCATCGTCTTCTTCATTTGTTCCTGCAAAATATAAACAGATAGCGGGGGGTTTTAACCCCCACAATATGCCATGAGGAAAAATATTGATTAGGGTTGTGGTCTATATAAATGTTTCGTGAGGGTTGATTTGAATTCGTCTGGTTCTCAGGAATCCAACCATGTGCCTTACAAGTCCTGATTTTTCTGGGTTTAGAAAGCCCCAATTCCAAAGTTCAGGAACCCTAGAAATCGTCCATGGTAACTTTTGATTTATGGCGTTTTAATCCAATTAACTTATGCCATTAGCTTCATACGGATTCAAGCAATGCAAAACAAACAAGAAATCATGTTAAATGTGCATGAAATAGACAATACGATTCTAGAAAAAAGCTTCAAACCGTGGTTTTGTTTTGGATGATTCTTTGAGCTTCAAGGCTTGAATTTAATTGCCACACACTCCTGGGAACCCCTGCAAGATGTTAGAATCAACAAAAAGCTTTGAATCGCCCTGGAATATAGAAATCAGTTTTACAATTTTCTTGAATTTTCTTGAATTGGTTATGGCCTTTTCTGCAGCTCTCTCACGTGTGTGGCATCAGGGTTAGCTTGTACATATATAGAGGAATGAAATTAGGTCACAATCTTGAGCAAAAATCCATGGAATTGATGATTGAATATTTGATTGAAAATCAAATCTTTTTTTATTTTCATGATTGGAAAAAGTTGCCAAACTTGGAGATTTTTGCATCTTTGATTTGTACACGAAATTGCCAGCATATCTTGACCATATTTGCTTCACAAAAAGATTGAAAAACCACATCTTTGTATTTTCCTACAATTTAAATTAATTAAATGAATTAATATCAATTAAAAATCCAATTAATTAATAAAAAATAAGAAAATAAATTCAATTAAGCTTGATGGGTCTTGCATAAGTCATGGATAAGGTTTCAAGAAGATATTTGAGGCCCATTAGCAAAAACAAGGTGTTTTGAGCAAAGTTGACTTTTGCAAATTCCTAAAAATTTCCCAACTTCTCCAATGCATATCTTGCTCAATTTTGATCATATGAACACGTTCTTGGACATTTTGGAAAGGTATTTAAGTCCTCTAACCTATTCCTTTGGTCCCATGTCATTTGGATTTACCAATCTCAAGTTATGGTCTTTGACTCAAAGTGCATTTTTGTTGACTTTTGAAATTGACCTATAATGTCAAAATTGATAACTTTTTGTGAGAGAATTTATTGGACTTGGAATGTGAAGATGGTTTGTAGGAAATGTAATCCCCTTCAAAATGAGCATTGGATGGGATTTTTCTGATGAACCATGAAAAAGTTATGCCCTGGTCAAGATACAGTTTGACTTTACTACTATCCAAAAATAGTAACTTTTTGCATCTTGATGATTTTTGAGCCATTCTTGTGGAATCATGATCAAGACTTGATCAATGATGATTGTGGACCCAAAATAAGATGTTGACCAAAAATTCTGACTTTTGACTGCAAAATGACCATTTTGCCCTTGCAGTTGACTGTGGATCAAATGGAGCTTTTGATTGTGCAAATTGGCATTGTGAGTCTTGAGACTTGGCATGTAGATGCTTGAGGATGTATATAGGCCTATGGGACTTGATTGAGCCATTGAAAACCCCAAATTCCATGAAAGAACCAAAACTCTAATTTCAGCTGGCTTAGGGGGTATTTGGACTGTGCACCTCTTGAGCAAATCTTGAACCATTTGAAGATGATTCTTGACAAACCTTGAAGAATATGGGAGGGCAAATTTTGGGGTACAACAGTTGCCCCTGTTCAATCTTCTTAAACCTGAGGATGTAGATTTGCTTGCGTGCCTTTCGTGATCCGAAGGTGGAAGATGATTGAACACTAAAGTGCCTAGAAATTTGCACTCGCATGGTGTAGTATCAGCGATGTGATGTCGGGAATGGGCTTACAGATGCCATTTGGAGAGATGGTGTATAGGAGGATGGGATTATAGATGCCATCTGGAGATGTAATGGGTAGTTGCGGAGATGGGCTTATAGATGCCATCCAGGGGTGTCGATCGCGTAAGAGATTCCTTAGCGAGAACTTGCATACCTGCAGTTTGTAGAATTGTAACTTTGTAAGTTGAAAGAAGGAACCTGCGTAGGGTTGCTTCATGATGGTCAAGTAGATAGTTGTCCTGTCTGGTTTCAGGTATTAATCTCTGACTTGAGAAAGAAAGATAGTTTTCCTGGCTAGTTACAGGTGTTAATTTCGGACTTGAGAAAGAAAGATAGTTTTCCTGGCTTGCTACAGGTGTTAATCTTCAGTCTCCTCATGTAGATACTTTCCTGGCTAGTTACAGGTGTAGATCTACAATCAATCGTCCACAGATATTTCCTGGCTAGATACAGGTATTAATCCGGAACTTAAAAGAGGTTGGTCGAGGAGATAACTTTCCTGGCTGGTTTCAGGTATTACTCTCTGACCTGAGAAAGAAAGATGATTTCCTGGCTAGATACAGGTATTGATCTTCAGTCTCTTCAATATAGATAACTTTCCTGTCTGGTTTCAGGTATAGATCTACAATCAGTCGCTCACAGATATTTCCTGGCTAGATACAGGTGTTGATCTGGAACTTAAGGTTGGTCAATGAGATAGTTGTCCTGGCTGGTTACAGGTATTAATCTATGACCTGAGAATGAAAGATGATTTCCTGGCTAGATACAGGTGTTGATCTTCAATCTCTTCATGTAGATACTTTCCTGGCTAGTTACAGGTGTAGATCTACAATCAGTCGATCACTGATATTTCCTGGCTAGATACAGGTATTAATCCGGAACTTAAAAGAGGTTGGTCGAGGAGATAGCTTTCCTGGCTGATTTCAGGTATTACTCTCTGACTTGAGAAAGAAAGATAGTTTCCTGGCTAGATACAGGTATTGATCTTCAGTCTCTTCAATGTAGATAACTTTCCTGTCTGGTTTCAGGTATAGATCTACAATGAGTCGCTCACAGATATTTCCTGGCTAGATACAAGTGTTGATCTGGAACTTAAGGTTGGTCAATGAGATAGTTGTCCTGGCTGGTTACAGGTATTAATCTCTGACTTGAGAATGAAAGATGATTTCCTGGCTAGATACAGGTATTGATCTTCAGTCTCTTCAATGTAGATAACTTTCCTGTCTGGTTTCAGGTATAGATCTACAATCAGTCGCTCACAGATATTTCCTGGCTAGATACAGGTGTTAATCCGGAACTTAAGAAGGGTTGGTCGAGATAGCTTTCCTGGCTGGTTTCAGGTATTAATCTCTGACCTGAGAAAGAAAGATGATTTCCTGGCTAGATACAGGTATTGATCTTCAATCTCTTCATGTAGATACTTTCCTGGCTAGTTACAGGTATAGATCTACAATCAGTCGCTCACAGATATTTCCTGGTCTGTTACAGGTGTTGATCTGGAACTGCAAAAGTTGATGGTAATCATCTTTTGATTGACCTTTTCCTGAAAAGGCAAAACATTAGTTGTATGCAATGTCATGATGTATGAAATGCATGATGTCATGATGTTCTCAAAAAATAAATGAGATTGTGTTGTATGCACTTTATCATATATGTAAGCAAGAGATATGAAATGTGAAATGTTTATGAATGTATTTTCGTCTGGGAAAATAAATCCTTGACAGATGCCAGGAAGTTAAATCCTGGGCTGATGTTGAAGAGTAGAATTTTTCGTTTCCGCTGGGGAGGATGAACGAAGATGATTGCAAGAATAAACCGGTAGGAGAAGATGACTCCGTTGGGGATAAACCTGGTGAAGAGATTACTCTGCGGGGAATTACTCTGTGGGGAAGAGATGCTTCGCTGAGATTTTAATGATAACTCCGTTGGGGATTCCGTTGATAAACCCTGTTGGGGATTTTGATGAACTCCGCTGGGGATAGGAAGAACTTTGCTGAGGACGATCTTTCCGTTGCAACTTGCGGAGGATAACCCAGTTAGACTCTGGTGGGGGAATAACCTTTGAATATGGCTGGGGGAGATATTTGTACTCTGCAGGGGACAAGCTTCCAGAATCTACTGGGGATATGATTCGACTCTCCTGGGGAAACTTTCAAGGAAATGGCTCCACTGGGGGTATCTTGTATTCCGCCGGGGAACATTCTTATATTTCTGTCGGGGAATATTAAGACTGCCGGGGATGCTTGCTGAGGAATATCTGTATACTCCGATGGGGAATATTAAGATTTACTGGGGATACCCAACTTCTTCAGGACTGATGGTAGACCAACTCTGCTTGGGGGAGAGTATTGATGACTTGTTGGGGATACTGTGCCTTTTTAGGGATGATGGGAGGCCTACTCTGCTTGGGGAGAGTATTGCTGAACCTTGTCTTACTCCGCGGGGAGTGAAGGTATTTTGGTTATACTCTTCAGCTGAACCTACCTTGGTACCTGGAGGACAGAACAGCTTGTACAGTTCAGACAATTCTTATTGCCCTAGTTTCTGCGGGAGAAGATACCTGTGGAGGCCTTGATAACTGCCGATTGACAAATCTTCTTCTGGTAGGCAAGTGACGAGATGACGGGACATAGTCGTACGCTTTGATCCCTAATTTTTTCCTGGACCGCCCTTTCGGGTTTTCAGTCCACCGGGATACCCTTTTTTGCCCAAGCCGCCTTTTCAGGTTTTCGACTTGCCGGGTGTACAGATTTTTCATTTTCATCCCTTATTTTTGCCCGAGCCCTTTTGGCTCGCCGGGAAGCCCTTATTTTTTCCTAGGCCAGTCGACCTAGCGGGTCTTTGATTATGCGTAGTATTTTTTTTACTATGTCCACGTTCTCAGAGTGTAGGGAGTTGTCACTGTCAGTAGTGTTGTGTTGCCATACTACCAGAAGATGTTTGATCGTGCAAGATTCGTCGCTGGAATTCATGTCCAATGCCCCAAGTGACTCAGGCGGAGATTTGCCCCTGGCTATTTGGCATCTTGAGAGATTCCTTGAATCTTGACTTGACTGCCCCAGATGATGGACAATGGTTATGCCGTGCCCCTTGATTGGAAGTGTTTTTCCACTTGAGGTGATCCTTCTTATTGAGAAGGTTTTTGTTCACTAGATATTTGTCGTGCGAATTTCTCTGCTGTTTGAACAAATAGTCATATGCAGACAATGTTATTTTAAGAATGCAAAGCTTATGTCTGTTTTTTTGAAGAAAAAATTTTGGAAATGCATTTTTCAATAAAACAAGTGAATTTTTGTAAAAATGTGATGTCAACTCAGGATTTTACAGCGAACCCTACAGGAGTCAGGATACCTTTTGTAACAGTATGCTTTCGAACTAACCCATGCTTCAGCTAGGACTTTTAAGGGTTATAACGTGGTCTGGTTCACGGTTTAAGAAACAAAGGATAAAGGCTCAAATTTATTTGTACCCATCCGTTCTTCGTGATGTTCTTCAATCCTAAACTCAGCTAATCGTGCATTAGATTTTGTTTGAGTCTTTGCTCTGATATTCCAGTGATAGTTCGGAGGCTGACAGTTTATTTTGAACAGGCAGTCATTTCCTTTTCTTTTTTTTGTCGAGGGTTAGTAGGACCTCTTTCTTTTTGATTTCATTATCCCTGTTTTTTGCCTGAACTGTTTCTTTTGTGATTACAGTCAGTGGGATGCCCCAGTTTTGTAAGTCTCCTTCATGGGTTTTGACTTAATGGGCTTTTATTTTTGAGAGATAACGACTGCCTGTCTTTATGATTATTCGGAACCGTCCCTGTCTTTTGTTTTGGAAGGACTCCTTTGATGCCATTCATTGTGCACCTCGATCAACTGAGAAAACTACCCTGCCCCAGGTTATAACTAAGGGTTTTAATTTGTAAAAAGAAAAACTCCAACTTCTTTGGCTCAAAGGGGTTGACTAGGGATTATCCTCCTTATACCTCCACTGTTTAGGATTTGAAACAATGCATGTACCTCATCAGCGGGGTCTGTTCAAAAGCATACTGTAAAGATCGTGGTATCGTTTCATCATCCTCCCTCAAAAGGTTTAGAATTTTTTAATCGAGAGTTGAATCATCACAAAAAAATGAAAGCAATTTCAATATAGTGAATACGAATGGATTGATTCAAAACAGACATATGCGATGCATTGATAAAGTAATAAAGTTTGACATGAGTAAATGTTCGAACAATCAAAAGAAAATTACAAATTGAAAATTTTAATGAACAAAAGCTTTCAATGATTCATCATATGAGCAGTGGTTATGTTTGGAGTCTCCGGAGGGTCAAACTTGATCTCCTTGGCATCAATCATGTCTTGGATCTTGTTCTTCAAACTCCAACAGTTGTTTGTGTCGTGTCCCGGACTGTCAGAGTGGTATGCACACCTTTCATTGGGATGATAGGTAGGAGCGGAAGTATTTGGGTTCCAGGGAGGAGCCTTTAATGTAATCAGCCCTGTCTTCAACATGTGTTATAGCGCTTGAGTCAGTGACATGTTGATCTTGGTAAATTGCCTCCTGGGCATGTTTGGCTTACTCTGATCAACCAGTTGTTTTTGGTGAGGTTGTTGTTGGACCCTTAATGTAGTAGCAACTTGGAGAGGTCCATTCTTCACCATACCAAACTCTTGTCTTCTTGGAGGCTGATTACTGGTTTGATCCCCAGCCTTGACCGTTTGCTTCATACTGTTGTATCTGTCTTGAAGAAGCTGGTTGATCACGGTTCTCAACTCTTCTTGCTCCCGAGATAAGCCTTGGATAAGAGCCATCTGCCCCAGCATCTGGGTTTTCATTGCATCTACCTCAGCTTGCAGATGTTTCAGTCGTTCGTCCTTACTGTCTTCAGGACTCTTCTTGACCAAATTCCCCATGAGGAGTGTTCTCAACTCTTCCTGCCCCTTGGATAGGCTTAGGAAGATTTCCCTGAACGGAGTCTCTTGAGCATGAAGATCCTGGTTGTCTTGTTGGAAAGCCATTGCTGAAATAAGCAGCGAGAATGTGAGAGACCTGTAAAGGGTGACCTGTAATGCAATGATATGTATGATACATGTATGCAATGTTTTCAAGGATCTCGCGGGGTAAACAGGAAACAGTTAGAATTTGAATTTTGCCGCTTGATTGAAGGAGCTTCCTGTTATTAAGAGTCCTTCTTCAAGAGTCAGGCTCACCATATCGAGTGGGTCATAGCCCCTGACTCAAGTCACCATGTTTTGATCTCCAAATAACCTTGGCTAGAGGAAAATAAATCCCATTTGCCCCTTGCTAGACAGTTGGTTCGTCATGACCTGCATCACAAACCTTTGAGATCCTTGAAATGGGTTAGTCCTTATGCAGGATGTATGCAATGTTATGATGTTATGATAAAGGCACACCACAAGTATTCACAAAAGGCAGACATGGTAAAGGCACACAAGTCACACAACAGAGCCCTTAGATTTCAGGCTGGCATGAAGTTTAGGTACTACCCTCTTTCTGTTTCAGTTGGTTAAGACCTGTTCTAAAAATAGTAACCGGGTTCTAGAGGATCTCAATATCACTGACTACCCTCGATCGGTCATAATTCCAGTTTGGCAACCTTTCCTTGCGGCCGGAACCATCGCGAGAGTTTAGCCTCAATGAGTGTAGCATACTGCTACTGTTCTATGGCCAAGTTGGTCAATTTAAGGTTCTAAGGTCAGTTGGTGCTTAACGACTCCTCAGAAGACCCATATTCTCCTCGTTCCAACACAAGGGATATCGGTACAGACCAAGGTGTCACACCAACGTAGCTACTGCTTCACCCGTGTCGGTCTACGCCGGACAGGTCCCTCACAGTTTATTGCTACTTACCTAAAGGGTATTCCCCAGATCCGGGTTAGGATCTATAAAACTCTGATACAAGCCCACAAAGTTAAAGCAAACAAGGCATACAATTGAAAACATAAAATGATCTAATCCTAAGGTACACCTCACTTATATAAACGTCCCCAGCAGAGTCGCCAGTTCTGTGATCGGTGGAAATAGAACTGACTGTTTTTGGAATGCTGGTTCGTGTTTGTGTTTAGCAAAATGTCGCGGTAAGCAAGAGTCGCCACCGTCTTTTATTTTCTCCAACAAGGAAAGGACAAAAGCACAACAAAGTTCCTTTTCGAGATGTTTCTCGGTTCGGGAGGTAGATTATAGAAAGGGAAGGTGTTAGCACCCTTTCTATCTGTGGTTATCCACGGGCTCTCAGGTACTTGCTCATTATGTTTTCAAAAATGTTTTGCTTTTCTCGTGTTTGTGGGTTTTGAAAAAGTTTGTTTGAAAACTTCGTTTTAACTCTTGTATCAGTCCTCAAGAGTGTAGGAAGTATTGTTTGAAAAACTTTTGCTTGAAAAGTGTAAGTGAGAAAAGTATTTTTTGTTTTGAAAGAGAAAGTACCTTAGAACCTCTACCTACTCAAAAGAAATTAAGCTGTGTAAATGTCCTTTAGACAGTACTATCCCACTATTGAGAAGTAGGTAGCACCGTCGTTGGAGTTTTTCGGGTCAATTCGATTATAGGGACATGTGGTCACTAAAGCAATAGTAGGACGCCTTAGCGGTAACCTTAATGTCCTAGATCCTTTTTATCCGAGGCAACCGTTTCGAGGCAACTTGGATCTTTAGACAGGAGAGCGACCTCTAAAACACCCTATACTCAATGACCACGTCGAGGCAACCAAGTGAGGCGTACCCTAAGAGTGGCATGTGCAAATGTGTCAATGTCATGTTAATGTTATCTTTGTACAAGTTATGGTGAGCTACGGGTTGATTTTAATTTCAGAGATAAGTTTTGTCACGCATAGCCTAGTTAACATACATCTAACAGTTAAATATTGCGGAAAGTAAATCTACGCTATTACAATGCGTCGGGTATTTACATCGCCAAAAACAAACCCTTGGAAAAAGTAAATTGCGAGAAATAAAAGAAAGAGATAAAAAGTCCTAATTAAAGCTATTACATCCTCGGAGCAATTACATAAATAATGGATCAAAAATAATGTGCGCGAGAAAAATTGAATCATAGAAGTTCTTAGGGTTTTGACCCTTTTTGAGAAAGAAAGAGTTTTGTCCTTTTTGCATTTAATTAAATTAAACCTAAAACTAATTAATTAATTAAAAGCAATATTTTTGGTTTTTTAATGTTTTAATGAAATAAATAAAAAATAGTCAAAAGTTAGTAAAAACCCTAATTCTAATTTATTTTAAATTATTGTGAAAAAGTTAAAATTAAACCTAATTAAACTAAATTAGTTATATTAGTATTTATTTACAAAAAGAAAGTGAAATTAATAAATAATAGAAATAATAAAAAATATTACATTTTTAGTTTTCTGAATTTATTATGAAAAAATATTAATTAAGTTAATTAAGTAATAATAATTATTATAATTAATAGTAAAATAATTAAATAAAGAAGAAAAAAAAAGAATTAAAAGAAGAATAAACCAAGGGGGGGTGCTGGCCCATTTGGGAGGTGATTCTGGAATTTTGTGGCCCATTAACCTCAAGCATGCTTTAACTTTCTGGCTCCTCCATGCGCATGGTTGACTGGGAGTATGATGATCCTTCCATCTGAGCCCTTGAATTGGAGGATGGAGACACATGGCGCGTGGATATGTGAAGCACATGGTGGACGTTACTTTGGAATCTACACAAGAATATGTAAAGAAAAATAATATAAGCGTTTTGGGGGGACATGGGATTCGAACCCAGGTCCCAGTGTTCATTGGTCCATCACTCAACCACTACACCACCTGCACCTTTTTGTTATTCAAATAATATGCAATTATTATATTAAGAAACAATCAAATATGCTGTAACAAAAAAACACGCGCGCTTATTTTCAAACGAGCCAATAGGACATCAACGCGTCATCGTCTTCTTCATTTGTTCCTGCAAAATATAAACAGATAGCGGGGGTTTTTAACCCCCACAATATGCCATGAGGAAAAATAGCGATTAGGGCTGTGGTCTATATAAATGTTTCGCGAGGGTTGATTTGAATTCGTCTGGTTCTCAGAAATCCAACCATGTGCCTTACAAGTCCTGATTTTTCTGGGTTTAGAAAGCCCCAATTCCAAAGTTCAGGAACCCTAGAAATCGTCCATGGTAACTTTTGATTTATGGCGTTTTAATCCAATTAACTTATGCCATTAGCTTCATACGGATTCAAGCAATGCAAAACAAACAAGAAATCATGTTAAATGTGCATGAAATAGACAATACGATTCTAGAAAAAAGCTTCAAACCGTGGTTTTGTTTTGGATGATTCTTTGAGCTTCAAGGCTTGAATTTGATTGCCACACACTCCTGGGAACCCCTGCAAGATGTTAGAATCAACAAAAAGCTTTGAATCGCCCTGGAATATAGAAATCAGTTTTACAATTTTCTTGAATTTTCTTGAATTGGTTATGGCCTTTTCTGCAGCTCTCTCACGTGTGTGGCATCAGGGTTAGCTTGTACATATATAGAGGAATGAAATTAGGTCACAATCTTGAGCAAAAATCCATGGAATTGATGATTGAATATTTGATTGAAAATCAAATCTTTTTGTATTTTCATGATTGGAAAAAGTTGCCAAACTTGGAGATTTTTGCATCTTTGATTTGTACACGAAATTGCCAGCATATCTTGACCATATTTGCTTCACAAAAAGATTGAAAAACCACATCTTTGTATTTTCCTACAATTTAAATTAATTAAATGAATTAATATCAATTAAAAATCCAATTAATTAATAAAAAATAAGAAAATAAATTCAATTAAGCTTGATGGGTCTTGCATAAGTCATGGATAAGGTTTCAAGAAGAGATTTGAGGCCCAATAGCAAAAACAAGGTGTTTTGAGCAAAGTTGACTTTTGCAAATTCCTAAAAATTTCCCAACTTCTCCAATGCATATCTTGCTCAATTTTGATCATATGAACATGTTCTTGGACATTTTGGAAAGGTATTTAAGTCCTCTAACCTATTCCTTTGGTCCCATGTCATTTGGATTTACCAATCTCAAGTTATGGTCTTTGACTCAAAGTGCATTTTTGTTGACTCTTGAAATTGACCTATAATGTCAAAATTGATAACTTTTTGTGAGAGAATTTATTGGACTTGGAATGTGAAGATGGTTTGTAGGAAATGTCATCCCCTTCAAAATGAGCATTGGATGGGATTTTTCTGATGAACCATGAAAAAGTTATGCCCTGGTCAAGATACAGTTTGACTTTTCTACTGTCCAAAAATAGTAACTTTTTGCATCTTGATGATTTTTGAGCCATTCTTGTGGAATCATGATCAAGACTTGATCAATGATGATTGTGGACCCAAAATAAGATGTTGACCAAAAATTCTGACTTTTGACTGCAAAATGACCATTTTGCCCTTGCAGTTGACTGTGGATCAAATGGAGCTTTTGATTGTGCAAATTGGCATTGTGATTCTTGAGACTTGGCATGTAGATGCTTGAGGATGTATATAGGCCTATGGGACTTGATTGAGCCATTGAAAACCCCAAATTCCATGAAAGAACCAAAACTCTAATTTCAGCTGGCTTAGGGGGTATTTGGACTGTGCACCTCTTGAGCAAATCTTGAACCATTTGAAGATGATTCTTGACAAACCTTGAAGAATATGGGAGGGCAAATTTTGGGGTACAACAGTTGCCCCTGTTCAATCTTCTTAAACCTGAGGATGTAGATTGGCTTGCGTGCCTTTCGTGATCCGAAGGTGGAAGATGATTGAACACTAAAGTGCCTAGAAATTTGCACTCGCATGGTGTAGTATCAGCGATGTGATGTCGGGAATGGGCTTACAGATGCCATTTGGAGAGATGGTGGATAGGAGGATGGGATTATAGATGCCATCTGGAGATGTAATGGGTAGTTGCGGAGATGGGCTTATAGATGCCATCCAGGGGTGTCGATCGCGTAAGAGATTCCTTAGCGAGAACTTGCATACCTGCAGTTTGTAGAATTGTAACTTTGTAAGTTGAAAGAAGGAACCTACGTAGGGTTGCTTCATGATGGTCAAGTAGATAGTTGTCCTGTCTGGTTTCAGGTATTAATCTCTGACTTGAGAAAGAAAGATAGTTTTCCTGGCTAGTTACAGGTGTTAATTTCGGACTTGAGAAAGAAATATAGTTTTCCTGGCTTGCTACAGGTGTTAATCTTCAGTCTCCTCATGTAGATACTTTCCTGGCTAGTTACAGGTGTAGATCTACAATCAATCGTCCACAGATATTTCCTGGCTAGATACAGGTATTAATCCGGAACTTAAAAGAGGTTGGTCGAGGAGATAACTTTCCTGGCTGGTTTCAGGTATTACTCTCTGACCTGAGAAAGAAAGATGATTTCCTGGCTAGATACAGGTATTGATCTTCAGTCTCTTCAATGTAGATAACTTTCCTGTCTGGTTTCAGGTATAGATTTACAATCAGTCGCTCACAGATATTTCCTGGCTAGATACAGGTGTTGATCTGGAACTTAAGGTTGGTCAATGAGATAGTTGTCCTTGCTGGTTACAGGTATTAATCTATGACCTGAGAATGAAAGATGATTTCCTGGCTAGATACAGGTGTTGATCTTCAATCTCTTCATGTAGATACTTTCCTGGCTAGTTACAGGTGTAGATCTACAATCAGTCGATCACTGATATTTCCTGGCTAGATACAGGTATTAATCCGGAACTTAAAAGAGGTTGGTCGAGGAGATAGCTTTCCTGGCTGATTTCAGGTATTACTCTCTGACTTGAGAAAGAAAGATAGTTTCCTGGCTAGATACAGGTATTGATCTTCAGTCTCTTCAATGTAGATAACTTTCCTGTCTGGTTTCAGGTATAGATCTACAATGAGTCGCTCACAGATATTTCCTGGCTAGATACAAGTGTTGATCTGGAACTTAAGGTTGGTCAATGAGATAGTTGTCCTGGCTGGTTACAGGTATTAATCTCTGACTTGAGAATGAAAGATGATTTCCTGGCTAGATACAGGTATTGATCTTCAGTCTCTTCAATGTAGATAACTTTCCTGTCTGGTTTCAGGTATAGATCTACAATCAGTCGCTCACAGATATTTCCTGGCTAGATACAGGTGTTAATCCGGAACTTAAGAAGGGTTGGTCGAGATAGCTTTCCTGGCTGGTTTCAGGTATTAATCTCTGACCTGAGAAAGAAAGATGATTTCCTGGCTAGATACAGGTATTGATCTTCAATCTCTTCATGTAGATACTTTCCTGGCTAGTTACAGGTATAGATCTACAATCAGTCGCTCACAGATATTTCCTGGTCTGTTACAGGTGTTGATCTGGAACTGCAAAAGTTGATGGTAATCATCTTTTGATTGACCTTTTCCTGAAAAGGCAAAATATTAGTTGTATGCAATGTCATGATGTATGAAATGCATGATGTCATGATGTTCTCAAAAAATAAATGAGATTGTGTTGTATGCACTTTATCATATATGTAAGCAAGAGATATGAAATGTGAAATGTTTATGAATGTATTTTCGTCTGGGAAAATAAATCCTTGACAGATGCCGGGAAGTTAAATCCTGGGCTGATGTTGAAGAGTAGAATTCTTCGTTTCTGCTGGGGAGGATGAACGAAGATGATTGCAAGAATAAACTGGTAGGAGAAGATGACTCCGTTGGGGATAAACCTGGTGAAGAGATTACTCTGCGGGGAATTACTCTGTGGGGAAGAGATGCTTCGCTGAGATTTTAATGATAACTCCGCTGGGGATTCCGTTGATAAACCCTGTTGGGGATTTTGATGAACTCCGCTGGGGATAGGAAGAACTTTGCTGAGGACGATCTTTCCGTTGCAACTTGCGGAGGATAACCCAGTTAGACTCTGGTGGGGGAATAACCTTTGAATATGACTGGGGGGAGATATTTGTACTCTGCAGGGGACAAGCTTCCAGAATCTACTGGGGATATGATTCGACTCTCCTGGGGAAACTTTCGAGGAAATGGCTCCACTGGGGGTATCTTGTATTCCGCCGGGGAACATTCTTATATTTCTGTCGAGGAATATTAAGACTGCCGGGGATGCTTGCTGAAGAATATCTGTATACTCCGATGGGGAATATTAAGATTTACTGGGGATACCCAACTTCTTCAGGACTGATGGTAGACCAACTCTGCTTGGGGGAGAGTATTGATGACTTGTTGGGGATACTGTGCCTTTTTAGGGATGATGGGAGGCCTACTCTGCTTGGGGAGAGTATTGCTGAACCTTGTCTTACTCCGCGGGGAGTGAAGGTATTTTGGTTATATTCTTCAGCTGAACCTACCTTGGTACCTGGAGGACAGAACAACTTGTACAGTTCAGACAATTCTTATTGCCCTAGTTTCTGCGGGAGAAGATACCTGTGGAGGCCTTGATAACTGCCGATTGACAAATCTTCTTCTGGTAGGCAAGTGACGAGATGACGGGACATAGTCGTACGCTTTGATCCCTAATTTTTTCCTGGACCGCCCTTTCGGGTTTTCAGTCCACCGGGATACCCTTTTTTGCCCAAGCCGCCTTTTCAGGTTTTCGACTTGCCGGGTGTACAGATTTTTCATTTTCATCCCTTATTTTTTCCCGAGCCCTTTTGGCTCGCCGGGAAGCCCTTATTTTTTCCTAGGTCAGTCGACCTAGCGGGTCTTTGATTATGCGTAGTATTTTTTTTACTATGTCCACGTTCTCAGAGTGTAGGGAGTTGTCACTGTCAGTAGTGTTGTGTTGCCATACTACCAGAACATGTTTGATCGTGCAAGATTCGTCGCTGGAATTCATGTCCAATGCCCCAAGTGACTCAGGCGGAGATTTGCCCCTGGCTATTTGGCATCTTGAGAGATTCCTTGAATCTTGACTTGACTGCCCCAGATGATGGACAATGGTTATGCCGTGCCCCTTGATTGGAAGTGTTTTTCCACTTGAGGTGATCCTTCTTATTGAGAAGGGTTTTGTTCACTAGATATTTGTCGTGCGAATTTCTCTGCTGTTTGAACAAATAGTCATATGCAGACAATGTTATTTTAAGAATGCAAAGCTTATGTCTGTTTTTTTGAAGAAAAAATTTTGGAAATGCATTTTTCAATAAAACAAGTGAATTTTTGTAAAAATGTGATGTCAACTCAGGATTTTACAGCGAACCCTACAGGAGTCAGGATACCTTTTGTAACAGTATGCTTTCGAACTAACCCATGCTTCAGCTAGGACTTTTAAGGGTTATAACGTGGTCTGGTTCACGGTTTAAGAAACAAAGGATAAAGGCTCAAATTTATTTGTACCCACCCGTTCTTCGTGATGTTCTTCAATCCTAAACTCAGCTAATCGTGCATTAGATTTTGTTTGAGTCTTTGCTCTGATATTCCAGTGATAGTTCGGAGGCTGACAGTTTATTTTGAACAGGCAGTCATTTCCTTTTCTTTTTTTTGTCGAGGGTTAGTAGGACCTCTTTCTTTTTAATTTCATTATCCCTGTTTTTTGCCTGAACTGTTTCTTTTGTGATTACAGTCAGCGGGATGCCCCAGTTTTGTAAGTCTCCTTCATGGGTTTTGACTTAATGGGCTTTTATTTCTGAGAGATAACGACTGCCTGTCTTTATGATTATTCGGAACCGTCCCTGTCTTTTGGTTTGGAAGGACTCCTTTGATGCCATTCATTGTGCACCTCGATCAACTGAGAAAACTACCCTGCCCCAGGTTATAACTAAGGGTTTTAATTTGTAAAAAGAAAAACTCCAACTTCTTTGGCTCAAAGGGGTTGACTAGGGATTATCCTCCTTATACCTCCACTGTTTAGGATTTGAAACAATGCATGTACCTCATCAGCGGGGTCTGTTCAAAAGCATACTGTAAAGATCGTGGTATCGTTTCATCATCCTCCCTCAAAAGGTTTAGAATTTTTTAATCGAGAGTTGAATCATCACAAAAAATGAAAGCAATTTCAATATAGTGAATACGAATGGATTGATTCAAAACAGACATATGCGATGCATTGATAAAGTAATAAAGTTTGACATGAGTAAATGTTCGAACAATCAAAAGAAAATTACAAATTGAAAATTTTAATGAACAAAAGCTTTCAATGATTCATCATATGAGCAGTGGTTATGTTTGGAGTCTCCGGAGGGTCAAACTTGATCTCCTTGGCATCAATCATGTCTTGGATCTTGTTCTTCAAACTCCAACAGTTGTTTGTGTCGTGTCCCGGACTGTCAGAGTGGTATGCACACCTTTCATTGGGATTATAGGTAGGAGCGGAAGTATTTGGGTTCCGGGGAGGAGCCTTTAATGTAATCAGCCCTGTCTTCAACATGTGTTGTAGCGCTTGAGTCAGTGACATGTTGATCTTGGTAAATTGCCTCCTGGGCATGTTTGGCTTACTCTGATCAACCAGTTGTTTTTGGTGAGGTTGTTGTTGGACCCTTAATGTAGTAGCAACTTGGAGAGGTCCATTCTTCACCATACCAAACTCTTGTCTTCTTGGAGGCTGATTACTGGTTTGATCCCCAGCCTTGACCGTTTGCTTCATACTGTTGTATCTGTCTTGATGAAGCTGGTTGATCACGGTTCTCAACTCTTCTTGCTCCCGAGCTAAGCCTTGGATAAGAGCCATCTGCCCCAGCATCTGGGTTTTCATTGCATCTACCTCAGCTTGCAGATGTTTCAGCCGTTCGTCCTTACTGTCTTCAGGACTCTTCTTGACCAAATTCCCCATGAGGAGTGTTCTCAACTCTTCCTTCCCCTTGGATAGGCTTAGAAAGATTTCCCTGAACGGAGTCTCTTGAGCATGAAGATCCTGGTTGTCTTGTTGGAAAGCCATTGCTGAAATAAGCAGCGAGAATGTGAGAGACCTGTAAAGGGTGACCTGTAATGCAATGATATGTATGATACATGTATGCAATGTTTTCAAGGATCTCACGGGGTAAACAGGAAACAGTTAGAATTTGAATTTTGCCGCTTGATTGAAGGAGCTTCCTGTTATTAAGAGTCCTTCTTCAAGAGTCAGGCTCACCATATCGAGTGGGTCATAGCCCCTGACTCAAGTCACCATGTTTTGATCTCCAAATAACCTTGGCTAGAGGAAAATAAATCCCCTTTGCCCCTTGCTAGACAGTTGGTTCGTCATGACCTGCATCACAAACCTTTGAGATCCTTGAAATGGGTTAGTCCTTATGCAGGATGTATGCAATGTTATGATGTTATGATGTTATGATAAAGGCACACCACAAGTATTCACAAAAGGCAGACATGGTAAAGGCACACAAGTCACACAACAGAGCCCTTAGATTTCAGGCTGGCATGAAGTTTAGGTACTACCCTCTTTCTGTTTCAGTTGGTTAAGACCTGTCCTAAAAATAGTAACCGGGTTCTAGAGGATCTCAATATCACTGACTACCCTCGATCGGTCATAATTCCAGTTTGGCAACCTTTCCTTGCGGCCGGAACCATCACGAGAGTTTAGCCTCAATGAGTGTAGCATACTGCTACTGTTCTATGGCCAAGTTGGTCAATTTAAGGTTCTAAGGTCAGTTGGTGCTTAACGACTCCTCAGAAGACCCATATTCTCCTCGTTCCAACACAAGGGATATCGGTACAGACCAAGGTGTCACACCAACGTAGCTACTGCTTCACCCGTGTCGGTCTACGTCGGACAGGTCCCTCACAGTTTATTGCTACTTACCTAAAGGGTATTCCCCAGATCCGGGTTAGGATCTATAAAACTCCGATACAAGCCCACAAAGTTAAAGCAAACAAGGCATACAATTGAAAACATAAAATGATCTAATCCTAAGGTACACCTCACTTATATAAACGTCCCCAACAGAGTCGCCAGTTCTGTGATCGGTGGAAATAGAACTGACTGTTTTTGGAATGCTGGTTCGTGTTTGCGTTTAGCAAAATGTCGCGGTAAGCAAGAGTCGCCACCGTCTTTTATTTTCTCCAACAAGGAAAGGACAAAAGCACAACAAAATTCCTTTTCGAGATGTTTCTCGGTTCGGGAGGTAGATTATAGAAAGGGAAGGTGTTAGCACCCTTTCTATCCGTGGTTATCCACGGGCTCTCAGGTACTTGCTCATTATGTTTTCAAAAATGTTTTGCTTTTCTCGTGTTTGTGGGTTTTGAAAAAGTTTGTTTGAAAACTTCGTTTTAACTCTTGTATCAGTCCTCAAGAGTGTAGGAAGTATTGTTTGAAAAACTTTTGCTTGAAAAGTGTAAGTGCGAAAAGTATTTTTTGTTTTGAAAGAGAAAGTACCTTAGAACCTCTACCTACTCAAAAGAAATTAAGCTGTGTAAATGTCCTTTAGACAGTACTATCCCACTATTGAGAAGTAAGTAGCACCGTCGTTGGAGTTTTTCGGGTCAATTCGATTATAGGGACATGTGGTCACTAAAGCAATAGTAGGACGCCTTAGCGGTAACCTTAATGTCCTAGATCCTTTTTATCCGAGGCAACCGTTTCGAGGCAACTTGGATCTTTAGACAGGAGAGCGACCTCTAAAACACCCTATACTCAATGACCACGTCGAGGCAACCAAGTGAGGCGTACCCTAAGAGTGGCATGTGCAAATGTGTCAATGTCATGTTAATGTTATCTTTGTACAAGTTATGGTGAGCTACGGATTGATTTTAATTTCAGAGATAAGTTTTGTCACGCATAGCCTAGTTAACATACATCTAACAGTTAAATATTGCGGAAAGTAAATCTACGCTATTACAAGGCGTCGGGTATTTACATCGCCAAAAACAAACCCTTGGAAAAAGTAAATTGCGAGAAATAAAAGAAAGAGATAAAAAGTCCTAATTAAAGCTATTACATCCTCGGAGCAATTACATAAATAATGGATCAAAAATAATGTGCGCGAGAAAAATTGAATCATAGAAGTTCTTAGGGTTTTGACCCTTTTTGAGAAAGAAAGAGTTTTGTCCTTTTTGCATTTAATTAAAAAATAGTCAAAAGTTAGTAAAAACCCTAATTCTAATTTATTTTAAATTATTGTGAAAAAGTTAAAATTAAACCTAATTAAACTAAATTAGTTATATTAGTATTTATTTACAAAAAGAAAGTGAAATTAATAAATAATAGAAATAATAAAAAATATTACATTTTTAGTTTTCTGAATTTATTATGAAAAAATATTAATTAAGTTAATTAAGTAATAATTATAATTATAATTAATAGTAAAATAATTAAATAAAGAAGAAAAAAAAAGAATTAAAAGAAGAATAAACCAAGGGGGTGCTGGCCCATTTGGGAGGTGATTCTGGAATTTTGTGGCCCATTAACCTCAAGCCTGCTTTGAATTTCTGGCTCCTCCATGCGCATGGTTGACTGGGAGTATGATGATCCTTCCATCTGAGCCCTTGAATTGGAGGATGGAGACACATGGCGCGTGGATATGTGAAGCACATGGTGGACGTTACTTTGGAATCTACACAAGAATATGTAAAGAAAAATAATATAAGCGTTTTGGGGGGGACCTGGGATTCGAACCCAGGTCCCAGTGTTCATTGGTCCATCACTCAACCACTACACCACCTGCACCTTTTTGTTATTAAAATAATATGCAATTATTATATTAAAAAACAATCAAATATACTGTAACAAAAAAACACGCGTGCTTATTTTCAAACGAGCCAATAGGACATCAATGCGTCATCGTCTTCTTCATTTGTTCCTGCAAAATATAAACAGATAGCGGGGGTTTTTAACCCCCACAATATGCCATGAGGAAAAATAGCGATTAGGGCTGTGGTCTATATAAATGTTTCGCGAGGGTTGATTTGAATTCGTCTGGTTCTCAGGAATCCAACCATGTGCCTTACAAGTCTTGATTTTTCTGGGTTTAGAAAGCCCCAATTCCAAACTTCAGGAACCCTAGAAATTGTCCATGGCAACTTTTGATTTATGGTGTTTTAATCCAATTAACTTATGCCATTAGCTTCATACGGATTCAAGCAATGCAAAACAAACAAGAAATCATGTTAAATGTGCATGAAATAGACAATACGATTCTGGAAAAAAGCTTCAAACCGTGGTTCTGTTTTGGATGATTCTTTGAGCTTCAAGGCTTGAATTTGATTGCCACACACTCCTGGGAACCCCTGCAAGATGTTAGAATCAACAAAAAGCTTTGAATCGCCCTGGAATATAGAAATCAGTTTTACAATTTTCTTGAATTTTCTTGAATTGGTTATGGCTTTTTCTACAGCTCTCTCACGTGTGTGGCATCAGGGTTAGCTTGTACATATATAGAGGAATGAAATTAGGTCACAATCTTGAGCAAAAATCCATGGAATTGATGATTGAATATTTGATTGAAAATCAAATCTTTTTGTATTTTCATGATTGGAAAAAGTTGCCAAACTTGGAGATTTTTGCATCTTTGATTTGTACACGAAATTGCCAGCATATCTTGACCATATTTGCTTCACAAAAAGATTGAAAAACCACATCTTTGTATTTTCCTACAATTTAAATTAATTAAATGAATTAATATCAATTAAAAATCCAATTAATTAATAAAAAATAAGAAAATAAATTCAATTAAGCTTGATGGGTCGTGCATAAGTCATGGATAAGGTTTCAAGAAGAGATTTGAGGCCCATTAGCAAAAACAAGGTGTTTTGAGCAAAGTTGACTTTTGCAAATTCCTAAAAATTTCCCAACTTCTCCAATGCATATCTTGCTCAATTTTGATCATATGAACATGTTCTTGGACATTTTGGAAAGGTCTTGAAGTCTTCTAACCAATGCCTTTGGTCCCATGTCATTTGGATTTACCAATCTCAAGTTATTGTCTTTGACTCAAAGTGCATTTTTGTTGACTTTTGAAATTGACCTATAATGTCAAAATTGATAACTTTTTGTGAGAGCATTTCTTGGACTTGGAATGTGAAGATGGTTTGTAGGAAATGTCATCCCCTTCAAAATGAGCATTGGATGAGATTTTTCTGATGAACCATGAAAAAGCTATGCCCTGGTCAAGATACAGTTTGACTTTTCTGCTGTCCAAAAATAGTAACTTTTTGCATCTTGATGATTTTTGAGCCATTCTTGTGGAATCATGATCAAGACTTGATCAAATGATGATTGTGGACCCAAAATAAGATGTTGACCAAAAATTCTGACTTTTGACTGCAAAATGACCATTTTTCCCTTGCATTTGATTGTGGATCAAATGGAGCTTTTGATTGTGCAAATTGACATTGTGAGTCTTGAGACTTGGCATGTAGATGCTTGAGGATGTATATAGGCCTATGGGACTTGATTGAGCCATTGAAAACCCCAAATTCCATGAAAGAACCAAAACTCTAATTTCAGCTGGCTTAGGGGGTATTTGGACTGTGCACCTCTTGAGCAAATCTTGAACCATTTGAAGATGATTCTTGACAAACCTTGAAGAATATGGGAGGGCAAATTTTGGGGTACAACAGATTGATTAGACCCGTTTAAGCTTGTTGGTCGATGTTGAAGGTTGTCTGTAAGGTGATCCAACGAGACATAGTCATATGCTTTAATTCCCTAACTTTTGCATGGACCGCCCTTTCGGGTTTTCATTCCACCGGGATACCCTTTTTTGCCCAAGCCGCCTTTCCAGGTTTTCAGCTTGTCGGGTGTACATATTTTTTTTATTTTATCCCTAATTTTTGCCCGAACCTTTATGGTTCTTCGGGATGCCCTTGTTTTGCCTAGGTGTGTCAACCTAGCGGGTCTCTTATGGGTAGTGTCTTTTGACTATGTCCGCATTTATAGAGTGCGGAAGGTCGTCGCCATCCATAGTGGTTAAGATCATTGCTTCCACCAGAGAATATGCTTTTGATCACAAATGGTCCTTCGTATGTGGGAGTCCATTTTCCCCTGGGATCACCTTGTGGCAATATGATACGCTTGATTACCAAGTCACCAACCTGATATACCTAATGCCTGACCTTCATGTTAAAAGCTTTGGTCATACGTTTTTGGTACATCTGGCCATGACACACAGCCGTAAGCCCCTTCTCATCAATCAAGTTCAACTGGTAAAGTCGAGTTTGAATCCAATCATCTTCATTCAACCCTACATCTTTTATGATTCTCAGAGAAGGTATTTGGACTTCAATTGGTAGAACAACTTCCATGTCGTATACCAAGGAAAAGGGAGTTTCCCTTGTTGATGTGTGCGTCGTGGTACAGTAACCGTGGAGAGTGAATGGTAGCATCTCATGCCAGTCCTTGTAGGTTACTGTTATTTTTTGTATGATCTTCTTGATGTTCTTATTTGCGGCTTCGATAGCACCATTCATCTTTGGCCGGTAAGGAGAAGAATTATAGTGCTGGATCTTGAATTGCACGCATAGTGTAGTGATCATAGTATTGTTGAGATTGGTACCATTGTCTGTGATGATTCTCTCCGGGATACCGTACCGACAGATGAGATTCTGTTTGATGAATCGGGCTATAACATTCTTGGTAACGAAAGCAAAAAAAGTTGCTTCAACCCATTTTGTGAAATAGTCAATGTCCACCAAGATGAAGTAGTGTCTATTAGAAGTTGTAGGTTTGACTTCTCCAATCATATCGATGCCCCACATCGCGAATGGCCAGGGAGCAGTTAGGATATTTAGAGGAACTGGAGACATGTGCACTTTGTTAGCATAGATCTGAAACTTGTGACAGGTTCGTGAATGCTGATAGCAATCTGCTTCCATGGTAGACCGGTAGTACCCTGCCCGTAGGATCTTCTTTTCCATCGTATGCCCACTGGAATGGGTGCCAAAAGTGTCTTCATGTAGATCAGCCATGATCTTTTCTGCTTCAACCTTGTCTACGCAACAAAGCAAAACAAAGTCGTGGTTGCGCTTGTAGAGAATGCCATACCGAGGAAGAACTTAGCAAATAATCTCCTCAAGAACTTCTTATCATTGACTGAAGCTCCTTTCGGATACTCTTGAGCCTCGAGATACCTCTTAACTTCATGGAACCAAGGCTAGTCCACTACTTCTTCAGTATCGATCTCGTGACAGTAAGCTGGTTCATCCATCCGTTCAATGGTGATCTGGGGAGCCTCGTTACCCCACTTGAGTTTAAACATGGATGACATCGTGGCTAGCGCATCTGTTAGTTGATTTTCCTCTCGTGGAAAATGCTCAAAGGTAATTTCCTTGAAATATGGGATTAATGTCAACACATATTCTTTATAGGGGATGAGGTTAGGGTGTTTCGTGTCCCATTCTTCTTTGATCTGGCTGATGACTAAGGCTGAATCTCCAAATACACTTAAAGACTTGATTCCCAAATCTATGGCAGCTTTGAGACCAAAAATACACGCTTCATATTCTGCCATGTTATTTGTGCAGTTGAAACAAAGTCTTGCAGTGAAAGGAGTATGACATCCTTCAGGGGATATGATTACAACACCTCTGCCATTACCTAGTGCGTAGGAGGCTCCGTCAAAAACCAAGGTCCATCGGGATCCTTGTTCAGGTCCGTCATATGGTCTGAGTTCTTCACAATTATTTACCATCATGATGTCTTCATTTGGGAACTCGAATTTCATGGACTGATAATCATCTACAGCCTGATGAGGAAGGTGATCGGCTAGCACACTGCCCTTTATTGCTTTTTGGGTAGTGTACTGAATGTCGTATTCAGTCAGGATCATCTTCCATCTTGCTATTCTCCCAAAGAGGGCAGGCTTCTCGAATATGTATTTAATTGGATCCATCTTGGATATCAATAAGGTAGTATGGGTCAGCATATACTGTCTTAGACGACGAGTAGCCCATGCCAGAGCGTAGCAAGTTTTCTCGAGCAGTGAATATCTTGTTTCACAGTCGATAAAATTTTTGCTCAGGTAGTAAATAGCATGATCTTTTCGGCCAGACTCATCATGTTACCCCAACACACACCCTATTGAATTTTTCAAGAAAGTTAGATACATGATCAAAGGTCTTCCCTCGACTGGCAGCATCAAAACAGGAGGCTCTTGAAGGTACTCTTTAATCTTGTCAAAGGCAGCTTGGCATTCATCATTCCACTTGACTACTTGATCTTTCTTCAGTAATTTGAAGATTGGTTCACAAGTAGTTGTTAGGTGAGAAATGAATCTGGCAATGTAGTTTAGTCGTCCTAAGAATCCTCTGACTTCCTTCTCAGTGCGAGGAGCAGGTATTTCTTGTACTGCTTTCACCTTGGTAGGGTCCATTTCGATACCTTTACCGCTGACAATGAAGCCTAGGAGTTTACCAGACCTCGCCCCAAATGTGCATTTATTCGAGTTCAACCTCGGCTTGTATTTCTTTAGTCTCTCAAACAGTTTCTGCAAATGGTCAAGATGTTCCTCTTCAGTTTGAGATCTAGCTATCATGTCATCCACATAGACCTCTATTTTGTGATGTATCATGTCGTGAAATAGAGCTACCATGGCACGCTGATAAGTTGCCCCAACGTTCTTCAACCCGAATGGCATAACCTTGTAACAGAAAGTGCCCCACTGTTTGATGAAGCTTGTTTTCTCCATGCCCTCAGGTGCCATTTTTATTTGATTGTAACTTGAGAAACCATCCATGAAGGAAAACACTTTATGTTGTGCGGTATTGTCAACCAAAATATCGATATGGGGGAGTGGGAAATCATCCTTGGGGCTTGCCCTATTCAAATCTCTGTAGTCCACACACATTCGTACTTTGTCGTCCTTTTTAG
Source organism: Vicia faba (assembly GCA_948472305.1). NCBI lineage: Eukaryota > Viridiplantae > Streptophyta > Magnoliopsida > Fabales > Fabaceae > Vicia > Vicia faba. The sequence goes on along the minus strand of OX451738.1, from coordinate 1,356,136,188 downwards.
GTTCTAGAACAACATTGGCGACCCATTATGGATAGGAGGTGACGGCTAAGAATCCGGCGTTGAATTGTTTCATGACTTCATCCTTGATCTTCTCTGACATGTTTGGCCGCATGCGACGGACTTTTTGTTTTACCGGAGGGCAGTCTTCCTTTGTCGGTAGACGATGGACCACGATATCAGTGTCAAGCCCTAGCATGTCTTCGTGTGACCAAGAAAAGACCTCAACATAGTCATGTAGCAACTGAGTTAAACGCTTCTTGACACTGGGTTCCAGATTGGCTCCTACCTTGACTTCTTTCTTGTCCTCTTTGGTACCTAAGTTAACTGTGTCCACTGGTTCTTCATGGGGTTGTATGGTCCTTTCTTCCTATTGTAGTAACCTGGCTAGTTCCCCTGGAACTTCACAATCTTCCTCAGCTTCGTCTCCGGCTTGGTAGATTAGATTTTCAAAGTCATAAAAGGCCATAGAAAAATTGTTACCCATGGGATCCTGAGTGGATGTAGATCTGCATTTTAATATGTGAGTATGTGCAAGAGCATAGCTATCTTTGAAAAATGTAGAAAAATAAAGACAAAGAGCAAAAGTTTACATGCAAAAACGTCCATGATTCATTGATGACATATGAAAATGAAGTAACAACCCTTACAAATGGACCGTTGTGCCTCGGGCAAGACACAATGTTTTAAAAGTCTCAATTGTTTAGTTATTACAGGTCCGACAAAAATTTAAATACAATTACTATTGGATAAAAGTGATTGGGACAAAATCTTTAGCTTCCCAGTTGTTGAGTCCTCCGTTGACAGTTGAGAAAATCCATTCCTCCAGATCGTAGCTGTCATCATCATCCTCCACTGTGTTGACTCCGTGGTTGCTGATCTTCAAAGGTGGTCCCTCGACACGAGCACGACGAAAAGCTTTCTGGGCTCCTGAAGTGAAACCCAAACCAAATTTGTCATATTTGTAAGGGATATCCGGGAGTTGGCCCCAAATAGTACACCCACCTTCTTCGATTACTGCCTTGGCATCTTTCAGAGAAGACATCTTTAGTGGAGGTCTTGTAATCTTTGGGACTTGGGAAACAGTCTTGGTAGCTGCAACGGTTTATGGGACTTCCTCGAAATGATGAAATGGAGTTTCAATGAATTCACCATCCAATTCCACGTATCTGAAGGAGTTCAAATGACTGACCATATATTCCTCTTCTCCATGGACAGTAATGATTTTTCCCTTGGTTGGGTATTTCAGCATCAGATGTAATGTAGAGGTGACGACACCAGCGTCATGAGTCCATGGTCGGCCCAATAAACAGGAATAGGAAGGGCGAATGTACATCACATAAAAAGTTGAATCAAAGGTTTGAGTTCCAACCTTAATGGGGATGTCCACCTCCCCATGCACCATTCTCTTTGAACCGTCGAAGGCCCTTACCACTATGTTGTTGGGTTTTAAGGTCAAACCTTCATAGTCGAGTATATCTAAAGCTTTCTTAGGCAGCACATTCAAAGACGAACTGGTATCAACGAAGACATGGGCCAAAGTTGTGCCCCTACATTCGACAGAGACATGCAACGCCTCGTTGTGATTCCTCCCTCTAGGTGTCAAGTCAGCATCAAAAAAGCCTAAACCATTGTCAATGGTCAAACTGGCCACACAGTCTTGGAACTGATCAGCAGAAGTTTCCTGTGGCACATGGGAAGTTTTAAGAAATTTCACCAAGGCCTTCGCACGAGCCTCGGAGCACAACAGTAAAGCTAGCATATAAATATTTGACGAAGTTTGCCCTAGCTGTTCGACTATGTTGTAGTCAATTCTCTTTATAATTTTCAGAATTTCTTCCGTCTCTTTTTTGGAGGCTTCCGAGATAGATACTGATTGCGCCTTCATCCGGACAGGCTCAACCAGAATTCCTTTGCCCCGAGTCTCGGTTGACTCGGTGGTAGGGGTGTAAGTAGGAGTAACCATAAGGACTATAGTAGTAGTAGTGTCAACAGGAACAGAAGCAGGGATGATCACAAGACCGATAACAGTTTTCAGAGGAGCAATCTCTGGGGATAATACTCTTCCACTTCGGGTTATCTTGTTGTTTCCCGCAATGTTTCCAATGTTAGGGTTAGCCTTCTCAAAAATCGAGTCTTCATCAGCCAGCCAATCCTGCTTGACGCCGTGATAGTAGACATCACCCCCATAATTCCAAGAGACAGTCTTATCTGATGAGTACGGGATTGGTCCAGGCATAGTAATTATCAGTGGAGTCACTTTAGGAACTGATGTAATCCTAACGGGTCTTTTGGTGGAGACCCTGGAAGGATTGGTGGAAATGGTTACTATTGAAACATCCTTGTAAGAAATGGTTGGAGTGGGAGTCTTTTCAAACAAAATCTCTTTGTCATCCATTAGGCGTTGGACACCTGCTTTTAATAAATGACAAACAGTTGGTAGGGATAAACAGAGGTGGCAACTTTCGTCACAGCCTGGAAATAAATCGGCCTTCAACAGATTCCTCTTGACAGTCAGGAGAGGAGTAACAAGTTCATCAAAAGCAGTAACAAACATATCATCTTCAGCAACGTTAACATCACGACCATGCTTGGGAATAGGAGCGGTGATAACATTTGGGATATCAGGAGCATCATATTCAATTTCTTTTGCTTCGAGAAGGTCTTGCACCTTGTTTTTCAAAGCCCAATAGTTGTTGGTATCATGGCCTGGACTTTCTGAATGGTAAGCACAGCGAGCATTAGGGTGGTAATGAGGAAAGGAGGTGTTGGGATTCTTCGGGGCTTCCTTCAAAGTTACCAGATTAGATCTCAATAAATGTGGCAGGACTTGAGATAGTGTCATATTTATCCAGGTAAATTGTCTTACCGGTCTTTCTGTTCTAGGTTGATTGCTTCTTTGTTGAGTAGGTGCAGGTTTAAGGATCATGACTGCCCCTACTATTGGATGGTGTTCAATTCTGTCTTGATTCCTTTAAGGGTATACAACACCAACTTCTTTCTTCCCAATAAATGGTTTTCTCACGGCATTGGAGGATGCATCCTTTTGGATCTTCCCACTCTTAATCCCAGCTTCCACTCTTTCCCCGGTGAAGATTAAGTCAATAAAGCCTGCTGAGGAGCTTCCAATTAGATGATTAAAGAAATGATCGGACAGGGTACCCAGAAACATGTCTACTAGCTCTCTTTCACACAGGGGAGGTTGGACTCTTCCTGCTAAATCCCTCCATTTCTGAGCATAGTCTTTGAAACCTTCACTTGAAACCATAGCCATACTTTGGAGTTGAGTACGGGTGGGAGCAAGGTCTACATTGTATTGATACTGTTTATAAAAATCAGCGGAAAGGTATTCCAAATTATGGATATTGGCCCTTTCCAGTTGATAGAACCAATCTAGCTGAGTCCTGGATAGACTATCCTGAAAGAAATGGACCCACAAATCTCTGTCAGTAGTGTGAGGCTGTATCTTCCTCACATAAGATCGGAGGTGCATCTTAGGACACGAAACCCTGTCATACTTAGCAAACATTGGTGCCTTGAATTTTGGTGGAATAACAATCCTAGACACCAAACCCGACTCTTCAAAGTCCATCCCAGGCACTTTCTGAATCTCCATTGCACTTAGACGTTCTTCCAAATGTTTGTATTTGTCGTCAGCCGGGGGATACTGCTCTTCAGAGTAATCCTCTTCTTCTTCCTCTTCAGATTCTGGTTGGGTAGTCACTTCCTTGCCTTTCCCTTCTTGATTATCCTTTTCACCAGACGAGGTTGCGGAGTTAAGGGTCCGTCTGGCTGGCCCTGGGAACCTTCTTCCTAAGTTCAGAACACCAGTTTCTTTCTTTACTTTCTTCTTCTTTTCTTCGATCAGCAAAGTTTTCAGATCCTCTTGTCCTTTGGCTAGAGTCAAGAACATTTGTTGAAATTGAGCATTCTGCACCTGGAGATCTTTTACTGTCTGCTCAAGATCCATCTTACTGAAATAAACAGTATAAAGATAAGGAGACATGTGGTAAGAAACCTGCTTATGTTATGATGAATGAAGATGCATATGCAATGATTTCAAGGAAATTAGAGATTTATATTTTCTTTAGACAAAAAAGGAACACACATCATATTAATAAATCAAAGTTTGAGTATATCATGCCTCTTTAGGCTTACAAAGAAATACAAAAACTCTAAGATAAAAAAGTTGAACGCATCCTCTTTGGTGCGATGTAGGCGTTCAGACTCTGCTCCTCATGAAGTTGCTTAGTGAGTTCCAGAACCTTCTTCTCGCTGCGCACAATTGGGCCTCGAAAGTGTCTCGCTCCCCTTTAAGCTGTATCCAATCCCTTTCCAAGTCTTCGAGAGAGGTGGGCATATCAGGATGAAGGATAGTGTAGGGGACATCTCCTTCCACAATAGGCTCTATGATAACTGGGAGAATGTAGGGGTAATGCATCATAAGATTTTGAGCACGGGCTCATATCCATTTGAGATAAGGATCAAGAGGGATGGAATTATTGTGCCCCAATGTCTTGCTATCTACCTTGTTCAACATCCTCCAACTCGGATAAATGTCTGACGGTGACCTTGATCATTATTCTCGTAGTCAAATACCAAACCTTGAATAAGCATCTCATGTGGGCCATCCCTTTGGGCGTAACCAAACTGTCTTAAGGCTAAGCAGGGGTTGTAGGTGATACCTCATCTAATTCCAAGTAAAGGGACATTAGGGAATTCTCCACAACGGTCGACGATAGTAACATTCTATATAGATCGGGAACACCAATGAATGTTTGACTTTTTGAGCGTCATCAACCTATGTGACCACCTTGAACCTTGCTCATTCTTCAATACAAATTGGGGAAGATGCGAAATAAACCATCTTTCCAAAAGAGGAGTACAACACATAAGGATACCTCATTTCCTCATAGTGCGAGTGTGAAAAGAATGTAGGATGTCTCCTAACAAAGTAGGCACCGGGTTACGAGACATGAAGATTTTGACGGTGTTTACATCTATGAGTTGGTCAGGGTTTGGAAACAAAACCATCCCATAGATGAGGAGAGCCACAATTTTCTCAAAAGCTTGCAAGTCTAAGGAGTTCCAACAATTTTGGGCTTTCTCAAACAAGAACTTGGCTAGGAATCTTTTGACACCACTCCTTATTTCCCAATTAGTTGTGACATCAGATGGTTGCAAGTGTAAGGATTGAGCAATCTCTTATGGCTTTGGATCTCTTTCTGTACCGTTGAAAGGTAGTTGATTGAGAATGGGAATCCTAATGAGTTTAGAGAATTCTTCCAATGTTGGCACAAGTTGATAATCGGGAAATGTGAAGCAATGGTGTAGAGGATCAAAGAACTCGAAAAGCACCTTCACCATGTCCTCATCAGGGTTGAAGGTAACCAAATTTAGGAGGCGACCATGTCTTTCGATAAATGGATAATTTTCGGGAACTCTTGATGATAACTCTTTAAGTTGAGGAGAGATCCTTATAAGATTGACTTGAATGGTTTTCCTGCGAATAGAATCCATGTCCTACAAAACAGAACAAAGATAAATCCCAAAAATCCTTGAAATGGTTAGTGAGTATGAGTATGATGTCATGATGTTTATGATGTTATGTACAAGTAAATATATACAAACAAAACAAACAAGTCCTTAGGCTTAGGCTTGCAAGGAGTCTCATAGGTAAGTACCCTCTTGAAGTTTAGTTGGCTCAAACCTGTCCTAACAATAGTAATCGGGTTCTAAGGGAGCTCAATATCACTGGTTTGTTTTCTCGGGCATTGTTTCAGCACAAGCCTCTTTAATGGTGACCGAAATATCCCAAAAAACAAACCTCAATGAGTGTAGTATCGAGTATCTACCAACTTTGGACTGCACCAAAGCCGGTCATCTCACTATGCCCTAATGGCCAAGTTGGTCAAGTAAAGGTTCTAGAAGTTAGTTAGTGCTTTATGACATCACTCAGCAGTCCCGTATTCACCTTGACTACTCAAGGGCTACCGGTACCCATAAATATGTCACACTAACATAGCTATTGCTTAGACCATGTCGGTATACCCCACAAAGTTTCCACAATGTAATGCTACTTACCTATAAGGTATCCCAAATCCGGGTAGAGGATTCAAGCCCAAACAAATAACCAAAATGTAAAGCATACAAGTCAAACAATGAAAGAAAATAAATGTGATCTAGCCCTAAGATAACCCCACTTTTAGAATTGTCCCCAACAGAGTCGCCAGTTCTGTAACGCGGTAGGATAACTGACTTGGTTGTTTTGCGTTTGATCGCAAATTTTATGGTTAGCAAGAGTCACCACCGACTTTTCTTTTATCCAAAAGGAAAGGCTAAAAAGAATAGGAAAGACCTTTGAGATATTTTCTTGAGTTCGGGGGGTAGATTATGAAAAGGGAAGGTATTAGAACCCTTTCTATCCATGGTTTTTCATGGGCTCTTAGTTACATGCTAGATCACTTGCTAGATCACTTGCTTTTGTTTGAAAATATGCTTTGTGTAATTTTTGAAAGTATTTTGAAAAGGTGCCATCGTTTAGGCAAACTTTGTAATGATTCTCGTTCGTAAGAATGTATACAAAGGGGTTGATCTTTTGAAAATGTTTTCAAGTTTGAAAGGTGTTTTTGAAAGTGTTGGTATTTGTTTTGAAAATAGAAAGGATGTTTTGGTTTTGAAATTGAGCAAGCAACTAGGAATAATCAGCCTACTCAAAAGTCTTTCACGTTTATTTCCTCTTTCCTTTGACATTGTTATCTTACCATTGATTTGGTAAGTAACCCTATCTTTGGATGTAAAAGGGACGGGCAAGGGTCATCGTATATCCATGATTAGCAATGTTGTAAGATATCTTAGCATTTTCTTTAAGGTACTAAGATCATTTTTGAAAAGCAAATTTGATAGCGTCATCGAGGGACTATGATCTTGTATTTTTTGATTGTTTTTGCTAAGATACCTCACATGCATAATATGGCCGTTTTATAAGGCAACAAAGTGGGTTTACCCTAAGGGTGCAAGTGTGCAAATGTTTAATTTACATGCTTGATTTGTCTTAATTAGGGTTTGCTATTTGTTGGTTTTAATCTTTCCCTACAAACCCTAATTACTAGCATTTGTATATAAAGCGTTAAATTGCGGAAAATAAAAATACTAAGCTATTAGAAACATTAGAGGAACGAGGTGTACAAATTTACAAATGGGGATTGCAAGAAATTAAAGTCCTAATTATCTATTACAACCATATTGAAATAATATACAAGAAATGTAAAATGGACTTGTTTTGTTTTTGTTAAGAAATAAGTTTACTTAAGAAAATATTTTGATCTTTTTTTGTTCTCAAAGAAATAAAATAAAACATGTGAATGTGAAATATTTTTGGTGTTTTTGGTTATTTAAAAGCTAAAATAAAAAAAAAGAGAGAGAAGGCAGTCAGAATCAGTTCATTGTTGAAACGTGAAGGAACAAAAGTTCTGACTCTGATACGCTGCAAAAGAGAAAATGTTAGCGAGAAAGTGGAGGGTCAGAAGTTCTGGGCCTGGGTACACCAAGTTCTAAGGTTGAGGGGATCAGAAGCTATAGCGTAGCTGGGAACCTAGAAGTTCACATATCTCTAGCAAGTCAGAAATTCTGGTTATTTGAGAGAGTGAAGTGATTATGCTGTTAGGTGAGGATATCTAGAAGTTCCGATCTAGGAGTATCTTCTGATAGATAAATGGGTAAAAATGTCAATAAATAAACCTAAAAAGATCCTTCTGGGGTTAGAACCCAGGACCCTTAGCACTAATGTCTTATGCGCACGCTTTCTACCACTGGGGTAGCTGTACATCCGGTATTAGAAGCAAAAACATAAATATATAACACAAAGTAAGTTCTGATGATGAAATTCGCCTCCTTCTCCACACTAATCAGAGCATATGCAGCTTAGTCATTTCTAAACAAAACAGAAAATGCACACATAGCAGTTATGGCAGGTTTCATCATGGTTTCAAAAACATAAAAATATCAGGACTGTGAATCAGAAACAAGCATGTATCTGCTAATCCTAATTTCCGTAAGAAGTTCTGAACTGATATTCTTCCTACTTACGCAGGCAAATACATGAAACCTCAGAATATGTACAACATCAAAATCAGGATGTCTACATTATATTTTGAACATGCAAGTCTCACAATGCTTAAGTGATATGATGAGGGTTAGCAGAAGCTTACCTTACAGCTGGAAAATGTTCTGTGAGCTAGAGCCTGATTCTGATTGCTTGTAAAGTTCTGATCAGCTTCCTCATGTACTCAGTAGACTAGAACAACCTTTAACTTGGGTTATGAATGGCGTATGGATGATTTGGTCAAGAAACACTTGAGGGAAATTGGAGTTTGAATGCAAGAATCAAAAACCAACAGGTTTTGTATTCATGTTTGTAATTTCAGATTCCTGGAAATTTTAGCAAGGTTTCAAAGCTTTTTCTTTTCAATTTTTTGACCCTTTCACAGTTGCAAATGAAGTTCAATTTATAGGCAAAGATTTAGTAGCTTGGAGAAGTCAAGGGCACATCCATCATATGCTTGGGCGCTGACTTGTTCTTGAAGCAAGTTTAAACAAGTATGGTTCAAGGAACAAAGTAAGGTGGTTAGCAGCTTTTAGCCGTGCCTAAGCTGGATTTGTAAGCATGAATTAAGGAAAAGTACCCTCATAAGCAAAAGCAAATAAATGGGCCCAACATATATTTGTACAAAAGTTTGCTTTTCAAGGACAGCAAAGGTACTTTTATGTCACACGTGGGGAAATCCTTTGGATAAAGACTCAAAAGTGGTTATGAGCATTAAATGATGATGAGATTTATCAAATCAGAAATCCTGCGCCATGAGATTGTGCATCATAGCTTAATTTTGGGCCAGAAGTTCAGCATCAGCGCAACTTAGAACAAACATCCAACTTCTGATCCTTGAATCTCTTTGCTCCAGCATGTTCTGAGCGAGTTCTCAGACTTTCCAGAAAGCTTAATACATGCTTTGTAAGCCCTCTTTGAATTACTCTTCCAACTTCTGACTGAACCTATGTGAAAACTGGCCCAGAAGTTGTAGACAATTTCTTACTTGAAAATGCTCAGAATTTACTAAGTGTTTAAGTTTCAGGGACGTGACTTTGAAGATGTATAACTTGAAATCCCAGAATTTCTAGAAGAAGTTTTTTTCTGCAATATTTTAGGTCTTATTAAGATCTAAAACTCTTGTGTTATAAGTTCTTCCAGAATCAACTTGCATCATGGTGAAAATCTGGCCAGAAGTTCAGAGCTTGTCATATTTCTTAAACACTTAGAAAAATTCTAAGTATTTAGAATTTTGACTTTATCAACATGAATCTTGACTTATGATTTTCTTGATGAATAAGTTTCATATTTTTACATGTTTTGATGAATTGTGATCTTTGTACTTGATTTTGACTAAAAAGTCAAAGTTTGACTTTTCAGTATACAACTGACTTTTGATCAGTTGACTAAAAATCAACTATCAATCCAATTGATCTTGAGAAATGTTTTGAGTCATGTCATTAGGTAAAAATGATGCAATTGAACTATTTGGATCATTCCTCAAACCAATTAACCATTTGCTAGGTCAAAAATCAGAAATTGCCCTTTCTCAGTCAAAACCCTAATTTTGACCATTTTGCCCTTTTGATGATTTGATCAAATTTCTTGAGGAATTGTGGTCCAAACTTGATAAAATGATACATATGAGTTTATAATGTTGAGATGGATAAAAAATTATGAAGTTTGACTGTAAATTGGCAACAGTTGACTTTTTCCCAAATACATCTGATTTTAGGTCAACTGCTCAATTGATTGAGCAAAAATGTGATCCAAGGCTTGAAACTTGACATGAGTAATCTTTGGGGTCCATAGTTATCCATGAAAGTAATATGAGGCATTAAAAGTTCAATTATCCTTGTGCAATCTCAAACCCTAATTTCAATCATCAGTGCTTAAGGAGGTGTCTTGAGCTGATCAACTTTTGTGCAGTCTTGAACAAAGGAGATCTTGTGAGAAAATATAAATGAGAGGGAAAATTTTGGGGTACAACAGTTCCTATTTTTGGGCCTAGATATGCGATTCCATGTAAAAAGGTAACTTCCAGGACTTGGTCATACTGGGCAAGTGTGCCCTAACTAGTCGTGAGTTTCGAGGAGGAGGTAGGTTACGGGCAGCAGTCTTGTTGGCTCCTAGTTGTTTGGGCGACTTGAGGTCGGACAGAATGAGAGGTGCTCGTCAATCATCATGGGTCAGTGTCGGTCATACTGGGCAAGTTTGCCCTAACTAGTCGTGAGTTTCGAGGAGGAGGTAGGTTACGGGCAGTAGTCTGGTTGGCTCCTGGTTGTCTGGGCGACTTGAGGTCGGACAAAATGAGAGGTGCTTTTCAATCATCACGGGTTAGTGCCGGTCCGAGAAGACAAACGATCAATGGTTCCCGATAGAGGGTGGGGGAGATCCGGGTTATGGTCGTATGGATCCTACCGAAGGAGGAGTTTAGACCGGGCCCACTCTGACTGCTGGGCCAGTCTAGAACAGTAATCGATTTCCAATGAAATATCAAACAAAATTTATTTAAGCAGTTTTTTATACTTGGTGTGCAATCAATTCAAACTAGATTTTTCTTTGATTTTTTTGATATGAGAAACCAATTATAATCTTATAGATTGCAATCAACTCAACAAAATAGTTCGAAATATTAGACAAAGAGGTTATCTTAATGTAATGATTGCACAATCAATTATTTCACAATTTTCAAGTAAATGAAAATGTGTTAGAGAGAGAGAGAGATAAAGAGAGAAAGAGAGAGAGAGAATGATTTGTTTAGGAAGTTCCCCAGTCGTCCTTGCTATGGGTACGCCTGCCCCTAATTTCAATGAATTGAGAAAATGAAAATTAACCTTTGCAAATGTAGTTTACAAGAGAAAAAGTAGAAATCAAACCCTCAAAACCCTAAGTTTGATGTTGATCCTATCTTCTTCTTTGTGCTTGATATTGAACTCTATCAAGTAACCCAATACCTCCAATTTGATCATCTGGTTATCGCCACTTCTTTAACAGGATCTCTATTTTTCAAACTTTCACTCGACTGAATCCAAATTGCAAACATATTCTGACCCAAGATTACCAAAGTGATCCTCCAATTACCGTTACTCCTTTGACAAAACTACCGTTCTTTAAAGCTTTCACTCGGCTGAATCTAAATTGCGCAATCTTTGGAAAAACTCTCAAATAAATCCTTGGTCTTGGAAGAAAACCCCAAATGGATTTATCTTGAAACCTCTAAATAATTTCCAACCCAGTTGATTACAAACAATCCTAATTGAACCTTATTAAACTATCTCAACATCACACAACAAAAATGATTATGTGTAGTTATTATATGTATGTAATGAGAGAGGATGAAGATGATGAAAAGACTTTGTATATTTTTTATTTTAATCACTTAGAAATGATGCATGAATGTATATATATGTATATATATAAGTATGTGTAAAAGAGAAAACAGAAAAAGTCAGGTTTGGAAAATTACACATTTGGACATTTTAACCCATGCTGCTTGGGAGTCGACTCCTTCATGCTTTGTATCGACTCCAAAGGCCTGGGAGTCGACCCATCCTGGATAGGGATTTAAATTCAAAATAGATTTTAGTGGGAGTCGACCTGTAACTCAAGGGAGTCGACTCCTTAGTGTTGTGTGTTGACTCATTTACCCCTATGTATCGACCCATTCTTTAAATGGATTTTTCTTTTCATTTTTCTTCAGAAGGATTCGACTCCTAACTCAAATGAGTCGACTCCAAACATGGTTTTTCATGAAAATTGATATTTTTGACATTTTAAGTTGTCCAAATGCTTTTGACTTACTCCCTAAGTGTCCTAAGATGAAAATGCAACCTAGTCATAGAAAGATAAGATCCAATGTAAAAATACTACATATTGCCTAGTTTTGACATCATTCAAAACATTCAAGAGATGATACTACACTCACAGAATCACCACCATCCTTAAAGACTCGAATTAACTTCTTGTGATTAATTAAAGCTTTGATAAACAATGGACTTAAATGCCTAATCATTTATATCGCAGAATTTTCAAACTACTTACCGTAAGTTTCATTATCCTCAACTAAGGTGGCATATTCAGTGTCTTAAAAAAACATGTATGATTAATTTCCCTTATCTACCAACTTAAATTCGCCTTCTTTAATAGCCTTCTATATGATTTTCTAGAAAATAGTATAATTAGTCGTTGTATGGTTATAGGATTTATGCCACTTGCAATACCTATTGCCTTCAATATCATCCAATGGAGGAATCTCGTAACTAATTAATAACCAATTCTGCTTATCTTTAAGTAGATAAAAACATCTCGTCGAATTATTTAGGGTTAAATATATAACTCCCCATATAATATTAATGAGTTTTATTTTTAGCCCCTGTAAAATATTTTTTTAATCCCCCCTTATCTTATCTAGACTCCATCAGTAACCCCCCCCCCCCCCCCCCAAATGCCACATGTATTCAAAGATTCACATATCTTCTCTATTTCTGTCCATGTGGAGTATCCATATTAACACATGGCATTTTGATTTTTTTTAATTGTTGCTGACGATATTTAACATTTCAATTACCCCCTTGTAAAAGTTTGGGTTAGTTTTTAGAAGAGGTTCCACTACGAAAACTGCAATGATGAAGACGATTCTTGTGAAGACGGAGACGAAGACGATGATGCTCAGGCAAGGGAAGAAGACATAGACGATTCTTGTGGATGAAAATATACTCAAAGCCATTGAAGCTTATAATGTCTGAGGTAAGTGATTTCTAACCTTCTTCATCCTCCACTGTTAACTAGAAATCTCATGGTAACTGGAAATCTCTGTAAGAGTCTGAGTATTTTTGTCATCTGAAACTTCATTCACATGATACACAACATTTTAATGTTACTTTTCACCATGGGGGTGAATTTTATAATGGTCAACCAAAACAAAATCATTTATAGAGGGTGGTTGAGTCCAATGTATCTGAGCTACACATTGCAAACTGGACAATGGATAACATTGGCAAGTTGGTGAATAAGTGGGGGTATAAGGAAGGAGGTTATAGGTTATGGAAAAAAAATTGGAAATTGAAGATGGTTTTATTCAGACAAGAAAAGATGATGATGCATACAATTTTGCAACATATTTTTGTGCAATGGTTATTGATGGAGATATCTTTGTGGAACATGATGTTGAAAACATAGATCTTAGAGTAAGGGAACCTAAGTGAGTTAATGGGGTGACTGATATGGAAGAGTTAGAAGATGAAGTGCTTGAAGGGTTAGATGATAGTGAAGATGATAGAGCTACCTATCTTGTAGATGGGTTTGAAGGAATTGATGTAACATTACCTATAAATGAAGAGGGGAAAGTTGTTGGACATTTGTGTAGGACCAATAAGAAAATGGGCCAAGATGATTATTATAACGATGAATTGGACAACTCAGATCTAGGTGATTCTTATGATGATGAAAGTCCCAAGTATGAGAGATTTAGGAAAGAGCGTCTCAACAAGGACTATAGATTTAAGTGGGATATGGAATTTAATTCTCTTGTTTATTTTAGGGAGGAAATTTATGAGTGGTCAGTGCTAAATGGTAGGGAAATTACATTTGTGAAAAATGAGAGTTATAGGGTAAGGGTAGAGTGCAAGACTAAATGTGGGTTTTTAGTCTTATGTTCTAAAGTGGGCCACAAGCACACATTTTCTATAAAAACAATGGAAGATATCCACATATGTACTAGGGTTTTGAATAACAGATCTGCAAGCTCAAAGTGGGTGGCAAAGTCTGTGGTAAAGAGAATGCAAACATCTAAAATAGTTAGAATTCAAGATATCATGCAAGACATTAGGCTAAAAATTTCCGTAGGTATTAGTGTTGCAAGAGCATGGAGGGCTGATTTGATAGCAAATAAGATTATTGAAGGTGATGCTGATAAGCAGTATGCATCTCTATGGAGGTATGCAACTGAGTTAAGAAGGGCTAATCCTGGTAACACTTTGAAGGTAAATGTTGAAATACCATGTCCATCCATACAAACAAGGTTTGCCTCATTTTACTTTTGTTTTGATGTTTTAAGAAAGTTTTTATAAATGGAAGTAGACCATTTATTGGGGTTGATGGTTGTCACCTTAAGAACAGATATGGTGGGAAACTACTAATTGTTATGGGTAAGGATCCCAATGATCAATATTTCCCTTTGGCATTTAGTGTGGTTGAAACTGAAACAAAGGAGAGTTAAAGATGGTTCATACAACTATTGATGGAAGATATTGGACATGAGAGAAGATATGTATTTATCTCTGATCAGTAGAAGGTATGGCATTAACATCAAGTATTTTATTCATTGCATCAAATATATATGTTGGTTCAATAATTATTGATGCACTTTGTACATTTTTGTTTCAGGGATTAGTGGTTGTGTTTAAGGAAATGTTTGACAGGATTGAACATAGGTTGTGTCTCAGACACTTGTAGCTAATTTCAAGAAAAGGTTTGGTGGTGGAACCCTTATAAGGGATTTCTATAAGAGGTATCAGACACTGTTATAATAACCTACCATTACATTAACTTTAACACTATTGAAAACAAATATTGAAAACTTAACAACAACTTGATTCAAACTTATAAACCTTTCCATTACATTAACTTAATTAATATTGAAAACAACATCAATGACAAAGCAAGTGCAAACATCAACCAATAGTTTCTTCTCTTCTCCATTACAAGCTTTTTCTTCAATTTTTCAGTCTTCTTTGGACTAGCTTCTACACCTCAATTCTTGGAAACTTCACATTCAATTTCCTTAACAATGTCCTTCGTGAATTCTCTCAGATAAACCTTTGTCATTTCACATTCACATCATTTTGAGGGAATCATTTCATTCCTTTTAACCTCACAAACCTCATTGTCCCACATGAACAATCCACATCTATTATGCAAATAAAAATATGATTAACACATATATAAGAGATACTGAAAATATAACTATGATTACAAACTAGAACAAACACTTACCAATGATTTTCTATATTTTCAGAATTTTTGATTTGGGTTACCAATGGTGTTGGATAAACATATCTTCATTGTTTCATTACAACCACATCTTGGCAAGCCTCGTCTAAAAGAACTACCAACATATGATGTTTTGCTTCCACCCATTATTGAGACGATAAACACTTGCAGCAGGACGAACGCGAAAGAGATGAAGAAACCTGAAAATGTTTCGGTGGTCTGCTGAAGAGAGAAAGGGGGAACAAACCTTAGACTCACCAAACAAAAATAAATGAACTTATGCCACACTGTTAGTACAAGCTGTTACCAAATGTGAAAAATTAAAAACAAAAGCCACATTGCAAAATATAGGTGAATCTTTGAAGACATGTGGCATTTGAAGGGGGGGGGGGGGGGGGGGGTTACTGACGAAATCTAGATAAGATAAGAGGGGATTAAAAAAATATCTTTTACAGGGGCTAAAAACAAAACTCGCTAATATTACAGGGGAATTGTATATTTAACCCAATTTTTTTAATATTAGAAGCATATTTTATCTTATCCTTTAATAAATTAATGTATTTTCCTTTAGTAGGCTTTAAGACATGATACTGATAATTTTTCTTAGCTGCTAATATATCTACACAGAATCGGGTGACATATCATCATCAGAATCCTCTATGTTCAAGATGAAGACTAGATATGTGACTTTTACTTGACTAACATGTTTTTTCCTCTTCTAGATGATTTATTCGGTGTGTGCTACTTTGGTAAGTGAGGATGCATGCCATTGATGATCATTGGTGCATATTCAACGTTAGAAATTTGAACTGAATTTTTCATTCTTCTTTATGAACATCTCAATAAAATCTACAACAGAATCATCTACTTGTTGTTTGAAGTTCATCAAATTCGCTGATGGTTCCCCCTAGGGTTAGATGTTACAAAATACTAGACTTATAATTTCACAAAGAAAAAGATACCTTTAGTATAGGAATCAACTGGACATGGAAATATCATGTCGTCATATTAATCAATTGGATTTGAGTAAAAATATATATTTGATCCTGGTTCCCTTGAACTTCTTGAATGGTAGATGTGATAAAAAAAAACACCTAAGTTGGCTTATTTGGTCTCTTACTCCCTGGCTTGTTGGACCTCGTTATAAATCATAGATCTTACAATGTCAACAAGTTGTTGAGAAACCTGATACATGATGTCAAGTACCCCTAAATTTAATTGTTGGCTAATGAAAGAAGTTGTTATTACGATTTGTTCCTCAGGTGCAGCAACCTGCGGTGCTTCCAAAGTAGTGGGAAAAAGCATAATTGTTGGCATTCCCACTATTTGTGGAGGTTCATATGACTATTATTGGATTGACCTCCTCGTAGATGATGGTTATGGTTGAATCGTAGGTGTATATAGAAAGAGTAGTCTAGACTCGGTGAATGAAAATTTTCTAGTGATATAAACCATAGTAATCTACCGAATGTGCCAAATTTATTGTTAAAATATGAAAGTTAGTCGATGATCGACTGATTAATCTCAACAGAGATTTCCTTGTCTTTAAGTGATTGCGTTGAGGAAAAACTATCCATCGATCGTGGATTGCTTAACTACTCCAAAAAACGTTAAGCAAAGTGTGTGTGAGTATATTGAACTATTAATCTATAAAATAGATAAAAAAATAAAATAAAGTAAAGAGATAAAATGTTAAAAATAACTTAATTATTTGGATGTCTCAAATAATTTACAATATTTATAGAAAAAACTATCCTATTGACCATACAAAAAGTGACTTATAGAAATCTTGTCTCATTTGTCTATTTAGGATAGTAATGTTCCACATTTAACTTAATGTCTTATGTTTTTCCGCCATGTTTCTTCGGTCCTATTTCAAATACGCATCGCAGTTGCATAATCTTTGTCCTTTCTAATTAGAGGCACTATCAACCCAAAACATGATCTTAAAGTTCGATTGTCCAATTCTATCGTGGTTTGAGTGAGTCTAAAATATTAACAACTATGATAAATCTCAATAAACTAAAAAAAAGAAAAACTTATTTGACTCATATTCAACTATTTTATATTCAATTGACTTACTATCTAAAAACATTCGACTAACTCTAACATTTACTGTAAAGACAATTTCAACTAACACTTTAATTATTTTTAGATATAAACATGATTTCATACTAAATAGGAGATGATTTAAAATGTGTTTATAATCACGTTTATAAATTAAAGCAATTTTCCTTTTACAATATAATTTTATAAAGTTGAGTGAGATTCAAACTAATATTTTATGTTTAAAAAAAGTAAAGTATTAATTGGGTATAAAGAAAATTAGTTAAGTATTTATTGAACCCAAATAATAAGAGTAGCCACGAGGGTCCAACCGTATGAAAATAATATGTTCTACAACTCTACTCTATCTATGAGGTCCAACATCCGTGACTTCGATAAATAATACCAACACACTTCCGCGGCATACTTTGCACTTACTCTTCTCACACTCTCTTCTCTTTTCTCTCTCAATTCTTCATCACAAAAATTCACAATATCTTATGAACTTTATATCCATATCCAAATTCAGCACCAACATTTCTCTCTTCAGGTTTCTTCACTCTCATTGTAATCAAATTGTTCTTATAAGTTTTTTTTTATTTTATGTTATGGCTGAATTGGTTTTATTGTAATACATGTTTATGTTGATGATGGTGATGAGAAACAGATCCTTCAATTGCTGATGGGAAGAAAAGGAGGAAGCTGGTTTTCCTCTGTCAAGAAAGTTTTCAAGTCTTCTTCATCTTCTAGAGACACGACAGTGCCCGTCCCCACTGCGGTGCAGCCAGACAAAAAGGTCATCTATTCTCATTTTCATTTTATTATAGTATGATCTAAGATGGTAAGATGTTGAGGAATCCGTTGAGCACGAGAAACAACAATGGAGTAATGACAAGGACTATCACGAGATCAGAACTCCACGTTTACGTGGTGTCCTGATCTTTTGATGCTCCGAGTTATTAGTTTATTGTAGATTTCCGTGCATGTTCATTCATGAGTTTTTATTAGACAAACATGTTCATATTAGAGGCTAAAACAAACAACATCCTTAAAGTAAGTGAACAGCATGTAATTTGTTGCTTGCTGTAATGTTTGTCTTTTATGAGTTGCCTTCTGCCTCTTTCTCTGTTCATCTTAGGACCATTGATTCAAAATTCAGCATGTAATTATGTTGTATTGTTGTACATGGTCCCCAAGTATCAACACATAATTCAAACAAATTTTCTTGTTCGTGTTTGTGTGTCACATAGTTTTCATACAACCACCTAACTCGTGACATCGTTCAATAAACTTAATTTCACTATGTTAGATCGTCATAATCAAGATCTTATGTCAAAGCGCGGTCCAAATTGTTAATGTTTATTAT
This sequence comes from Vicia faba, assembly GCA_948472305.1. Taxonomy (NCBI): domain Eukaryota; kingdom Viridiplantae; phylum Streptophyta; class Magnoliopsida; order Fabales; family Fabaceae; genus Vicia; species Vicia faba. Next base: position 1,356,117,700 of record OX451738.1, on the reverse strand, counting down.
TTTTTTTAGAAGGAAAACCGAGAGAAATTGGGGAATGAAGTAGCAGAGGAGGTGTCATTTGAGCATTTTCCTGCTGAGAGTTCGCCCGATGATGTAACCAATGAGGAGAGTACAACATCAACTCCTGCACGAGACGATAGAACTCACGCGATTGCTGTTGCAGAAGCCACCGCAGCAGCTTCTGCTGCTGCTGTTGCAGCTGCTCAAGCAGCTGCTAGAGTTGTACGATTGGCCGGTTATGGACGCTATAACAAGGAAGAGAGAGCAGCAACATTCATTCAATCACACTACAGAGGATACCTAGTAAGACCTCATCTTATATCAAGGACATGTTTGGCTTATTTCAAATTTTACATAAGTACTTTTATGCTATAAACACTTATTCATTTTTGTTTTTGCTTTCGAGGTGGTTGAAATATCGTTTAAAACTTAAGATCACAAGTTTATATTTTTGAAGTAACTAGTTTATTATGGCTCATTAATTTAGCACCTATCACCAAACTTGTACATTATGTCTTTAATAATAGCACACTCTACATTATATCATAATCATATCATTAAAATTATTATATACTCTAAATTTGTAGCCAATAAACTTGCAACACTATTGGTACCTGTCCATATTTTAGACTTTTTATGTTGATTATATTTGAAGTCAAGTATTTACCAAGCAACCTATATTCTCATAAAAGTCTTTACTAGAAAGCAAAAATACACATGTTATATGTATATGTATATGAACTTGTGTGAAAAGTTTTGTACTATTTCAAATCTAAGGGTAAATAGGGAGAGTATGGGCTAATAAAGGAAAATGGGTCCTATTGAGTACAAGTTCCATGAAAGTTAATTATTGCTCATTGAATACTTATAATTTCTGTTTACCTGTCAATTGGTTGTGTTTTTCTTTGACTTTATGGACTGATGATATTAATAACAATGCTAGAAATGCTTTATGTACTGAGTTTATTTGTTATTGTATGATTTCTAAATAGGCTCGACGTGCTTTGCGCGCGTTGAAGGGGTTAGTGAGGCTGCAAGCATTAGTGAGGGGACACAATGTGCGGAAGCAGGCTCAAATGACAATGCGGTGTATGCAAGCGTTGGTACGGGTGCAGGCGCGAGTGAGAGCGCGACGACTCCAGTTGAGCCACGAGAGTTTTGAGAAGGAAATGGATGAATATGAAGAAGAAGAATTTGTGAGACAACAAGAGAGGACTTCAACTAAGCCTATGAGTCCTATGAGAAGATCATCAGGCATTAATAATAATAACAATAATAATGGTTTGGATCATAACAAACGTCAAAGTAGCAAAAAAGCTAAAGAAAGTGATTTGAAAAAACATGAAGCTGCAATGAAGAGGGAAAGAGCTCTTGCATATGCTTTCAATTATCAACAGGTCAGTGAACTCAATCAATTTTATACAAACTGAATTATGAACAACCTAAATGATGAAAGTGTGACATTATGCAACATTTTGTTTGTAGCAACAGCAAAAGCAACATCTACTACGAAGAGATAAAAATGGTGAAGATGATGTTGATATGAGAAGCTATAATCCTAATGATAAAAATGAAAAAGCCCAATGGGGTTGGAATTGGTTGGAGCGTTGGATGTCATCTCAACCCTACAATGCAAGACACTTAGGACAACGTGAAACCTCTTACATGACACTCCCTTCAACAACATCAACAACAACAGATAACATGTCTGAAAAAACCGTTGAAATGGACATGGTTGCAACACCAAGTAGGAACAATTTCAATATGGGCTTAATGGGCCAAGATTTTCATGATGCAAGCCCAGCTTTCAATAGGGTCCATCAAAGACCACCAAGCCCGGGCCGACCTAGTTACATGGCCCCAACTCAATCTGCTAAGGCTAAGGTTCGGGTTGAAGGCCCATTTAAGCAGATGGTTTCATCTGGGCCTTATTGGAACACGTCTACGAAGGGAGGATCTGTTATTGGATCGGGCTGTGACTCGTCTAGCTCGGGTGGTGGAACGGCTACTTATCAGGCCCCGAGAAGCCCAGGCCCAAGAGTTAATGGTGTTCGTTCGCAGTCTAATCGGATTGTGGGTAGTAGTCAAGAGTATGTTGAGGATTGGGCCCTTCCACTTGGAGCCCATGGTTGGGCTTAATTTGCTTTTTGAAAAATAATAATAAAGTGTTTATATTCTCTGTGATTTGATTTTATGGTATGGATTGATAATTATGGAGAGTTTAATAATGTTGTTGATGTCATGAACAATTTTTTGGGGATTGTACTATCTATTAAAGATATTTAATATTGTATATCACATGTAAGATGATGCTATTTGCTTTTGATTTAATATCTTTCTATGAAAAGATTGAAGTAGTGTTTAATTTGGTGGATAAATTTTTTATTGAATAAAAAGCAACATTACATTGTTACATAATACTATACCTTTTTTTCTTATAACCTTAGCCTATACACACAACCTTAGTCAACACAATTATTTGATCTCTTTCATGTAGTTTTTTTTTAATATAAAAGTCATACTCATTTCCACTTTACTTTTTAACATTAATTTCTTACATTTTCATTCATAAGAAATATCGAATTGAAAATTCTATCATCAAAACTTCTTTAAGTGATTCTTGTGAGTTAGACTAAAATATGATTCCACGTATGAGAGTGTTTATGGGTGGAAATTGAGAATTATTCAATTTCACACAACAGTGTAAGAATTGAAGAAGAATTATTTTCTTATATATTCAAAAAAATTAGACATTAGATAGTAAAAATTCATACTTTGAAGAGGCTCACTCGATTGGAAATTGAATATTGAAGTGGTGAAACTTCAAAATTGGTGGTGTTGAACGAGAAGTGTTCAAGAGCGTATTTTGAAAAAAGATTTCTAAAATTTAAGGTTTTTGTTAAGTTATGAAAGAGTCGGAGGGTCATCATATTGGGATAAGAGCAACTATATAAGTGAAAGAGATATCACATCTTAATTTGAAATTTGAACGCATTATGTTTATGAATCCTCTCCCTTGTAAAGTATTCAGCATTCACTTTTCATCTATTACTCTCATTTATATATCAATAGTATCTCATTCAAGTATGAGTTCATTCATTCTTATGAGTATGCTTTCCCTTAAATGGAATATCTTTTCATCAATATTTACTTGCACCATCGTTACTGGCCATAACGGAACCCACCGCTAAACACCTTGGTTAGGAATACTTTCAATACAAGGAACTTTGGTCGTACCAGACTGTGATATCAATGTTATGTAATGAGAGGGGTCAAAATATCATCACATTGGAATAAAAGCAACCACGTAAGAGATACTACATCTTAACCCAAAATTTTGAGACATCAACTTTATGGATCCTCTCACTTATAAATTATTCAACATCCACTTTTACATCCAATATAGAAGTCTTTGTTCACACTTGATACACCAAATTTTTTTTCCGATATTTCAAATATTAAAGGCTTTGAATTATTATGCTTAAATTTGTTGGCTCAAGGAATTTTTATCGTAAAATTTCATATAAACTATTATAATAAAACTAGTAAGATACATGTGCTATCACACGGGTTTCGTCTGAATTCATATTATACGCTGTGATATCTCATTTGTCAGTTTTAAATTTTTTTTATAGTCCATAAATATTCACATAGCTTCAAATATAGACTAATAATATGCACTGACTTTTAAGTATTAATCCAAATAGTATTTTCAAAAATAATGGAAATATAGCTCAACAAATTATGAGAACGTACTTATTATAAACTTGAAAACTTGAAAAACTATATCTGAGAAGTATATTAGAGAAATTATGTTGGTTGAATATTTAAAAAACTTGCTGAAGTGAATAAACAGTACATTCGATCCTCTAACTTCAATTATATAAAACAAAAACAAAAGAAAGATTTAAAAGATGGAGATTAAAATTATAGCATAAAAGAATAAGGAAATGTTGTTTACCAACAAACACAATGCCTAGAAAATCTATTTGAACACATTATTGGTAAGTACGATGAACAATCTACAATTGTTATCCCATAAATGCGCTTCACATCTACCCATCGATCTATGCCTGTAAAGATCTTCATTACGATTGTTAAGTCTGTGGTTTTATGATTGACAATAATTTTTCTAAAACATGTATCTCAGCAAGATGTTGTGATAAATGTCTTGACATGTTGATCAGACATCACTGAAGACAGATGTTGAGCGTTGTTGTACACCCCAAATTTTTCGTCCCATTTTTGAAGCCATTTATTCAAGACACCTCCTTATGCTTCTAGGGTTCTCAATTGCTCAAGAATACTCAAGGGTTTGAGCATACAAGCACCTCTCCTAAGCAATTGACCTACAACTAAGGTTTTGTGTTTCTCAAAGAAAATTGAGCTTCTAATGCCTCAAGTGGATTTCATGATTCCTCATATGCTTCAAGGTACCCTTATGACAAGTTTTAATCCTTGCATCACAAGTTTGCTCAGTCAATTTGTCAGATGATTGAAAATCATCTGTATTGGACAAAAAGTCATCTTTGACCAATTTATAGCCAAACTTCAATTTTTTTGGTCAATATCAAGATATTGAAGTCACATTAATCATTTGGTAAAGGGTTGAATATGAGTCATCAAGAAAACTCAAGACTCATCAAAAGTCAAAAGTTACCAAACTAGGATTTCCTATGGGAGAAGTCAACTAAACTTTGACCAAGCATAACTTTCATATGCTTTATAAGAAATTTATCAACCAATACCCATTTTGATGAAAATTCAATCCTCTACAACTTTTTCTCTCTAAGCTCAAGTCCAAAAATGCTTCATTCGAGAGATATGAGCCAAAATATTATAGGTCATTTTGAAAGTCAACAAAAAGACAATTTTTGTCAAAGCAATTTACAAAATGATAAAGACTTCAAATAAAAAAATGACCAACATGAAAGTTATAGGATACATCACAAGGTTTCCAAAAAGTCAAAGATCACCTTCATATGACAAAAATTGAGAGTGTTATGATTTGTGCAAGTTGAACAATTTTGAGAAAATGCATGAAGTCCAGTTTGAGCAAAATTGCATTTTTGGGCTAATGGGCCTAAGTTTTTAGGTTCAAACGTGTTTAAAGATCCACAAGTCCATTCATGAATTATATTTTATTTTTATTTCATTTATTTTTATTTTTATTCATTAAATACAAAATAAATTAAATAAAACAACAAAATGATGGACCAAGGTATGTGGGCTTGGTTTTGGATCAGATTTGAGGCCCAAGATCACATATCCAACTTTCCAAAACCGTGTGAATTCAAATATGGAAAAAGTCTTCAAATATAGAAGCTTGAAAAACATGTTTTATTCTTGTTTGATTTGGCTTTGATTGCATAAGATTATTTCCATGTCTCTTGACCTAATGCACTCTCTATATATACTCAATAACGTTAGACCTAAAGGACCACGCAGGCTGCCTAAAAAACAAGGTTTCAAAACACAATTTTTTTCAAAGAATAGTGCCATATTGTATCAAAGTTTCCAGCCTGTTTCAGTCCAAACCAAGGACTGAATCATCTTCTTGAAGTTCCTAGGAACTCATCCAAGCAAAGAAGCATCCCATTCCACGTCCAGAACACTCACGCCCAAGCAAACCATTGGGTAAAATCTTTTTTGAATTTCAATTTCATGATATATGCATATTTAAAAGTTTGTGTGTGTCCAAATGAATTTATCATGTTTTTTAGAACAGTTCTGAACCAAAGAATGTAAGCTTTAACGTTCGGATCACTAGTTGCCATTGCTAGGATAACAAAAATTGAAATCTTCAAATCTATGCATATATGCATTTTTCAGATCAAAATAACCGCACCATTAAACTCGCAGCCCTAAAATTAGGGGGGTGGGGTCCCTCTTAATCTTTGTTTTGAAGGTTTTCGCAGGTTGAGGATTTGGTATAATCGGAGAAGACGACCGGAGCTAGGGCTCTGGCGTCTCTCTGGTTTCAGTTCTTTTATTATATAATATATTGTTTATGTTTTAGCAACAGAAAAGAAGCATGGATCAGTTGCCAAGCAAGCACGTGTGTATTATGAAGGGCATAAGTTCGATCCCTGCCTTTTGCAATATTTTTTTGCTATCTTTCCAAATTCATGCAGGTTTCATAAATTATCATTCAGTTCTATTTCCAAACACAAACAAGCACTTGGCTCAGTGGTAAAGCAGACACGTTATTCATCCAGGGGGCGTGGGTTCTATTCTCACCCCATGCATTTTATTTTCTTGCTTTTAACTTTCTTTTCTCTTTTACTAATTTAATTTGTTTTTATTCATTAAAACCAATTAACATAAAAACCATAAAAATACCTTTTAAAATAAAAATAGCTTTAGGTTTTCTTGACTAATTTTTTTCTTTTAATCAAATTAATTTAGAATTAGATTTTTGCAATCAAATTAATTTTGTAAGTTAAATTAGAATTAGGCTAATTAACACTCAAATTATCTCTAAAAAAATACAAAAAAATAAAATCTTTTAACACCTAGAATTTTTAGGACTTTAAAAGATCTTTTCTAACACTTTTATTTATCTTTTGCATTTAAATTCCTAGAAATAATTGTATAGGTTGCACGTTTTTTTTTTGTAATAGCTTAGTGTTTAATTTCTCGCAAGGTTTTATTAAATATTGTAACTGCCCCGAAGCCATGTAATAGTCCTAGGACTTTACTTTTGGCACTTCTATTTTATATACTTGTATATATATAACTGTTAGATGTATTCTAATAGGGTTTGTATGGAAAGATTAAAATACATTGATAGAAAACCCTAATTCTCAAGATAAATATAACTGAACTGAACACACTTTTCACACTCACACCTCTAGGGTAACCTCTCTTCGTTGCCTTTGGAAATAATAGTCATGTCCCTCGAAAATAGGGATACTTTATCAAAATACCCTCGAATAAAGATCATAGTCCCTTGATGACCCTTCGATGTTGCCTACGAAAAAATGATTTAGTCCCTCCGATACGAAATTTCTAAAGCATCTCTATATGTTGCCTTCAATGACCATTCGATGACCCTACGCCTATCCCTTCACATCCAATAGATAGGGATACCTACCAACTAATGGTATATATAGCACTATCTCTAACGGAGTAAGAAAAGAATTCGAACGACCTTTAATGGGTAAGGAACTTTTAATCGCTTGCTCACAACCTTTTTCACAAACAAAACATTTTTACACATCACACTTTTCAAACAAAATATTTTCAAACACGTTTTACGCATTCTTGAGGTCTGATACAAGAATTATTACAAAGTTATCTTTTCAAAATATTTTCAAACAAATCACACACACAAAGCAAATTTCAAAAAGTGAACTATCGATTAAGAGCCCGTAGATAACTACGGATGAAAGGGGTGCTAACACCTTCCCTTTTCATAACTTACCCCCGGAACTCAAAATATATCAAAGGTCTTTCCTGTTCTTTTCACCTTTCCTTATTGGATAAAAGAAAAGTCGGTGGTGACTCTTGCTATCTTCAACATTTGCGATAAAATGCTAAAAAAGTCAGTTCTCCCACTGTATTACAGAACAGACGACTCTTCTAGGGAATTAAAAGAGGAGTTACCTTAAGAGTTTAGATCACTTTAATTCCTTAAATTGTGTGCTTTGTCTAATTTAAATTTAAGGGTTGTTTTGTTTTATTATTACTTATAAGATCCTACACCCGAATCTAGGGATGCCTTAGGTAAGTAGCAAAAGATCATGAAAACTGTACGGCGTAGACCGATATTGTTGAAGTGATAGCTACGGTTAGTACAACACTTTGGTTTGTACTAATGTTCCTTGAGTCAGTCAAGGATAACATTAGGCTTCCGTGTGGTGTCATTAGCACTAACTTACTTTTAGAACCTTAATTGACCCATCTTGGCCATTATAAGGTACTGAGATGGACGACTTTAGTGCAGTCCAAGGTTGGTTGATACTCGATGCTACGCTAATTGAGATTTGAATCTCGGGATGTTTTGGCAGTAAGCCAGTTGCTGTGCTAAAATAAAGTCTGTGAGAAATATCAGTGATATGAGATTCCTAGAACCCGGTTACTATTTTAGGACAGGTTGAGCCAACTTAACTTTAAATGGGGAATGGTACTTACCTATGGACCTCATGCAAGCCTATAAACCTAAGGCTCTTGTGTGAGTTGTTTACGTTTGCTACTTGTTTAAACATGAGCATAACATCATGACATCATGACATCATGATATCATAACAGTTTCACTAACTGTTTCAAGGACCTAGGGATTTATCTTTATCCCTTGTTGCATGTCATGGCTTCCGCTCACAGAAATACTATCTGAATCAACTTTGAAAGGGTACCTTCCGAGCTTAAGGAGTTAGTCTCAAAGGTTCCCTAAAACTTTAAATTCACCAAAAGACATGGCTATCTACTCAATTTGGTTACCCCCAGTTTTGAAGAAGACATGATGAGTGTTCTGTTCGAGTTCTTTGATCCTAAGCATCAATGTTTTACCTTCCCGGATTATTAGTTAGTGCCCACACTGAAAGAGTTCTCTAATCTACTTGGAGTTCCTATTCTTGATCAGATACCCTTCACAGGTCTAGAGAAAATTCCAAAACTTAAAGATATTGCAACAGCCTTACATCTGAAACGGTCAAACATTGTATCTAATTGGGAAACAAGAAGTGGAGTTAAAGGTCTTCTTGCTAAATTTTTGATCGAGAAAGCTCAGTTGTTTCTAGATGCCATGAGTTTTCATGCTTTTGAAGATATTTTGGCTTTGCTGATCTATGGTTTGGTACTACTCCCTAATCCAGACAAACTCATAGATGTGAATGCCATCAAAATATTTCTTACTCATAATCCTATGCCTAATTTGCTTGGAGATATTCTGCATTCTCTTCATACTCATACTATGAGGAAGCGAGAGACTCTCATGTGTTTCATACCTTTACTTTCCAGGTGGTTTATTTCGCACCTTTTTAGATCATTGATGAAGAATGAACAAGGTTTGAGGTGGTCTCAAAGGTTGATGTAACTCACTTATTCAAATATCTATTGGTGTTCCTGATCTCAAGAGGATATTATTATTATTGACCATTGTGGGGAATTCCCTAATGTGCAACTCCTTGGCATAAGGGGAGGTATCACTTACAACCCTTCTCTAGCTCTACGTCATTTTGGTTATGCTCGAAGAGACGATCCTCATGATATGTTTATCCAGGGTATTTTATTCAACTACAAAAATGACCTTCAAGGTTATCGTCAAAGGTTTATCCGTGCTTGGGGCATGACCAATAAGATTGTAGCAAGACTTTGGGGCATGGGAACTCCATCCCTTTGGAGCCCTACCTCAGATGGGTGTGGTCTCGTGCTCAAAATCTTATAATGCCATATCCTGCTCTCCTACCAGTAATTATGGAGCCTGTTGTTGAAGGAGATGTTCCTCATACCGTTCTTCATCCTAATATGCCTACTGACTTTGAAGAACTACAGAAGTCCTGGATTCAACTCAAGGAAGAAAGGGATACCTTTGAGATTCAGTTCTATGCTAGTGAGAAGAAAGCATTGGAGCTGACGAAACAACTCCACAAAGAGCAGAGCCTTAATGCATATGTCAATACAAAGAGGAAGAGTCCATGGGAGACTTAATTCCTTTGGCCTTAGGAATTTCATAATTTAACTATCTTTTTTTCATTGTAATCCTAAAAGGCAGTTATAATTTGAACTTACTACTAAGTTTCTTTCTTTCCTTTTTTATTAACAAATTTAAATCCCACGAGGTTCTTGAAAACATTGCATATGCATATACATTTACATACCATATCATTGCATAACAAGTATTCTCAAGACAAGTTTCTCATCTTCTTCCTGTTTATTTTAGTAGAAAAATGGCTCTCAAACAAATAGTCAAAGATCTCCAGGCTTAAAATTCCCATTTCCAACAAATGTTCCTAAACTTAGCCAAGGGGAAGGAAGAAGTGAAGGCACTTATCACCAAAGAGAATAAGAAAAAGAAAAAGAAACTAGCCGACATCCTTAACATGGGAAGAAGATTCAGGGGTCCAGTCAAGCTAGTTCAGGATCCCGATACTCCATTAGGCAAAGACGACGAACAAGATAAAGACGATAAGAGTGGTGAAACTGAAAAAAGCAACCATGGTCCTTTTAAATACTCTGATGAAAAGGAAGAAGATTATTTGAATGAAAAATATCCCTCTGCTGATGAAAAATAGAAGCAGCTAGAAGATCGTCTAAATGCTATGGAGAACCAGAAATTTCCTGGGTTGGATTTTGAGGATTTGGGTTTAGTATCAGGAATTGTCATTCCCCATAAGTTCAAGGTCCCCACTTTTGCAAAGTATGACGGTGTTTTTTTCCCAAAGCTTCATCTGAGGTCATATGTCCAGAAGATTCAACCACACACTGGTAATAGGAAGTTGTGGGTGCATTTCTTTCAAGAGAGCCTATCTGGAACACAAATGGAATGGTTCTATCAACTAGAAGGGACCAATATCCATACCTGAAAAGATTTGGCTGCTACTTTCTATAAGCAATACTAGTATAATGCTGAACTTGCACCAACCCATATGTAACTACAAAGTATGTGTTGTACCCCAGAATTTTCTCTCCCATTTTCAAGACAAATTGTTTCAATAGGTCTCCTCATATTCATGAAGGTCTCAAACACTCAAGATCAGATGGACTCTCCTCCTAAGCAATTGACCTACAACTAGGGTTTTGTTTTTATAAAATAAAGTTGAGCTTATAATTCTTCAAGTGAGTTTCATGGTTCCTCATATGCTTCAAAGAATCTTCATGTCAAGTTTCAAGCCTTACATCACAAATTTGCTCAGTCAATTGCTCAGATGAGTGAAAATCAACTATATTAGACAAAAAGTCAATTATGGTCAACACACAGTCAAACTTCAAGATTTTTGGTCGACATTAATATTTTGAACTCAAATTCATCATTTGATCAAGGATTGATCACGATTCATCAAGAAAAGTCGACATGTTCAAAAATTCAAAAGTTGCTAAATTAGGGTTTTGACCATTTCTTTAGGAGAAGTCAACTGAACTTTGACCAAGCATAACTTTCACATACTTCATCAGAAAATTTTAAAAAAAGGCCTATCTTTAATGAAATTCAAATATCTACAACTTTTTCTCTCTAAGCTCAAGTCTAAAAAATGTTTCATTTGAGAGATATGAACAAAGACATTACATGTCATTTTAAAAGTCAATAAAAAGACATCTTTTGTTAAAGAAATTTACATCAACTTAAAGACTTCAAACGAAAAAGTGACAAACATGAGAGTTGTAAGGGACATCTTGATCTTTCCAAAAAGTCCAAGATCACCTTTATATGACAAAACTTGAGATAGTTATGATTGGTGCAAGTTAAACAATTTTGAGAAAATGCATGAAACCACAATTCGACAATTTTGGACTTTTAGGCTAATGAGACTAAGTTTTGAAGTTCAAACGTGTTTATGACATGTTTAGGGACCCCTAAGTTCATTCATGCATTATTTTAGTTTTTTATTTCATTTATTTTGACTTTATTCATTTAAATTCAAAATTAAACTAAATAAATATTAAATAAATGTATAAGGCATGTGGGATTTTATTTTGGATCATTTTGAAGTCCAAGATCACATATCCAACATAACAAAACCGTGAGGGATGAAGAAAGAAAGAGATCTTCATGTTTTAAAAAGTTTTGCAATTATTTTGGAAATAAATAATGACTTTGATTGCACATGTTTCCTTCCAAGAATGTTAACTTAAAAAATCATCCATTATAAATAGAGGACACGCTCCATAAGACAAGGACACATATTGACTGCCATAGAAACAAGTTCTCAAACGCAAAATTTCCAAAGAATAGGTGCAAATCATATCCCAGTTTTCCAGCCATTTTCAAATGAAATGAAGCCTCAAATCATCATCCTGACATCCCCAAGAACCTCCTCAAGTCCATAACCACGCTCAACCGTGCCCATAATGCCTCCTCTCAATCACACTGATGGTAAGAATTTTCTAATTTCAAATTTCTTAATCCTTGTGTTATGAATAAGTTTCATATGTCTAGGTGTGTTAAACAAGAAACATAGAATATGTTGGAACCAAGCGTGTGAAGAAAAGGGAGGGGGTTCGAACCCCAGCGATGCCAAAACCCTTTTTGCTTTACTTTCTTAATTTTCCCTTTCTTTTTATTAGTTATTTTATTATTAATTAACTTATTTTAATCAAAACTTATACATAAAAAAAATCAGGAAGAAGCCATATAATAAATTCAACAAAGAACATTAATTTTAGAGTGTAAATTAATTAATTAATTTTTTTGGACAATTAGATTTTAGAAGTTTTATTAATTAAAATCAATTATAATAAGGATTTTAATTATTATTAATTAACACTTAAATTATTTTCATAAAAACACCAAAAATATGAACTTAGATTTTTAGGGCATTTAAACTTTTTTTCCAACATTTTCTTATTCTTATTGCTATTTATTTACTTAGACAATTGTATAGGTCGCACAGTTTAATGTAATAGTTTAGATTTACATTCCCACATTTTTAAAATTATGTAACTCTCCCAAAGTCCTGTAATAGTGTAGACCTATATTCTTGCTTTATCTTTTGCCTTTATATGTTTGTATATATATAACTGCTAGTAAATAAGCTTGTATGATAAGAATAAAATCAAACATAGATAACTTTAATTTTCAAGATAACATAACTGAAACCAATACACTTTGCACACTTCACCTCTAGGGTAACCTCTCTTCGTTTCCTTGCGATACTAATGGTCACATCCCACGAAAATAGAAATACTTTAGCAAAGACCCTCAGTTAAACAATATTATCATGGTCTCTTTCGAATAAAGATCATAATCCCTCGATGACCCTTTGAGTTTCCTACAAAATGATCTAGTCCCTTTGATGACCCTACGAGAAAAATGATGATAGTCCCTTCGAATTGCTAAAAGTATTGTTACATGTTGCCTTCTATGACCATACGACGACCCTACGTATGTCCCTTCACATACAATAGATAAGGCTACCTACCAACTAATGGTGTGGATAATATTATCTCTAAGGGAGAAGGAAAATAACAAGAACGACCTTTAGTGGGTAAGACTCAACAAATTGCTTGCTCATAACAGTTTCAAACAAACAAATTAGTTTTTACACCTTAGATTTCAAAATAAATATTTAAAAAAAAACACTTTGTAAACATTCTTGAGGAATGATACAAGAATTATTACAAAGTCTGCCTCACAATTGGCATTCAAAATATTTTCAAATCACACACACACACACAAAGAAAGTTTAAAGTGAGTTGAGCAATTAAGAGCCCGTAGATAACTACAAATGAAAAGGGTGCTAACACCTTCCCTTTTCATAAATTACCCCCCGAACTCAAAATCTATCAAAGGTCTTTCCTTTTCTTTTCACCTTTCCTCATTGGATAAAAGAAAAGTCGGTGACAAATTTTGCTATCCACAACATTTTCGATAAAATGCTAAATAAGTCAGTTCTCCCACCGTATTACAGAACTGGCGACTCTGTTGGGGACTAATTAAGAGAGGGGTTACCTTAAGAGTTTAGACCATTTTATTTGCTTAAATTATATGCTTTGTTTGCTTTAAATTTAAGGGTTGCCTGGGTTTATTATTACTTGTAAGATCCTACACCCAGATCTAGGGATGTCTTAGGTAAGTAGCAATTGATCATGAAAATTGTACGGCATAGACCGATATGGTTAATATGATGGCTATAGTTAGTATGACACTTTGGTTTGTACTGATGTTCCTTGAGTCAGTCAAGGATAACATTAGGCTTCTGCGTGGTATCATTAACACTAACTTACTTTTAGAACCTTAATTGACCCATCTTGGCCATTAAAAGGTAGTGAGATAACCGACTTTAGTGCAGTCTAAAGTTGGTTGATACTCGAAGCTACGCTCATTGAGATTTGACTCACGGGTTGTTTTGGTGGAAAATTAGTTGCCGTACTAAAATAAAGCCTTCGAGAAAGATACGAGATATGAGATTCTTAGAACCCGGTTACTATTTTAGGACAGGTTGAGCCAACTAAAATTCAGTGTTGGGAAGGGTACTTACCTATTGACTTCATGCAAGCCTTTAAACCTATGGTTACTTGTGTGACTTGTTTGTATTCACTATCTAACAACTTTAATTCCTCGCAGGATTTGTTTGTATAAACTCATTTGTTCTCATCACCTTAAGCTTTTTATTAGTGCATGGCATACACATCATGTCATTTCATAAGATAGCACTGTTACTAACCATTTCAAGAATCTTAGGGATTTATGGTGCAATATTTGCAGGATTGTTATAAGCCAAATTTCTATAAATGGGCAAGAGGATTTGTTTTCCTCTAGCCAGATGTTGTCAAGATCAAATTGCATTTTCTTGAGTTAGAGTCTATGAGCCACTTGATATGGTGAGCTTTATTCTTATAGAAGGACGTTCGAAGATGAAAACTTAAAGTTCTTCAGACAAATCTGCAACTAAATTTAATTTTTAATGTTTCAAACTAGATTCCTTAAAGATCCTTGAAAACATTGCATACACATCTACATGCCATGTCATTGCATAACAGGTTTCTAAGACAGATTTCTCATCTTCTTGCTATTTATTTCAGCAGAAATGGCTCTCGAACAAACAGTGAAAGATCTCCAGGCTCAGAATTCTATGTTCCAAGAGATATTCCTAAGCTTAGCCAAGGGGAAAGAAGAACTGAAGTCAATCATCGTTAAAGATAAGAAGAAGAAGACAAAGAAACCAATTGGCATTATCAATATTGGGAGAAGATTCAGAGGTCCAACTAAACAGGTCAAGGAGATCGCGATCCCAAAGCATAATGATAATGAACAGGATGATAATGATGAAAGTGATAAGCATGAGGAAAATAACAATCATGGTTCTGTCAAATACTCTGTTGAAGAGGAAGAAAATTATTTGGATGAACACTATCCCCTTGCTGATGAGAAGTATAAGCTGTTAGAAGAGCGTCTAAAAGCTATAGAGATCCAGAAGGTTCCTGGCTTGGACTTCAAATAATTGGGTTTGGTCTCAAGAGTCGTCATTTCTCCCAAGTTCAAAACTCCAACATTTGCTAAGTATGACAATGTTTCTTGCTCGAAGCTTCATTTGAGGTCATATGTTCGGAAAATCCAACCACACACTACTGACAAGAAATTATGGATTCATTTCTTCCAAGAGAGCCTGTCTAGAACACAGTTGGAATGGTTCTATCGACTAGAAGGGACCAATATTCATACCTGGGAAGATTTGGCTACCGCTTTCTACAAGCAGTACCAGTATAAGCTGATCCCGCACCAACTCTTATGTAATTGCAAAGTATGTCCATGGGCTCTAATGAAAGCTTCAAAGAGTACGCCCATAAATAGAGAGATCTCGCAGGCAGGGTCCAACCTCCTTTAGCTGTCAGGGAATTAGTTGACATGTTCACGAGCATGCTGACAAATCCTTTCTATAATCACCTACATGGAAATTCTTTAGCCAATTTCACTGAACTGATATTGACAGGTGTGATACGGTGGGAGAACTGACTTGAGGTTTTGCGTTTGTGTTCTCAAATGTTTGGGTTTAGCAAGAGTCGCCACCGACTTTTTATTTTATCCAAAGGAAAGGTCAAAAAGCACAGGAAAGACCTTTGAGATGTTTTCTTGGGTTCGGGGGGTAGATTATGAAAAGGGAAGGTGCAAGCACCCTTTTCATCCATGGTTATCCATGGGCTCTTAGTTACTTGTTTAGATCACTTGCTTTGCTTTTTCAATTGTTTGAAATGGTGCTTTGTGTGTGGTTTTGAAAATGTTTTGAAAAGAGGCCATCGTTGTGGCAACCTTTGTAATGATTCTTGTTTGAATATATACAAAGGTGTTTGTCTTTTGAAAAGATATTTCAATGTTTGAAAGTTTGTTTTGGGAAACGTTTTAAAATTGTGTTGTGAGGTGTGTTTGAAAATAGCAAGGATGTTTTTGCAAGTTTTGATCAAGTAACTAAGAGTTGTCTACCCTATTTTACTCAAAGATCTTTCCTACACATTTTTAACCCTTATGACAGTGTTGTTTTACCATTGCATTTGGTAAACAACCTTGTATTAGGATGTTAAACGGGACAGACGTGAGTCATCGTATTGACCATGATAGCAATTGTGCTAAGTATATTTAGTAATTTTTGAGGGACTAGATCATTTTTGTATAGGCAACCAAGATAGCGTCATCGAGGGACTATGATCTTTTGTTTTGTTTTTGTTTTGTTTTTGTTTTGCCAAAGTACTCAACATGCATAACATGACCCTTTTAAAGGCAACAAGTGGATGAAACCCTAGGGGTGCAAGTGTACATTGTGTTGTCAATTTTCATGCTTTTTGTCTTTGTATTAGTCAAGCTATTTGTTTTGATTTTGGATTTTTGCATACAAACCCTAGTCTCTAACATGGCATATTTGTAAGCATAAAGTGCGTAAAATAAATCTACACTATTACAACATTTGATATGGGAAGGGGGATACAATTTTGAATGGGGATTATTTTGCAAGAAATTAAAACCCTAATATTTACTATTACATCCAAATTGAATAAATGGTACAAATAAATAAATGGACAAGTATTTAAATGATCAATTAAATAAATGTACAAAATATCATGAATATGCAAAAAAAAATTTTGTTTATTTTTTTTATGTATGTAAAAAAAATATTTAATGTATTAAAAAAGAAATAAAAAGATAATTATTTTATTAAGGGTAAAAACCCTAATTTTCTTTAAGAAAGTATATATATTAATTATATTATTTATGTACAATAAAAATAAAATAAAATATGTACAAAAATAAAAATATATTAGAAAAAAATATTATTTAAGTATAAATAATAAAAATAAAAGTATAATATCTTTATGTATTATTTTCAAGTTTTCATTAAATAAAATAAAAGTATATAATCACTAAATTATTTTTATGTTAGAAAAATAAAAATAAAGTACAGAAATAAATGTGAAAATTTATAAAAATAATTTTGGTATTTTTTATGTTTAGAAAATAATGAAATAAAATCAGAAATGAAAAATAAATGCAAAAATACAAAAATATAAAGAAATGGGCCAAGGGGGTGCAGTCAGCAAGGCAGGGGGTGCCAAAAACAAAAAGCAAAAGCCCAGCCCAATTCCAAGCTTCGTCTTCAACCTTGTCTCAGAAATACGCGCGCCTGTACAAAATATCCAGATCCTGCATACGTGCTATAATGCAAAAATTCATAACATCAAAGTTGTAGCATTTTTCAAGACGAATTCAACCATATAAGAAACTTAATCTAACTCTCAAAGACCAGAGAGAATTTCTCTGGCCCTAAATCCTAACCTAATTTTTTCAGGAAGTTCGTGAATCAAATTCTCTTAACATGCTTAACTTAAATGAAAACTGAGCATATGTACAGTTTCATGGCTATGAATACTACATTTTTTATTCACAAACCTAAGCCTAATGATTCCTAAATAGAGAGATAGGAAGTTGATAAAAACCTGTTTCAGTTGAAATCGTGTATGACAATGTGGAGCTTTTCAGTGAGGCTTGAGGTGTTTGGGAGCTTGCTTGAACTTCCTCTGACCTTTCCCAAAGCCTAGTTTGCCTTGAATGTGCTTGAACAAGCTTGTAGAACTCAACCTGCACAAGCTGAAAACAGAAATGGTGAACCTTGTAAAGGGAGTTACAGTCACTCTTCAATGGTTGGGATAGCTTGGATATATTATGTGGAATGTGTTTGAACCAGTTTGAGGCAAAACGCACGAGGTTTTTTTGCTATGGAAGTCAAACTGCAGGGAGTGCTCTGTTTTGCAAATGGAAGGTGATTTTGTGCCATGGAAGGTTTGAGGGCTCAATGGCTCATATTTTTGGCTCAAGGGAATTCACAAAACTTGTTTCAAATGCTTGCCAAAGTTGGTTCCAACAGATGTGCAAATTGTCTTGTATTTTACATGTTTCTTGTATTTTAAGCAAAAGTGAGCAATGATGCAAGACAAGCCTGTACAGGATATCTATCAGCCTGCACCTTGGGATATTGGCCCCTCAAGTTGGTGGATATTATGTGCTGTACCAGATCTTTGTTCAAGGATCAAGGATTCTATTTGACATAAAGCAAAATTGACAAAAATGGCAATGTTGCCTTTTTGCTATTTAAGGATTAATCTTGTGTGCAATCCTCCCATGACCAGAACAAAGCCTAAAACCAATGGATTTGCATTTAATTATTGAGTATGGAAGGGTTTTAGGACCTGTAATCAAGTATAAACAAAGCTGATTAGAGTTTGCAACTTGTATCAATATGAACATGCCATGGATCAAAAGTGAGTTTTTGCCAACTTCAAGCCTTCAATTCTCCCTAACCACAAATGATTTTGGGGAGTTCTTGGACTTTTTAGAAAGCTTTTAACATGCTTTACATTCTATCTTTGAAATGCATTTTGAGATTCCAAGTGGAACTATGTTAAAAATGGTCATGAAGATAGGTCAAAATCCTGCCTAAACTAGGGCAAAATTTCACTAAGTTAAAAGTTTCATGGACCCTTGTTCCAAAAATCATAACTTGAGATCCAAGCTTCTTTTGGGAAAACTTTGTGAATAAAAGTTGTATACTTTGTGGAGGACTAAAACTTTAATGTTGGAAGTTTTGTTTGAATCCAATTGCATCATGGTGAAAATGTTGGGCAAAGTTGGGAAAAATTAAGAAAATTTCATTACTTAGAAAAATTCTAAGTTATGAAAATTTTCAATCTTAAACCCTAATTTGCAAAATTGGGTTTCTTGATGAACAAGTTTCATGTTTTGACACATCTTGATGAAAAATGACCCTTGGCACTTGATTTTGACCAAAAAGTCAAAGTTTGACTTTTCAGTGTACAGTCAAATTTTGATCAGTTGATTGAAAAATTCATCTGTCAATCCAATGCAATTGAGATCTTTTGAACCTTGTGAATAGGTCAAGATGATGCCATTGAATCCTTGAATCCATTCTTGAACCCAACTTGCCATTGGCTAGGTGAAAAGTCAGAAATTGCCCTTCTGCAGTCAAAACCCTAAAAATGACCATTTTGCCCTTTTGATGATCTGATCAAATTTCTTGAGGAGTTATGGTCCAAACTTGATCAAATGGTTCATATGAGTCTATAATGTTGATGTGGATAAAAAATTATGAGGTTTGACTGTAAATTGGCCACAATTAACTTTTTCCCCAATACAGCTGATTTATAGGGCAACTGTCCAATTGACTAGGTAAAAATTTGATTCAAAGCTTGAAACTTGGTAGAGGCAATCTTATAATACCAACATGAAGTATGAAAGTCCCTTTGAGCATTAAAAGTCCAAAAATCCATGTGCAAACTCAAACCCTAATTTAGGTCATCAGTGCAAGGAGATGTCTTGAGCAGAGCAAAACCCTAATCCTGTCTGGAGTTCAAGGAGTCTGGTGAGGGGAAATCTTGATAAAATAAGATGGAAAATTTTGGGGTACAACAGCTGCCCCTATTCAATCTTCTTGAACCTGAAGAGTTAGATTAGCGAGTTTTCCTTTCGTGACTCGGAGCTAAAAGAGGATTGGACACTAGAGTGCCCGTAAATTTGCACTCGTCAAAATGTAGCTGAGGAATGGGCTTAAAGATGCCATTTGGAGATGGTAGAATATTGCTGGAGATGGGCTTAAAGATGCCATCCAAGACTTGTTTGTTGATAATCAGGAGAATGAATGTCAGAATGGTATCCGTATCTGGAACGTATCTGAGTTGTATCTAGAGATTAGATTCGTATGAGAAAAGGAATGGCGTCCATGTCTGGAGCGTATCCGAGCTGTAACTGTATTTGATTCTTGAATGAATATCAGAATGACTGTCGTGTCTGGAGTGTATCTGTATTGTATCTGAATTTTGAATGGGCGACAGAAAAACATCCGTGTATCGAGCATCTCTGGGCTGGGGATAAATTTCGAATGAGTGAGAGAATGGCAACCGTGTCTGGAGCGTATCTGGACTGTATCTGAAGTTGAGATCTTGTATGAGTAGTAGAATGACTTCTGTGTCTGGAGTGTATCCGTACTGTAACTGAGATCCAGACAAGTGACAGAATGACTTCCGTGTCTAGAGTGCATCTGAACCTAAAGTTGATAGTTGAATCTGAATGAGAAATAGAATGGCTTCCATGTCTAGAGTGTATCTAGTCTGTATCTGATTGCTGAAGTCTGAATGAGTAGTAGAATGATCGCCGTGTCTGAAGTGTATCCGTACTGTAACTGGGATCCGGACAAGTGACAGAATGACTTCCGTGTCTGGAGTGCATCTGAACCTGAAGTTGATAGTTGAATCTGAATGAGAAATAGAATGGCTTCCGTGTCTGGAGCGTATCTAGTCTGTATCTGATTGCTGAAGTCTGAATAAGTAGTAGAATGACCACCGTGTCTGGAGTGTATCCATACTGTATCTGAAATAAGAGATCTGAATGAATAGCAGAATGACTTCCATGTCTTGGAGTGTATTCGTACTGTATCTGAAATCTTTGAACATTTGTTAAAGGTAGCTTTTAATCTTATACTGAAAAGGGTAAAATGTTAGCTAAAACACAAAGTTATGTTGCATGACATGTATGATGCAATAAAATGTGTTCTATCAATGTTTATGATATATGAATGTAATGTATGTGTATGTAAGTTGATTAGCTGTCTTGCTGAGGAAAACAAATCTTTGACAACTGCAGATAATGAAATCTTTGACTGCTGCCGGGGAAAATAAATTCTTGACCGCTTGTTGGGGATAGAAGATCCTTGGCAACTTGTGAGGATGTGAGAATCCTTCACGACTTTCTGGGGAATAAGGAAAACCCTGATAATCTCTACTGGGGAATAAAAACCTGGGAGACTTCAACTGGATAAATGAGATCGAGAATCTTCGATCTGCTGGGAAATAGCTTTGGTGGGGAGAATGCTTATTTTGTTGAAGAGTTCTCAAGAGCTTGGGTTGTATGCCAATCTACTGGGGAATTTGGAGGAAAATGGATGGTACTCCACCAGGGTTTAAGGGTTGAAGTTTTGGACTCCGCTGGGGATTTTTGAAACTTAACTCCACTGGGGATATGTATTTCAAAGCTTCAACTCTGTTGAGGATCTGGATGATGTACTGCAGGGGATTTCTTCCGGAGTAGCCTAAAGACGTTTTCCTATACTTTCAACCTATCAGTAATTATTCTTTCTTATTTCGTTTTATTTGTAAGCAGTGATTATATTCAAATGTATATGCTCATTTAATAAATTGTTGGACGTTTTCAAATAAAACACAAGTGTAAAAAAGAAAGAAAAGGCAAACAAATTTCTGCACTTTGAAGTATCTTTATATTAACTTTGTATAAGTATTTTGTACAAAGGAGACAGACACCCTAGTAAGAGAATTTTGTCATAAAAATGAGAAAAAATTTATACAAAGAAAAATGGCTATGTGTAACAATTCCATGGGGTTCCCATTCTGCTATAGCCTTCGTAACTCTGAGTATCTTGTTCATTCGTTGCTTCGTTCGATGTTGATTAGGTTGATCAGAAGCTCGGAGCTTGTCTGTGAAGAGATTGTCCTTAAAGTGATCCGGCGAGACATATTCATACACTTTAATTCCCTAACTTTTGCCTGGACCGCCCTTTCGGGTTTTTTATCCACCGGGAAACCCTTTTTTGCCCAAGTCGCCCTTTCGGGTTTTCAACTTGTCGGGTGTACAGATTTTTTATTTATCCCTAATTTTTGCCTGAACCGCCCTTTTGGGTTTTCGATTCACCGGGATGCCCATTTTTACCCAAGTCGCCCTTTCGGGTTTTCGACTTGTCGGGTCATTTTATGCGTAATACCTTTTGACTATGTCTGCATTCACAGGCTGCGACAAGTCATCGCCGTCCATGGTGGTCAAGATCATTGCTCCACCAGAAAAGATGTTTTTGATCACAAATGGTCCTTCGTAAGTAGGAGTCTATTTGCCCCTGGGATCACTTTGCGGCGAGATGATCCGCTTGATTACAAGATCTCCAACTTGATATACCTGGCGCTTGACTTTCTTGTTGAAAGCCTTGATCATATGTTTCTGATACGCCTGACCATGGCAAATAGCAGTAAGTCGCTTCTCGTCAATCAAGTTAAGTTGATCAAGCCGGGTCTGAATCCAATCGTCTTCACTCAAACCAGTATCCTTCATGATTCTCAAGGAAGGAATCTGAACTTCCATAGGTAAAACAACTTCCATGCCATATACCAAAGAAAAGGGGGTTTCCCCAGTTGAAGTGCGTGCCGTGGTACAGTACCCGTGCAGAGCAAACGGTAACATCTCATGCCAATCCTTGTAGGTGTCTGTCATCTTTTGAATGATCTTTTTGATATTTTTGTTCGTGGCTTCGACAACACCATTCATCTTAGGCCGATAGGGAGATGAATTGTGATGTTGAATCTTGAACTGCTCGCACAGAGCGGTGATCATAGTATTGTTCAAATTTGTACCATTGTCAATGATAATCCTATCGGGGACACCATACCGACATATGAGGTTCTGCTTGATGAAGCGGGCAACCACATCCTTTGTAACGGAGGCGAAGGAAGCTGCTTCGACCCACTTGGTAAAGTAATCAATGGCTACCAGGATGAAACGGTGTCCATTGGATGCAGTAGGCTTGATCTCTCCAATCATGTTGATTCCCCACATCGCGAATGGCCAAGGAGCTGTTAAGACATTGAGAGGAACTGGGGGAATATGTACCTTGTCAGCATAGATTTGGCATTTGTGACAAGTACGGGAATGTTGATGACAATCAGCTTCCATGGTAGACCAGTAGTAGCCTTCCCGTAGAATCTTCTTAGCCATCGTATGACCACTTAAGTGGGTGCCAAAGGTGCCATTATGTAGTTCAGCCATGATCTGCTCAGCTTCAACCTTGTCCACACAATGGAGTAGGACACAATCAAGATTGCGCTTGTATAGGATACCGTTACTCAGAAAGAACTTGGCAGCAAACCTCCGTAAGTACTTTTTGTCGTTGATTGAAGCTCCTTCAGGGTACTCTTGTGCTTCGAGATACCTTTTGACGTCGTGAAAACAAGGTCGGTCCACCACTTCTTCGGTATTAATCTTGTGACAATGTGCAGGTTCGTCCATTCGTTCAATGGTGATTTGAGGTGCCTCATTATCCCAATTAAGTTTAAACATGGATGACATTGTAGCTAGCGCATATGCCAACTGATTCTCTTCTCGCGGGAAGTGCTCGAAGGTAATCTGTTCGAAGTGTGGTAACAATGTCAAGACATGTTCTTTGTAAGGGATGAGGTTAAGGTGTTTAGTATCCCACTCTCCTTTGATTTGACTGATAACCAAAGCTGAGTCCCCGAATACAACCAAAGATTTGATTCCCAAGTCAATAGCAGCCTTGAGACCAAAGATACAAGCTTCATACTCGGCCATGTTGTTGGTGCAGCTGAAGCAGAGTATAGTAGTGAAAGGTGTATGGCAACCTTCTGGAGAGATAAGCATCACGCCGATACCATTCCCCAATGCGTTGGAGGCACCATCAAAGTACAGGGTCCATCAGGATCCTAGTTCAGGTTCGTCATACGGTATGTTCTCTTCAATGTTATCCAAAGTCATGATATCCTCGCCGGGGAAGTCGAATCTCATGGATTGGTAATCTTTGACGGCTTGATGGGCCAGATGATCAGCTATCACACTCCCCTTTATAGCTTTTTGGGTTATGTACTGTATATCATATTCAGTGAGGATCATCTGCCATCTAGCGATTCTTCCAGATAAAGCAGGCTTCTCGAAGATGTACTTGATCAGATCCATTTTAGAAATCAGCAAAGTGGTATGTGTCAACATATACTGCCTTAGCCGGCGAGCAGCCCATACCAAAGCGCAGCAAGTTTTCTCGAGCAGTGAGTATCGGGTCTCACAGTCGGTAAATATTTTGCTAAGGTAATAAATGGCATGCTCTTTTCGGCCAGACTCGTCATGTTGGCCCAATACGCACCCCCATTGAATTATCCAAAACAGTCAGATACATGATTAACGACCTTCCTTCGATGGGTGGCATCAAGATAGGAGGTTCCAGCAAATACTCCTTGATCTTATCGAAAGCAACTTGACAGTCATCATTCCATTTAACCACCTGATCTTTCTTCAACAGCTTGAAGATTGGTTCACAAGTAGATGTTAGGTGAGAGATGAACCTTGCAATGTAGTTTAGGCGTCCCAAGAAACCTCTGACCTCCTTCTCAGTGCGAGGGGCAGGCATTTCTTGTATAGACTTTACTTTGGCAGGATCAACCTCGATGCCTTTGTTACTGACGATGAATCCCAAAAGTTTACCAGACCTGACTCCTAAAGTGCACTTGCTAAGGTTCAGTCTGAGCTTGTATTCCTTTAACCTGACAAACAACTTTTTCAGATGGTCGAGGTGTTCTTCTTCTGTCTGTGAATGGGCTATCATGTCGTCTACGTAGACTTCAATCTCATGATGTATCATGTCATGAAACAAAGCTACCATGGCTTGCTGATAGGTTGCCCCGACATTCTTCAGTCCGAATGACATCACTTTATAGCAGAAGGTACCCCACTGCGTAACAAAAGTAGTCTTCTCCATGTCTTCGGGGGCCATTTTGATCTGGTTGTACCCTGAAAATCCGTCCGTGAAAGAGAATACCTTGTGTTGAGCTGTGTTGTCAACCAAGATGTCAATGTGTGGTAGTGGAAAATCATCTTTAGGGCTAGCCCTGTTTAAGTCTCTGTAGCCCACGCACATTCTGACTTTGCCGTCCTTCTTAGGCACGGGCACAATGTTAGCAACCCATTGTGGATAGGAAGTAACAGCAAGAAAGCCATCATTAAACTGCTTCATCACTTCAGCTTTGATCTTTTCGGACATGTCGAGCCTCATTCGGCGGACTTTCTGTTTGATTGGTGGATAGTCTTATCTTGTAGGGAGACGGTGAACCACAATATCTGTATCCAGTCCCGGCATGTCTTCATAGGACCAGGCGAAGATCTCAACATATTCATTCAACAGCTGAACTAAGCTCTTTGACACTTGGCTCTAGGTTGGCACCCACTTTAACCTCTTTTCTGTCTTTCTTTGTTCCTATATTGATAGTCTCTAACAACTCTTCATGGGGAAGAATAACCCTTTCTTCCTGTTGCAAAAGTATAGCCAACTCTCCAGGCACTTCACAGTCTTCATCATCTTCGTATTCGGCATGATTGACCAGATCTTCAAAGTCACTGAAGGCCATAGCAGAATTGTTACCCATGGAATCCGGAGTAGATGGGTACCTGCATTTTGTGAGTGTGGATGTGTGTAAGGGATAGCCACCTTTAAACAAATAAAATGTAAAAAAGAAAGAAAATGAACACAAACGTTTATATATGAAAACGTCCATGATTCATTAAAAATGGCATATGAAAACGAAGAATCAAAACCCTTACAAATGGACCTATATGCCCCGGGTAAGGCATAAGGAGAAAAGAGTGTACGAATTGTTTAATAATTATTACAGACCAAACAGGAAATGTTCAAAAGATAAATTACTGATTGATGAAAGTAATGGGAACAAAGTCTTTCGCCTCCCAGTTGTTCAGTCCTCCTTCAATAGTTGGAAAGATCCAGTCTTCAAAATTGCTTTCTTCATCATCATCCTCTAAAGCATGAACTCCATGATGATTGATTTTTAATGGAGGTCCTCCAACCCGGGAGCAATGCACATCCTTCTAACTAGAAGCAGTGAAACCCAAACCGAACTTATCTGTCTTGTAAGGAAAATCTGGCAGTTGACCCCATACTTTCCTTCCTCCTTCCTTGATCACAGCCTCCGCATCTTTAAGGGATGACATCCGGGACACAGGTTTGGTAATGATGGGCACAACAATCATTATCTTGGCTACCGCAACTTCAGGAGAAACCTCTTCAAAGTGTTGGAAATGTGTTTCTATGAATTCACCATCCAACTCCACGTAGCGGAAAGAGTTAAGGTGGCTTATCATATACTCCTCCTCACCATGAACTGTTATGATTTTACCCTGGACGGGGTATTTGAGCATCTGGTGTAAAGAAGAAGTGACTGCCCCAGCATTGTGGATCCATGGCCTTCCCAACAAGCATGAATATGAAGGACGGATGTCCATCACATAAAATGTAGAGTTGAAAATTTCCGTTCCCACCTTAATTGGGATGTCCACTTCTCCGTGAACCATCCGCTTAGAACCGTCGAAGGCTCTAACAATGATATTACTGGGCTTTAAGGTCAAACCTTCACAGTCCAATCTGTCCAACGCTTTTTTAGGTAAGACATTTAAAGACGACCCGGTATCAACCAGAACGTGAGCAAGAGTGGTCCCTTTGCACTCTACTGAGACATGCAGCGCATCATTATGCTTTCTTCCCTTAGATGTTAGATCGGCATCAGAGAAGCCAAGACCATTGTCGGCTGTAAGGCTAGCTACACACTCTTGAAACTGATCCGCAGAAGTTTCTTGAGGCACGTGCGCCGTCTTCAGGAATTTGATCAAGGCTTTGGCATGAGCCTCGGAGCAGAGTAATAAAGCCAGCATAGAGATTTTTGAAGGGGTTTGCCCCAGCTGCTCTACGACATCATAGTCGCTTTTCTTAATTATCTTTAAAATGTCCTCCATCTCCTTTTGGGTGGTCTCGGGGATAACCAAAGTCTGAGCCCTCGTCCTGTCGGGCGCTTCTTGGATCCCCTTACCTTTATCAGCAGTAACAGCAGAGGGTATAGATTTGGGAGTAACAATTTCTTCAATAACCGGACTTCGTACAAATATCTTGACTGGCACAGGAGCACTTGAGGGTCCGAAGATTGCCCTTGGAGGAGAAATCTCCAGAGAGAAGATTCTTCCGCTACGAGTGATATTACTTGTCCCCGTAATATTTCCTATGTCAGGAGTTTCTTCATCGGAACTTTCTTCAACTGATTCGATCTGCTTAACACCGTGGTAGAAGATCTCTCCTCCATAATTCCACGGTATTGTCTTGTTGGACTTATATGGGATAGGCCCCGACATAGTAATCTTCAGCGGTACACACTTTGGATCGGGTGTAATCTTAACAGGTCTTTTGGAGACCTTGGAAAGATTGTCGGAAATGGTGATTATAGCAACATCATTGATTGGAGTAACATGAGTAACAATAGTAATAAGAGTTTTCTTGAAGAGGATTTCTTGAGTATCCATCAGGCGTTGCATTCCTGACTTCAATAGCGGACAGTCGGATTGCAAGGTCGAACAAAGGTAACAATCTTTTTCACAGCCTGGGAAAATCCTGGCTTTCAACAGATTCATCTTGATCATTGGCAACAGAGTCATTAAGTCATCAGCAACGGTAACATGAAGATCTTCTACAATAGCATGGACATTATGACCATGTTTTGGCATAGGAGCAGATATCACATTAGGTTTTTCGGGGGCATCAAACTCCACCTCCTTGGCATCTATTAAATCCTGGATCTTGTTTTTAAGGGCCCAACAGTTGTTGATGTCGTGCCCCACACTGTCCGAATGATATGCACATTTTTCATTTGAATGATAATAGGGAGAAGAGGTATTTGGGTTTTTTGGCGCTTCTTTCAAGTTGGTAAGGTTTAACTTTAACAGATGAGGGAGAACCTGAGCAGGTGTCATATTGATCTAGGTGAATTGCCGTGCAGGCCTTTCCACCCTGGTTTGGTTAGCTCTGGGTTGACTGCTTCGAGGTTGATCGGCTGAGGAGTTTTGGATCATCACAGCCCCCACCGCTGGTCGGCGCTCCATTCTTCCTTGATTTCTCTGGGTGTAAACAGCAGAAACTTCTTTCTTGGCTGGGAAGGTCTTCTTGATAGCGGCAGAAGCAGATGCATCCTTCTGTATTTTACCGCTCTTAATGCCAGCTTCGACCCTTTCACATGTCAGAATTAATTCGGTGAACCCTGCAGATGAGCTCCCGATCAAGTGATTAAAGAATGGACCTGACAGGGTCCCTAGAAACATATCCATAAGCTCTCTCTCAGACAATGGTGGCTGCACCCTTCCAGCCAAATCCCACCACTTCTGGGCATACTCCTTAAAGCCTTCATTAGAAACCATACCCATACTCTGTAATTGAGTATGAGTAGGCGCTAAATCTGCGTTATATTGGTATTGTCGGTAGAAAGCAGCAGCCAAATCCTCCCAGTTATGTACATCAGATCTTTCAAGCTGATAGAACCAATCCAATTGCTTACCCGACAAACTATCTTGAAAAAGTGGACCCACAGATCCTTATCAGAAGAGTGAGGTTGGATCTTTCTGACGTAAGACCGCAGATGCATCTTCGGGCAAGACAAACCATCGTATTTAGCAAATGTAGGTACTTTGAATTTAGGGGGAATGACGATCCCAGTAACCAACCCTAGTTCTTCGAAATCTAGCCCAGGTACTCTTTGTACCTCCATGGCTGCCAGCCGATCTTCCAGATTCTTATACTTGTCGTCTGCAGGAGGGTATTGCTGTTCAGAGTAATCTTTCTCCTCCTCTTCTTCTTCCTCTTCAACTTCAGACTCAGAGGGCATTGCAACTCCCTTTCCTTTACCAACCCCTTCATCAGACGTCGAGGGGAAATCTAGGACCCTTCTAGCCTGGTTCTCAAACCTTCTCCCCAAAGTAGCTACACCCGCTCTTTTCTTTTTCTTCTATTCTTTTTCCTTTTCTTTCTCTAACAGTGCTTTAAGGTCCTCTTGACCCTTTGCCAAGGTCATGAGGAGTTGTTAGAATTGCGAATTATGTGCTTGTAGATCTTTGACCGTCTGCTCTATGTCCATCTTGCTGAAATAAACAACAGAGAGATAAGGAAACCTGGCGTGAAGACCTGTTTATGCATATGATGAATGATGTGTATTCATGTAATGCAATCAAGGATTCAAAGATTCAAATTTGTTGTAAACAAAAAAAAAAGAACGCTGGTCATATTAATAAGACAGAATTTGTTAGTACATAAATGCCCCATGGGCAAAAACAATACAAAATTCTAATGTAAAAAGACGTTGCGCATCCTCTTTGATGCGATGTAAGTGTTGAGAGTCTGCTCTTCATGGAGTCGACGAGTAAGTTCCAAAAACTTCTTCTCACTGGCGTAGAAGCTAGCTTCAAAAGTATTCCATTCTTCCTTGAGTTGTATCTAACTCTTTTGCAAATCTTCCAATGATGTCGGCATGTCAGGATGTAGGAGGGTGTATGGAACCTCTCCTTCCATAACAGGCTCTTTGATCATAGGTAGAATGTAGGGGTAAGGCATCATAAGACTCTAGGCGCGGGTTCGTACCCACTTGAGGTAAGGCTCAAGGGGGATGGAATTCTTGTGTCCCAGTGTCTTACTGTCCACTTTGTTGGGCATCCTCCAAGCCCGGATAAACCTTTGTCGAAGTCCTTGAGCGTCATTGTCGAAGTCAAAAACCAAGTCTGGAATCAGCATGTCATGGGGGCCATCCCTTCGGGCATACCCAAATTGTCTCAGAGCCAAGCAGGGGTTTTAGGTAATGCCTCCTCTAATGCCAAGTAGTGGGACATTAGGGAATTCCCCACAACGATCAATGATGATGACATTTTCTCTGGACCGAGAACACCAATGAACATCAGAATATGTAAGAGTCATCAACCGTTGTGACCACCTCAAGCCTTGCTCATTCTTCAAGACTGATTGGGGAAGGTGAGAAATAAACCACCTTGCTAGAAGAGGAGTACATCACATGAGAACACCTCTTTTCCTCATTGTTCGTGTGTAAAATGAGTGTAGGATATCCCCAAGCAATGTAGGCACAGGATTCCGAGATATGAAAATCTTGACAGCATTCATATCTATAAGCTGATCAGGGTTTGG
The DNA here is from genome assembly GCA_948472305.1 of Vicia faba. Taxonomy (NCBI): domain Eukaryota; kingdom Viridiplantae; phylum Streptophyta; class Magnoliopsida; order Fabales; family Fabaceae; genus Vicia; species Vicia faba. The sequence continues at coordinate 1,356,087,740 of OX451738.1, read as the reverse complement.
GAACAAGACCAACCCATAGATGAGAAGTGCTACAATCTCCTCAAAAGCTTGCAGATCTAGAGAATTCCAAAATCTTTTTCACACTTACACCTTTCAAACAAAAACTTCTTCAAACCCACAAGCACAAAGAAAGCAATATTTTGAAAACAATATGAGCAAGTACCTAAGAGCCCGTGGATAACCACGGATAGAAAGGGTGCTAACACCTTCCCTTTCTATAATCTACCCCCCGAACCCGAGAAACATCTCGAAAAAGGAATTTTTCTGTGCTTTTTTCCTTTCCTTGTTGGATAAAATAAAAGTCGGTGGCGACTCTTGCTTATCGCGACATTTTGTAAACAAAAACGCAAAACGCAAACCGACATCCCAAAATATAGTCAGTTATTTCTCACCGTATCACAGAACTGGTGACTCTACTGGGGATGCTTATAAGTGGGGTGTACCTTAGGAATAGTTCATAATGTTTTCAATTGCTTGACTTGTATGCTTTATCTTTATGGGTTTGAATCGGAGTTACTATAGATCCTAACCTGGATCTGGGGGATACCCTTTAGGTAAGTAGCAATAAACTGTGAGGGAACTGTACAGCATAGACCGATACGGTTGAAGCAGTAGCTACGTTGGTGTGGCACTTTAGTATGTACCAATATCCCTTGTGGCGCAACGAGGAGAATATGGGTCTGCTAAGGGGTCATTAAGCACCAATTGACCTTAGAACCTTTAAATTGACCAACTTGGCCATAGAACAGTAGCAGTATGCTACACTCATTGAGACTAAACTCTCGCGATGATTTCGGCCGCAAGAAAAGGTTGCTAAACTAGAATTATGACCGATCGAGGGTAGTCAATGATATTGAGATCCTCTAGAACCCGATTACTATTTTTAGGACAGGTTGAACCAACTAAACTGAAAGAGGGTAATACCTAAACTCCATGCCAGCGTGAAATTTAAGGGCTATTGTGTGACTTGTGTGCTTTCAAACTTGAACTACTTGCACATTCTTGTTATATGACAACATGAGTTCCTTGCAGGTTTTGTTTACAGTCCTTATCCAATAATCTGGATTTATTGCAGGGTTCACTTACATCACCTCGCACTTTTTCTTAAACGCATAGCATACACATCATAACATCATGCCTTAACATTTCCTTAACCATTTCAAGGATCTCAAGGGTTTGTGATGCAGGTTATGGTAAATCAAATGTCTAGCAAGGGGCAAAGGCGATTTATTTTCCTCTAGCCAAGGTTTTCTAGAAATCAAAACACGATAACTTGAGTCAGGGGCTATGACCCACTCGATATGGTGAGCTTGACTCTTGAAGAAGGACTCTTAACAACATGAAGTTTCTTCAATCAAAGCTGCAAAATTCTAATTCTAACAAGTTTCTTGTTTACCCCGTGGGATCCTTGAAAACATTACATACATATATATCATTGCATAACAGGTCTCCCAGTACAGGTCTCTCATGTTCTCGTTGTTTATTTCAGCAATGGCTTTCCAACCAGACAACCAAGATCTTCAAACTCGAGAAGCTCAATTCAGGGACGTATTCCTAAACCTATTCAAGGGGCAGGAAGAGTTGAAAACACTCCTCATGGGGAACTTGGTCAAGAAAAGTCTTAAAGACAATAAGGACGAACGATTGGAACAACTGCAAGCTGAGTTCAGTGCCATGGAAACCCAGATGCTAGGGCAAATGGCTCTTATCCAAGGCTTAGCTCGGGAACAAGAAGAGCTGAGAACCATTATCAACCAGCTTCATCAAAATAGATACAACAACATGAAGCAAACAGTCAAGGTCGGGGACCAAGTCATTAATCAACTTCCGAGAAGTCAAAGGTTTGGTTTAATGAAGAATAGACCTCTCCAAGTTGCTACTACCTCACGGGTACAACAACAACCTTGCCATAAACAACAGGTTGATCAGAGTAAGCCAAATATACCCAAGAGGCAATTTACCAAGATCAACATGTCGCTGTCTCAGGCTTTACAACACCTGTTGAGATTGAATCTGGTGACGTTAAGGGACCCTCCTAAGAATCCCAACATAGCCTCCCCAAGGTACAATCCTGATGCAAGGTGTGCATATCACTCCAACAGCCCGGGGCATGATACTAACATCTGTTGGGCGTTGAGCAACAAAATTCAAGACTTGATTGATGAAGGAGCATTGGAACTCACACAAGACGGTTAGATTGAATTCTTTTGCCACCCCCCAAGGTTCTCTATTTGAGATGACAAGTACTGAGACGAGAAGACTTTTTGTTCATTAGAATTTTCAAGTTGTAATTTTCTTTTGATTGTTCGAACATTTATTCATGTCAAACTTTATTACTTTATCAATGCATTACATATGTCTATTTTGAATCAATCCATTCGTATTTCACTATATTCAAATTGTTTTCATTTTTTGTGATGATCAACTCTCGATTAAAAAATTCTAAGCCTTTAGACGGAGGATGACGAAAATGATATCAAAATCTCTATAGTATGTTTTTGAATAGACCCCGCAGACGAGGTACATGCATTGTTTCAAATCCTAAACAGTGGAGTTATAAGGAAGATAATCCCTAGTCAACCCCTTTGAGCCAAAGAAGTTGGAGTTTTTCTTTTCACAAATTAAAACCCTTAATTATAACCTGGGATAGGGTAGTTTTCTCAGTTGATCCAGGTGCACAATGAATGGCATCAAAGAAGTCCTTTCGAAACAAAAGACGGTGTTGGTTCCGTATAATCGTAAGGACAAACAATCATTATCTCTCAAAATAAAAGCTCATTAAGTCAAAACCTATGAAGGAGACTTACAAAACTGGGGCATCCCGCTGACTGTAATCACAAGAGAAACAGTTCAGGCAAAAGACAGGGATAATAAAATCAAAAAGAAAGAGATCCTACAAACTCTCAACAAAAATGACTGCCTGTTCAAAATAAACTGTCAGTATCCAAACCATCACTGGAATATCAGAGCAAAGAATCAAACGGGATCTAAATGCATAATTAGCTGAGTTTAGGATCGAAGAACATCACAAAGAATGGGTGGGTACAAATACATTTTGAGCATTTATCCTTTGTTTCTTGAACCGTGAACCAGACCACGTTATAACCCTTAAAAGTCCTAGCTGAGGCATGGGTTATTTCGAAAGCATACTGTTACAAAAGGTATCCTGACTCCTATAGGGCTTGCTGTAAATCCTGAGTTGACATCACATTTTACAAAAAATTGCCTATCTTAGTGAACAAATGCATTTTCAAAAACTTCAAGACAAACATAAGCTTTGCATTCTTAAAATAACATTGTTTGCATATGACTATTTGTTCAAATAGCAGAGAAATTTGCACGACAAATATCTAGTGAACAAAAACCTTTTCAATAAAAAGGGTCACCTCAAGTGGAAAAAATACTTCCAACCAAGGGGCGCGGCATGAGCATTGTCTATCATCCGGGGCAGTCAAGTCAAGATTCAGAGAATCTCTCAAAGATGCCAAATAGCCAGGGGAAAATCTCCATCTGAACCACTTGGGGCATTGGACATAAATTCCAGCAACGAATCTTGCATGATCAAACATCTTCTGGTAGTATGGCAACATGACACTACTGATAGTGATAACTCCCTACACTCTGAGAGCGTGGACATAGTCAAAAAAGTACTATGCATAATCAAAGACCCGCTAGATTGACTGGCCTAGGCAAAAATAAGGGCATCCCGACGAACCAAAAGGGTTCGGGCAAAAATTAGGGATAAAGAATGAAAAATCTTTACACCCGGCAAGTCGAAAACCTGAAAAGGCGGCTTGGGCAAAAAAGGGCATCCCGGTGGACTGAAAACCCGAAAGGGCGGTCCAGGCAAAAATTAGGGATCAAAGCGTACGACCATGTCTCGTCATCTCGTCACTTCCCTACCAGAAGAAGACTTGTCATTTTGACCGAAAGATACCAAGCACCTCATAGGTGGGGATAATACTCGATCCACAGGGCCTCCACAGGCACCTTCTCCCGCAGAAACAGGGGCAAAAAAGTCTCGATGCAAGCCATCGTCATTGTTGTACCCCAAAATTTGCCCTCTCAATTCTCAAGGCCTTTCTTACAAGGATTTTCAAGGTTCAAGCTTGAACAAGTGCATTGGGATTTTCCAATACCAAAATTAAAAGGAGACTGTCAAAAAGGGAGAAAACAGATAAAAATAACATTTTGACAAATTTGGAGGAAAACATGTCTCCTTCGATTTAGCACCCTTCGACTGACTCTTGGCCTTCTTCGAATGCAACTTGGATTACATCCTTCGTTTTGAGCAAGAGCCTCCTTCGAATGAAACTTGGATTACATCCTTCGTTTTGAGCAAGAGCCTCCTTCGAATGCAGCTTGGATTACACCCTTCGTTTTGAGCAAGAGCCTCCTTCGAATGCAACTTGGATTACATCCTTCATTTTGAGCAAGAGCCTCCTTCGAATGCAACTTGGATTACATCCTTCGTTTTGAGCAAGAGCCTCCTTCGAGTGCAAGTTTAGAAACACCCTTCGATTCAGAAGCCATGAACTTCCCTCACACTAAAAGGCAATGACTCCCTTTATGTTTGTTTCGACCCAAGCTTTGATTGGGCAATATGCTTCCTTCGAGCATGAGCTTTCGATTTGGCAATATGTTTTCTTTGATACAAGCTTCGGCTGGGCATTAGCTTGTTTCGACCACAAGGCTTCGACAAAGCATTGACTAAGTTTGTACTAGCTTCGACTGGACAACATTTAGTGTGTTGCATTTCCATCCCTGACAAACTTCAGCACATGGTTGATGGCCCCTTCAAATGATGCACAAACGTGATTTGTTCGAAGGACACTTGTTGGAAGAAAGTCAAACAATATGTTGGAAGAAGAATCTGGTCGAAGGAGGGTCAAAATGAAAGGATGAAATATTCAAAGATGCTTGCTTCCAAGTTCAGGCATGGTACACTGGCCAAAAATGCTGCACAGCAGTCTTGAAACACTGCCCCATTCTTGCACCAAAACAACATACAACCACTGTCCCTCGAAGGCTACAAAGAGCAGTTTACTCAAATTGTTCAAATTATTTTGTTTTCCCTCCAAAAGCTTTAGCCAACTTTGCCTATAAATAAGAGGCTCCAACACATGTTTAAAGAGGATCTTTGGACCAGAGGAACGAATCCCCCAAATTTTCTCAAACACAACAAAACTCTCAAGTTCATCAACACTTGAAAAATCAAAAAACCCAGAATCCCAAACACTCACCTCTTTCGATTCTGAAGAACACCCCACACATAAAAGTTTGCTCAAACTCAAAGACAACCTTCTGTGACAACTCTACGAACCAAAAGCGAACCCCCTATGACTACTCTTCGAATTCCAGAAACATCCAGGTAGCAGTTCAAGTTCGAAACCCACATCCATTCAAGGCCTGAAGCAAGGTAAGTTATTCTTACCTTTGAACTTTTCGTTCCATGGCATAGTAATTTTCCCTTTCGTTTGAAACATGTATATACCATTGTTCCTTTCGTTTCCACCTTTTTTAACATATTTTTTTAGAGCTAAGCCTTTCGTTTTGCTTTATGTTTACCTGAACTTGCTTTAACTATTAAACTGTTTACAAGACAAATGCTAGCATAGCCTCAGGCCATGTTGCCATTTAATGCTTGAAATGAAAGAAACGGGAAGCAGGAAATAGGAAACGAAGCTTCTGGCTTCTACCCTCTTTCTCCAGGTCAAACGAAAGAGACAACCAGAAGGAAAACCCACTGACTTCCAGGCTCAGTCGAAAGGCATTCCCTCACTGACTCCAGGCCCAGTCGAAGGAGGAAGAAAGGAAGATTACATCTTGCACAGATTCCAGGCCTAGTCGAAAGGCACAACATGCTAACCGTGAGGCCTCAGTCGAGAGTCATGCCTTCACCATTTTCAGGACAAATCGAAGAGAGTCAGAAAGTGCAGAATCGAAGGGTTTTCTTCCTCAATCGAAAGACTCTCACATTTTTTGCTTTTTATTTTATTTTTGCCCTTATATTTTCATGCAATTCTATATGGTTGTAATAATGTAGGATTTTATCTTTCTGTGCTTTATTACTTTTATATGCTTGCTAGTAAATAGGATATGTATGGAAAGATAAGATCAACAATAGCTCATTGTTGTACCCCAAAATTTGCCCTCCCATATTCTTCAAAAGTTTTGCCAAGCATCACCTCAAATGGTTCAAGGCTACTCCAAGGATTGCACAGTCAACCATCCTCCTAAGCCAGTCAAAATTAAGGTTTTGGTTCCTTCAAGGAAGTTGAGGTTTTCAATGGTCCAATCAAGTCCCACATGCCTATAAACATTGTCAAGCACCTACATGTCAAGTTTCAAGGCTCACAAGGTCAAGTTGCACAATCAAAAACCCTAATTGCTTCACAATCAACTGCAGGGGCAAAATGATCATTTGGTAGTCAAAAGTCAAAAATTTTGGTCAACATCTTATTTTGAAGCCACAATCATCATTTGGTCAAATCTTGATCATGATTCCTCAAGCATGGCTCAAAAATCATCAAGGTGTCAAAAGTTTCTATTTTTGGACAGCTGAAAAGTCAACTGTACCTTGACCAAGGCATAACTTTTTCATGGTTCATCAGAAAAATCCCATCCAATGCTCATTTTGAAGGGGAAGACATTTCCTACAACTCATCTTCACATTCCAAGTCCAAGAAATGCTCTCACAAAAAGTTATCAATTTCAACATTATAGGTCATTTTCAAAAGTCAACAAAAAGGCACTTTAAGTCAAAGACCATAACTTGATATTGGTAAATCAAAATGACATGGGACCAAAGGCATTGGTTAGAGGACTTCAAGACCTTTCCAAAATGTCCAAGAACATGTTCATAGCTTCAAAATTGAGCAAGATATGCATTGGAGAAGTTGGGAAATTTTTGTGAAAGGGCCAAAGTCAATTATCCTTGAAACTTCATTTTTGACAAAAGGGGCCCACTTTTTCCACTTGATTCAGCTTTGCCATACCTCCCACGTGTCCCATGTTTTATTTCAAGAATAAAAATTAAATTTTCTATTTTTGTTTAATTTTATTTGATTTAATTCATTTTAAATCTTTAAAATTCAAATAAAAATCAAGAAAATTAATGGGAGGATATTTTGTGGTTTGAATAGCTTTGATACACCATAAAACAAATACCAAATTCGTTCAAGACCTATTTCAAGCAAAAAAATTCAAATTTGGAGCAAATATGGCAAGTTATTTCAATGGTGATTATGGAGAAAATCAAAACTTCATTGCAAGGCTTAAAAGCTCCTTAATGTGACTGATTCTCATCCAAGCCTATATATACAAGCCTTGCAAGCCTCATTCAGAACCTAGAAAAAAGGAGAGTGTGCACAAACGGCCAGAGGAAAAGTTCAAAATTTGTCCAAAAAAGTGAGAGATCTAAAGCGGTGTTGCAAACATTTTCAGATCAAAGCAAGCACGTGGCTTTCTTCCTTGCCACTCCCTGAAGCCAAAGCAACCACAAACGCGTCCTAAGATCCACTACCAAGCGCTGTAAGTTGTCTCAAACTCACCCTTGTACATGAAATCATGTTTCTCCATTCTTGCACTTTTTCTGGAAAATAATAGCATATTCATACTCCATGCCTAATTTCCAATGTAACTGCTATATTCAATTTCATTTTTAGGCTTCGTATAACAATACCCGTGCCTAGGGTTCGTTGGTTTTGTTTTTAGGTATTTTGTCTACAGGTGAAATTGGGACGAACCATAAGCATAGTCGTGATCAGGAGACATGGACGATCACAACCATGGGCTTAGATGGAATTTTTGATGCCTAAGGATGATTTTGAGTAAAACCTCCAAAATCCGGCCTTCACCTCCTTGGTTTAGCATTTCTTTTCTTATTTTCTTTCCTTTTATTAATTATTATTATTATTATTTAGTTAGTTCACAAATAATTATTTTCATAAATTCAGAAGAAAAAAACAAAAAAAAATGTAATTATTATTATTATTATTAATTTCACTTTAGTAATTATTTTTGTAAATAAAATACTAACAAATTAATTAGTTTAATTAGTTAATTTTAACCTTTTTTCACAATAAATAAAAACAAATTTAGACTTAGGCTTTTTCTTTTGACATTTTTAATTCTTTTTTTATTTTATTTCATAAAAACATAAAAAAGGTCAAAAAATATTTTCTTGTAATTAAAATAATTAATTAGTTTTCAATTTCATTTAATTACCAAAAAAAGACAAAAAAATTAATTCCCTTTTCTTTATTCGCGCGTATTTAATTTGTTCGATTATTATGTAATTGCTCCGGATATGTAATAGTAAATAGGACCTTTTTACTGTTTTTTTTTATTTTCCGCACTTATTTACTTAAAACGGGTCTTTGTAAAGATTTGGCGATGTATAGACCCGCGCCTTGTAATAGCGTAGGATTTACGTTTTCCGTACTTTAATTTCCGCACCTTTTAATTGCTAACTATCACATGAAAGAATGAATGCCCAAATAAAATCAAAGCGTAGCTCACCTAATGCATGACAAGACAAATAATAACTGAAAATGACACACAATTGACACACCACTCTTAGGGTACGCCTCACTGTTGCCTTGCCCCTCGAAACGTGGTCGTCGAGTACAGGACGTCTTAGTAAGTCCTTATGTCCATAAGCATGGCATAAGGGTAGCTTCTAAGGTGTTCTACCGTTGCTCTGGTGATCACATTGTTGCCTTTCCCCTCGAAACGTGGTCGTCAAGTATAGGACGTCTTAGTGAGTCCTTATGTTCCATTGATCTAGTTGCCTCGAAACAAGTTGCCTCGGAACAGTTGCCTCGAAACGGTTGCCTCGGAATAAAAAGATCAATGGCATAAGGGTAGCTTCTAAGGTATCTTACTATTGCTCGGTGACCACACTGTCCCTAAACTCGAATTGACCCGAACACCTCCAACGGTGATGCTACCTACCTCTCAATGGTGGGATGGCACTACCTTAAGGACATTTACACAGACTAATTCCTTAGGGTAGGTAGATGACTCGTAGATACTTGCTCTAATTCAAAACAAATCAAAGATTTCTTTTCACACCGACACTTTACAAAAAGCTTTCAAAAACAACTTTTCAAACACTCTTGAGGACCGATACAAGAGTCGAACTGAAATTTTAAACAAAACTTTTTCAAACCCACTCACTTGAAAAGAAAACAAACATTTTGAAAACACAAATGAGCAAGTATCTAAGAGCCCATGGATAACCATGGATAGAAAGGGTGCTAACACCTTCCCTTTCTATAAATCTACCTCCCGAACCGAGAACTAATCTCAATAAGGAATTTTTCTGTGCTTTTGTCCTTTCCATTTGGAGAAAATAAAAGACGGTGGCGACTCTTGCTTCCGCGACATTTCATGAACCAGCTTTAAACAGTCAGTTCCAGATCCACCGATCACAGAACTGGCGACTCTGCTGGGGAATCTTTTAAAGTGAGGTGTACCTTAGGACTAAGATCACTGTGTTTTCAATTGCTTTGACTTGTTTTCTTTAAATTTCGGGACTGTCTTGGGAGTTTCATAGATCCTAACCTGGATCTGGGGATACCTTCTTAGAAAGTAGCAACAAGGCTGTGAGGGAACTGTGCGGGGTATACCGACATGGTTGAAACAGTCTGCTACGTTGATGTGGCACTTTGGTGTATACCGGTAACCCTTGAGTTCAGTCAAGGAGAGTACGGGGCCTCCATGTGGTGTCGTGAAGCATCAACTGACCTTAGGAACCTTAATTGAACTATCTTGGCCTCTTTAGGGTAGTGAGATAACTGACTTTGGTGCAGTCCGAGGTTGGTTGATACTCGATACTACACTCAATTGAGGGTTGCTTTCCTGGAATATTTTGGTCGCCAGTTCAGTGGCTAAATCGAAACGATGAACAATGAAAGCAATCCAGTGATATTGGGACCCTTAGAACCCGGTTACTTTTGATAGGACAGGTTTTTGAGCCCACCAACTTCAAGAGGGTAGTACCCCAAACTTCATGCTGGCCTAAACTCTAAGGGTTCTCTGTGTGACTTGTGTGCCTTCAAACTTGACTACTTGCATGCTTGTTATCTGACACACGAGTTCCTTGCAGGTTTTGTTTACAGTCCTTAATTGGGACTAATTACAGGGCCTACTTACATCACTCCATGCATAGCATAACATCATACCATTGCATGCATCCTGCATAAGGACTAACCCATTTCAGGGATCTCAAGGGCTTGTGATGCAGGTCATGATGAACCAGAATGTCTAGTAAGGGGCAAAGGGGATTTGTTTTCCTCTAGCCAGGTTGATGACTTGAGTCAGGGGCTATGACCCACTCGATATGGTGAGCCTTGACTCTTGAAGAAGGACTCTCAACAATATGCAGTTCCTTCAATCAAGCCACCAAATTCAAATTCTAACAAGCTTCTTTGTTTATCCCGCGAGGTCCTTGAAAACATTGCATGCATATCATACATATCATTGCATTACAGGTACACTTGTTGCAGGTCACTTACCTTCTTCGCTGTTTACTTCAGCAGTCATCATGAATCCTGAATCATCCAATGGACAAGCTATCAAGGCCCTCCAGGCCCAGAATGCCCAGTTCCAGGAGTTGATTATGAGCCTAGCCCAGGGTCAAAAGGAATTGAAGACTCTGATTCAGAAGAAGAAGAACAAGAGGACTGTTTTGTTCAACCCTAGACACAGATCTGGGAACACACTGCAGAATGAAGCTGAGAGGACTACTCCATCTGTGGGGGAAGGCAATCACCAAGGGAGAGAGGTTCCTAGCCCTGTGGTCTCTGACACCGAGACAGACTTCAATGATGAGCAGTACCCTCCTGCTGAAGACAGGTACAAACAGCTGGAGGACCGGTTAAATGCTATGGATATCCAACGTGTGTCTGCGTTGGACTTTGGGGACCTAGGTTTATCTTCTGGGGTGGTGATCCCTCACAAGTTCAAGGCACCTGCCTTTGTAAAGTACGACGGGGTTTCCTGTCCTAAGCTGCACCTCCGTTCCTACGCAAGGAAGATCTAGCCCTACACGGCAGACAAGAATCTATGGATCCATTTCTTCCAGGAGAGTCTTTCAGGGACTCAACTCGAATGGTTCTATCAGCTGGATGGAACCACTATTCGTAACTGGGAGGACTTGGCAACTGATTTTTATAAGCAGTATCAGTACAATGCCGACCTCGCTCCTACGCGTATCCAACTCCAGGGTATGTCACTTGGGACGGGTGAAGGTTTTAAGGAATATGCACAAAGGTGGAGAGATCTGGCTGGAAGGGTGCAGCCGCCTTTGACTGACCGTGAGCTCGTTGACATGTTCTTAGGGACCCTGTCTGGTCCCTTATTCAACCATCTGATTGGGAATTCTTCTGCTGGGTTTACAGATTTGATCTTGACCGGGGAGAGGATCGAAGCTGGCATCAAGGCTGGAAATATTCAAGAAGCTGCACCTTCTGATACTCACAAAAAGCCTTACACTGGGAAGAAAGAGGCCAATGCTGCGTACAACCAAAAGGGTCGCCATGATCAACATGTAGGGGCAATCCAGATCTCTAATCCTAGGCCTGCTCAACAAGGATAGGGGCATCAACGTAAGGAGGTCGCACCCAAGAGACAATTCACTAAAATCAACATGTCACTGGATCAAGCGCTACAGCAAATGTTGAAGGCAGGGTTAATTACCTTGAGGGCTCCTCTCCAGAATCCAAACACCTCTGCTCCCAACTACCATCCTAATGAGAGGTGCACATACCACTCTGATAGCCCGGGTCATACTACGGACAACTGTTGGCCTTTGAAGAACAAGATTCAAGACATGATCGACGCCAGAGAGATTCAGTTTGAAGCGTCAGAGACTCCAAACATAATCCATGCTCCTTTGCCCAATCATTGAAGACTTTTGTTTATTTGAATTTCCGAGTTGTAATTTTTTGCTTATACGAACAATTAAATGTCATAGCGAACTCTTTTATTTCATTAATGCACGGCATATGTCTGTTTTTGAATTAATCCAATCATTTTCACTATGTTCACATTGCCTTCATATTTTTTTTGTGATGTTCAACTCTCGGTTAATAATTCTAAGCCTCTTGAGGGAGGATGACGAAAACGATACCACGATTTACAGTATGCTTTTGAACGAACCCTGCTGATGAGGTACATGCATTGTTTCAATTCCTAAACACTGGAGTTATAAGGAAGATAATCCCTCGTCAACCCCTTCGAGCCAAAGAAGTAGGAGTTTTTCTTTTCGAAAATTAAAACCCTTAATCATAACCTGGGGCAGGGTAGTTCTCTCAGTTTATCCAAGTGCACAACGAATAGCACCAAAGAGGTCCTCACAAAACAAAAGACAGTGATGGTTCCGAATAATCATAAAGACAGGCAGTCATTACCCCTCAAAATAAACGCCCATTAAGTCAAAACCTATGAAGGAGACTTGCAAAACTGGGGCATCCCGCTGACTGTAATTCCACAAAAGAAACAATACAGGAAAAAAAAAATAGGGATAACAAAATCAAAAAGAAAGAGGTCCTACAAACCCTCAACAAAGAAATGACTGCCTGGTCAAAATAAACTGTCAGTATCCGAACCATCACTATATCAAAGCAAAGACTCAATAAGGTCTAACGCACGATTAGCTGAGTTTAGGTTTGAAGAACATCACGAAGAACGGGTGGGTACAAATAAATTTGAGCCTTTATCCTTTGTTTCTTAAACCGTGAACCAGGCCATGCTACAACCCTTAAAAGTCCTAGCTGAAGCATGGGTTAGTTCGAAGGCATACTGTTACGAAAGGTATCCTGACTCCTTAAGGCTTGCGGTAAAATAACGAGTTGACATCACGATTTACAAAATTTACTTGTTTTTTATGAAAAAAATGCATTTTTCAAAATCTTCAAGACAGACATAATCTTTGCATTTTTGAAATAACATTGCTTGCACATATGACTATTTGTTTGAACAGCAAAGAAATTCGCACGAAGAATATCTTATGGGCAAAAGCACTCCCAACCAAGGGGCAGGCATGATCATTGTCCATCATCTGGGGCAGTTAAATCAAGATTCGGAGAATCTCTCAAAAGGCCAACCAGCTTGGGGCAAATCTCCATCTGGATCACCTGGGGCATTCCGACAACGAATCTTGCCTGATCAGACATCTTCTAGTGGTACGGCAACGCAATATCAATAATAGGGGCATCTCCCTACATCCTGAGAGCATGGACATAGTCGAGAAAATACTGCGCATAATCAAAGACCCGCTAGGTTGACATACCTAGGCAAAAATAAGGGCTTCCCGACGAACCAAAAGGGTTCGGGCAAAAATAAGGGATGAAATGAAAAAAAAATTTGTACACCCGGCAAGTCGAAAACCTGAAAAGGCGGCTTGGGCAAAAATGGGTATCCCGGTGGACTGAAAACCCGAAAGGGCGGTCCAGGCAAAAATTAGGGATCAAAGCATACGACTATGTCCTGGCATCTCGTCACCTGTCTACCAGAAGATTTGTCAATTACCCCCACAGGTGCCTTCTCCCACTGAAACCGGGGCAATAATGAGTCGTCTAAGCGATCTAATTGCTCTGTCCACCAAGGTACCAAGGTAAGTTCGGCTGAAGAACAACCAAGATGCCTTAATTCCCCAGAGAGCGAGCCAAGATTCAACAATTCTCCCCAAGCAGAGTTGGATTCCCATAAGCCCTACAAGGCACAATATCTCCAGCAGGTCAGCGATACTCTCCCCGAGCAGAGTTATACTCCGTCAGCCTTAAGGAAGTTGGATTACCCCCAGAAGATCTCAACATTCCTCAGCGGAGTCTACAAACATCCTCAACAAGCATCCCCGGCAGTCTTGATCTAAGATTGTTCTCCGGCGGAATCTAGACATCCAGCGGAGCCCCTCCCCAGTACAGTCCAAAGTCTCCCCAGGAGAGTTGAATCAATCCCCCCAGTAGGAAGCTTATCCCCAGTAGATTCTGGAAGCTTATCCTTTGCAGAGCATATCTCTCCCCGTCTTTATTCAGAAGGTTATTCTTCACCAGAGCTTATAACTGGGTTATCCTCAGCTAATTGCCACGGAAAGGTCGTCCTCGGCGAAGTCTTCCTATCCCCAGCGGAGTTCCTCAAATCGCCAAAGTGTAACTCAACAATGGTATCCCCGGCGGAGTTCTCATACAACATCTCAGCGAAGTACCTCTCTTCCCAAAGAGTATTTTCCCCAGCAAGATCGCTAGAGTAATTTTTCCCGCAGAGTAATCTCTCCAAGCTTATTCCCCAACAGGGTCATCTCCTCCTACCGGTTTATCCTTGCAATCATTTTCCCCAGCGGGAACGAAGAATTCTCTACTCTTCAAACATCAGTCCAGGATTAGCTCCCGGCATTCGTCAAGGATTTATTTTCCTAGACAAAAAATACATTCGCAAACATCACATTTTCATACATGATATAAACATCACATTCTACAATCCCATTGGTTATAAACGTCATGACACCGCGCATTCCATGCACCATGACATTGCATATAACTAATGTTTTGCCTTTTTCAGGAAAGGTCAACACAAAGATGATTACTATCAACTATCGCAATCCCAGATTCGATTCCTGTATCTAGCCAGGGCATGTCCGTGAGCGATTGATTGTGGATTCGATACCTGTATCCGGTCAGGCATGTCTATGTTAAAAATATTAAAGAGATAGCTTGGAAACGCCCCAGATATGGATGATGTTCTTTTGCTTATTCAAAATTCCTTTCTAGATATGGTTCAGATGTGACCCATGCATGGCGACGTTCTGATACTTATTCCAGATTTCTTCTCAGATATAACTTAGAGATGCTCCGGATACGGAGGCTGTTCTATTGTTTATTCAGAGATCTCCTTCTAGATATGGTTCAGATGTGACCCAGGCATGGCGACGTTCTGATACTCATTCCAGATTTCCTTTCAGAGATAGCTTGGAAATGCTCCAGATATGGATGTTGTTCTTTTGCTTATTCAAGACTCCTTCTAGATATGGTTCAGATGTGACCCAGGCATGGCGACGTTCTGATACTCATTCCAGATTTCCTTTCAGAGATAGCTTGGAAATGCTCCAGATATGGATGCTATTCTTTTGCTTATTCAAAATTCCTTCCTAGATATGGTTCAGATGTGACCCAGGCATGGCGATGTTCTGATACTTATTCCATATTTCTTCTCAGATATAACTTAGAGATGCTCCGGATACGGAGGCTGTTCTATTGTTTATTCAGAGATCTCCTTCTAGATATGGTTCAGATGTGACCCAGGCATGGCGATGTTCTGATACTTATTCCAGATTTCCTTTCAGAGATAGCTTGGAAATGCTCCAGATATGGATGCTGTTCTTTTTCTTATTCAAAACTCCTTCTAGAGATAGTTCAGATGTGATCCAGGCATGGCGACGTTCTGATACTTATTCCAGATTTCCTTTCAGAGATAGCTTGAAAATGCTCCAGATATGGATGCTGTTCTTTTGCTTATTTAAAATTCCTTCCTAGATATGGTTCAGATGTGACCCAGGCATGGCGATGTTCTGATACTTATTCCAGATTTCTTCTCAGATATAACTTAGAGATGCTCTGGATACGGAGGCTGTTCTATTGTTTATTCAGAGATCTCCTTCTAGATATGGTTCAGATGTGACCCAGGCATGGCGACATTTTGATACTCATTCTAGATTTCCTTTCAGAGATAGCTTGGAAATGCTCCAGATATGGATGCTGTTCTTTTGCTTATTCAAGACTCCTTCTAGATATGGTTCAGATGTGACCCAGGCATGGCGACGTTCTGATACTCATTCCAGATTTCCTTTCAGAGATAGCTTGGAAATGCTCTAGATATGGATGTTGTTCTTTTGCTTATTCAAGACTCCTTCTAGATATGGTTCAGATGTGACCCAGGCATGGCGACATTCTGATACTCATTCCAGATTTCCTTTCAGAGATAGCTTGGAAATGCTCCAGATATGGATGCTGTTCTTTTGCTTATTCAAAATTCCTTCCTAGATATGGTTCAGATGTGACCCAGGCATGGCGACGTTCTGATACTTATTCCAGATTTCTTCTCAGATATAACTTAGAGATGCTCCGGATACGGAGGCTGTTCTATTGTTTATTCAGAGATCTCCTTCTAGATATGGTTCAGATGTGACCCAGGCATGGCGACGTTCTGATACTCATTCCAGATTTCCTTTCAGAGATAGCTTGGAAATGCTCCAGATATGGATGTTGTTCTTTTGCTTATTCAAGACTCCTTCTAGATATGGTTCAGATGTGACCCAGTCATGGCGACGTTATGATACTCATTCCAGATTTCCTTTCAGAGATAGCTTGGAAATGCTCTAAATATGGATGCTGTTCTTTTGCTTACTCAAGACTCCTTCTAGATATGGTTCAGATGTGACCCAGGCATGGCGACGTTCTGATACTCATTCCAGATTTCCTTTCATAGATAGCTTGGAAATGCTCCATATATGGATGCTGTTCTTTTGCTTATTCAAAACTCCTTCTAGATATGGTTCAGATGTGACCCAGGCATGGAGACGTTCTGATACTCATTCCAGATTTCCTTTCAGAGATAGCTTAGACATGCTCCAGATATGGATGCTGTTTTCTTGCTTATTCAAGACTCTTTCTAAAGATAGTTCAGATGTGACCCAGGCATGGCGACGTTCTGATACTTATTCCAGATTTCCTTTGAGATATAGCTTAGAGATGCTCCAGATCCGGGCGTTATTCTATTGCTTATTCAGATTCAAACTTCTAAAGACAACTTAGAGATGCTCCATCCCGGATGCTATTCTATTGTTCAGTCCAGATACGATCCAGATTCGGATGACATTCTGTTACTCATGCAGTATGGATATACCCCAGACCCGGCGGTCATTCTACTACTCGTTCAGACGTCAGCAATTAGATATAGACTAGATATGCCCCAGACACGGAAGCTATTCTATTTCTTATTCAGATTCAACTATCCATTACAGTTCCAAATGGCATCTATAAGCCCATTCCCGACAAGGTTCTGTCACACTTCCAGATGGCATCTATAAGCCCATCCTCCTATCCATCATATCTCCAAATGGCATCTGTAAGCCCATTCCCGACATCACACTGCTGATACTCTACTATGTGAGTGCAAATTTCTGGGCACTCTAGTGTTCAATCATCTTCCACCCTCGGATCACGAAAGGCACACAAGCCAATCTACATCCTCAGGTCTAAGAAGATTGAACAGGGGCAACTGTTGTACCCCAAAATTTTCCCTCCCATATTCTTCAAAAGTTTTGCCAAGCATCACCTCAAATGGTTCAAGGCTACTCCAAGGATTGCACAGTCAACCATCCTCCTAAGCCAGTCAAAATTAAGGTTTTGGTTCCTTCAAGGAAGTTGAGGTTTTCAATGGTCCAATCAAGTCCCACATGCCTATAAACATTTTCAAGCACCTACATGTCAAGTTTCAAGGCTCACAAGGTCAAGTTGCACAGTCAAAAACCCTAATTGCTTCACAATCAACTGCAGGGGCAAAATGGTCATTTGGCAGTCAAAAGTCAAAAATTTTGGTCAACATCTTATTTTGAAGCCACAATCATCATTTGGTCAAATATTGATCATGATTCCTCAAGCATGGCTCAAAAATCATCAAGGTGTCAAAAGTTTCTATTTTTGGACAGCTGAAAAGTCAACTGTACCTTGACCAAGGCATAACTTTTTCATGGTTCATCATAAAAATCCCATTCAATGCTCATTTTGAAGGGGAAGACATTTCCTACAACTCATCTTCACATTCCAAGTCCAAGAAATGCTCTCACAAAAAGTTATCAATTTCAACATTATAGGTCATTTTCAAAAGTCAACAAAAAGGCACTTTAAGTCAAAGACCATAACTTGATATTGGTAAATCAAAATGACATGGGACCAAAGGCATTGGTTAGAGGACTTCAAGACCTTTCCAAAATGTCCAAGAACATGTTCATAGCTTCAAAATTGAGCAAGATATGCATTGGAGAAGTTGGGAAATTTTTGTGAAAGGGCCAAAGTCAATTATCCTTGAAACTTCATTTTTGACAAAAGGGGCCCACTTTTTCCACTTGATTCAGCTTTGCCATACCTCCCACGTGTCCCATGTTTTATTTCAAGAATAAAAATTAATTTTTCTATTTTTGTTTAATTTTATTTGATTTAATTCATTTTAAATCTTTAAAATTCAAATAAAAATCAAGAAAAATTAATGGGAGGATATTTTGTGGTTTGAATAGCTTTGATACACCATAAAACATATACCAAATTCGTTCAAGACCTATTTCAAGCAAAAAAATTCAAATTTGGAGCAAATATGGCAAGTTATTTCAATGGTGATTATGGAGAAAATCAAAACTTCATTGCAAGGCTTAAAAGCTCCTTAATGTGACTGATTCTCATCCAAGCCTATATATACAAGCCTTTCAAGCCTCATTCAGAACCTATAAAAAAGGAGAGTATGCACAAACGGCCAGAGGAAAAGTTCAAAATTTGTCCAAAAAAGTGAGAGATCTAAAGCGGTGTTGCAAACATTTTCAGATTAAAGCAAGCACGTGGCTTTCTTCCTTGCCACTCCCTGAAGCCAAAGCAACCACAAACGCGTCCTAAGGTCCACTACCAAGCGCTGTAAGTTGTCTCAAACTCACCCCTGTACACGAAATCATGTTTCTCCATTCTTGCACTTTTTCTGGAAAATAATAGCATATTCATACTCCATGCCTAATTTCCAATGTAACTGCTATATTCAATTTCATTTTTAGGCTTCGTATAACAATACCCGTGCCTAGGGTTCGTTGGTTTTGTTTTTAGGTATTTTGTCTACAGGTGAAATTGGGACAAACCATAAGCATAGTCGTGATCAGGAGACATGGACGATCACAACCATGGGCTTAGATGGAATTTTTGATGCCTAAGGATGATTTTGAGTAAAACCTCCAAAATCCGGCCTTCACCTCCTTGGTTTAGCATTTCTTTTCTTATTTTCTTTCCTTTTATTAATTATTATTATTATTTAGTTAGTTCACAAATAATTATTTTCATAAATTCAGAAGAAAAAAACAAAAAAAAAAGTAATTATTATTATTATTATTAATTTCACTTTAGTAATTATTTTTGTAAATAAAATACTAACAAATTAATTAGTTTAATTAGTTAATTTTAACCTTTTTTCACAATAAATAAAAACAAATTTAGACTTAGGCTTTTTCTTTTGACATTTTTAATTCTTTTTTTATTTTATTTCATAAAAACATAAAAAAGGTCAAAAAATATTTTCTTGTAATTAAAATAATTAATTAGTTTTCAATTTCATTTAATTACCAAAAAAAGACAAAAAAATTAATTCCCTTTTCTTTATTCGCGCGTATTTAATTTGTTCGATTATTATGTAATTGCTCCGGATATGTAATAGTAAATAGGACCTTTTTACTGTTTTTTTTTATTTTCCGCACTTATTTACTTAAAACGGGTCTTTGTAAAGATTTGGCGATGTATAGACCCGTGCCTTGTAATAGCGTAGGATTTACGTTTTCCGTACTTTAATTTCCGCACCTTTTAATTGCTAACTATCACATGAAAGAATGAATGCCCAAATAAAATCAAAGCGTAGCTCACCTAATGCATGACAAGACAAATAATAACTGAAAATGACACACAATTCACACACCACTCTTAGGGTACGCCTCACTGTTGCCTTGCCCCTCGAAACGTGGTCGTCGAGTACAGGACGTCTTAGTAAGTCCTTATGTCCATGAGCATGGCATAAGGGTAGCTTCTAAGGTGTCCTACCGTTTCTCTGGTGATCACATTGTTGCCTTGCCCCTCGAAACGTGGTCGTCAAGTATAGGACGTCTTAGTGAGTCCTTATGTTCCATTGATCTAGTTGCCTCGAAACAAGTTGCCTCAGAACAGTTGCCTCGAAACGGTTGCCTCGGAATAAAAAGATCAATGGCATAAGGGTAGCTTCTAAGGTATCTTACTATTGCTCGGTGACCACACTGTCCCTAAACTCGAATTGACCCGAACACCTCCAACGGTGATGCTACCTACCTCTCAATGGTGGGATGGCACTACCTTAAGGACATTTACACAGACTAATTCCTTAGGGTAGGTAGATGACTCGTAGATACTTGCTCTAATTCAAAACAAATCAAAGATTTCTTTTCACACCGACACTTTACAAAAAGCTTTCAAAAACAACTTTTCAAACACTCTTGAGGATCGATACAAGAGTCGAACTGAAATTTTAAACAAAACTTTTTCAAACCCACTCACTTGAAAAGCAAACAAACATTTTGAAAACACAAATGAGCAAGTATCTAAGAGCCCATGGATAACCATGGATAGAAAGGGTGCTAACACCTTCCCTTTCTATAAATCTACCTCCCGAACCGAGAACTAATCTCAATAAGGAATTTTTCTGTGCTTTTGTCCTTTCCATTTGGAGAAAATAAAAGATGGTGGCGACTCTTGCTTCCGCGACATTTCGTGAACCAGCTTTAAACAGTCAGTTCCAGATCCACCGATCACAGAACTGGCGACTCTGCTGGGGAATCTTTTAAAGTGAGGTGTACCTTAGGACTAAGATCACTGTGTTTTCAATTGCTTTGACTTGTTTTCTTTAAATTTCGGGATTGTCTTGGGAGTTTCATAGATCCTAACCCGGATCTGGGGATACCTTCATAGATCCTAACCCGGATCATGTCGTCAACATACACTTCTATCTCATGATGGATCATGTCATGAAATAAAGCAACCATGGCACGTTGGTAGGTTGCCCCAGTGTTCTTTAGTCCAAAAGGCATGACCTTGTAACAGAAGGTGCCCCACTGAGTAACAAAGGTAGTCTTTTCCATGTCTTCAGGCGCCATCTTGATCTGATTGTAACCTGAAAAGCCATCCATGAAAGAGAATACCTTGTGCTGAGCTGTATTGTCAACAAGGACATCAATGTGAGGTAAGGGGAAGTCATCTTTTGGGCTGGCCCTGTTCAGATCCCTGTAATCAACACACATTCTGACTTTACCGTCTTTCTTTGGTACCGGCACCACATTAGCAACCCACTGAGGGTAAGAAGTCACTGCAAGGAACCCAGCATCAAACTGTTTCATAACCTCGGCCTTGATCTTCTCAGACATCTCTGGACGCATACGGCGGACCTTTTGCTTAACCGGAGGGCAGTCTTCCTTAGTAGGCAAGTGATGGACCACAATATCGGTATCCAACCCGGGCATGTCTTCGTAGGACCAGGCAAATATCTCCACATAATCATGTAGCATCTTAGTCAACCGTTGCTTCACGCTGAGCTCTAGGTTGGCACCAATCTTTACCTCTTTCCTGTCTTCTTCGGTACCCAAGTTTATTGTTTCCACTGGCTCTTTATGTGGTTGAATTGCCCTCTCTTCCTGAAGTAACAGTCTTGCAAGCTCGCCAGGCACTTCGCAATCATCTTCGCCTTCGTCTTCGGCTAAGTTGATCAGATTTTCGAAGTCATAATTGGCAGTAGCAGAGTCGTTATCAGTGAGATCCAGAGTGGATTGAAACTTGTATGAGTGAGTGTGTGTAAATACAGCTGTTTTGAAAAATATGTAAAGGAAAGAAAGACAGAAAAGGAGCATAAGATTTGCAATGCGAGAAAACGTCCAAGATTTTCATTTATGATATATGAAATGACAATTTATATGCCCTCACAAATGAAGCCACGGTGCCTCGGGTAAGACACTGGGCCATAGAGTTTATTTATTGTTTATTACAGATACCAAAAACATAGGAATTCATTACTTAGTAACAAGAGAAACAGGTAGATTGTCCTTTGCACTCCAATTGCTAGGTCCACTGTCGGTTGCCGGGTAAATCCAGCTATCAAACTCAGCTTCATCCACTTCATCTTCGTCCTCAATAGCATTCACTCCATGAGCAGGCAGGGGAGCTGTCACTACATTAGGCTTCTCAGATGCCTCAAACTGTACCTCCTTGGCGTCAATAAGGTCCTGCAGCTTGCTCCTTAATGCCCAACAGTCATCAGTGGAATGCCCCTGGCTATCAGAATGGTACGCACAACGGGCATTTGGATTATATTTCGGAGAGGTAGTATTTGCGAACTTCGGAGCCTCTCTAACAGTCACTAGATTGGTGGATAACAACTGTGGCAAGATCTGCGATAAGGTCATGCTCAAACGGGTAAACTCTCTCCGGGGTCTTTCAGCCCTTTGAGGATTGGTTGGCCGAGGAGTGGCAGCAGGCTTAGCAATCATTACCGCACTGACAGATTGGCGGCGCTCAGATCTCTCTGGTCTTCGGGAGCCATATACAGCACTAGCCTCCTTCTTGAAGGGTTTCTTCTCAGAACTAGACGATGCACCCTTCGGAATCTTTCCAGACTTCAACCCAGCCTCAATTCTCTCTCCAGTCAGAATCAGATCAGTGAACCCTGCAGACGAATTCCCGATAAGATGGTTGAAAAATGGCCCAGATAGGGTCCCCAAGAACATGTCTACCAACTCCCGATCAGTCAACGGAGGCTGCACCCTGCCAGCCAGATCCCTCCACTTCTGAGCGTACTCTTTAAAACCTTCACTTGAGCCTAACGACATACCCTGGAGTTGGGTACGTGTAGGGGCAAGGTCGGCATTATATTGATACTGCTTATAGAAAGCAGTAGCCAACTCCTCCCAGTTACGAACCTTGGTCCCATCCAGCTGATAGAACCATTCGAGATGAGTCCCTGAAAGACTCTCCTGGAAGAAGTGGATCCACAAATTCTTATCCGCTGAGTACGATTGAATCTTCCGAACATAGGACCTGAGATGTAGCTTGGGACAAGACGCCCCGTCGTACTTAGTGAAAGATGGTGCTTTGAACTTCCGAGGAATAATCACACCAGTAGACAAACCCAAGTCTCCGAAATCCAGCCCAGGTACCTGTTGGATCTCCATAGCATTCAATCTGTCTTCCAACTGTTTGTATCTGTCTTCTGCCGGAGGATATTGTTCTTCATCAAAATCAGTCTCGTTGTCGGAGACTACCGGACTAGGACCTTTTTCCGCCTGAGGAGTACTCTTGCCAATAGAAGAACCAGCCTCTTCATTCTGCAGAGTATTGCCAAACCTTCGGCCCGAGCTGAACAGAACAGTCCTTCTCTTCTTCTTCTTTTCCTTCTTCAGGAGCAGAGCCTTCAGCTCTTCTTGGCCCTGAGCCAAACCCATGATTAATTCCTGAAATTGCGCATTCTGCGCCTGAAGAGCTTTGATGGACATCTCAGTTGAGGACGAGTCAGGATTCATGATGCTGAAATAAACAGCGAAGAACGGTAAGCAACCTGAAAAGAGGAAAACCTACTATGCACATGATGAATGGAATGCGTATGATTTATGTTTTCAAAGACAATCGGGAATCAACTTTGTAAACAAAAAGGAACACACTTCATTAGATTCAACTTTGAAACTGAAATTATTCAACAGGTTGCCCTTAGGCGTTACATGAAAGGAAATACTAAAAAGGGAAATAAAACTGTAAACGAACATCCGGAGCTCCTTATTGATCCCATGGTCTCCTCTTCTCAGTACGAATGTAGGCATTCAGAGCTCTCTCATTCTCTAACTTCTTTGTCAGCTTCTGGATCTTTAATTCCTGCTCGTTGAACTTTTCCCGGTAAGAATCCCGTTCTTCTCGCAGTTGCGACCAAGATCTCTTCAATGTCTCATAATCAGTAGGTATCTGAGGAGGAAGGACAGTTGGAGGAACACCATCTTTGTTAGGACACTCAAGAATGACGGGTCTGACGGCTTCATACGACATACCTAACTTCTGAGCACGGATGCGAACCCATTTGTAGTAGGCTTCCATAGGTAAAGAAGTCTTTGGCCCCAACTCTTGTGGGTCAGCTTTATGAACTTTGTCCCAAGCCTTGATGAACCTACGACGCAGCTCGTCACTATCCACCTGAAACTCAAAACTGATGTGAGGCACCAACATCTCATGAGGCCCTGCTCTTCTTGCTCTTCCAAACTGACAGAGCGCTAGACATGGATTGTAAGAGATCCCTCCTTGGGTACCAATCAGAGGAACATTAGGGTATTCCCCGCATCGATCAATGACAGCTATCTCATCCAAACCTCTGCAAGTCCAAATGATGTCTTTGTCGGTGAGAGACATTAACCTATGAGCCCAACCTCTTCCTTCTTGGTTCTTCAGTACGAACTTAGGGAGGTGCGAAATAAACCACCTCACCAACAAAGGGATACAACACCATAGGGTTCCTCGTCTTCGGGTAGTACGAGCGTGAAGTTGTTGCAAGATGTCACCCAAGAGAGTGGGCACAGGATTCTGAGACATAAAGATCCTTATGGCAGTGACATTAATGAAGTTATCAGGATTAGGAAACAAGACTAACCCATAGATTAAGAGAGCCAAGATGTCTTCATATGCCCTAAAGTCCAGGTCATTCCAGAAACTGTTAGCTTTACCGATCAGAAACTTGGCCAAGAAACCCTTAACTCCGCTTCTAGTCACCCAATTGTCCACTACCTCTTGATGTGTCAAGGGAAGAGCTGCAGCAACATCCTCAAGCCTGAGGGTCTTTTCCCAACCAGTAAAGGGAGTCTGATCCAAGATAGGGATACCAAGCAAATCAGAGAACTCTTCCAGGGTAGGGACCAGCTGGAAGTCTTGAAAGGTGAAGCACTGGTACCGGGGGTCATAGAACTGGGTCAGAACACTCATCAACTGTTGATCCCGCTTTGCAGTGACTAAACTGAGAAGAGAACCATGCCTCTGAATGAAGGAAGTGGTATTTGGAATTCTGCTAACCAACTCATCAAGCAACTCAGGTGAACGAACGAAGATGAACCGGATAGTATTCCTTCGCACCGGCATCATGACGTCCTACAAAACAGAGCAAAGGTGAAACCCTCTTGTCTTTGAAATGGTCAGTCCTTATGCAGGATGCATGCAATGCTCATGATGTTATGATTTTATGATAAATCACACCACAAATAGATACAAAGGCAAACATGGTAAGGCACACAAGTCACACAAGGCAAGCCCTTAGAGTTTAGGCCAGCATGAGGTCTAGGTACTACCATCTTTCAGTTTGTTGGTTCATACCTGTCCTATCAAAGTAACCGGGTTCTTAGAGGATCCCAATATCATTGACTACCCTCAATCGGTCATAACTCCAGCATCGCAATCTTTTCTTGCGGCCAGAACCATCACGAGAGTTTAGCCTCAATGGGTGTAGCATACTGCTACTGTTCTAATGGCCAAGTTGTGTCATTTAAGGTTCTAAGGTTGTTGGTGCTTAATGACTCCTCAGAAGACCCATATTCTCCTCGTTGCGACACAAGGGATATCGGTACAGACCAAGGTGCCACACCAACGTAGCCACTGTTTCACCCGTGTCGGTCTACGCCGGACAGGTCCCTCACAGCTTATGCTACCTAAACAGGGTATCCCCAGATCCGGGTTAGGATCTATGTAACTCCCATGCAACCCACAATAGTAAAGCAAACAAATCAATACAATTGAAAACACAGTTATGAACTAACCCTAAGGTACACCTCACTTTAAGTTTTAAATCCCCAGCAGAGTCGCCAGTTCTGTGATCGGTGGATCTGGAACTGACTGTTTAACGCTGGTTCGCGAAATGTCGCGGAAGCAAGAGTCGCCACCGTCTTTTATTTTCTCCAAATGGAAAGGACAAAAGCACAGAAAAATTCCTTAAAGAGATTGCTCTCGGTTCGGGAGGTAGATTATAGAAAGGGAAGGTGTTAGCACCCTTTCTATCCATGGTTATCCATGGGCTCTTAGATACTTGCTCATTGTGTTTTCAAAAAATGGTTTGTTTGCTTTTCAATGTGGGTTTTAAAAAAGTTTCTTTGAAAATTTCAGTTCGACTCTTGTATCGGTCCTCAAGAGTGTTTGAAAAGTCGCTTTCGAAAGCTTTTTGAAAATGTGTTGGTGTGAAAAGTATTTTTGATTTGTTTTGTAATTAGAGCAAGTATCTAGAGTCGTCTACCTACCCTAAGGAATTCGTCTGTGTAAATGTCCTTTAAAGTAGTGCCATCCCACCATTGAGAGGTAGGTAGCACCACCGTTGGAGGTGTTCGGGTCAATTCGAGGTTCGGGACATGGTGATCACCAGAGCAATAGGAAGACACCTTAGAAGCTACCCTCATGCCAGGTTTCCGAATCATGAGGACTTACTAAGACATCCTCTACTCGACGATTACCTTTCGAGTCAAGGCAACAGTGAGGCGTACCCTAGGGGTGGTGTGTGATTTGTGTGTCAGATTCAGATATTTTATCTTGTCATGTTATGGGTGATCTATGCGTTTGTCTTCATTTTTGTCCATTCATTCTTGCATGCCTTGATTAACATTTAAGAGTGCGAGAAAAGTAAAGTTCTAAGCTATTACAAAAGGCGCGGGTCCACATCGCCAAAATTTCCAGGACCCGATTTGACAGAAAGTAAATAAATAAAGTAAAGAAATTAAATTGTCCGAGTTTACAAGGCCTTGGGAGAGGTACATAAAAATTATACGGAAAAGAAATAAACACGCGAATTAAATAAGAATTAAAAACGAGGGCGTTGGACCCCTTTTTTGCAAAATTAAATTAAATGATTAAATTAATTAACTCAAAAAGAAAAAAAAGAAATTTTTTTTTTAGTTTTTTGTATTTATGATTTTAATGAAAAAAAAAGAATTTAATGAAATTAAAAGATTAACCCTAATTCTAATTGTTTTAGTTTATTAAGAAAGCATATTAAAGTTTAACCTAAAATTAACCCTAATTAATTAATGCGATTAAAATAATAATAGGAAATATTAGTGAAAAGAAAAGAAAAAAAGGATAAAAATCAATTAAAACTAATTCTACCAATTTTAAATTATTTAAGAAAATGTTAAGATTTAAACCTAAATTAGAAGAAAACTAAGTTAATTATGAATTTTATTTGCAAAAAATACTAATTAAATAAAGGTATTTAATTTTGGTCTTTTCTGATTTTTTGATGTTTTTTTTTTATATTATGAAAATAATAATTATAAGGAATTAAGAAATTAATTAAAACAAAGAAAAGGAAAAAATATAAAAGAGTAAAAGAAAACAAACTAGAGGGGGGGTGCTGTCCCCAAGTTGGAGGTTTTTCTTTAGCAATTTGGGCCCAATGGCCTTTGGCCTGGCTGACTTTTCCACTAGCGTGCCCAAGCGTTGACTAGAGTTTACCATATTCTTCAGATCCTGGCCCTTGATTGAATCCAGTGGAACGCGTGGACAGCTGGATTGAGAAGCGTATGGTACACCTTAACGCTGAAACTGCACATGAACGTTATATGAAAAATAATATGAAAGGGGGTGGGGACCTGGGGCTCGAACCCAGGTCCTAGAGATTACCACTAACAAGCCTTGCCATTGAAGCACTCAACGCGTTTTGATTATTATATAACTAAGAATTAATATGAAACAAAACGCGTATTAGTGAACTTTTAGCGCGAGAATTCAAATTAGCCAATCAGCTGATGCCACAGGGGTCGTCTTCTTCGTTGCTTTGTGTTTCCCTGAAATAGAAAAAGAGTTAGCGGGGGTTTTGAACCCCCCCAAATTATGCTTAATTTGATAATAGCGATTAGGCCATGTGGCCTCAGAAATTAGGCGCGAGGGTTTCATTATTTTCGTCCCAACGCACTGAATCTGGTCATGATATTATGAGGCTCTAATTTTATGGCTTTTAGAAACGCCTAATTTGGAACTCAAGAAAACCTAGCCTGCATCAATGGTAGAATCATGTATTTCGCATAAAAACACAATTGATTTATATGGTTAGCTCCAGAATCTTCTCATTAGTCAGAATCTATGAAAGAAATGCCATGAAAATGCATAAATATTAAAATACGATTATGAGAAAAAAGTGAAAAAGTTTGACTTCTGTACAATGATTCAAGGCGTTAGAGACGTGGAAACCTAGTCAGGTACGTTGCTTAAGGTCTCAGGAAGATGATGAGATGAATTTCTTGGCTTGAATCGACCTCTATCCCTGTTTTCAATTTTCAATTTTTCAACCAAAAACTCAAGTTTTGCTTTCTATGTATGGCGCAGCTTCTAGTCTAAAGGCATGAGGGTTTGCATCCTTATATGTGTATGAATGATTAGGTCAAAGAAAATTGATCCAAAATCCATGAATTAATGAAAAATATATTTGATTTTCAAGCCATTATTTTCAAATCTTTTTCATGTAAAACTTCTACCAAATCATGACCAATTCAATTGATTCTTTCTATATTTGGTTAGGCACGAAATCTTGGAGATATTATGTGCATAAAAAGATTGAAAAACCTAGGTTTAGTATTTTTCATGTATTTTAATTAATTAAATGAATTATTAATAATAAAAATCCAAATAAATAAATAAAAAATGAAGAAAAACTTCCCTTTGGGCCAAATGGTCGTGCACATGCCTTGGGTAATGAATTGTGGAAGGAAAAGAGGCCCATTAGCAATTTTAGGTCATTTGAAACAATGTTGACTTTTCAAAATATCCAAAATTTCCCAACTTCTACAAGGCATAACTTGCTCAATTTTTAAGCTTTGCTCATGTTCTTGGACAGTTTGGAAAGGTCTTTGAGTCCTCTAACCAATGTCTTTGGTCCCATGTCATTTTGATTTACCAATCCCAAGTTATGGCCTTTGACTTAAAGTCCCTTTTTGTTGACTTTTGAAAATGACCTATAATGTTGAAATTGATAACTTTTTGTGAGAGCATTTCTTGGACTTGAAGTATGAAGATGAGTTGTAGGAAATGTCATTCTCTTCAAAATGAGCTTTGGATGGGATTTTTCTGATAATCCATGTGAAAGTTATGCCCTAGTCAATTTACAGTTGACTTTTTCAGCTGTCCAAATAAGGAAACTTTTGCATCTTGATGATTTTTGAGCCAAGCTTTGAGAATCATGATCAAGCATTGATCAAATGATGTTTGTGGCTTCAAAATGAGATGTTGACCAAAAATTTGAACTTTTGACTGTCAAATGACCATTTTGCCCCTACAGTTGACTGTAGTGCAATTAGGGTTTTTGACTGTGCAATTTTGTGCTGAAAGTCTTGAAACTTGGTATGAGGATGCTTGACCATATTTATAGGCATGTGGGACTTTATTGGACCCTTGGAAACTTCATTTTCTTGATCATAACCAAAACCCTAATTTTGACTGTTAGGAGGCTCTTGCACTGTGCAACCCTTGGGGAATTTTGAAGCTTTGACTTTGCAATTTCTTGAAGAATATGGGAGGGCAAATTTTGGGGTACAATAGTGTGCCTTTACCATGACATCATAACATCATACCATAGCATTTTCGAAAACCATTTCAAGGATCTCGAGGGTCTTTGATGCAGGGTCACATTGAACCAGACGTCTACCAAGGGCAAGAGGGTTCTCCTCTAAACAAACACCGTCAAAGATCAGGTGCAACAACTTGAATCAGGGGCTATGACCCACTCGACATGGTGAGCTTGATTCTCGTGG
Source organism: Vicia faba (assembly GCA_948472305.1). Lineage (NCBI taxonomy): Eukaryota > Viridiplantae > Streptophyta > Magnoliopsida > Fabales > Fabaceae > Vicia > Vicia faba. The sequence goes on along the minus strand of OX451738.1, from coordinate 1,356,058,165 downwards.
AAAGACATCCACCGATACAAAGTTCTCCAATCAAAGATGTTGATCAAAATTCAACCTCTAACATTTTTCTTGTGTTTACCCCGCGAGATCGTTAAAAACATCCATTATCATGCATCATATCATGACAGGTTTCTCCCACATAGGTCTCCTTATCTTCCTACTGTTTATTTCAGTAGAGATGGCTCTAGAGCAGACTATCAAGGACATCCAGGCTCAAAACTCTCAACTTCAAGAGATGTTCTTGAACATATCCAAGGGACAAGAAGAGGTCAAGGCGCTCCTCACCAGGGGCATGATCATGGGAAATCCTGATGGAAACAAAGATGACCAGTTGGAAAGGCTACAAACTGAGATAGCCATAATGAAGGTCCAAATGATGGGACAGTTGGTGGGCCAGATGGCTCTTATCCAAAATCTGGCTCAAGGACAAGAAGAGCTAAGGGTCCTCATCAACAAGCTTCGTCGGGATGGATGCAGCCAAATGGGGCAAACATCTAGGATTGGGGATCAAATCATCATTCATCCTCCCTTAAGACAAGAAGCCGAGAGTGCACCTTTCCATTTTGCCTCCGTGTCACGAGCCCAACAACAACCTCGCCAACAACAACAGGGTAATTGGCGTAGGCGGAATACATCTGAAAGACGCTTCACCGAAATTGACATATCATTATCTCAAGCACAGCAACACCTGTTGGAAGCCAAGCTGGTTGTATTAAGGGACCCCCCCTTAGAATCCCAACACAGCCTCTCCTAGGTACAATCCAAATGCAAGATGTGTGTACCACTCCAACAGTCCTGGACATGACACCGATAGCTGTTGGACATTGAGAAATAAAATTCAAGATCTAATTGAAGAAGGAACACTGGAGTTCACACAAGATGGCCAGACTGAATTCTTCTGCCGTCCCTCAAAGGCTCACCACCTAAAGTGACAAGTTCAGACAAAGAGGCTTTTGTTCACTTTGAATTTTCAATTGTAATTTCTTTTGTTATTAAAACAATTATTTATTAAGGTCAAACTTTGTTTCATTAATGCATTGCATATGTTTGTCTTAAATCCATCCTTTCATTTTCACTATAATTATGCTTTCTTTATGACATTCAACTCTTGCTAAAAGTTACAAGCCTTTAGAGGGAGGATGACGAAACAATGCCATAATCTCATACAGTATGCTTTTGGACAGACCTTGCTGACGATGTACAGGCGTTTCTTTCAAATCCTAAACACTGGAGTTATAAGGAAGATAATCCCTAGTCAACCCCTTCGAGCCAAAGAAGTAGAAGTTTTCTATTTTAACACAAATTGAAATCTTTAATCAAAACCTGGGGCAGGGTAGTCTCTCAGTTAATTCAAGTGCGCTTTAAGTCGCAAACTCTCAGTTCATAATACAACGAACGACATTAAAAGCATTCCTCTGGAATCAAAATACAATGGTGGTTCCTTATCTCATAGGCAGTCAATCTCTCAAAAGAGAAAAGCCCACTGAGCCAAAACCTATAAAGGAGGCTTAAGAAAGCTGGGGCATCCCGCTGACTGTAATCTCGAAAACAGGAACAGTCAGGCAAAAGTTAGGGATAACAAATCAAAATAATGAGGTCGCTACAAATCCTCAACAACATGAGAAATGTTGCAAAAATGACTGCCTTCCAACAAATTCAACTTGTGTGAACCATCACCAAAACGTCGTTCCAAATTCGAATAGAGTTTGACGCACAATTAACTGAGTTTAGGATTGAAGAACATCACGAAGAGCGGGTGGGTACAAATATACTTTGAGCCTTTATCCTTTGTTTCTTAAACCGTGAACCAAGCCACGTTACAACCCATCAAAAGTCCTAATTTAAGCATGGGTTAGTTCGAAAGCATATTGTTACAAAAGGTATCCTGACTCCTGTAAGGCTTAGCCCTAAATCTTGTGTTGAATTTGAAGAAGTGAAAAACACAAGAAGGGGGGTTGAATTGTAAAACTTGAAATCAAATGCAGACAACACGTTATTTTTATCCTGGTTCGTTTGATCTCAAACTACTCCAGTCCACCCGTCAAGGTGATTTCGCCTCTCTCCAACGAGGTCTTAATCCACTATATTCAACTAAATACAACAACTGCTTTAACAAATGTCAAAGCCTTCTTGAGTCTAACAACAGACCGATTTATCTCAAGGTAATTCTCTTACAGATAAATGAACAAATGTGTGTTTGATGTTTTCTAAGAAAAACTATATATCACAACTGTGATAATACACAATATTAAGCTTGGATAATACTAGATTGCTAGAGCTATAGAGTAAGCGCTTGAGAACTTTAGCAAACTGGATGAGTGAGAACGTGAAGATTATTGGCTTATGCGTATGTGCGTATTAGAGAATTATTAGCCAATTCTTTTCTCACTGACTTGTTTAAATAGCTTAGGAATAGATACGTTGTTGTCCATAATTCCATTTCAATGCTCATAACGTTCTTTCCTTTTTGAGAAGATCTTTATCTTGGAATAAAGCTGTTGGTAATTAATCTGCCTTGAATGCAGTAACGTTGACACTTCAAAATGTTCTGCTAATGAGAATCAGAGTGTTCTTGGCTTTAGCTTATTCTGACGCTTCAGAGTGCTGATGACATGGTTAGGATCTTGATCAGAGTCAGAGTATGTTTTGTGCAGATTATGTTCATCAGACTTCAGCGTATAGCACATGCTATTTGATCTTCTGATGTGACATATCTTCTGATGCTGATGTTGATATTCTGATGTTGATTCCATCAGAGTTTCTGTAAATACAAAACATAATTTTGAGTAGCATATATGTCTTATATAAATCTCACAATTTATTTAATCTTGTATTTTGTTATCATCAAAACTTTAACAGAGGGTTGTAGAATCAAACTATGTTCTAACAATCTCCCCCTTTTTGATGATGACAAAAACCAGATTTTTTCAATTAAAATAAAATGATGAAAGGTATCAGAGTTTAAGGATAGAGAGGAAACGGTATTAGAGA